>BTHU01000008.1:2975000-4175000 GCA_036184795.1 Tokudaia tokunoshimensis
ATTTTTAAATTTTGTCATCATTTCAGCTTCCTTTTTTCCTTTAGATTTCTATCTTTTCATTGTATTCCAGTTTCAAACCCTGTATTGTATTTTATTCTGTATACAGAATGAAATTACTATATTAGATTCAATAATTTATTTGTAATTTCTTGAACTTCAATTAAATCTGTTTTCTTTATGTTCACCCATATATTTGCCTGTGTCTTCTCCTTTATGAATTCTTTGATGATATTTATGATTGCTGTTTTAAATATTATGTGGATTTATTTCATTGGTTGCACATCTCATGTGAAATTCTGATCGTTGTGTTTGATTCTATTCATGCTATTGCCAGAACTTGATTGATTTCATGCCAGATAGGAGGACTGATCAGGTCAGCCTTCACCTCCTTAGTGTTGATTATTGACTGAGGATCCTGGGGTGATTCCAATTAACTGGCAATTTGTATGATACAGGAGTCTTAAGGTTATTATAAAATTGCTTGGTTGAAGTCCAACAAAGTCCCCTGGGGAAGTACCTATCTCAGAGAAAGGGGGTAGAACTCCCTGGAGAAGCATGAAAGAATGTGGCTTCTGGCAGGACCTGGACTTGCAGCGCAGCTGGACCTGGGTCAGATTCAGTAGGATAACAGTTAGATATGGATCCTGTCTGGGCACTGGCAAGAGAGTATGCAGAAATAGATTTTATATTGGTCTTGAGAGGCAGAAAAAAGTGGGTGACAGTGGTATGAGATAAGGGTTCTGAGTTAGACTCAGCAAGATTACTCACAAATGCAGTTCCTATATGAGGTTGGGCATTGGAGGGATAGGAAGAAACTGAGTCATACACAGAGAGCTCACAGATTGGCTCCCACCTGGGCCAAAATGGTAGCATGGAAGGATGGTCCTTTCTTTTTGATATTCTTGCACTGCTCTTGAAATTGGATGGTTTCAGTCAGAGCAAGGGCAATGCTAGTAGAACTGAAAAAAGAAAGATTTGTTTATTAGAAAAATGCTTGATAGCCAGGGAAGCTGAATGAGGAAGTTCTAAAGCCTACTGAATAGGTAAAGGTTCCAAGGTAATTCTTATAATGAAACACTGTGTTTTGTGTGTGTGTGTAAAAGTGTTTTGTATGAATGTATGTGCACTACACGTATGCCTGGTCCCAGTGAAGGCTAAAAGAGGAAACAGGTACTCTGGAACTGGAATTACAAATGGTTATAAGATATCAAGTGGATATTTGCAACCAAATTCTGGCCCTCCTCAAGAATTGCAAAGGATCTTAACCACTGCACCACTTCCCCAGCCCCGTGAAACACTTCAGACTAAGCTACAGTACAAGTGAAGACTTGAAATACTGCTTCTCATGTTGTTGAGAAAGAAGCACACATAAATCTTATTTTGTCTTTTAAAAATAACTTTTAGAAAAATGTAATCTTAGCTTTTCATTTTCTACCTCTTGTCCCACCTGTGTATTCCATCATACACTTTGCTCCGGACCTCTTATTTAATTATTATTGTTACACACATAAACATACACTCATTGCACGCATTTATATATGAGACATATATATTTTGTACACACATATGACCCTAAATATATAAATGCAACCTCCTCAGCCCCTTTATTGTTACCCTTATGTATATAATTTATATATATATATAATATACATAGTGTCTTATATAATGTAATTGTATATGCATTATATAAAATGTTATAATTTCTTATGTATATAATTAATGTATATAGTAACTTTGTGTTAGATAACCAGTTGGGGAATCATCCCTAGGTAAAACTGTTTCACCCATTTTCAGTATCCCTTAGTTGCCTGTGGTTCTTTGTCCTTCCACATTAGCTTGTCTATTGGTGTTACACTTCTTCAGGTCTTTTTAGGAAGTTGTACTGTTGAGGTATCATGGGTGAAGCTTCACTTCATTTCTAGGAGGCACAGTTTCATAGAACACTTCCTCTGGCTCTTGAAATCTTCCTGCTCCCTCTTCTACAGTGTTCCCTAAGCCTTAGATGCATGAGCTGTGCTGCAGATGTGTCAGTTGGGCCTGGACATTCCACAATCAATTATTCTCTGCAGTTACAGCTTTTACCAGTTTTGTTTTTCTGTATTCATCTCTGTCTGTTGTAAAAAGAAAATTCTTAGTGGAGGGATGAGGGTGTTTAAGGATAAAATATTTACAAAGGAGTTAGGAATTATGCGGATTCAGTAAATGCAGCAGGTTCCCCTTTAGGATCAGTCATCACAATAGCTGCATTTAGTTGGCTAAGCTTCCAGTATTAGGTATGATTTCCTTTCCGTTGAGCAGACCTTAAGTCCAATTCAAAAACTACTCATTACTACTGAGATATGAATGCCACCACGGCTTCTTTAGGAATATTGTGCCATTCTGCTCATTGTTATAGCTTGTAGGTATTATAGCTAGGTAAGACCAGTGGTTGTTTCCTTCTCTTGAAAGATTTCATAGAACTTTCTGGTCCTATGAAAGCTAGTCCTCAAGGACGAGTCTTTCAATTCAAATCCTATTCAAGTCCTCCAAGTCCTTAGAAGTTGTATGGTATCTTCAGCAGAAGTCCTCTGGGAGGCAACCAAAGACAATAGCAATGCACTATATTGTTTTTAGAGTTCGTGAGAAGTGTTTTCTCATGCCTGGTGTTTTTGTTATTGTAAGACTATTGCAGGGAGAATGTTAGTCCAAGTAAGATAACTTCATTAAAAAATGTTTATACATGTGCACACACACCATATATACACACATATGTATGTTATATATTTGTATATTATTAGGAGTAATTATATATTAATATATAACTATATATTATGTATTATACATATAATTATATGCATATGTAATATAATTTTAGTTAAATGAGCACTAATATAATTCCTATCATTTCTTCAGACATTCCTAGTGCTATTGTCTTAGTTTGGGTTTTACTGTGAAAAGACATTATGACCAAGGCGACTTTTATAAAGGACAATATTTAATTGGGACTGGCTTACAGTTTCATAAGATTTTTTTCTATTATCATCATGGCAGAAAGCATGACAGCATCCTGGCAGACATGGTGCTGGAGAAAGAACTGAGAGTTATGCATCTTGATCTCAAGGCAGCCGGGAGAAGACTACAGGTAGCTTAAAGGAGGGTCTCTTCCACACTAGGCAGAGTTTCAGCATAAAATCTCAAAGCCAGCCTACACAGTGACACACTTCCTTCAACAAGACCACACCCATTCCAACAAGGCCACACCTCCTCGTAGTACTATTTCTGATGGGCTAAGCTTATTCAAACCACCACAGCTATTTTACCCTCTTTCCTCTTTATCCTTCTGTATGAACCTACTTAACCCCTTTTCCAATTAAAGATCCACCATTTTATCCATTTTACCCTTCAAATCACTTGTTAAAGAATATTTTATTTTTTATTTTTTGTCCTGCTCAAGGCTCAAAGTTTAATGGGGTTCTCCAAATATATAGGCTGAGAAAAGCCCTTTCCTCCAAAGGCTGGAAATGGGTCTACAGAACTGGTTCACTTGCTCTGCAGGTCATTTAAAGAATATTTTAAATGAATTTAAAATATTTAGCAAGATGAGAGTAAGTTTAGAGATTATCCACATGCTTATATCCCCCAGCAAGTTACACATTTGTTAAAATTCATCAACCTTCAAGGTAGTATATCCATAATTATTCAAAGTCCAAGGTATGTATTTAGGATAATTTTTTGTATATGCAATGGTATGTTTGCTACCCTTCAAAGGTCACATTGAAACACAGCCCTCAACACAACAGAACAGGATATGAGGCCTTTAAAGGACTTAGAAAGGAGTCCAGGGGGAAAGCACTGACCTAGCATGGCAAAAGTTCCTGAATTTTATTCTAAGAACTAGAAATATAAAATTATTTGGTTTTTAGAGGATGAGTGATTTTTATAGGAAGGTTACTTCTTAGTCCCTTCCATCACATAAGGACACCTAAATTGTTCAGGTATTCAGACACTGCCTATTACAATGGAATTATTTGTTGTCCAATACAGGAAAAAACTGAATGTATAAGAGAAAGTAGTTAAAATAATTAAAATTGTTATAATTTTTGAAATCTTAATGTGTTTTCAATTATTCAGATTTTTTTCTTTATTAGTAAATTTATAAAATCATTATTTTTAAAAAGTTATTTCCAGAATAATATTAATATCTTACACAATCAAAGCAGAGATCTACCTGCTCTGGTATCTCCAAGCTTGTCTCTTTCACTAAGCAATGGTGTTTGAGAAAATGATACCTGATACATTCTTTTATCCTTATTATCACTTGCTCACAACTGTGCCTGGTATGGAGTAGTTAATTAATAGAGACAAATGACTAACTAATGACTATCTGCACATAATCTCACTTCCACTTAATTAATAAGCAGGTAGATCTCTGCTTTGATTGTGTAAGTCAAATGAATTTCAGTTCCAAGCATGTCTTAAACATGTATAAGATGCATATGACCTTTGTGCCGGTCAGGTTTTTTTTCTTTTCCTTTTATTGAAAATAGATTATTTTCTTATACAATACATCCTGATTATAATTTCCCCTCTTTATCCTCCTCCCCAGCTCTGTTACCCTCCAGATCCACTCCCTTTCTGTCTTTCATTACAAAAGAATAGGCTTTTAAGCGATAGCAGGCAAACATGACAAAATATAAGACAAAGCAAAAAGTATAGAAGTTGAGCTTGGCAACCCATGAGGAAAAGAGTTCCAATAACAGGAATAAGAGTCAGAGGCCCACGTACGCTCACAGTCAGGAGTTCCATAAAAATACTAAGCTAAAACTATATAATATATATGTGGTAAAGATTCACATAGGCTCTGTGCTTGCAGTTTCCATCTCTGTGAGCTCATATGTGCCTTCCTTGATTCAGAGAATCTTATTCTGCTGGTGTGCTGTTCAGTTTTATGTTATCTTGGCACTAACTACTATCAGTTGTAAAGAGAAATCCTCAGTTGAAAAAACACCTCCACCAGATAGGCTTGTTAGAATGTCTGTGTGGTTTTTTTTTTTTTTTTTAATGATGGATGGGGGAGGATAAAGCTCACTGTGGACAATGCTATCCCTGGGCAAATGATTTTGGGTCCTATAAGAAAACAGGCCCAAATGACTAAGGATGATGAACATCTCTTTAGGTGCTTCTCAGCCATTAGATATTCTTCAGGTGAGAACTCTTTGTGGAGCTCTGTACCCCATTTTTTAATAGGGTTACTTGCCTCTCTGGAGTTTAACTTCTTGAGTTCTTTGTATATCTTGGATATTAGCCCTCTGTCGGATGTAAGGTTGGTAAAGATCATTTCCCAGTTAGTTGGTTGCCGCTTTGTCTTTTT
This sequence comes from Tokudaia tokunoshimensis, assembly GCA_036184795.1. NCBI lineage: Eukaryota > Metazoa > Chordata > Mammalia > Rodentia > Muridae > Tokudaia > Tokudaia tokunoshimensis. The sequence goes on from BTHU01000008.1 coordinate 2,980,351, forward strand.
GACGGTGTCTTTTGCCTTGCAAAAACTTTGTAATTTAATGAGGTCCCATTTGTCTATTCTTGATCTTAGAGTATAAGCTATTGGAGTTCTGTTCAGGAAATTCTCCCCTGTGCCCATATGTTCAAGGTTCTTCCCTAGTTTCCCTTCTATTAGTTTCAGTGTGTCTGGTTTTATGTGGAGATCTTTGATCCGCTTAGAATTGAGCTTAGTGCAAGGAGATAAGGATAGTCATTAGGGAAATGCAAATCAAAACAACCCTGAGATTCCATCTCACACCAGTCAGGATGGCTAAGATCAAAAACACAGGAGACAGCAGTTGTTGGCGAGGATGTGGAGAAAGAGGAACACTCCTCCACTGCTGGTGGAATTGCAGGCTGGTACAACCATTCTGGAAAGCAGTCTGGCGGCTCCTCAGAAAACTGGGCATGACACTTCCGGAGGATCCGGCTATACCACTCCTGGGCATATACCCAGAGACTTTACCTGCATGCAATAAGGACACATGCTCCACTATATTCATAGCAGCCTTATTTATAATAGCCAGAAGCTGGAAAGAACCCAGATGTCCCTCAACGGAGGAATGGATTCAGAAGATGTGGTATATTTACACAATGGAATACTACTCTGCAATTAAAAACAATGAATTCACGAAATTCCTAGGCAAATGGTCAGAACTTGAAAATATCATCCTTAGTGAGGTAACCCAATCACAAAAGATCACACATGGTATGAAGTCACTGATAAGGGGATATTGACCCAGAATCTCAGAATACCCTAGACACAATCAGCATATCAATAGATTTCTAAAAAGATGGAAGGAGAGACCCCTGGTCCTGGAAAGACTGGATGTAGGGGAACGCCAGGACAGAGTAATGAGAGGGGGTTGAACGGAGAAAAGAGGGAGGGAAGGGGGCTTATGGGACTTTCGGGGAGGGAGGAAACGGGAAAGGGGAAGTGATTTGGAATGTAAATTAAAAAAATAAAATAAAATTAAATTAAAAAAAAAAAAAAAAAAAGAAAACAGGCCCAATAAACCATGAGAAAAAAGCTAGTAATCATCAGTACTATGGCGACTGTCCCAACTCCTTCTTCCAGGTTCCTGCTCTGGCTTTCCTTAGTGTCTTACAGGTTGCATAAGGTAAAATAAATTCTTTCCTCCCCAAGTTACTTTTGGTCATGGTGTTTTATCACAGCCATAAAAAAGCTAAGACAACCTATCTGAACTTCATTTTACTCATCAGAAAATGATAGTAATAGAGGTAGTAAATAATAATAATAATAATAATAATAATAATAATAATAACACCACCACCTAATTCATTCATTGTGGTGGATAAATAGTGAAATGATATAAAGTACAATGTAAAATAGAGTTGATAATGAATAAACATTATTGGTTCTTTATTTAACCCCTCTGTTTAAAAACTATTTTTTTCCCTATTGCTGATACATCCAAACTGAGTTTGACATTCTTATTTAATTAGGTTACATGTTGACCTTCATCAAAATGTAAATATCTTTTGACAAAATATGAAATTCTGTTAACCTATAACATTTTGGTGTGAATGACATTGACAGAACCTTCCCAAAGTTAGACAAAATGAGCAGTAAAAACACACAGTATTAGGAGACAAGGGAGGTAGGAGAATGATGAGCGAGACACAGAAAATACCAGGCTAGAAGGAGACATTCAATGTCATGAGAGCCTCAAGGGTCTGCTGTAGATGGTGTATGTGTGTTTGTGTGTGTGTGTGCACGCACACGCGTGTATGCACGCACATATGCAAATGGAGGTGTTTAGAGACAATTTTCAGGATCGACAAGTCCTTAAGTATGGTCAGCACAAGCATTCTTATCCCCCCAAGACAGTGGTTTTAGAAGAGAGCACTTAGTACTTAGAATGATTTTTTTGAAAAGAAATATCTGACAATTTTATATTTTGTATGTACACCTCTTACCTTTTTACTTTAAATATTCTTTTAAGTATTCTTCTGGACTAGATTAGTTATCAGTTCTAAGTTGTGATTTTCTTATATTTTAATATTTCTGGCTTAATATATCTCTCAAATTAAAATTATATTTGACTACAACAAAATTTAGTGATTGCCTCCTATAGTCCCTGACAACTTTGAGTCAATGAAGCACAGTAATAGATATGAATGGAGATTATATGAATGAAAGAATAAATGAATGGTATTCATATCCTTCCTTATGCTGAGTTATTATTTCTACTACAAATTGAGTGCTTGAACATCATAGATATTAAGGGAATGCTACAGTTGAATGCTAATCATTTTTGCAATTCTTTGTAAATATTAAGTCAAAAAGTAAATCAATTCAAGTTGTTCTTAATCACTAAATTCAATGTAGATTGTTCTATTTATTTAACTTCTAGGTGAAATTGACCTTCAAATTCTCTCCAAAGTCCAGGCTCAATACCCGGGAATCTTTATTAACAATGAAGTTGTTGAGCCAAGTGCTGAACAAATTGTCAAGTACCAAGGTACATATGTATTCAATTCTGTTTTCAGAGGTTTATTTTTCTCAGCCTGTGTTTTGTTTGTGTCTGTGTGTGTATGTTCTTCAAGTGGTTAATAACACACTGACTACTATGTATTTGTTACATTTATTTGGAGAAAAACTTAATTAATTCTTGGAATACAGAAAAAAAGAGCTGAAACTACATCAGTGAATTCCTTGACTTCATGGATTAATCTGTTTTACGCCAAATTTCTATTCAGAAAAATTTGCAACTGATTTAATCTTGTTTTTTTAATTAGATATTTTCTTTATTACATTTCAAAAGTTATCCCATTTTCTGGTTTCACCTCCAAAAACACCCTATCCCATCCCCCCTATCCTGACTCACCAACCCACCTACTCCTTCTACCCTGTCCTGGGTATTCCCCTGTCCGTTCCCCTATACTGGGGCATCGAGCCTTCTCAGGACCAAGGGCCTCTCCTCCCTTTGATGACCAACAAGGCCATACTCTGCTTGAGCTTCATTTGGTCTGTAAATTGCATCTTGGGTATTCCAAGATTCTGGGCTAATATCCACTTCTCAGTGAGTGCATACTGTGTGTGTTCTTTTGTGATTGGGTTACCTTGCTCAGGATGATATTTTCTAGATCCATCCATTTGCCTAAGAATTTTATGAATTCATTGTTTTTAATAGCTGAGTAGTATACCACTGTGTAAATATACCACATTTTCTGTATCCATTCCTCTGTTAAAGGTTCTTTCCAGCTTCTGGCTATTATAAATAAGGCTGCTATGAACATAGTGGAGCATGTCTTTATTACATGTTGGAGAACCATCTGGGTATATGCCCAGAAGTGGTATAGCTGGGTCCTCCAGTAGTACAATGTCCAATGTTCTGAGGAAATGGCAAACTGATTTCCAGAGTGGTTGTACAAGCTTGCAACCCCACCAGCAGTGGAACTCCTCTTTCTCTATGTCTTCACTAGCACCTCCTATATCGACTGAGTTTTTTATCTTAACCATTCTGAATGATATGCGGTGGAATCTCAGGGTTGTTTTGATTTACATTTCCCTGATGACTAAGGACATTGAACATTTCTTTAGGTGCTTCTCAGCCATTTGGTATTTCTCAGTTGAGAATTCTTTGTTTAGCTCTGTACCCCATTTTTTAATAGGATAATTGGGAAAAGATTTTTATCAACCCTATATCCAACAGAGGGCTAATATATAATATCCAATATATAACAAGAACTCAAGAAGTTAGACTCCAGATCACCCAATCTGTTGGTTGCCATTTTGTCCTATTGACAGTGTCCTTACCCTTACAGAAACATTGTAATTTCATGAGGTCCCATTTGTCAATTCTTGATCTTAGAGTACAAGCTATTGGTGTTCTTTTCAGGAATTTTTCCCCTGTGCCCATGTGCTCAAGGCTCTTCCTCACTTTCTTTTCTAGTAGTTTTAGTGTGTCTGGTTTTATGTGGAGGTCCTTGATCCACGTGGACTTGAGGTTTGTTCAAGGAGATAAGAATGGATAGATTTGCATTCTTCTATATGCTGACAGTTGAACCAGCACCATTTGTTGAAAAGACTTTTTTCCATTGGATGGTTTTAGTTCTTTTGTCAAAGATCAAGTGACCATAGGTGTGTGTGTTCATTTCTGGGTCTTCAATTCTATTCCATTGATCTACCTGCCTGTCACTGTTCCAATACCATGCAATTTTAACACTATTGCTCTGTAGAACTGCTTGAGGTCAGGGATACTGATTCCCCCAGAAGCTCTTTTTCCGTTGAGAATAGATTTAGCTATCCTGGGTTTTTTTTTTTTTTTTTTTATTTCAGATGAATTTGAGAATTACTCTTTCTAACTCTGAAGAATTGAGCTGGGATTTTGATGGGGATTGCATTGAATATGTAGATTGCTTTTGGCAAGATGGCCATTTTTACTATATTAATCTTGCCAATCCACAAGCATGGAAGATTTTTCCATCTTGTGAGGTCTTCTTCAATTTCTTTCTTCAGAGACTTGAAGTTCTTGTCATACAGTTCATTCACTTGTTTGGTTAGAGTCACACCAAGATACTTTATATTGCTTGTGACTATTTTGAAGGGTGTTGTTTCCTTAATTTCTGTCTCAGCCTGTTTATCCTTTGAGTAGAGGAAGGCCACTGATTTGTTTGAGTTAATTTTATATCCAGCCACTTTGCTGAATTTGTTTATCAGCTGTAGTAGTTCTCTGGTGGAGTTTTTGGGGTCATTTATGTATATGACCATATCATCTGCAAATAGTGATAGTTTGACTTCTTCTTTTCCAGTTTGTATCCCTTTGACCTCATTTTGTTGTCTGATTGCTCTAGCTAGAACTTCAAATAATATAGTGAATAGATATATATAGAGAGGGCAGCCTTGTCTAGTCCCTGATTTTAGTGGAATTGCTTCAAGTTTCTTTCCATGTAGTTTGATGTTAGCTACTGGTTTGCTATATATTGCTTTTACTATGTTTAGGAATAGGCTTTGAAATCCTGATATTTCCAAGACTTTTAACATGAAAAGATGCTGAATTTTGTCTTTGTTTTTTTTTTTTTTTTTTTTTTTTTGTTTTGTTTTGTTTTTTCCCGAGACAGGGTTTCTCTGTGTAGCCCTGGCTGTCCTGGAACTCACTTTGTAGACCAGGCTGGCCTCGAACTCAGAAATCCTCCTGCCTCTGCCTCCCAAGTGCTGGGATTAAAGGCGTGTGCCACCACCGCCTGGCCCGCTGAATTTTGTCAAATGCTTTCTCAGCATCTAATGAAATGACTATGTGGTTTTTTTCTTTGAGTTTGTTTATGTAGTGGATTACATTGATGGATTTCGATATATTTTACCATCCCTGCATCCCTGGGATGAAGCCTACTTGTGGTGAACATTTTGATGTGTTCTTGGATTCAGTTGGCAAAAATTTTATTGAGTATTTTTGCATCTATATTCATAATGGAAATTGGTCTGAAGTTCTCTTTCTTTGTTGGATCTTTGTGTGGTTTTCAGGATCAGTGTAATTGTGGGTTCATTGAATGAGTTGGGTAGTGTTCCTTCTGTTTCTATTTTGTGGAATAGTTTGAAGAGTATTGGTATTAGGTCTTCTTTGAAGTTATGATAGAAATCTACACTAACACCGTCTGGTCTCGTGCTTTTTTTGGTTGGGAGATTTTCAATGACTGCTTCTATTTCTTTAGGGGTTATGGGACTGTTTAGATGGTTAATGAGATCCTAATTTACCTTTGGTATTTGGTATCTGTCTAGAAAATTGTCCATTTCATCCAGATTTTCTATTTGTTTTGAGTATAGGCTTTTGTAGTAGGATCTGATGATTTTTTTTAAATTTTCCCAATTTGTTTTCTTATATCTCCCTTTTCACTTCTGATTTTGCTAATTTGGATACTGCCTTTGTGCTCTCTGTTTAGCTTGACTAAAGGTCTATCTATTTTATTGATTTTCTCAAAGAACCAGCTCCAGGTTTTGTTGATTGTTTGTATAGTTTTTTTTGTTTGTTTGTTTGTATCTGCTTGGTTGTTTTCTGCCATGAGTTTGATTATTTCCTGCTGTCTACTCCTCTTGGGTGTATTAGCTTCTTTTTGTTCTAGAGTTTTCAGGTGTGCTGTTAAACTGCTAATGTATATCTCTTCAGTTTCTATTTGGAGGCACTCAGAGCTATGAGTTTCTCTTAAGCACTGCTTTCATTGTGTCCCCTAATTTTGGGTTTGTTGTGCCTTCATTTTCATTAAATTCTAAAAAGTCTTTGATTTCTTTCCTTATTTCTTCTTTGACCAAATAATCATTGGGTAGAACATTGTTCAGCTTCCATGTGTATGTGGGCTTTCTGTTGTTTTTGTTGCTATTGAAGACCAGTCTTTATCCATTGTGATCTGATAAGAGGCATAGGATTATTTCAATCTTCTTATGTCTGTTGAGGTCTGTTTTGTGACCAATTGTATTCTCAGTTTTGGAGAAGGTACCATGAGGTGCTGAGAAGAAGGTATATTCTTTTGATTTAGGTTGAAATGTTTTATAAATATCTGTTAAATCCATCTGGTTTATAATTTCTGTTAATTTCACTGTGTCTCTGTTTAGTTGTGTTTCCCTGATCTGTCCATTGATGAGAGTGGGGTGTTGAAGTCCCCTACAATTATTGTGTAAGTTGCAATGTTTGCTTTGAACTTTAATAACGTGTCTTTTATGAAGGTGGGTACCCTGGCATTTGGAGCATGTATGTTCAGAATTGAGATTTCTTCTTGGTAGGTTTTTTTGTTTGATGAGTATGAAGTTTCCTTCTGTGTCTGTTTTGATGACTTTTGGTTGAAAGTCAATTTTATCCTATATTAGAAGGGCTACTTTAGTTTGTTTCCTGGGAACATTTGCTTGGAAAATTGTTTTCCAGCCCTTTACTCTAAAGTAGTGTTTTTCTTTGACACTGAGGTGTGTTTCCTGAATGCAGCAAAATGCTGGGTCCTGTTTATGTTTTCTTCTATAATTTTGTTAAAGATATTTAATGGCCCTTTCCGTTGGAAATCTCTCTCTTCTCTACCTATTATCCTTAGGTTTGGTCTTCTCATTGTGTCTTTGTTTTCCTGGATGTTTTGGGTTAGGAGCTTTTTGCATTTTGCATTTTCTTTGACTGTTGTGTCAATGTTTTCTATGGTATCTTCCGCACCTGAGATTCTCTCCTCTGTCTCTTGTATTTTGTTGGTTATGCTTTCTATGTCTGATTCCTGATCTCTCTCCTAGGTTTTCTATCTCCAGAGCTGTCTCCCTTCATGTTTTCTATTTCCTTTTGTAGATGCTGGATGGTTTTGTTCAACTCTTTCACCTGTATGGTTCTGTTTTCCTGTAATTCTTTAAGGTATTTTTGTATTTCCTTTTTAATGGCTTCAAGGTATTTACCTGTGTTCTTTATTTCTCCTTTATATCCTTTTAAAGTTCTCTATTGTCATCATGAGATGTGATTTTAAATCAAAATCTTGTTTTTTCTGTGTGTTGGAGTATGCAGGGCTTGCTCTGGTGGCAGAACTGCGTTCTGGTGATGCCAATTTGCCTCAGTTTCTGTCTGTAAGGTTATCACACTTGTCTTTCACCATCTAGTTATCTCTGCTGTTAGTTGGTCATGCTGTCCCTGGCTGGAGCTTGTACCTCCTCTGGGTCTGTAAGCCTGTGTCAGCACTCCTCCAAGTCAGGGAGTCAGAGCACTCCCTGGAGAACAGCTCTCCCAAGGCAGGACCCTTGCACAGAGACCCATGGAATAGTCCCAGCTCCTGGGTGCTAATGGTGACCAGAGGGACTGGTCTCAAAATGGGCTGGTCACAAGTTGGCCATTCCTTCAGTCTCTGCTCCATTGTTGTTTCTGCATTTCTTTTACAAAGAACCAATATTGGGTTAAAAGTTTTGTAGGTGTGTTGGTGTACCCATCCCTCCACTGGGGGTCCTGTCTGGCCACTGAAGTTGATCTCTTCAGGTACCATATCTCTGCTGTTGGGCATTTTGGCTAATGTCACCTGCCCTGACTCCTGGGAATGTCTCTCATTCAGGGTCTCTGGGACTTCCTAGAGAATTCCCTCATCCCCCCAGCAGCTGCATATTTCCACTCATTCTCCTGGCCCTCTGGGCCTCTCTCCTGTCCTCCTCATGCCCAACCCTGTCCCCCGTATTCCTCTAGCCATCCCCTCTTCTACCTAGATCCCTCTGTCCTTCTGCCTCCAATGACTATTTTGTTCCTCCTTCTAAGTGGAACTCAAACATCCTTAATTGGGCCTTCTTATTTAACTTATTTGGATCTGTGCCATGTTTTTTGGGTATTCAGAACATCATGACTAATATCCACCTATCAGTGAGTACATACCATGAATGTCCTTTTGGGTCTTGGTTACCTAACTCAGGATGATATTTTCTAGTTCCATCCATTTGCCTGTAATATTCATGATGCCTTTGTTTTTAATAGCTAAATAGTATTCCATTATGCAAACATACCACAATTTCTGTATCCATTGTTCAGTTGAGGAAGATCTGGGTTGCTTACAGTTTCTGGCTATTATGAATAAAGCTGCTATGAACATACTGGAGTATATGTCCTGGGGTTATTGTGGAGTGTCTTTTGGGTATAAGCCCAGGAACAGTATAGCTGGGTCTTCGGGTACAACTTTTTTCAGTTTTCTGAGAAACTGCCAGATTTATTTCCAGAGTGGTTGTACAAGTTTGCAATACCATCAGCAAGGGAACAGTGTTCCTCTTTCTCCACATCCTTGCCAGCATCTGCTGATGCTTGAGTTTTTGATCTTAGCCATTCTGATTGGTGTAAGGTGGAATCTCAGGGTCATTTTGATTTGCATTTCCTTGATGACTAAGGATGTTGAACATTTCTTTAAGTTCTTCTCAGCCATTCAAGATTACTCTGTTGAGAATTCTGTTTAGTTCTGAAGCCAGTTTTTCTTTGGGTTATTTTATTTTCTAGAGTCAAATGTCTTGTGTTCTTTATATATTTGGGATATTAGTCCTGTCAGATGAAGGGTTAGTGAAGACCTTTCCCAATCTCTAGGCTGCCATTTTGTCTAATTGATGGTGACCTGTGCCTTAAAGATTTTCAGTTTCACGAGGTCCCACTTATTAATTCTTGACCTTAGAGCCTGAGCCATTGGTGCTTTGTTCAGGAAATGTTCTCCTGTTCCCATGCAGTCAAGGATATTTTTTTTTTATTTCTTCTTCTATTAGATTCAGTATGTCTGGCTTTATGTTGATGACTTTGATCCATTTAGACTATTTTAGGTATTTTTGCGTTTCCTCTTTAAGGGATTCTACCTATTTACCCGTGTTCTCTTGTATTTCTTTTTTTTCTCTTGTATTTCTTTCATGTCCTTCTTGAAGTCCTCTCTCAGCATCATAAGATGTAATTTTTAAATCCAAATCTTGGTTTTCCAGTGTGTTGGGGTATCCAAGACTTGCTGTTGTAGGAGAACTGGGTTTGGATGCTGCCATGTCGCATTGGTTTTTGTTGGAAATATTCTTACATTTGACTTTTGCCATCTGGTTATCTCTGGTGTTAGCTGGTCTTGCTGTCTCTGACTGTGGCTTTTTAGTCCTGCAAGCCTGTGTAACAGTACTCCTGGGAGACCAGTTTTCTCCAGGATCAGCTCTCTGGAGCAGATGGAAATCAGAAGACTCCCATCTCTGACTACCCCTGGGTTCTTGTGCCTGAGGGTTTCGGGCAAGTTCCTCTGAGCAGCAGGGGTGGTCCTACCTGCACTCTCAGGCCTGACCACACTCCTGGAAGGCTAGCTATCTCCCCAAGCCACCTGAATATGTAGCCCTGTGGCCAATGATGGTCTTGAGCAGCAGACAGAAACAGGAAGGCTTCTAAGTGTTCCTGGTGGGCCTGTTCCTCTGAGCAGCAGGGGTGTTCCTACCTGCACTCTTAGGCCTGTTTGCACTCCTGGAAGGCTAGCTGTCTCCCTGTTCCACCTGGTTATGCAGCTCTGTGGCTGAAGATGGTCTCCAGCAGCAGACAGAAACCAGAAGGCTCCTGCCTAAGTGTTCTGGGTGGGCAGGTTCCTCTGAGCATCAGAGGTGTTCCTACCTGCACTCTCAAGCTGGCTGCACTCCTGGAAGACTGGCTATCTCCTTGAGCCACCTGGATATGTAGCCCTGCCTTATTTAATGTTTATACTAAGATAATATATCCTGTATTTGACCACATTCTCAAATTTATTTCTTAGTTTTTTGTCTAGTACTTTTTCTAGTACTAGAGGAAATAAAAGTCTAGACAAACCTTCTGATTTCCTTAGCTACATAATAAAGAAAAAATGTGCCTTTTATTTTTTATGTCCTTGTAATAAGGTTCTCTAAACTGAACTGATAGGATTATTATATGTCTATTAAAATGGAATATAGTTTACAAGCTAAGTTTCTCTCTCTCTCTCTCTCTCTCTCTCTCTTTCTTTTCAGAAACAATGGTAACTCAATCACTGGGTGCAACAACTAGAATCCTAATCTTGTAAGCCATATTAAATTTAAATCTTCCCATGGTAAATCATGGTGGATTTGCCATCTAAACCAGGAGACACTAGATGCTACATCTTGTCCTGTTACTATTCTTATCCAAAAAGCCCCTATCCCTATCCTGCCTCCTCTTTTCCTCTATCCAAACTGGAAGTCCTGCCTACTTGCCCAGTGATTGATTCCTTTATTCATTAGGGGATGGTTCACAAGAAGTTACCAGAGTAGGTGACTCATTCCTCATTCCAGACAGCCCATCCTGGGAAAGTATTAAATAGAATACTCTGTTATCTATCCTAATCTAAAGTATTTATAAATCCATATGTTATGCCCTGGTTTAGCTTGTATACTACCTGAAAACTATCTTTTCAAATATATTTTCTCAATGTTTAGCCTGAGTTGACTATGAGACTAGAAGTAGTCTTTCAACCCTATCAGACATCCAGGAGCAACAAATACCTTCTGAAAATATAGAAAACCTAACTTAGCTTCCAGAACTGAGACAAATTGTAGAGATAGTTGCTTACCTATATAGCCCCAGTAAATCAAGAAATTGGAGCATCTGTCTTCAGTCTTCTGGCCCAGGATATTCTGACAGACCCTGAAAAACAGGAATTATTTAGGACTAGCTTATTCTGTCTTGGCAGAACTAAGCTGTCCTAACCTATAAATTGTGTTCTCTCAAGGACAGTACAGATTTGCAGGAGAGATAGGCAATTTCTGTCCAGTGTCCACCTAGCCACAATGGACCACCTCACTTGGAGGTATGGATGCTCAGCTGCTTCTTTGAATCTATGAATGGGAAGCTGTTAGGGGCAGCTTTGTCTGAACAAGAAGTGAATAAATAAGATTAATTGTCACATTCTGTGGATTTCTGACATTTTTGAAAACCAACTGTCTATATAAATTAATCTGAGCTGTTTTCTGTTAAATACCCTCAGCTATTTCTAATTAAAATATCTGAAAACACCCTAACAATAAACTTAGAGCCATGTATTTGCTTTTCAGTCCTTAACTCACAAGCTTAAATATCTCAGATCCGTTCATAAAAGGATGGGTCTAAGCCTCATACTTCTAAAATTTTTGTTATCAATAGAGGAAATTCATACCAATGAAAACCTTGATTTTGTATCAAAATAAACGTTATAGCAAAATAAGAAATTATGACTTCATCTTTGTAACAATTATAAAAATTTCTACCAAATAAGATTATGGTTATACAATCAATTCTAGCTATTTCCTCCCTCTTCCCATTACGACCATTTCTAAATTCCCCAGAAAGACAACCTTAAAATAACCACCTCCAGACCCCCAAGTCCAAGGAACTGGGACAATGACTCTATAACTTCTTTAAGCTGAATACAGGCATTGAGATATCTTGAAGAGGGAGGGGATAGGGAAATATGAGGAAGTTGGTTGGCCTTAAGAAGGCAATGCTGATTATTAAAGTCTCTGATGTCTATGTCCTGATTGGATCCTGATGAAAATCCATGAGATCAGGGGTTCAAGCAGGTCAGTTTAGCATGTCTGATGATGGATCTCACCAAAGCTGTATATTCTGTAATATACAAATCTCAAAACAAAATTTTAGTATCATCAAGATAACTTTTTGTGTTTGATTTTCTGGAATCTAGTTCTCTGGGGGTCTTCTCTCAAATCTGCTCCATATAGCTCTGGAAGATGTCCAGAGCCTAAACATTTTTTCTAAAAACAGAAAGACAAAACCTTTCTCCCAAATCAGTATATCCTTCAGCCGGCAACCAGGAAAACCTGTACCTTGCTCTCTGTCACAGAGGAACAATATAACAACAGCAGTACTCAAAATCACACCCATTTTATTAATAAAAACAATTTAAAATAAATGAAGTAAACTAAATGAATACTGTATGAGCCTATTTAGGCTTTTCCTAATTTTTCATGTCAGGATATAAACTCAAAATTCCTGGGGAGCCCATGTTAGAGAATATGAGTCTCCTGCAGACTTTATTTTACCATCATTAAAACAATTGATTCACACGTCTATCTATATATGCTTTTAAGCAGGTGGCTTATCAAACCAGGATTTAAACCCAAAATTCTCATGTAGCCCATGTTACACAGAATTTGAGTATCTTGTAAGACTTATTAGAGCAATAAATTTTTATACCATCTTTAAAGCAATTAATTCAAACTTTCACTAATATCTGCCTATAGGAAGCAGGTAGTTTTTACTTGTTAAGCTGTCTAGAGCAGCCATCCTGTTATACAATCTATCTGTTCAGCACTGTACCTGGAGCCACAGACATTTACTAATACCTGTTCATAGCAGGTAATTATCACTGCCCTCTCTACTTGGAGTCGGTGACTAATTTTTTCTATCCTAGTTCTGAACCACGGATGAAATTCCCCACGTGATTCGAACATATAAAGATATTGTTCGAATGTAAATCTATCCTAAATGCAAATAATCCCAATTTTATAAATTTACAGTTAAATCAATATCTGCCCCAAGATGTAGGCAGTGTTCATTCTCCGGCTCTCTAACTCAGAGCAGCCAACTTGTTTCTTTCCACAGCAGAGACCTCAGAGCCCTCTTTCTTTGTTTCACCATGTGACACATCCCAGCGCCACCTTTCTCTCACTTAGGAAATAAAATTCTTAACTCTCAGGCTAATAATCATAAATTTTGAGTGGATTCTTACCCCACATTGGGCGGCACCTGTTGTAGGAAACATTAAAAGATGAATCTATCCTATTGCTGGCATGGCACCGGCGAGCTGGCCGGCCATGCATTGGCGAGCAATGGCCAGTCTGTTCTCATCTCGTGGAGATTCTGACTCAGTGGCTCTGAAATCTCTCCATCCAGCTCGCTAAGTTTCCACTTGTGGGTAGCTACCATGCCAGTCCCATGCTTCAAAACTCCCACGGCCTTTTGTGGTGCACATCTGGCAACTAGCTCTCTGGAACCCATTCGAGCCGCTGCATGAAGGAAAATACCATACAAACCTAGTTCAGAAACGATGGTAACTCAATCATTGGGTGCAACAACTAGAATCCTAATCTTATAAGACATAATAAATCTAAGTTCTCCGGTGGCAAATCCTGGCGGATTCACCATCTAAACCAGGATACACTAGTAGCTACATCTTGTCCTCTTCCTATCCCTGTCCGAAAAGCCCCTATCCCTCTCCTGTCTCCCGGCTATGTTCTTTCTAGTCCAACGATGGCTTTCTTTGGATGCAAAGGCCCAAGAATCGAGCAGTTGTTCAGTATGTAACATTGGATGACTCAGCTGGTCTCCAGTCTGGGTTATAACCCCAGAGAAGGTTATAATACTTATAAGGTCATAAAAGTAAAGGAATGTCTTAGCAGCAGGATAAATGAACTTGTCATTGAGAGTTAATACAAGCAGGCAAAAAAGCAAAAGCTTCCTTTTTTCACATTCATTTACATGCCACCGGAAGATATGGTCTTAGATTCTTAGGCTCATTCTGACCTCAAATGATTTGGATTTAGGACGGGTAGTCCCACACCAAATGAGCCAATCAAGATCCCACCTCACACAGGCATGCCCAGCTTTTTGAGTTTTAGTTAATTCTTGAAGCAATTGAGTGGACAACCTAGATTAGCCATCACAGTCCTGTAACATTCATTGCATTAAAAATTTAAATGAAAAAATGGTTTCTGTATGTAATTAAATTAAAATTGATTGTAGGCCAACTTTTTTGGGTATTTTAGAGCTTGTAGCCAGGACATCAAACATGGAGAACATAAAATTTTCTTGGCACAAGGAGACATCATCTGAATATCAAAAACGTATGCTGGAAGAAGAAGCACCTCCAAAGTGGGACTTTATTCATATGATTCAGGTAGGAAATGGTCTTAAAATATATTACCAAAAAAGATGTTTTCCACAAAATTGTATGAAGAATGCTTAAAATGAAAAATTTTTAGTTCTAGTTTTGTAAGTAAACACTTTCTGCCTTAAAAAGATTTTGGTAAATATAAATATTCTTTGACATATAAAAGGACACTTGTTTAGAACTATAGAGTGGTAATATATCCTAGTGAGTTTTTAATGGCTCTATTGGTATAGATGACTAGTATCTATCTATGTATCTACCTATGTATCTATCTATCTATCTATCTATCTATCTATCTATCTATCTATCTATCTATCTATCTATCTCTGTTTCTACCTCTACCTCTATCTATAGCTCTACCTCTAACTATGTCTGTATCTATAAATGATGAAGACATTTTCTGAAACCTCTTGGTTTTTCCATTAGTAGGTACCTTTGATAGTATGTATATAACAGAAGAAACATATTTTACAATGTTAGGACGGCAATATGTTACTTAAATGAGTCAATCATTTAGAAGGACTTTACTTCTATGACTTAGCAACAGCAATATTATTGAGTAAATGTTATAAGTCTCCAACTCTAGGCATCACTGAAATTTATGGATAATAAAGAGTATATCAGTGTTGTAGTCTTTCTTCTTATAGCCCAAATTACATTGAGTTCAAATGTGAAAAATCATAAAAGCCAAAAAAAGGAAAAAAAATAGTCTACAACTCAGCATGTTTAAGCAGTCGTAAGTCTCTATTTTCTTAGAGAACAAATCTTTCATGTGTCAGAAGAGATTTAACATGTTCATGAATCATATATTATTTCTATATTAGATGTATTTACTTCCCTCACACAACAATTTCCTAGTCTTCCTCTTTTTCTCTGTTTCGAGAAATAAGATCCTGCAAGTTCCTGCCCTACCACTGGAAACTCTCTACCCAGCTGTTGTCCCACCTGCTCTGTCTCTAGCAGTCCTCACAGCACCTGATCACTGTGTTCCCAGCTCTGGTTCACGTGTCCCTGGAGTCACTAATTCCTTCTCAGCCATAAACCCCTGTAGTCATTGGTCCCACACTCTAGTAAGCAAGTAGACCCACTAAGGTCCAGCACTCGATCCAGCTACTTTCTGCCCTGGTGCAGTCAGTCCCACAGAGCTACTCTCTGCCTGCCAACTCTCCCTTCACTGCCATGCCAGCCCCACAGTTCACCCCGCAGTCTGCTGCTACAACTCTCTGCCCTGCAACTCAGGAGAAACAAAACTCCAGAAGCTTATAATTAACAAGTCATATTTACATATCTGTAAATTCTCAATGCACAAGATGCCAATACAATAATTTCAGAACCAATTGATAATGATAAAAGCTGCCCACCTAGATTAGACAAATTGTCCCAATTATTTTAACCTTTCTGATATCATAACTACCTGTGGCTATCTAAAGTCATGCTGGTTCAGGTTCTTCTCCCTGACTGTCTGCCTCTATCTCGGCTTTTTCTCTCTTCAGACGCTCTGTCTCTCCAACTGCTGGCTCTACCTCCCTTTTCTCGGTCCAATCACAGGCCTCCTGCTGCACTAATATATTAGTGTGATTGGACAGGGAAAATTCTGTCATATTTCTTCTCCTGTCACCTTCTGCTGATCATTCAATCCTAATCAGTCACCTATTTCCTACTTTTTAATAAAAAAGCCTACTGAAAATTAATCTTTTACTCTCTATGTGTTCTTTTATTCTATTGCTGTTTAAAAACACCATGGCCATGACATCTCTTACAAAGGAAAACACTCAAATATACATTATATGGGGACCTCTCTTAGTCAAACCAACACATTCCACTTCTTTGTTCTTATAGGCCTGTACATATTTCATAATGCAAAATGGTTTTAGTCCAACTTCAATGGTTCCTACAGTCTATAACAGTCTCAACCCTGTTTAAAAATTCAAAGAACAAAATCACTTCTGAGATTCATGCAATGCCCTATAAAGTCAAAATGATAAAACCCATCACATACTTCCAACATACAATGGCACAGAATATGAATTTCCATTCCAAAATGGAGGAAAGGGAACATAATGACTAAAACCCAACAGAGCAAACTCCAAACTCTGCATCTCTATATCTGATGTCAAATATTCTTCAGATTGACTTGGGCTAGGTCCACACCCTTGTAGCAACTCTCTTTGGCAGATATCCCACCACTATGGCACTCCCAATATTTTAGGGGGGGTTTCCAACAAAATCCAGGCTTCACTTTCATGGCTCTGCACCTCCATGCAGGGGTAGCTCCTCACACATGCCAGGTTCTGTGGCTTTTCTTAGTCACTGAGGGAAATTCCATGCTTGCAAGAAGTTTTAAATAAGACCAGCAAGTACTTGCACTATGCTGGGCACTGGTGAGCCATATCGCACCAGAAGGCGGGGGGCGGGGGGCGGGTTCTCATCTCTGCAGACTCTCTGTCCCAGGGCTCCCAAGACATCTCCACTCAACTTGCTAAGTACCTTTGGTGGGTTGCTGCCATGCCAGCCCCATGCAATGACTGCCCACTTCATGGTTAGCTGTCACAATTTCCAGTAACTCAGTAAAATAAAAATTCTAGAAGCTTATAATTAATCAGTCAGATTTATATATCAATAAATTCTCAATTCACAAGATGCCCACACAACAATTTCAGAGCCAATTGATAATGATACAAGCTGCCCACCTAGATGAGATAAATTATCCCAATTATTCTGTCTATATGATATTATAGCCACCTGTGGCTATTTAAAGTCATGTGGAATCTCAATCATCTTGTTTGTCCTTCATTTTTCTTCTCTTCTTCTCCTTTCTTGCTCTCTGTCTCTGCAATTCGTAGTTCTGCCTCCCCTTTCCCTGTCCAATCACAGGTTTCTTGTATTAATATTTAAATTAATTGAACAGTGAAAATCCAGCACATATCACCCTTTCTGTTCTAATAATAAAAATTTTTCTCTCAAATATAAATTGAGCACAATTATTACCATTTTGTAATTTATAAAGTACAAGATAGACTTAACACCCAGTCCATCATTTTTGTCAATAAAAACAGAACACTCTGTCATCTGTTCTAACTTAAAAGACTTATAATTCTATACCTGACTTATGTCCTGGCTTTAGATTATATGTCATCTGAAAACCATCCTCTCAAATCTGTTCTCTCAATGTTAAATTGCCTGGGTTGGCTATGATATTATCTGGAATCTAGTTCTCTGGGGGGGTCTTCCTCTATCAAATCTGATCCATATTACTCTAGAAAGTGTATAGACACTAATCACCTTTTCTAAAAATGCAAAGACAAAACTTTTCTCCCAAATCAGCATATCCTTGAACCAGTAACCAGAAAAATCTTTATATTGACCTCTATCCTAGAGGAATAATATAGCAACGAAACTCAAAATCACACCCATTTTGGAAGTCAAAACAATCCAAAACAAATGAAGTAAACTAAAATACTGGACATGCCTATTCTTAGGCCTTTTCTATTTTGCCAAGCAGGATAATAACCCAAGATTCCCGTGGAGCCCACGTTAGACAGAATTTGACAATCCTGTGAGTTATATTAGAGCAATATATCTTTATACCATCTTTCTGTTTGTCTCACTGTCTAGAGCAGCCATCTTGTTATACCATTTATCTGTTCCGCTCTCTGCCAGGAGCCACAGACATTAATTTTATTAATACCTGTTATAATATCTATCTGTTGAGCTCTTTACCTGGAACTACAGACATTATTAATTAATACCTGTTTATAGCAGGTAATTATCACTGTCCACTCTACTTGGAGTCAGTGATTCATTTTCCCTATCTAAGTTCTGAACCATGGGTGAAAATCCCTACGTGATTTGGACAAAATCTGTATATAAATCTTTCCTGAAATCAAACAATCCTAATTTTATAAATTCACAGTTCAGTCCACCTCTGCCTGAAGAAGTAGGCAACTTCCATCCTCCTCCTGACTCAGAGCAGCCTTCCATAATCCCTTTCTTAAATCCTTGTCTCTAAAGTCAGTATTACATGCCAAAACTGTCAAGTTCTTTTGCTTGCTGGGGCTATAGTGTGCCCCCCCTTATTAAAATACATTTTTGTCAAGTTTCTGTTTTTGATGATTTCCTTCACTGCTTAAGCTTTTCTCTAATTTCCATTTATAAATTGCAAACTTTGCTGGGTAGAGTCTGGCCCTGAGTTACAACCCTATTCCATTTAGAATCAAGCTTTTCTTTCAACTTCATTTTCTTGAGCATTGGACTTATCTTCATTACAGTTACTGGTGCTCCTTTTCTCCTCAAACTGTACATTTTATATTTTTCCTTGCACAACTTAGAGAGGTTTAGTACATTGTCATCATGGCAGGAAGCATGGCAGCATGAAGACGCACACATGAGCAGATGTATCTTGAGAGTTCTATACCTGTATCTGCAGGCTGCAAGGAGAGAGGGAGAGACACTTGGCCTTGTATGAACTTCTCAAACCTCAAAATCCACCCCAAAAGACATATGTCCTTCAACAAGGTCATACATATGGCAACAAAGAGTGCCACTACAGCATTCAGGAATATTAGCCTGTGGAGCCATTTTTGATCAAACTACAACACCAGAGGTGGTAAATAGTTGAAATTACCTCTGTGCTGTCGATAAGACCAAGACCAAGTCATACCCTTAGGCCCTTAAGCTACCTAGAGATAGGTTACCTGTATTAGCTTCTTAGAAGAAATGACAGGTACCCTAAATCAAGTTTCAGGGGAAATATACTTCCTTGTGCACTGTGGATTGTATTACACCATGAATTTTTTTCTCAATTATACTGGGATTAAATACATTGGGAAAAAATTGGCTGATATTAGACTTCCCCAAGTCTAATCCAGGTTGAGGAAGTAAATTTGCACCTAGTGTTCATTCTAATTTCTTTGAGGGTTCTCTTTTTTACTTGGATACCTTCAGGGACCACCTCAGTTAGGCAGAAAACATATTTGTCCATTGCCAAATGTCTTTTTGTTGTAACTCTATAAGTGTTTAAAGATTTTGCCTGATAAAAATTCACTCAATGTAAAAAACCAGAACTTTCTTTGAGTATCTAATCCAAACAACAAGCATACAAACGGTGTAGTCCAAATAAGCATAGAGAGCCATCTCATTTCTTTTTTTTCTTTCCTACTAGATGCTGTATTATGTAAAGGATATTCCAGGCACCCTGAAATTCTTCCATGGTCTCTTAGCTGACAATGCTAAAATTCTCATTATTCTTGTGTCAGGTAAGCCATTTCAGTCAGCCTGGATATTAAAATATCAATCGTAAGCAGATGCATGGATTCATATGTTTAGATAAAGTTAGTATATTTTGTCTTTGTTATGAAATTAAATTCAAATTAATTTTTAGATTAGTAGAAATGTCATTCGCAACAGTGCTTAGTCTAGAGAACCTAGCAGAAACAAAATCTTTTTGCTTCCATCTATTCAGAAAGCATCCTGTAACTCCTATAAAGGAATTAGAGATGATGCAATAGAATACTTACTGCTTTTGTAGAGAACTGGAATTTGATTTCTATCACCTACTTCAGGCAGCTTACCTTAATTCTAGCTTAATATACGTATCCATCCATCACATGTACATGTGTACACAAGCATACACACACAAATAGACACAGCAGAAACTATAATAAAACCTTAAAAAAAAAGAAAAGATAAAGGAAAAATTCTTTGCCTTGTATATGTACATCCGCATTTGTTGCTGTGATAAAACACTGGCCAAAACAAATTTGAGGAGAAAAAAGTTTATGTCCATTAAGGCAGAAAGTCAAAGCCATAATCCAAAGCAGGAACCTGAAGGTAGGAACTGAAGCAGAAATGTCAGAGGAATGTTGTTTGCTGGCTTTCTTCTAGCCCTTCGTGCTTACTGATGGCTCCATTCACACTGGACCCACCTATATTAATTCACAGTGAAAAAAATGAATATGTCCTTCCACCATGCTCACAGGCTTATCTGAGGGAGGAAATACCTCAAGCATCCCTCCTCCAAGGTGTGTCTATATTTGTGTCAAGTTGACAGAGAGCGAGCAGCACAGAAGATTCAAGTGATGGTAGCTGTAACATAAGAATAAATAAGAACATTAACTATATTTACATCTATTATGCCACTTGAATGTCTCTTCCCCATCTTTGTGATTTACTAAAAGTAAATAAAATTTTAATTATTTGAGATGCTACTATGCATTTGAATACTATACTATACTAATTTGCCTTTCTAAAGTCATAAGCAACATGGATCATTACAGCTTTTCTTACAAATCTATAAAATGTTCCATTTATTTTACTTCGCTTTATAGTTTTATTTTTCAAAGAAGATATTTAATTAGTTTGTTGCTCCCAGGGTCATAGTTAGTTTTGCACAAAGAATAGAGGTAAATTTAGAAAATGCAACATGTGCCTCCAAAAAGACACTGGAGAGAGTATACACTAGCAGCTTAACAGTGCACATAAAAGCTCTAGAACAAAAAGAAGCAAATACACCAAAGAGGAGTAGATGGCAGGAAATAATCTAACTCATGGCTGAAATCAACCAAGTAGAAACAAAAAGAACTATACAAGGAAACAACAAAACCAGCAGCTGGTTCTTTGAGAAAATCAACAAGATGGATAAGTCCTTAGCCAGACTAAGCAGAAGGCACAGAGACAATATGCAAATTAACAAAATCAGCAGTGAAAAGGGAGATAAAACAACAGAAACTGAGGAAATTCAAAAAATCATCAGATCCTACTACAAAAGCCCATATTCAACAAAACTAAAAAATCTGGATGAAAAGGACAATTTTCTAGACAGATACCAGGAACCAAAGTTTAGTTTGTTTTTCCATGATCTGTCCATTGATGAGAATGGGGTGTTGAAGTCTCCCACTATTATTGTGTGAGGTGCAATGTGTGCTTTGAGCTTTAGTAAAGTTTCTTTTATGAATGTGGGTGCCCTTGCATTTGGAACATATATGTTCAGAATTGAGAGTTCTTCTTGATAGATTTTTCCTTTGATGAGTATGAAGTGTTTGGTCAAGGAAGAAATAAAAAAAGAAATTACAGACTTTTTAGAATTTAATAAAAATGAAGGCGAAACACACCCAAACTTATTGCACACAATGAAAGCGGTGCTAACAGGAAAACTCATAGCTCTGAGTGCCTCTAAAAAGAAGCTGGAGAGAGCATACCCTAGCAGCTTAACAGCACACATGAAAGCTCTAGAACAAAAAGAAACAAATACACCCAAGAGTAATAGATGGCAGGAAATAATCAGACTCAGGGCTGAAATCAACCAACTACAAACAAAAATAACTATACAAAGAATCAACAAAACCAGGAGCTGGTTCTTTGAGAAAATCAACAAGATAATAAACCCTTATCCAGACTAACCAGAGGGTACATAGACAGTATCCAAATTAACAAAATCAGAAATGAAAGGGGAGATACAACAACGGAAATTGAGGAAATTGAAAAAAATCATCAGATCCTACCACAAAAGCCTATACTCAACAAAATTGGAAAATCTGAATGAAATAGATAATTCTAGACAGATATCAAACACCAAAGTTAAATCAAGATCAGATAAACCATCTAAACAGTCCCATACCCCCTAAAGGAATAGAAACAATCAATAGGTCTCACAACAACAATAACAACAACCCAGGACCAGGTGGGTTTATATTATTTGAGCTAGTTTTGATTGTTCTATATTATTATACTCTTCCTAATTGTCACTATGATCTTGTGCAAAATAACTGAACAGCCAGAAATGTACACACATTTAACCATGTTTTTATATGTCTGCAGTAAATATGTAAACCAAATAAATACAGAATCAGGAATGGCCAAAAAAAAAAAAATGCAGAATGTACTTCATGAATTTTTTAGGTGATGTTTCTTGTAAGAAATGTTCTTTTTGTGTTCCTATAAACACTCATTTATTGCCTAAGGTATATAAAGCTAAATGTACATGAGAATAGTAAAACTAACACTTTTTTGGTTATAGAGAGTAACACCTATATATAGGTTACAGAGAGTAACACCTGGGCACGCATATTGTACTATGATTTTTGTAGCATCTATGTTACAGAACTTTTCTTTCAGTTATAATGAACTGTACTGTGCAATGTGAAAATTTTCTGTGAAAATACATGAAATTAATGGCATACAATGTTCCTGAACTAAAAGAAAGCAATTAAAAAGCAGACTGTACAAAAATAAAAAATGAGACATTCCATTTCAATATATTTTCCTGAAGACAACATATTTTCATTCGTTTTTAAATGGCTGAGTGATTCTCTGTTGTGTGCACATGATCAGTTGAACCTAAACACAGGTGGTGACTGTTTCTCATCGGAACAGAGAAAATGCTTGCAGGTTTCCTATCCACAGGAACCAGGGGTCTTTTGATGCTCATATTCATTTATGGGAGGGAGGGGGTGCATTATGAGGCCCTTTTTCTAAATGGTTAGAATAGTAAATTCTGCAATAAAAAAGACATATTCATGCCAAAAATAAAAAAAAAAACAAAATAATTCTACTAGTGAATCTGACATTTTGAGCAATTTCATATTTAACTGCTAGGTATTTACCAATAAGAAAGAAAAGTATTTTATGGTTTAGAATATGGTATTCTATGTGAGATTTAGAATTGGCCAAGCTCCTTTATAGATATAGTAAGTAGTCTGCTGGCTGCAGCAAAATAGTTAATATAACCCATAGGTTATTAGCATCACGAAATCTGAAAACAAAACAGACCCAAGGACGGGTATGAGGACACATGGGGTAAGAATACTAGTGGACTTCCTACACATATAACCTTTACTTCTAAACCTTGGTTAATTTTAGGCTATTTGTCGAGAGCTAGAGCCATGTTATTTGCATTTATCCGTACATGGGATCCAAATGAGCTCTATGTGTTTTCATAGGGAACCAAAAAGTCAGTAAAAGCAACAATTACTTCTTTTAAAAAAAAGAATCTCAAGCCAGAAATTATTCAGTAGATGCACTTCATATGGTAGAAAGAGTTTTTGCTTTTTCATATATGTAGTTCACAAGATTTTATTACTGATTGAAGAATAGGAAATTGCCATCTGTAAGAAGTAAGTATTTTTAATTGATATCATTCCTGAAAATGAGAGTTAAGAACTAAAAGTGTTCAGTTCATTAGACTAGAACTCAGATAAGGTCTTCCTATTATCAAAGTCACTACTTCTGGGAAGAAGCATTTACTACAATGAAGAAATGTCACATTATCTTTTTCTTAATGTAATCACTGAGCAAAACAAGAAAAATATTTCAGAAATTTGCTTCTACTTGTCAAAACTATTAAATAAAAGTATAAATTATAAAATAAAAAAATCACCTTTTAAAATAGTTTGATTAGTGCTTAAAGAAGATATTCAACCTGATTAAAGAAATATTACTGTCAAATAAGTTGTCCATTTTTCATCAGTTAACTAGATTGTTCCTAGTTTCCCCAGTCATAGCCTCTCATGTGTAACCATTAAAAACATGGAGTAAATGGCATTAGATTTTATCCAAACTATCTTGAGTACCCCTTCCCCATTCTCTGCACTGGAATTTTCCTGCTGTTTCACATCAAAGGCTCTTAGGAGCTCAGGAAAGTAAAGATCAGTGCCTTTGCTTTTCAGTGTATTACTATATCTTTGTATAAGCTGTGGGTTAACAGAAAATGATCAACATGTCTTTTAATTCAACTGAATAGTTATTTATTTGTATTTTGTAATACTGGGACCACAAGGTTCTAAAATACAACCAAAAGAGAGGATTCATCTAATAATGACTACATGTAAGGCACAGAAACTATGTGTATTTGAAGACTTGTTTACATTGAAATAAAAGGGTCTGTGGAAAAAAACTATATATTTTCGTGTGCCTATGCTGCATATGGAGGTGGTCAGACAAAACAACGTAGGATAAACAAGTAAAACTAATTAGGACAACAAAGACAGGTTGAAATCATGAAAATCAGGTCACTTAGTGGTCAGTGTACTATAATAGATCTTAAATTTTCTACTGTATTCCTTTGCTTCTGTTATAGAGCAATTTTAACTCAATAAATATTCACTTAGGGCTAACTAACAGAACCTTTTGATTATCAACATGAAAAAATGGAATGAATAGAAAGTATGAACTACTTGAATTTAGTTTTAAGTGGTGAGTTTTTACACTAAAATATTTCACTGATATGTCTTTCATTTCTTCTGCTTGCTCATTCAACTCCAAGTTCCTTGGCTGGTTGGTTAGTTCTTAAATGTACTAGCCTTGCATTTTCTTCAAATCCCTAGCAGTTGTTCTTTCCATCTGGTTAACCTTCCTTGTGATGTCTGTGTAATTGCTGAGAGATTGTGTTCAAATGTTACCATATAAAACAGACTCCATGATAACCATAGGTAACACATCTGTATTTAAATGACTTTGACCATACTTATGCCTTACTTTGTTTTTTTTTGCTTACACTTTATATCATATGATATATTTAATCTTCTCCCTGGTTTTGTTATGGTACTTGAATTAAGCTTCACAAAGAGTATGAATATTTTGTTCTGTGCTCTATTCTAAATGTCTTTTATAATGACTGAGAGAAGCTAAATGAAAGAAAAATAATAAAGAAAACAACAACTTTGTTTTTTGCATAGGAACTAGTGGCTGGGAAAAGCTATGGAAAAAATATGGATCCCGCCTACCCAGGGATGACCTCTGCCAGTATGTCACATCTTCTGATCTTGCTCAGATACTGGATGACCTGGGTATTAAGTATGAATGTTATGACCTTTTGTCCACCATGGACATAACAGACTGTTTTATTGATGGTAATGAAAATGGAGACCTGCTTTGGGATTTTTTGACAGAAACCTGCAACTTTAGCAAAACAGCACCACTGAATCTCAAAGCAGAAATTATGAAAGATCTTCAAGAGCCTGAATTTAGTGTTAAGAAAGAGGGGAAGGTACTTTTTAACAATAATCTGAGTTTTATAGTGGTTGAGGCAAATGTATAAGTCATAAGAGTATTTAGAGCTCATATTTTCACCAAATGCTGATTTATTTACATATCAAATACATATTATTTAAATAGTGTTAAAATTAATCCCATAATAGGATACAATTTATAAATTAAATCTACAAATTTCCATGACAACTTAGGCTTTCTTAAGAACCACGTGGGCCACTTCCAAGTTGAGACCTTGAAAGAGAATACTCAGTTTAAACACTGCCTAACTAGAAACATGTGACTTGAGTTTCATTAGCTTACTGATAATAAAGTTCTTTCCATTTTCTTAGTGTACTGGAAATTCTTAGAATAGTAATAAAATATGTACCATCCGTTCTTTGAGTAAGGTGATATTTGTTGACTCTCTGATGACAAAGCATAAGTATTTCTCTACTTGTACAGAAGGGTTTATCTTCTTACTTCCTTCTATAGTAGTTCCTATCATATGTTTAATTAATAGCATCATAAAATCAATGGATGGTGGGATGGTTCTTCCATAGGTCCTGCCAGGGTTCAGTTTGAAACTTGTATGTGCTACACCTCATAACCATTTGTGACTTCAGCTCTAGGGAATCTGATGCCATATACTGGCCTCTCTAGGAATCGACACTTATGTGTACATGCCCTACCCCACATACATAATTAAAACTAAAATAAATATTTAAAGAATTATTATAACATTGGCTCTTTGTTTTTCTTCTAGTTTATCTAAGATTTAGTCATCTCTTCTCTTTTTTGTATACTGAAACTTGTATTTTGTGCAAATCAATTCCTTTCACGTTTTCCTTTTTTAAGTTTTAGTTTCTGAAACATCTAAAAGGTCTTCTAAGATTTAAAATACTAATATTTTCATAGTATATATATATATTATATAAATATAGTTGTATATATTATATTACATATATATTTTGGCATTCCTTGTATGCTCTACCCAACAGTAGCAACAGCCAGGTAGGCATGGCTTGCTATAAGAGGGACTGTTTGGACTCTTCTTACTCTCTGACTCTCTGCCCCTTTTTTGTCTCTGACCCCTTTCTTCCTCTTTCCCCTCCCCCACTGCCTCTCTCTTCATATACTCCTGGCCAGCCTCTTCTCCTCTCTTTCTCTCTCTGTCCTTCTCTGTCTCCTCTCTTTCTATGCCTCTACTCCCTTCTGAACTCCCCTTCCCATGACCCTAAATAAACTCTATTCTATACTAGATCCGTCCTATGGTATGTACCTCAGAGGGGAGGATGCTTATCATGGGTCTGCTGAGATATGTCCTCCCATTGTACCATACCACACTCCACAGAACATATTCTTGATTTTATAAAACATATCAATACATAAAATATATTATATCATATATTGTAGGACTGTGAAAGGCAGCCTGGTTCGTGGTTGATCACAGGGTGGAAATCCCAGTGACCCTGAGGAATGGCAGGTGTTTTGCCATGCTCCCAGACACTAGGCTACTGACCAGAGGCTGCAGTCCTTCCTATGTCCTTCAGTCATGGGTAAGGGCAAGGCCCCAAGCCCCACCACAGGTAGAGGATGTGACCATAGGTCACATAGCCTCAAGACAGATCTCCATTTTAATGAGGTACCTAAAGGCCTGGAGGCTTAGCCAATAATCTCCCCTTCCCAGACACTGCTCCCTGCCAAAGGTATTTAACCTTAGGCCTGCCCTGAGAACGGGGGTATGTTTTTCACTCATCCATTTTCTGCTGTGACAGTAAATGCCTTAAAACCATGAACTGTCTCTTTTCATCAGGATCCACTGTGGAAAGCAATGAAGCAGGCCTTTGCCTAAAGAGCCTAATCTGCAGAAAGCCTCTCAGTGCTCCCAGCTGCAGTCTCCACCAACCAAACTATCTGCTGACAAACCAAGGACTATACCCCCTTCCCCCCAGGGACCCAGCTGGAGCTCTCCCCTCTTTCCCCTTTGGCCAGAGGTCCCCCACTCCTTTCTCAGCTATTCCGTGGCTCCCAGCAGTGCTTGGGTGCCCAAGAGCCTCTAGATGGCCCAGGTCTCCCTGAAGGCCTGGGGACCCCTGAGCCAACTCTGCCTGTCCCCAGGACCTCAGACTGCATTCCCCTACCCCTGTAGTGGTGTCCGGTGGCTTCCTATAGCCTGACACCTGCTCAGAGCCAGTGGGGTAAGCTCAGTCAAAAGTTCCCTGTGTCCCACCTCCCCAAGCAGCCTGAGCCCTGTGGCAGAGTGGATATGGGATACCACAAACCCTATAGTATATGATACCATATTCATATTATAATATAAAAATTATATGATAACCTCACTCCAAAGAGTTATCATTGGGCAGTAAGATTTCAGAGAATTTGGAAAGGCTTATTTGATGTTCTTGTTTTGTTTTAAGTAATTAATTAATTCTTATTATAATAGTAGATTTTAAGTTAATAAATAAATAATTTAGTAAGTCACAAATAATTTCTATAATAATAAAATGATACTTCCCATCAAAACTGAGAAGGATCTAGGGAACTGCGGTTTTTATAGTACAGAAGCCTTAACTCATAGGTGATGCATTATTTCTTCCCCAGTGAAATAAGACAATCCAAGCCAGATTAATATATATATATATATATGTATATATATATATATATATATATATATACATATATATATATGTATGTTTATTAGGAAACTGCTCTCAGATAGGTGATTTCACTCCCCCCAAGGAAGAAGGAGGCCAGGGAAGTTGCTATAGGGAAGGAGAGAGGTGAGGGGAAAGAGAGAAAAAGTGCATGCAGAGAGAAGGAAAAGCAGTGAAGAAGAAGAAGAAGAGGAGGAGGAGGAAGAGGGTGAGGAGACAAAGAAAGAGAGGAGAAATCAAAATACCTGAGTTATATAGCAAAGAGCCTCTTGTGGATGGGCAGCCCCAGCCCTTGGGCTATAAAGTTCAGGGTTGAGGATGGGGTATGTCAGGTAGGGACTGAGGGATGGTGGGAGAACCTGGAGACCAGGTCTGTGTTGGTATGTAAAATATGCACCTTGTTCCTAGGTCTGAAACCCAGCAATAGGTGGTGTTATTATGACAGCATTATCATTTATGTTGTGGAATAGTCACTTTAAAAAGTCTGTGGCTTAGAATATGTTTATATTAACAAATAATCAAGTTTTGTTTATAATAAGCATAAACTAAACTAATTTTCTTGGACAAAGGCATTAGATTCCTGAATAAGACCACTGAAAGATCGGAGTAAATCTATGATTCATGAGGACAGAGCAACTTCAACAGAAGGATGGAAATCAAGACTCTAGAGCAATTATAGCCTTTTGTTGGAAAAAAATGGACATGCTATTTAATGATAGAAATAGATCAGTTTACAGATTATTATTTATAAATATGACCTTTTCCTCATCTCTATAGGCCTTTCCTAAAAAACTTGAAGGGTAAATAAATTCTCATTGACATTCATTTAATATAATGGAAATATACAATAAAATAGTTTAAGAATGGCCAAATTGCCCTGACTTTGCTCCTCCTTTTGGGAGTCACTATTGCCTGATAATAAATGGCTTTTCACTCTTGGTAGTGCTTCACGACAACAAAAGGACCCTCTTTCCTTGCTGATATGCAAAACCAGTTTGATTCTTCCAGAGGAATGGCCTGCTGAGATGTTGAACACATCAAAGTTTATATTTGTAAAGATCCCCTGGCCTGCACCAGGTGTGATGTGATTGCAGGCTTTTGATTTAAAAAAAAAAAGTGTTATCATCTTTTGTCAAGGCAGAGATTTCCCCAGGCACAAGTCTACTTCTGGTCAGCTAGCTAGAGGACTCATTATACTCTTAATTTGCTTAATAAAATGAGCTGATTTATAATTGTCTCACAAGGATCATTTCACACAAACCTTCTTTGTTTTCCTTTTTAATTTTGTCTGTTTTTGAGACAGTCTCTCATTTTATAGACCAGACTGTCTTTAAGCTGTAACCTAGGTACTGTGGCCTCTGTAATGGAAAGCCTGCTGTGTCAGTCTACTGAGTGTTGAGATTACAAGAGTAAACCATTATGTCTGGTTTACTAAATACTGTGCTACACAGAAAATCATCTCCACACATGCCTAAAACTTAGTGGTAGTGTTACAGGTAGCCTATGAGAGATGGCCATTGTAGAGCCAATTGAAAATCTTTATTCCAGCAGGCTTGGACCACAAAGGTATTTGGGTAGACCCAGGTGTCCAGAGCATAAGGTTTTTAAAGGTAAAACCCACACCATGCCAGCATCCACAGGTGGATGTAGGAGGAATGGCTTTGCAGAAACAAGTAGTTTAACAGAAGCAGCTAAATTAATTCATTAGCTGTAGGGGGTTTCCACACAAATAGGCTTAAGATAAATTAGCTAGGACATCCTGACCTTGGTTCATGGAATAGAGTGGGGAATTTTTCCATACAAAATTTCTTCTCCTCATCAAGGAGATGAAATTCTAGGTAAACCTGAAATAGTCTCAGCAAGAAAACAAGCAAACAAAACAAAACAGACAGACAGACAGACAGACAGACAGACAGACAGACAGAAAGAAAGAAAGAAAGAAAGAAAGAAAGAAAGAAAGAAAGAAAGAAAGAAAGAAAGAACCTTTTCTTTGTTCTGTCCAGACACAACAGAAGGCTTTAGTGGATGA
The DNA here is from genome assembly GCA_036184795.1 of Tokudaia tokunoshimensis. Classification (NCBI taxonomy): domain Eukaryota; kingdom Metazoa; phylum Chordata; class Mammalia; order Rodentia; family Muridae; genus Tokudaia; species Tokudaia tokunoshimensis. Next base: position 3,010,338 of record BTHU01000008.1, read on the forward strand.
AGTTATTGACTTCTTCCTGTATTTCTTGATATTGCAAAGGATTTGAGGTAGTCATATATTGGCTTTCCAAGTTTGTTTTTATGATTAAGATAAAACCAAAATAATATAAATTTGGAATGTTATTTTGTATGTTGTTGTGAATCTCTCAGTATAGCATGGTGTCTTGTATGTGGTCTATGATAAACAGGATGACTGCTGAATTCTTTTTCCTGAACCTTATACTTAGTGTGTTTAGTTTAGGGTTGTAAATATGGCTCAGGAAGTTGAACAGGTGCTGGAGCAATTGCAAGGCATACTAAAGGCCCTGAGTTTGATCCCTAGCACAACAACAAAACAAAAAGCAAAGCAACAAAGGAATAAGAACAATAGAAATACTTCTTTTTCACCTTTTTCTCTTTTTTTCTTGAATATATTCTTCATTTACATTTCAAATGTTATACCCTTTCCCGGTTCCCCCCTCCCAGAAAACCCCCAACACATCCTCCCTCCCCCTGCCTCCAAGAAGATGCCCCTCTGCCCAACCAACTCCCACCTAACCCCCCTCGATTTCCCCATGCAGGGGTATCTATGGAGCCTTCATAGAACCAAGGACCTCTCCTCCCACCAATGCCCTACAAAGCATTCCTCTACAACAATTGTGGCTGGATCCATGTGTAATCCTTGGTTGACAGGTCCCTGGGAGCCCTGGGGTGTCTGGTTGGCCAACATCATCTTTCTTCCCATGAGGCTGCAAACCCCTTCAGCTCCCCAATTCCTCCATCCAACTCCTCCACTGGGGACACCACTTTCAGTCCAATGGTTGGCCTCTAGTATCCGCCTCTGTATCTGTAAGGCTCTGGCAGGGCCTCTCAGGAGACAACCATAACAGGCTCCTTGCAGCAAGCACTTCTTGGCAGACACAACAGTGTCTGGGTTTGGTGACTGTTTATAAGATGAAACTCCAGGTAGAACACTCTCTGGATGGCCATTCCTTCAGTCTCTGCCCCACACTTTGTCTCCATAATTGCTCCTGTGAGTATTTTGTTCCCTTTCTAAGAAAAACCGAAGCACCCACATTTTGGTCTTCCTTCTTCTTGAGCTTCATGTGGTCTGTGAATTGTATCTTGTTTATTCTGAACTTTTGGGCTAGTATCCACTTATCAGTGAGTGCATACCATGTGTGTTCTTTTGTGATTGGGTTACCTCACTCAGAATGACACTTTCTAGTTCCATTCATTTGCCTAAGAATTTCCTGAATTCATTGTTTTGTTGTTGTTGTTGATTTTTTGTTTTTGATAGAATTAAAGATTTATGTGGAAAACATTTCTTATAAAATTGCAGAAAAATGTAGAAAAGCATGTTAAAGTTGAAGATTATCATGGAAATTTTATATAGATATAATAATGGTAGGCACAAAAGTATTCCTAAGTTGATTGAAAGTGGAATTATAAACATTTTCTGATAAAGGTGAAGATTTACATGCAAAATATTTTTGATAAAATTGAAGAAATATATAAAAACATGTTAAAATAGGAGATTATCATGGAAAATTATACAGATAAAATGGTAGGCATAAAAATAATTCCAAGTTGATTGAAAGTGGAATTATAAACATTTTCAGGTAAAACTGAAGATTTACGTGGAAAATATTTCTGATGAAATTCAAGAAATATATAGAAAAACACGTTAAAATTGACTATTTCATGGAAAATTATGAAGATAAAATGATATACCACAATTTCTGTATTCATTCCTCTGTTGAAGGACATCTGGGTTCTTTCCAGCTTCTGACTATTATAAATAAGGTTGCTATGAACCTAGTGGAGCATGTTACCTTTTTACATGTTGGAGCATCTTCTGGGTATATGCCCAGGAGAGGTATAGCTGGGTCCTGAGGTAGTACTATGTCCAATTTTCTGAGGAACCACCAAACTGATTTCTAGAGTGGTTGTACCAGCTTGCAGTCCCACCAGCAATGGAGAAGTGTTCCTTGTTCTCCACATCCTCACCAGCATCTGTTGTCCCCTGAGTTTTTAATCCTGGCCATTCTGACTGGTGTGAGGTGGAACTCAGGGTTGATTTTATTTGCATTTCCCTGAGGATGTTGAACATTTCTTTAGGTGTTTCATAGTCATTCGAATTTCCTCAGTTGAGAATTCTCTGTTTAGCTCTCTACCCCATTTTTTAATAGGGTTATTTGACTCTCTAGGGTCTAACTTCTTGAGTTCTTTGCATGCATTGGATATTAGCCCTCTGTCAGATGTAGGATTGGTAAAGATCTTTTCCCACTCTGTTGATTGTCGTTTTGTCCTGTTGACAGTGTCCTTTGCCATATAGAAGCTTTGCAGTTTTATGAAGTCCCATTTGTCCATTCTTTTTCTTAGAGTATAAGCCATTGGATATCTGTTCAGAAAAATTTCCCCTGTGCCCATGTGTTCAAGGCTCTACCTGACTTTCTCCTCTATAAGTTTCAATATATCTGATTTTATGTGGAGGTCCTTGATCCACTTGGACTTGAGCTTTGTACAAGGTGATAAGAAGGAGCTAATTTGCACTTTTCTACATGCTGACCTCCAGTTGATCCAGCAACATTTGTTAAAAATGCTGTCTTTTTTCCACTGGATGTTTTTAGCTCCTTTGTCAAATATCAAGTGACCATAGGTGTGTTGGTTCATTTTTGGGTCTTGAATTCTATTCCATTGATCTTCCTGCCTATCTTGGAACTAATACAATATAGTTTTTTTTGTTTGTTTTGTTTTTTTTTTTTTATCACTATTGCTCTGTAGTAGAGCTTGAGGTCCAGGATTCTGATTTCCCCAGAAGTTCTTTTGTTGTAGAGAATAGTTTTCACTATCCTGAGTTTTTTGTTATTCCAAATGATTTTGCATATTGCTCTTTCTAGCTCTATGAAGAATTGATTTGGAGTTTTGATGGAGATTGCATTGAACCTGTAGATTGGTCTTGGCAAGATGGCCATTTTTACTATATTAATCCTGCCAATCCATGAGCATGGGAGATCTTTCCATCTTTTGAGATATTCTTCAATTTCTTTCTTCAGAGACTTGAAGTTCTTGTCATACAGATCTTTCACTTGCTTGGTTAGAGTCACACCAATGTATGAAATATTATTTGTGACTATTGTGAAGGTGTCATTTCCCTAATTTCTTTCTCAGCTTGTTTATCCTTTGAGTATAGGAATGCTACTTATTTGTTTGAGTTAATTTTATATCCAGCCAGTTTACTGAAGTTGTTTATCAGCTTTAGGAGATCTCTGGTGGAATTTTTGGGGTCACTTAAGTATATGATCATATCATTTTTAAATAGTGATATTTTGACTTCTTCCTTTCCAATTTGTATAACTTTGACCTCCTTTTGTTGTCTAATTGCTCTAGCTAAACTTCAATTACTACATTGAATAGATAGGGAGAGAATGGGAAGCCTTGTCTGGTCCCTGATTTTAATGGGATTGCTTCAAGATTTTCTCCATTTAGTTTGATGTTGGCCACTTGTTTGCTGTATATTGCTTTTACTATGTTTAGGTATGGGCCTTGAATTCCTGATCTCTCCAAGACTTTTAACATGAAGGGATGATGAATTTTGTCAAATGCTTTTTCAGCATCTAATGAAATGATCATGTGTTTTTTTTCTTTGAGTTTGTTTATGTAGTGGATTACATTGATGGATTTCTGTATATTGAACCATCCTAGCATCCCTGGGATGAAGCCTACTTGATCATGGGAAATTATGGTTTTGATGTATTCTTGGATTTGGTTTGCAAGAATTTTATTATTTTTGCATCAATGTTCATAAGGGAAATTGGTCTGAAATTCTCTTTCCTTGTTTGATCTTTCTTTAGTTTAGGTATAATTATTATTGTGGCTTCATAGAAGGAATTGGGTAGAGTTCCTTGTGTTTCTATTTTGTGGAATAGTTTGAAGAGTATTGGTATTAGGCCTTCTTTTAAGATCTGGTAGAATTCCCGACTAAATCCATCTGGTCTGGGCTTTTTTTGGTTGGGAGACTGTTAATGACTGCTTCTATCTCCCCAAGGCTTGTGGGACTATTTAGATGGTTTATCTGAGCCTGTTTTAGCACTGGTACCTGGTATGTGTCTAGAAAATTGTCCATTTTGTCCAGATTTTTCAATTTTGTTGAGCATAAGCTTTTGTAGTAGGATCTGATGATTTTTTGAATTTTCGCAGTTAATGTTGTTATGTCTCCCTTTTCATTTCTGATGTCATTAATTTGGATAGTGCCTCTGTGCCCTCTGGTTATTCTGGCTAAGTGTTTATCTGTCTTGTTGATTTTCTTAAAGAACCAGCTGCTGGTTGTTTTTTTTTTTTTTGTTGTTGTTGTTTTTTTTATTCTTTGTATAGCTCTTTTTGTTTGTATTTTGTTGATTTTGGCCTTGAATTTGATTATTTCCTGCCATCTACTCCTCTTGAGTGTATTTGCTTCTTTTTGTTCTAGAGTTTTCAGGTGTGCTAGTGTAAGCTTTCTCCATTTTCTTTTTGGAGGCACTTAGAGCTATGAGTTTTCCTTTTAGCACTGCCTTCATTGTGTCCCATAAGTTTTGGTATGATGTGTTTTCATTTTCATTAAATTCTAAAAAGTCTTTGATTTCTTTATTTCTTCCTTGACCAAGCTATCATTGAGTAGAGTTTGTTCAGCTTTCATGTGTATGTGTTTTTCATTGTTGTTGTTGTTGTTTGTTTGTTTGAACTTAAGACCAGCCTTAGACTGTGGTGATCTGGTGGGGTGCATGGAATAATTTCAATATTCCTGTATCTGTTGAGACCTGTTTTGTGACCAATTATATGGTCAATTTTGGAGAATCTACCATGAGGTGCTGAGGTATATTCTTTTGCTTTAGGATGAAATGTTCTATAAATATCTGTTAGATCCATTTGGTTCATAAATTCTGTTGGTTTCCCTGTGTCTCTGTTTAATTTGTTTCTATGATTTGTCCATTGCTGAGAGTTGCATGTTGAAGTCTCCCACTATTATTGTGTGGGGTGCAATGTGTGTTGTGAGCTTTAGTAAAGTTTCTTTTATGAATGTGGGTGTCCTTGCATTTGGAGCATAGATGTTGAGAATTGAGAGTTCATCTTGGTAGGTTTTTCCTTTGACCAGTATGAAGTGTCCTCCCTTATCTTGACAATTTTTGGTTGAAAGTCCATTTTATCCGATATAAGAATGGCCACTCCAGTTTGTTTCTTGGGACCATTTGCTTGGAAAATTGTTTTCCATCCTTTGACTCTGAGGTAGTCATTGTCCTTGTCACTGAGGTGGGTTTCTTGTATGCAACAAAATGTTGGTTCCTGTTTATGTATCCAGTCTCTTAGTCTATGTCTTTTTATTGGGGAATTGAGTCCATTGATGTTAAGAGATATTAAGGAAAAATGATTGTTACTTCCTGTTATGTTTGTTGTTAAATGTGGAATTATGTTTGTGTGGCTATCTTCTTTTGGGTTTGTTGAAAGATTATTTATTGCTTTTTCTAGGGTGTAGTTTCTCTCCTTATGTTGGTATTTTCCACCCATTATGCTTTGTAGAGCTGGGTTTGTGGAAAGGTATTGTTTAAATTTGGTTTTGTCATGGAATGTCTTGTTTTCTCCATCTATGATAATTGAGAGTTTTACTGGGTATAGTAGCCTGGGGTGACATTTGCTTTCTGTATGACATCTTCCCAGGATCTTCTAGCTTTCATAATCTCTGGTAAGAAGTCTGGTGTAATTCTGATAGGTCTGCCTTTTTATGTTACCTGACCTTTTTCCCTTACTGCTTTTAATATTCTTTCTTTGTTTAGTGTATTTGGTATTTTGATTATTATGTGACAGGAGGAATTTCTGTTCTGGTCCAGTCTGTTTTGAGTTCTGTAGGCTTCTTGTAATCTCTTTCTCTAAATTAGTGAATTTTTCTTTTATAATTTTGTTGAAGATATTTACTGGCCTTTTAAGTTGTAAATCTTTGCGCTCTTCTATACCTATGATCCTTAGATTCGGTGTTCTCTTTGTGTCCTGGATTTCCTGGATGTTTTGGGTTCTAAGCTTTTTGCATTTACTTTGACTGTTGGGTTAATGTTTTCTATGGTATCTTCAGCACCTGAGACTCTTTCTTCTATCTCTTATATTCTGTTGTTGATGCTTGCATATATGACTCCTGAATTTCTTTCTAAGGTTTTCTATCTCCAAAGTTGTCTCCCTTGATGACTTCTTTATTGTTTCTACTCCCATTTTTAGATCCTGGATGGTTTTGTTCAGTTTCTTCACTTGTTTGTTTGTGTTTTCCTGTAATTCTTTAATGGATTTTTGTGTTTCTTCTTTAAGGGCTTCTGCCTGTTGACACATGTTCTCCTGTATTCCTTTGAGAGAGTTATTTTTATGTCCTTCTTGATGTCCTCTATCAGAATCATGAGATGTGATTTTTAAATCTAGATCGTGCTTTTCTGGTGTTTTGGGGTATCCAGAACTTGCTCTTGTGGGAGAACTGGGTTTGGATGGTGCCATGTTACTTTGGTTTCTGTTGGTAATGTTCTTTCATTTGCCTTTTACCATCTGGTTATCTCTGGTGTTAGCTAGTCTTGCTGTCTCTGACTGTGGTTTATCAGTCCTGCAAGCCTGTGTATCTGTTCTCTTGGGATTCCCATTCTCTCCATGCACATAATTATGTAGACACTCCTGGGAGACCTTTGTGGTAGTATTTGTGTATGTAGCTCCGTTGCCCAGGATCAGCTCTGTACTCTCAGACCTCTCTACCATCCTGGGAGGTTAGCTGTCTCCCTGTGCCACCTGGATGTGGTGCACTGTGGCAGAGGATGGTCCCTAGCTGGAGACAGATACTGAAAGGTTCCTGCCTGAGCGTTCTGGATGGGTTCCTCTGAGCAGCAGGGGTGGTCCTACCTGTGCTCTCAGGCCTCTCAGCACTCCTGAGGAAGGACCAGTGGCAGAAGGGTTGGAAGGAACAGAAGGGGAGTGGTATTCTGGAGGGTGGGGGTTTTGGTGGTTGATTGGTAGCAAGTCCCCTGGGCTCCCTAGCAGCATCTCTGGGATTCCAGAAGTAGGAGGGGTTCTTACCAAGTGTTTTGAGAGCAATGGGTTCTCTATGATGGATTAGGAGATGGTGTCTTCACTGGAGCAGAGCAGCCAAGAGTCTGTCCCAGAAGAAAGGACAGGCGGCAGCAATAGAAATACTTTTAAAAGAAATAATACCCTCAGCTTAAACTGAGTTGTTTCCCTCAGAATTAGCATAAACATGAATTTACTTGTGACTTTTTCTGATATTTGCTCTTAGAAGATGTTGTCAAATCCAAAGAGAAAATATACTATGGTAAATAGGATTTTAAGACCTGATACTTTCTTATCATAAAAATTACCAGCCCAGTGGAAGAGTTAGGGAAAGGACTGTAGGAGCTGAAGGGGTTTGCAACCCCATAGGAAGAACAGCAACATCAACCAACCAGAACTCCTCCACCCCCCTTATCCCCCCGCCTCCCTCCCCGCCCCCCGCCCCACTGAGAGTTCCTAGGGACTAAACTACAAACTAAAGAGTACACATGGAGGGATCCATGGCTCTAACTGTATATGTAGCAAAGAATGGCCTTGTCTGGCGTCAATGGGAGGAGAAGCCCTTGGTCTTGTGGAGACTTGATTTCCTAGTGTAGGGGAATGCCAGAGTGGTGAGGTGGGAGTGGGTGGGTGGGTGGGGGCGCACCCTCATAGAAGCAGGGGGAGTGGGGATGGGATGCGGGGATTGTGGAGGGGAAACTGGGAAAGGGAAAACATTAGAAAGGGGATAACATTAGCAAAAAAATTACCAGCCTGTAACTGATCTGCTATCATGAACCAAGAAAAAGTAAGTGACTTTTACATTAATAAAATGAGATGTGAAATTCATAAAGAATTAATATTTATAGTCTATAAAAGTATGTAAATCCAAATATATATTTAATATTTTCAGATATTTATTTTATAGTACTTTTTGAATAAAAAAGTAAAGAAGGAAACAACCTGGGTATGGTGGTAGAGAAAGTTTATTGTAGATTTGAGAGAGAGAGAGAGAGGAGAGGCAATTATATTTGGGTGGGTTCAGAGTAGACATAACGAGACTGATGTTGGCCATGTTAGGAGAAGTAGGAAGCAAGAAGGGAGAGAAGCTGCAGGCCAAGAGAGGCAGCCTAGGCCAAGAGACTAAAAGACTGGCATAGCCAAAATGACTGGATTACATAGGGAAGGGCAACTGGCAAGAAGGGCAGCCTAGCCTCTGGGCTGGAGAAGTTTAGGGTAGGAGATGAGTATGCTAGCCTGGATAGCCCTGTAGCAGATAGAGACTGAGGCTTCAGGGGAGGAACCTAGCTTTCCACTTTGGTATGTTAGTGGACACTTCAGTTAGCCATTTATTCAGCATTTGAGACCTAACACTTTTTGAGTTATATTTTGCCATTTAAATAGTCCATTTAGTAGTCTAGCTAGTAGAGTACTTGGCTTGGTTGTATAATTATTTGTTTGATCACCAGGATCACAAGCAAACAAACACCAAAACAAACAAACAAAACCAAAAAACCAAAAAACCAATGTAATTAAAGTGAACTTATATATGTTTACCTCATCAGAATGATATTTCTAAGAAAAATAAAGACTTCTTTCTGATGAATGAGTAGTGTAACACAGTTAGATGGAGACATGGCAGTTGACTTCTTAGGTTCAAATCCTAAGATGTTTTGATGACCAACTGTATGATTGTATGTTTAGAGACAACTTTTATTCTTTTTAATCTTGTATTTCATCACATGAAAAATGAAAACACTCATAAAACTGTCTTAGATAAAATTTCAGAAATTAAAATAATGAAATATTTCTTATAAAGTTCCAGATTCATAAGGATTACTCAAAAAATAACATTCCCAAGTATGATTAGTTGCTTATAGAAATATAAAATACAGGAGTATTGTAGCAGTTAAAATAAGTATGACACCCATAGTCATGTGTTTGAAAGCTTGGACCATAGAGAGTGGCAATATTAGGAAGTATGTCCATACTGAAGTAAGTGGTTTTGTTGGAGGTAGTGTGTCACTGTGAGGGTGTGCTTTGAGGTCTCATATGCTCAAACTATTCCCAGTGTAGAAAACAGTCTCCTGCTGCCTGTGGATCAAGATATAGAAGCTCAGCTCCTTCTCCAGTACCATGTCTGCTTGCACTCTGCCATGTTTCCTGCCATGATGATAATAGACTAAAACTCTGAAAATATAAGCCCCAATTAAATGCTTTTTCTTTTTTTAAATAGGAGTTGCTGTTGTCATAATATCTTTTCGCAACAACGGAATTCCATCTCATTCCTGAGTGATATAAGCAAGCACTGGTCAGCCATCTTAGTTAGGGTTTCTGTTGCTGTGATAAAACATCATGACACAAATCAACTTGGGAAGTAAAGGTTTATTTCACCTAACAGCTTGTAGCCCTTCTTCCAAGGAAGCAGGAACCTAAAGGCAGAAGCTGAAGCAGAAGCCATTGATGAACACTGCTTACTGTCTTGCTCCTCATAGCTTGCTCATGCTAGTTTCTTAAAGCACTCATGACCAGGGCTTGTAACACCAACAATGAGCTGAGTCTTCCCATACCTATCATAAATCAAGAAAATGTAATGCCAGCTTAGATTCAGGCTAGTCTGGTGAGGATATCATTTTTTCTTTTAAATTGAGGTTCCCTCTTGCAAAATGATTCTACACTGTGTACAGTTTACATAAATTAATAAGCATATCAGAAGACAGATAGATATAACAATTCACAGGTCAACCAGAAATGGATTTGACCAATTTCTCTTGGAAATTATGAAATAGATTTGTTAAAAATGACTGGTAGGTAATATTGTATAGTAAACCTGAAACAGTTGGCCATTTGTTTACTCAATCAAGAAATAATAACACATTTTCCAAAATTTACTAAGGTTCTCATATGTGTAATTTATTTGCAGCAAGGAAAATGCTGCAGTTAAAAAATGCGTGTAGACCAGTGAAATGGCATAGCACATAAAAATGCTTGCTACCAAATCTGATGAGCTGGTTTTAATCTCCAGGATCTAATAGTGGGAAGAGATAACCAACCAAATCCCACAAGCTATATTCAGACATAAGATAATATTTGTAAATTTTAAAAATGATTAAAAGAAAAATTCATGCTCTGTTGTAACAGTTAGATTCAGCTGTCAACTTGACACAAACTTAAAGTCCTTTGGCAAGTAGGAACCTCAAATGATGAAGGGCTTGATAAGATTGGCTTACAAGGCATTTTATTTTATTTTATTTTATTTTTTAAACATTTATTTATTTATTATTATATCACACCAGAAGAGGGCGTCAGATCTCATTACGGATGGTTGTGAGCCACCATGTGGTTGCTGGAATTTGAACTCAGGACCTTAGGAAGAGCAGCCAGTGCTCTTAACCGCTGAGCCATCTCTCTAGCCCTTACAAGGCATTTTAAAAATTGAGAATTGATATGAGAAGGTCGAACCACCTAGTCTTGGGTTGTATAAGAGCCTGAAGAACACAAGAGGTGAATGGGATAAGTCACTGAGCAGTGTTCTTTAGTTTCTGCTTTGATTTCCTGCCTTAGCTTCTTCTTATGATGGATTTTAACCTGTTAGAAGAAATAAACTCTTCCCTCTTCAATTTGCTTTCTTGGTGTTTATCACAGAAAAAAAAAAAGCAAACTAGGACACCTCATGTCCTATCGTTAGTAAATAAAATAGACTTATGTGTTTGAATTCTTGGCCCATAGGGAGTTACATTATTAGGAGGTGTGTCATTGTAAAAATAGATGTGACATTGTTGGAGGAAGTGTGTCACTGTGGCAATGGGCTTTGAGGTGCTATGCTCAAGATGGCCCTCCTCTTGTGGAAGAGGCCCTCCTCTTAGCTGCATTCAGATCAAGACATAGAACTCTCAACTCCTTCTCCAACCATGTCTGCCTAGAAGCTGCCACGCTTCCTGCCATGATAACGGACTGAACCTCTGAAATTGTAAGCTTGCCCCAATTAAATGTTTTTCTTGTAAGAGTTGCTGTGGTCATGGTGAATAACTGAAAACCAAACTAAGGCACTTATGTGAATAAGAAATAGAGTGAATAAGAAATAGACAGTCCAGAGGACCTAGGTTCAATTCCCAGTGCCAACACACTACTATCTGTAACTACAGTTTCAGGAGTCTAACACCACTTTCTCACCTCTGAGGGTAATGGGCATACACGTGGTACACAGATACATGTAGACAAAATACTTAATATATCCAAATTATTTTTTAAAAAATTGAAGATCAATGTGAATAGGGATGAAATGTAATTGAGTAAGGTGTGCAAAGATTTGAGAGAAAAACCCTTGAAGAAAGAAATGCAAGCATAAAATCTCTGATATAGCAAAGGGCCTCATTTTATCTGAAGACTAGTATTCAAGGTTTTATGGCTTCCTATGGTAGATAAATGGAAAAATTATCATATAAAACTGACACAGTGTGGTCACTGTGGGCTTCCTAGGGTATAATAGTTTGAAATAGATGAACAGATTAAGAATAGACTTGTGGTGCAAATAAAATATACCAGGAATGTAAGATGCTAAGAACTCTGAATGGGAAATGAGTTTTGAAATACTCCATACTAATTCTCTTCTTTCTTTTCTTTTTTATTAAATTATTTTATTTATTTACATTCCAAATGTTGCCCTCCTTCTCGGCCTCCCTCTAAGAGTTCTTTACCCGATCTGCCCTTCCTTTTGCCCCTGAGAGGGTGTACCTCCACCCACTCACTACCCCTCACCTATCCAACCCCTCACAACCCCCACGTCCTCCTTACCTGTGGCATCAAATCTCTATAGGATTAGACCCATCCTCTCCCAATGAGGCCAGACAAGGCAGTCCTGTGCTATACCTGTGCTAGGGACCACAGACCAGCCCATGTATGCTCTTTGGTTGCTGGCTTAGTCTCTGGGAACTCTGAGGGAACTGGGCTAGTTGATACTGTTGTTCTTTCTATGGGGTTGCCATCCCCTTCAGCTCCTTTAACCCTTTCCCTAACTCTTCCATAAGGGTCCCTGACCTCAGTCCAAAGGTTGGCTGTAAGTATCTGCATTTGTCTCTGTCACCTACTAGTAGAGCCTCTCAGAGGACAGACATGCTAGGCTCCTGTCTACAAGCACAACATGGCATCAGTAATAATGTCAGACTTTGACGTTGCTAATGGTGTGGGCCGGCCACTGGATGCCCTTTCCTTCAGTCTTTGCTCTATTTTTGTCCCTGCATTTATTTTAGACAGGAACAATTCTGGGTCAAAAAATTTGAAGGTAGGTGGGTGACCCATCCCTCCACTGGAGACTATGTCTATCTACTTGAAGTGGTCTCTTCAGGTTCCTTTTCTTCACTGTTGGGCACTCCTTTCAAAATATATAAAGAACTCAAGAGGTTAGACTCCAAAAAAACTAAATTACCCAATTAAAAATGGTGTTCTGAGTTAAACAGAAATCTCAACAGAGGAATCTCAAATGGCTCAGAAGCACTTAAAGAAATGTTCAATGTCCCTAGTCATCAGGGAAATGCAAACCAAAATGACCTTGAGATTCTATCTTTTTTTTCTTTATTTTTAATTTTTTTCTATTTACTTTTCAAATGCTAAAACCTTTCCCGGTTTCCCCCTCCCCAAAAACCCCCAACCCCTCCTCCCAACCCCTGCTTCCAAGTATATGGCCCTCTACCCGACCTACTCCCCCCTCCCTCCCACCTCAATTTCTCTTTGTTGGGGCATCTATTGAGCCTTCACCAGACCCAGGACCACTCCTCCCACTGATAGCCAATGAGGCATTCCTCTGCCACATTTTTGGCTGGAACCATGTATACCGCTTGGCTGATGGTTTAGTCCCTGGGAGTCCTGGGGAATCTAGGTGACTGACATCATTGTTCTTCCCATGGGGCTGTAAACCCCTTCAGCTCCTACGGACTGCCCTCCAACTCCTCCACTGGGGACCCACGCCCAGTCCAATAGTTGGTTGCTAGCATCTGCCTCTGTATGTGTAAGACCCTCACCCCCCGCAACACCCCCCCCCCCCGAACAACCATGACATGCTCCTTTTGGTATGCACTTCTTGTTGTCCATAATAGTGTTGGGGTTTGGTGACTGTTTCTAGGATGAATCCCCAGGCAGGGCAGTCTCTGGGTGGCCTTTACTTCAGTCTCTGCTCCACATTTTGTCTCCTTTATTGCTCCTGTGGGTATTTTGTTCCCTTTCTCAGAGGAACCAAAGCATCCCCACTTCAGTTCTCCTTCTTCTTGAGCTTCCTCTGGTCCGCGAATTGTAACTTGTTTATTTTGAGCTTTTGGGCTAACGTCCACATATTAGTGAGTGCATACCATGTGCGTTCTTTTGTGATTGGGTTACCTCGCTCAGGGTGACACTTTCTAGTTCTGTCCATTTGCCTAAGAATTTCATGAATTCATTGTTTTTAATAGCTGAATAGTACTCCATTGTGTATATTATACCACAGTTTGTGCATCCATTCCTCTGTTGAAGGACATCTGGGTTCTTTCCAGCTTCTAGCTATTATAAATAAGGCTGCTATGAACATAGTGGAGCATGTGTCCTTATTACATGCTGGAGCATCTTCTGGGTATATGCCCAGGAGTGGTATAGCTGGGTCCTCAGGTCTAGTTTTCTGAGGAATCGCCAAACTGATTTCCAGAGTGGTTTTACCAGCTTGCAATCCTACCAACAATGGAGAAGTGTTCCTCTTTCCCCACATCCTCTCCAGCATTTGTTGTCCCTGAGTTTTTCATCTTAGCCATTCTGACCGGCATGAGGTGGAATCTCAGTGTTGTTTTGATTTGCATTTTCCTGATAACTAAGGATGATGAACATTTCTTTAGGTGCTTTAGAACCATTTGAGTTTCCTTAGTTGAGAATTCTTGGTTTAGCTCTGTACTACATTTTTAATAGGGTTATTTGACTCTCTGGAGTCTAACTTCTTGAGTTCTTTGTATACATTGGATATTAGCCCTCTATCAGATGTAGGATTGGTGAAGATCTTTTCCCAATCTGTTGGTTGCCATTTTGTCTTATTGACTGTGTCCTTTGCCTTACAGAAGTGTTGCAGTTTTATGAGGTTCCATTTGTCGATTCTTGTTCTTAGAGCATGAGCCATTGGTGTTTGATTCAGGAAAATTTCACCTGTGCCCATGTTCAAGATTCTTCCCCAATTTCTCCTCTATAAGCTTCAGTGTGTCTGGTTTTATGTGTAGGTCCTTGATCCACTTTGACTTAAGCTTTGTGCAAGGAGATAAGAATGGGATGATTTGCACTTTTCTGCATGCTGACCTCCCGTTGATCCAGCACCATTTGTTAAAAATGCTGTCTTTTTTCCACTGGATGTTTTTAGCTCGTTTGTCAAATATCAAGTGTCCGTAGGTGTGTGGGTTCATTTCTGGGTCTTCAATTCTATTCCATTGATCTTCCTGCCTGTCTCCATTTGAGATTCTATCTTACATCAATCAGAATGGCTACCATCGAAACCTCAAGGGACAGCACATGCTGTGGAGGATGTGGAGAAAAAGGAACACTTCTCCATTGCTGGTAAGATTGCAAACTGGTACAACCACTCTGAAAATCAATCTGGAGGTTCCTCAGAAAATTGGAACTAGCTCTACTTGAAGACCCAGCCATACCACTCCTGGGTATATTCCAATGAGTCATACTCCACTATGTTCATAGCAGCCTTATTCATAATAGCCAGAAGCTGGAAAGAACCCAGATGTCCCTCAACCGAGGAACAGATACAGAAAATGTGGCTCATTTACACAATGGAATACTATTCAAATATTAAAAACTAAGACATCATGAATTTTGCAGGCAAATGGATGGAAGTAGAAAATATCATCCTGAGTGACGTAACTCAGACCCAAAGTGACATTCATGGTATGTACTCACTGATAAGTGGATAATAGATAAAAAGTACTGAATATCCATGATACAACTCACAGACTGTATGAAATTTAACAAGAAGGACAGCCCAGGTGAGGATGCTTCAATCTCACATAGAAGGGGGAATAGAATAATCATGGGAGGCAGAGGGAGGGAGGAACCTGGGAGGAAGAGTGGAGAAGGAGGGGAAAAGAGGGGCAGGATCAGATATGGGAGAGACAGGTGAGAGGCCCAGAGGGTCAGGAGAATGAATGAAAATATGCAGTTGCTGGGGGTAAGGGGGTAAATGGGATGAGGAGATTCTCTAGAAACTCCCAGAGAACTGGGATGAGACAGCTCTTAGGACACAGTGGGGATGACTTCCATCCTATTTCTAATCCTTTTCTACATCTATCTTGAACACAAATGCCCTTTTATGCTGGAAGTATCTTTGTACCACTAACTCACAAAGCATTAAATAGTACCCCATATTTTTCTTACAAGCGAATTTGACACTCTAGAGTTCCACATGCCCTTGGGGCATGCAAGGACAGTCTCAATGATTTGATCTACTATTTTGACCTTGTGAAAGTATGTAGTTAAGTTTTGAATGTCTATAATAAGATATTTTTTGTTGTTGTTTCTGCATCTTTTTGGCAGAATATTACTTTGTGGTCCACACTAATGTTGAATTCACCATCTTTGTGCCTCAGTCTCCCAGGTACTGAAATTAGAGCCATATGCCATCATGCCTGGCAACAAGAGATATTTTTATAATCCGTAAGGCTTGTGTAGTTCTGTGTATCATGGATGACCAACCCTTATTCATATCATGCAGGGATAAGATGGAACCACTTCACAGGGTGCAAAGACATAGGACAGCAGGGGCTGTGGAACTTTAGAGTCTTTTCCCTGATGTCAAGTGTGACTTCCTGAAGTACAAAGTTAGCTACATCTTTTATCTATTTCTATGTCTTTCATAATCAATAAGGCCTGTTATCTTACATCTGTCAACTGATATGAGATACAGTGGCAGATACCCCTGCATTTCTCTCCTATGGCAACAGAATGCTTACCTGTTTAATATATTATTTATGTTTCAATTGTGATGAAACACCATAACAAAGACAACTTATAGAGGAAAGGGTTTATATGGGGTTAAGATTTCAGAGCTATAAGGGCCCATGATGACAAAGTGGAGGCATGTCAATAAGCAGTAAACAGCCGAGGACTCACATTTTGAATCACAAGGATGAAGCAGAAAGTGCAAATTGGCAGTTATCATATAGCCTTAAATTATGTCCTCAGTAGCATATTTTTTTTTAGCAAGGCTATACTTCCTAAGCCTCCCAAGGAGCACTGCCAACTGGGGATAAAGTATTCAAAACCAAGAGACTATGGAGGACAGTCTCATTAAAACCACCTACTCCCTTAACCCATAGGGTCATGACCATATTACAAAGTAAAAGTGTATTTAGTTAAACTTTTAAAGTCTTCAAAGTCTTTTACAGTGTCAATTGTGATTAATAGTTCATGTCCAAATTCTCTTCTGAGACTAAGCAATCTCTTAATTATAACCCCTTGTAAAATGAAAAACCAAATTACATACTTCCAACATATAATTCCAAAAAAGAGGTGTGGGAGAATGGTGAGGAAATAATAGACCAAAGCAAGACCAAACCCAGAAGGACACACAGCAAGAATAAACCCTGTGTAGTTCTATGTACAATGTTAAAGGGCTTAGGTAGCTTTGCCCCTCCAGCTCTGCAG
This sequence comes from Tokudaia tokunoshimensis, assembly GCA_036184795.1. NCBI lineage: Eukaryota > Metazoa > Chordata > Mammalia > Rodentia > Muridae > Tokudaia > Tokudaia tokunoshimensis. The sequence continues at coordinate 3,027,017 of BTHU01000008.1, forward strand.
TTTGGAACATTCATCTCTCCCTTTGTGCAGCTCTTTATGGATGATCTTTCATGCCTCTCGTACCTCGAACATCTTGACCTATCCAATGTAACCCAGGCTTCACTTTCATAACTTTACACATTGGGCCGTTGGATTCTTCACTCAGGAATTCCTCTCCCCCATTTTATTTGGCCTGTCCTTAGCCGTCCTCTAAAACCACAAAGGAAGATTACATATTCCTTTTACTCATGTATCTTTTATGACTCTAAAGCCAGCACTACATGCATGACACTTTTTTAAAATTTCTCTTTTTCAATTAGATATTTGCTTTTTTTACATTTCAAATGTTAACCCCTTTCCATGTTACCCCACCGAAAACCCCCTATCCTATCCCTCCTCCCCCTGCTTATGCACCTCCCCTAATTTCCTGACTTGAATTCCCCTATTCTTGGGAATCTAGCCTTCACAAGATCATTGGCCTCTCCTCTCACTGATGTCTGAAATGGTCATCCTCTGCTACATATGCAGCTGGAGCCATGGGACCTTCCACGTGTACACTTTGGTTCCTGGTTTAGTTCCTGGGAGCTCTGGATGTACTGGTTGGTACATATTATTGTTCCTCCTGAGGAGCTGCAAACCTCTTCAGCTCCTTGGGTCCTCTCTCCAGCTGCTCCATAGGGGACCATATTCTCATTCTATTGTTTGGCTGTGAGCCATGGGTGTTTTCATCCGCTTTCCAATAAGGATCAATGTATCCACACTTTGGTCTTCCTTCATCTTGAGCTTCACATGATCTGTAAGCTGTATAATGGGTATTACAAGATTTTGGGCTAATATCCACTTATCAGCAATTGGATACCTTGTGTGTTCTTTTGTGACTGGGTTACCTCACTCAGGATGAGTTTTTAGCTCCATCCATTTGCCTAAGAATTTCATGAATTCATTGTTTTTAATAGCTGAATAGTACTCCATTGTGTATATTATACCACAGTTTCTGCATTCATTCCTCTGTTGAAGGACATCTGGGTTCTTTCCAGCTTCTGACTATTATAAATAAGGCTGCTATGAACACAGTGGAACATGTGTCATTACATGTTGGAACATCTTCTGGGAATATGCCCAGGAGTGGTATAGCTGAGCTATGTCCAATTTTCTGAGGAATTGCCAAACTGATTTCCAGAGTGGTTTTACCAGCTTGCAATCCCACCAGCAATGGAGGAGTATTCCTCTTTCTCCACATCCTCTTCAGCATTTGCTATCCCCTGAGTTTTTAATCCTGGCCATTCTGACTAGTGTGAGGTGGAATCTCAGGGTTGTTTTGATTTGCATTTCCCTGATGATTAAGGATGTTGAACATTTCATTAGGTGCTTCAAAGCCATCCAGTATTCCTCAGTTGAGAATTCTTTGTTTAGTTCTGTACCCCATTTTTTTTAATATGATTATTTGGTATTCTGGAGTGTAACTTCTTGAGTTCTTTGTATATATTGGATATTAGCCCTCTTAGGGATATAGGATTGGTAAAGATCTTTTCCCAATCTGTTAGTTACCATTTTGTCCTATTGGCAGTGTCCTTTGCCTTACAGAAGATTTGCAATTTTATGAGGTCCCATTTGTCAATTCTTGATCTTAGTGCATAAGCTATTGGTATTCTATTCAGGAAATTCTCCCCTGTGCCCATGTGCTCCAGGTTCTTCCCCACTTTCTCTTCTATTAGATTCAGTGTATCTGGTTTTATGTGGAGGTTCTTTATCCACTTGTACTTGAGCTTTGTACAGGGAGATAAGAATGGATCAATTTGCATCCTTCTATATGTTAACTGCCAGTTGATCCAGCACCATATGTGAAAAATACTGTTTTTTTCCCCCACTGGATGGCTTTAGCTTCTTTGTCAAAGATCAAGTGACCATAGGAGTGTGGGTTCATTTCTGGGTCTTCAATTCTGTTCCATTGATCTACATGCCTGACACTGTACCAGTACCATGCAGTTTTTAACACTATTGCTTTTTAGTACAGCTTGAGGTCTGGGATACTGATTTCCCCAGAAGTTCTTTTACTCTTGAGAATAGTTTTAGCTATCCTGGGTTTTCTGCTATTCCAGATGAATTTTTGAATTGCTCTTTCTAACTCTATGAAGAATTGCGTTGGGATATTGATGGGGATTACATTGAATCTGTATATTGCTTTTGGCAAGATGGTCATTTTTACTATATTAATCCTTCCAATCCATGAGCATGGAAGATTTTTCCATCTTCTGAGGTCTTCTTCAATTTCTTTCTTCAGAGACTTCAAGTTCTTGTCAAATAGATCTTTCACTTGTTTGGTTAGAGTCACACCAAGATACTTTACAGTGTTTATCGTGAAGGGTATCATTTCTCTTATTTCTTTCTCAGCCTACTTATCCTTTGAGTATAGGAAGGGTACTGACTTGCTTGATTTGATTTTATATCCGGCCATTAGGTACTTCTCAGCCATTAGATATTCTTCAGGTGAGAACTCTTTGCTTAGCACTTTACCCCATTTTTTAATAGGGTTACTTGGTTCTCTGGAGTCGAACTTCTTGATTTCTTTGTATATATTGGATATTAGCCCTCTGTCGGATGTAGGGTTGGTAAAGATCTTTTCCCAGTTTGTTGGTTGCCGCTTTGTCCTTTTGAAAGTGTCCTTTGCCTTACAGAAACTTTATAATTTTATGAGGTCCCATTTGTCAATTCTTGATCTTAGAGCATAAGCTATTGGAGTTCTGTTCAGGAAACTCTCCCCTGTGCCCATATGTTCAAGGTTCTTCCTTAGTTTCCTTTTTATTAGTTTCAGTGTGTCTGGTTTTATGTGGAGGTCCTTGATCCACTTGGAATTGAGCTTAGTGCAAGGAGATAAGAATGGATCAATTTGCATTCTTCTGCATGTAGACCTCCAACTGAACCAGCAACCATTTGTTGAAAAGGCTATCTTTTTTCCACTGGATGGTTTTAGCTCCTTTGTCAAAGATTAAGTGACCATAGGAGTGTGGATTCATTTCTGGGTCTACAATTATGTTCCATTGAACTACATGCCTGTCACTGTACCAATACCATGCAGTTTTTAACACTATTGTTCTGTAGTACAGCTTGAGGTCTGGGATACTGATTTCCCCAGAGGTTCTTTTACTCTTGAGAATAGTTTTAGCTATCCTGGGTTTTCTGTTATTCCAGATGAATTTTTGAATTGCTCTTTCTAACTCTATGAAGAATTGTGTTGGGATTTTGATGGTGATTACATTGAATCTGTATATTGCTTTTGGCAAGATGGTCATTTTTACTATATTAATCCTGCCAATCCATGAGCATGGAAGATTTTTCCATCATCTGAGGTCTTCTTCAATTTCTTTCTTCAGAGACTTGAAGTTCTTTTCATACAGATCTTTCACTTGTTTGGTTAGAGTCACACCAAGATACTTTATATGGTTTGTGGCTATCATGAAGGGTATCACTTCTCTTTTTTCTTTCTCAGCCTGCTTATCCTTTGAGTATAGGAAGGCTACCGACTTGCTTGAGTTGATTTTATATCCGACCACTTTGCTGAAGTTGTTTATCAGCTGTAGGAGCTCTCTGGTGGAGTTCTTTGGGTCGCTTAAGTATACTATCATATCATCTGCAAGAGTGATAGTTTGACTTCTTCCTTTCCAATTTGTATCCCTTTGACCTCCTTTTGTTGTCTAATTGCTCTAGCTAGAACTTCAAGTACTATATTTAAAAGATATGTAGAGAGATGGCAGCCTTGTCTAGTCCCTGATTTTAGTGGGATTGCTTCAAGTTTCTCTGCATTTAGATTGATGTTGGCTACCAGTTTGTTGTAAATTTCTTTTACTATGTTTAGATATGGGTCTTGAATTCCTGATCTTTCCAAGACCTTTAGCATGAAAGGATGCTGAATTTTGTCAAATGCTTTCTCAGCATCTAATAAAATGACCATGTGGTTTTTTTCTTTGAGATTGCTTATGTAGTGGATTACATTGATGGACTTTCTTATATTGAACATTCCCTGCATCCCTGGGATGAAGCCTACTTGATTGTGGAGAATGTTCGTTTTGATGTGTTCTTGGATTCGGTTGGCAAGAATTTTATTGAGTATTTTCGCATTGATATTCATAAGAGATATTGGCCTGAGATTCTCTTTCTTTGTCAGATCTTTGTGTGATATTGGTGTTAGCATAATGGTGGCTTCTTAGAACGAGTTGGGTAGTGTTCCTTCTGTTTCTATTTTGTGGAATAGTTTGAAGAGTATTGGTGTTAGGTCTTCTTTGAAGGTCTGATAGAATTCTGCACTAAAACCGTCTGGACTTGTGCATTTTTTGGTTGGAAGACTTCCAATGACCACTTCTATTTCTTCAGGGGTTATAGGACGGTTTAGATGGTCTATTTGATCCTGATTTAATTTTGGTATTTGGTATCTGTCTAGGAAATTCTGCATTTCCTCCAGATTTTCTAGTTGTGTTGAATACAGGCTTTTGTAGTAGGATCTGATGATTTTTTTTAATTTTCTCAGTTTCTGTTGTTATGTCTCCCATTTCATTTCTGATTTTGTTAATTTGGATAATGTCTCTGTGCCCTCTGGCTAGTCTGGCTAAGGGGTTATCTATCTTGTTGATTTTCTCAAAGAACCAACTCCTAGTTTTGTGGATTCTTTGTATGGTTTTATTTGTTTCTACTTGATTGATTTCAGTGCTGATTTGATGATTTCCTGCCTTCTACTCCTCTTGGGTGTATTTGCTTGTTTCTGTTCCAGGGCTTTCAGGTGTGCCATTAAGCTGCTAGTGTATGCTCTCTTCCGTTTCTTTTTGGAGGCACTCTAGGCTATGAATTTTCCTCTTAGCACTGCTTTCATTGTGTCCCATAAATTAGGGTATGTTGTGTCTTCATTTTCATTAAATTTTAAAAAGTCTTTGATTTCATTCTTTATTTCCTCCTTGACCAAATTATCATTGAGTAGAACATTGTTCAGTTTCCACGTGTATGTGGACTTTCTGTTGTTTTTGTTGCTATTGAAGACCACCCTTATTCCATAGTCATCTGATAGGTGGCATGGGATTAGTTCGATCTTCTTATATCTTTTGAGGTCTGATTTGTGACCAATTATATGGTCGATTTTGGAGAAGGTACCATGAGGTGCTGAGAAGAAGATATATTCTTTTGCTTTAGGATGAAATGTTCTATATATATCTGTTAGTTCCATTTGTTCCCAGGCTTCAATTAGATTCACTGTTTCTCTGTTTAGTTTCTGCTTTCCTGAATGATCCATTTCAGAGAGCAGGGTGTTGAAGTCACCCACTATTATTGTGTGAAGTGCAATGTGTGCTTTGAGCTTTAGTAAAGTTTCTTTTACGAATGAAACTGCCCTTGCGTTTGGAGCATAGATATTGAGAATTGAGAGTTCTTCTTGGTGAATTTTTCCTTTAATCAGTATGTAGTGTCCTTCTGTGTCTTTTTTGATGACTTTAGGTTTAAAATCAATTTTATCTGATATTAGGATGGCTACTCAGGCTCATTTCCTGGGACCATTTGCTTGTAAAATTGTTTTCCAGCCTTTTACTCTGAGGTAGTGTTTGTCTTTGACACTGAGGTGGGTTTCCTGCACTCAGCAAAATGCTGGGTCCTGTTTACGTATCCAATCTCTCAGTCTATGTCTTTTTATTGGGGAATTGAGACCATTGATATTAAGAGTGATTAAGGAATAGTGATTATTGCCACCTACTATTCTTGACGCTGTCTTTATGTTTGAGTGGTTATATACTTTTGTGTTTGATGCAAGAGGTTACTATCTCGTTTTTTCCAGGGTGTAGTTTCTCTCTTTGTGTTGGCAGTTTCCACCTATCATCCTTTGTAGGGCTGGGTGTGTGGAAAGATATTGTGTACATTTCGTTTTATCATGGAATATCTTGGTCTCTCCATTTATGGTGATTGAGAATTTTGCTGGGTATAGTAGTCTAGGCTGGCATTTGTGTTCTCTTAGAGTCTGCATGAGATCTGCCCAGGATCTTCTGGCTTTCATAGTCTCTGGTGAGAAGTCTGATGTGATTCTGATAGGTCTTCCTTTATATGTTTCTTGTCCTGTTTCTCTTACTGCTTTTAATATTCTTTCTTTGTTTAGTACATTTGGTGTTTTGATTATTATGTGACGGGAGGTATTTCTGTTCTGGTCCAATCTGTTTGGAGTTCTGTAGGCTTCTTGTAAGTTCATTGGCATCTCTCTCTTTTGGTTAAGGAAGTTTTCCTCCTTAATTTTGTTTAAGATATTTAGTGGCCCTTTAAGTTGCAAGTCTTCACTCTCATCCATACCTATAAGCCTTAGGTTTGATCTTCTCATTGTGTCCCGGATTTCCTGGATGTTTTGTGTTACATGTTTTTTTTTTGTTTTTTGTTTTTTTTTGCATTTTGTATTTTCTTTGAGTGTTGAGTCAATGCTTTCTATGGTATCTTCAGCACCTGAGATTCTTTCTTCCATCTCTTGTATTCTATTGTTGATGTTTGCATCTATGACTCCTGATGACTTCCCAAGGTTTTCTCTCTCCAAAGTTGTCTCCCTTTGTGATTTCTTAGTTGTTTTTACTTCCTTTTTTAGATCCTGGGTGGATTTGCTCTGATCCTTCCTTTGTTTGTATTTTCCTATATTTCTTTGGGATATTTTTCCATTTCCTCTTTCAGGATTTCTGCCTGTTGACCCAAACTTTCCTGTATTTCTTTAAGCAAGTTTTGTGTTTCCTCCTCATGGGCTTCCATCTGTTGATGCATATTCTCCTGCATTTCTTTAAGTGATTCTTGTGTTTCCTTTGTAAGGGCATCTACCCGTTGATTCATTTCTTTAAGTGATTTTTGTGTTGACTCCCTTTGGGCCTCCATCTGTTGACCCATATTCTTCTGCATTTCTTTAAGCAGTTTTTGTGATTCCTTTGTAAGGGCATCTACCCATTGATTCATTTCCTTAAGCTATTTTTGTGTTGCCTCCTTATGGGTCTCCATCAGTTGACCCATATTCTCCTGAATTTCTCTAAGCGATTTTTGTGTTTCCTTTGTAAGGGCTTCTACCAGTTGTTTCATGTTCTCCTGTATTTCTTTATGAGTTTTTTGTGTCCTTCTTGAAATCCTCTAATAGCATCATCAGAAGTGATTTTAAATCCAGATCTTGCCTTTTGGGTGTGATGGGCTATCCAGGACTTGCTGCTGTTGGAGAGTTGGGTTCGGATGGTGCCATATTGCCTTGATTTCTGTTAGTAACTTTCCTACTTTTGCCTTTTGCCATCTGGTTACCTCTGGTGTTAGTTGGTCCTGCTGTCACTGGCTGTTGCTTGGACCTCCTGTGAGCCTGCAAAGCTATTTCTGCACCCCCGCCCCCTGCCTGGATTACCAGGATTCCCCTGGCACCGATTGCTGGGGCCTGCCCTGCTCCTGAGTGTCTTTGGAGCCCTGATGTGCCTTGCCCCAAGTGATGTTATATTGGGGAATCCCTGTACATCCAAAGGCTTAGCGTAGTGTATCCCTGGAGCAGAGGTTGCCAAGGGGAGGCTGGTGCGCTCCCACCCTGTCATCTTTTTTTCTTTTTTTTCATTCTCCCTATTTTTATAGTAACCCCAGATTTGAAGACGGTAACCACAGATGACAGCAAGCATGCAGTGTTTGTCCTTCTGGGTCTGGGTTACCTCATTCAATATATTTTCTAGTTCAATCCATTTACCTAAGAATTTCATTTTTCTTTGCAGCTGAATAATATTCCATAGTGCATATGAACCATAATTAAATTATCCTTTCACTGTTGAATCACATTTAGTTTGTTTTCACTTCCTGGCTATTGTGAATAAAGCAGAAATGAACACTGTTGAGCTAATATATGTGGAGTAGGATATAGAATCTTTTGGTCATATGCCAATGAGTGGTATAGCCAGATCATATGGTAGATTTTTAATATTTTGAGAATTTTTCATACTGATATACTAGAATGACTGCATTTCCACCAAAAGTAGAAAGATTTATTTCTATTTATGTGCCTGTACCTATTTGAGTTTATATGTCCTATATGTGTGAAAGTGCCTATAGAGATCAGATGACTTAGGATCTCCTGGAATTGGAATTACATCTGATCATGAGCTATCATGTAGGTGATAGGAGCTAGACCTGGGTCCTTTGCAAGGTAGTTTATATTATTTGCCACTGAGCCATCTCTCTAGTCCCAAATAATTTCTTTCTTGAGACATAGTCATGCTATGTTTCATATGCCGACCTCAAACTAGTGGACTAAATTAAACCTATAATTCAGCTTCCAAGTCAGTGGAACTAAAGGCACATATCTATGTCCAAGTAATTTCACTGATAAATTTTAGATGGAAATCACTGTATTTTAATTTGATTCTTTTTTTTTATTATTTTATTTTATTTTTTTAATTTACATTCCAAATCACTTCCCCTTTCCCGTTTCCTCCCTCCCCGAAAGTCCCATAAGCCCCCTTCCCTCCCCCTTTTCTCCTTTCAACCCACTCTCGTTTCTCTGTCCTGGCGTTCCCCTACATCCAGTATTTCCAGGACCAGGGGTCTCTCCTTCCATCTTTTTAGAAATCTATTGATATGCGGATTGTGTCTAGGGTATTCCGAGATTCTGGGTCAATATCCCCTTATCAGTGACTGCATACCATGTGTGTTCTTTTGTGATTGGGTTACATCACTAAGGATGATATTTTCAAGTTCTGACCATTTGCCTAGGAATTTCGTGAATTCATTGTTTTTAATTGCAGAGTAGTATTCCATTGTGTAAATATACCACATCTTCTGAATCCATTCCTCCGTTGAGGGACATCTGGGTTCTTTCCAGCTTCTGGCTATTATAAATAAGGCTGCTATGAATATAGTGGAGCATGTGTCCTTATTGCATGCGGGTAAAGTCTCTGGGTATATGCCCAGGAGTGGTATAGCCGGATCCTCCGGAAGTGTCATGCCCAGTTTTCTGAGGAACCGCCAGACTGCTTTCCAGAGTGGTTGTACCAGCCTGCAATTCCACCAGCAGTGGAGGAGTGTTCCTCTTTCTCCACATCCTCGCCAACAACTGCTGTCTCCTGTGTTTTTGATCTTAGCCATCCTGACTGGTGTGAGATGGAATCTCAGGGTTGTTTTGATTTGCATTTCCCTAATGACTAAGGATGATGAACATCTCTTTAGGTGCTTCTCAGCCATTAGATATTCTTCAGGTGAGAACTCTTTGTGTAGCTCTGTACCCCATTTTTTAATAGGGTTACTTGCCTCTCTGGAGTTTAACTTCTTGAGTTCTTTGTATATCTTGGATATTAGCCCTCTGTCGGATGTAAGGTTGGTAAAGATCATTTCCCAGTTAGTTGGTTGCCGCTTTGTCTTTTTGACAGTGTCTTTTGCCTTGCAAAAACTTTGTAATTTAATGAGGTCCCATTTGTCTATTCTTGATCTTAGAGCATAAGCTATTGGAGTTCTGTTCAGGAAATTCTCCCCTGTGCCCATATGTTCAAGGTTCTTCCCTAGTTTCCCTTCTATTAGTTTCAGTGTGTCTGGTTTTATGTGGAGATCTTTGATCCACTTAGAATTGAGCTTAGTGCAAGGAGATAAGGATGGGTCAATTTGCATTCTTCTGCATGTTGACCTCCAGCTGAGCCAGCACCATCTGTTGAAAAGGCTATCTTTTTTCCACTGGATGGTTTTAGCTCCTTTGTCAAAGATCAAGTGACCATAGGAGTGTGGATTCTTTTCTGGGTCTTCAATTCTGTTCCATTGATCCACATGCCTGTCACTGTACCAATGCCATGCAGTTTTTAACACTATTGCTCTGTAGTACAGCTTGAGGTCCGGGATACTGATTCCCCCAGAGGTTCTTTTACTCTTGAGAATAGTTTTAGCTATTCTGGGTTTTCTGTTATCCAAGATGAATTTTTGAATTGCTCTTTCTAACTCTATGAAGAATTGAGTTGGGATTTTGATGGGGATTGCATTGAATCTGTGTATTACTTTTGGTAAGATGCTCATTTTTACTATATTAATCCTGCCAATCCATGAGCATGGCAGATTTTTCCATCTTCTGAGGTCTTCTTCAATTTCTTTCTTCAGAGACTTGAAGTTCTTGTCATACAGATCTTTCACTTGTTTGCTTAGAGTCACGCCAAGATACTTAATATGGTTTGTGGCTATCGTGAAGGGTATTATTTCTCTTACTTCTTTCTCAGCCTGCTTATCCTTTGAGTATAGGAAGGCTTCTGACTTGCTTGAGTTGATTTTTATATCCGGCCACTTTGCTGAAGTCGTTTATCAGCTGTAGGAGTTCTCTGGTGGAGTTCTTTGGGTCGCTTAAGTATACTATCATATCGTCTGCAAATAGTGATAGTTTGACTTCTTCCTTTCCAATTTGTATCCCTTTGACCTCCATTTGTTGTCTAATTGCTCTAGCTAGAACTTCAAGTACTATATTGAAAAGATATGTAGAGAGAGGGCAGCCTTGTCTAGTCCCTGATTTTAGTGGGATTGCTTCAAGTTTCTCTCCATTTAGATTGATGCTGGCTACCGGTTTGCTGTAAATTGCTTTTACTATGTTTAGATATGGGCCTTGAATTCCTGATCTTTCCAAGACCTTTAGCATGAAAGGATGCTGAATTTTGTCAAATGCTTTCTCAGCATCTAATGAGATGACCATGTGGTTTTTTTCTTTGAGATTGTTTATGTAGTGGATTACATTGATGGATTTCCTTATATTGAACCATCCCTGCATCCCTGGGATGAAGCCTACTTGATCGTGGTGAATGATCGTTTTGATGTGTTCTTGGATTCGGTTGGCAAGAATTTTATTGAGTATTTTTGCATCGATATTCATAAGAGAGATTGGCCTGAGATTCTCTTTCTTTGTCGGATCTTTGTGTGCTTTTGGTATTAGTGTAATTGTGGCTTCATAGAACGAGTTGGGTAGTGTTCCTTCTGTTTCTATTTTGTGGAACAGTTTGAAGAGTATTGGTGTTAGGTCTTCTTTGAAGGTCTGATAGAATTCTGCACTAAAACCATCTGGACCTGTGCTTTTTTTGGTTGGAAGACTTCCAATGACAACTTCTATTTCTTCAGGGGTTATAGGACGGTTTAGATGGTCTATTTGATCCTGATTTAATTTTGGTACTTGGTATCTGTCAAGGAAATTGTCCATTTCCTCAAGATTTTCTAGTTGTGTTGAATACAGGTTTTTATAGTAGGATTTCATGATTTTTTGAATTTCTTCAGTTTCTGTTGTTATCTCTCCCTTTTCGTTTCTGATTTTATTAATTTGGATACTATCTCTGTGCTCTCTGGTTAGTCTGGCTAAGGGCTTATCTATCTTGTTGATTTTCTCAAAGAACCAACTCCTCGTTTTGTTGATTCTTTGAATGGTTTTATTTGTTTCTACTTGATTGATTTCAGCCCTGAGTTTGATGATTTCCTGCCTTCTACTCCTCTTTGGTGTATTTGCTTCTTTTTGTTCCAGGGCTTTCAGGTGTGCCATTAAGCTGTTAGTGTATGCTGTCTCCCGTTTCTTTTTGGCGGCACTCAGGGCTATGAATTTTCCTCTTAGCACTGCTTTCATTGTGTCCCATAAATTAGGGTATGTTGTGCCTTCATTTTCATTAACTTTCAAAAAGTCTTTGATTTCTTTCTTTATTTCCACCTTGACCAAGTTATCATTGAGTAGAGCATTGTTCAGCCTCCATGTGTACGTGGGTTTTCTTTTGTTTTTGTTGCCATTGAAGACCACCCTTATTCCATACTCAACAGTCAAAGAAAATGCAAAATGCAAAAAACGTGTAACCCAAAACATCCAGGAAATCCAGGACACAATGAGGAGACCAAACCTAAGGATTACAGGTATAGATGAGAGTGAAGATTTGCAACTTAAAGGGCCAGTAAACATCTTCAACAAAATTATGGAGGAAAACTTCCCTAACTTAAAGAGAGAGATGCCGATGACCGTACAAGAAGCCTACAGAACTCCAAACAGACTGGACCAGAACAGAAATACCTCCTGTCACATAATAATCAAAACACCGAATGTTCTAAACAAAGAAAGAATACTAAAAGCAGTAAGAGAAAAGGGCCAAGTAACATACAAAGGAAGACCTATCCGAATCACATCAGACTTCTCACCAGAGACTATGAAAGCCAGAAGATCCTGGGCAGATCTCATGCATCCCACTTCTTAAAGTCCAGAAATTTGTGGTGTACATACCTGTGTTCATACTCCTTTTGCTCTTCTGAGGGAGGGGTTCTTTTGTGGGACTATTATTAGTTTTGCTCCAAGGGGAGCCTTACTGTTTCTTGTGAAAAATGTATTATTACTACCTGTACTAATCCTTCTTATTTCCTGATATCATAGTCAGACAACTTCCCCCTCTACTTTTGGCCAGTTAATCTTAGCCAACCCTGGTGTGATGAAGTGTGTGTTCATTCTGAAGAAGAAATTACTAATGCTCTTACTAGACCTGGATGATTTATTGCTGCTTTAATTTTGAGCATCACTTGACTTATTAGTATTTTAGAGGATTTGTTGCTGCATCTACAACTGCCTTAGTACAACAGATACATACTGCTGAACACGTTAATCAATTATTTAAGAACATTTCTTTGGCTTTTGCTACACAGGAACAGACAGATAGATAACTGCAAGATAGGGTTAATATTCTGGAGAAAACAGTCCTATTCATAGGAAATCAAATTCAAAATGTAAAGTTAGATTTACCACATCTTGTCATCCAAACTTTAAGTATATTTGTGTCATTTCTCTTCCCTGTTACTCCTCAAAGGTTATATGCTTTCAAGTCCAGGCTCATCTTCAAGGCATATGCAACCATTCTGATTTCACTATAGATTTACAGACCTTACATTGTCATATTACTGCAATTAGTCATGCTAAACTGCAATCTCTCTCAGCTTCAGCAGTGGCAGGAAGATTTATGAGCTCATTAAATTCTTTTGAAACAGGAAAAACCTTTGGTCATTTTTTTTTATTAACTTGGGCATTATTCTAGCTGTTGTGTTCATTCTCACCCTTCTCCTTCCAATCATCCTGTGACTACTGACAAGTTCTCTTAAATCTCCTCAATGTGACTTTCAGACACTTAAATTAAAAAATACAAAGTGGGGAGATGGAGTGGACTGCATGGCAACTACAAATTCTAGTACATCGACATCACAGATCATAATCCTCCACCTTCCTTTCACTTTTATCTGTGATGATTCTCATGATGTGTTATGGAAATTTCCTTGTGCTTTTTCCCTTTTGGAAATGTTGTATGGGCCTTGGTAGATAATGTGAATGTGTACAATAGCAGTCTCTCTAAAGAAAGTAATTCTTTGTAAAATGTCTCCACCAACATAGAACCATACAGTGTGATAACTCTGCCTACTCCTATACAAGAGTCCCCTTAGTGTCCCCTGTTTGCACCAAGAATAGAGAAGTTAAAGATTTACTAACTGAAAGATGGTGACAGAAATTCTTTGAGTACACCCAATTCCAAGGATGAAAGCACACAATTGAGAGAAACAATGGGTCTAGACCCAGAGTCTGAGGCTTTGGCAGCCGAGGGAAAGAGTTAATACATATATAATTATACCCACTATTGATTTCCTAGGTATATGACTTAGAGTATGATTGACAAGATCTGGTATGCCCCATGAGGAGCTGATCCTGTTAAGTTAGAATGGCTTGAACCCCCTCTGCCATATACAGAACCATACATTGAAGGGAACTTCCCTTTAGGGATCACACAAGGAGAGCAGGTCCATATTGTAAGACTAAGGCACAAAGGAACAAAATTAAGAAACAATTCAATGCTTGTTATGCTACATAGTACAAACACTGCATTATGCCTCTTGAAGAATTAAAATTGCTCTTATAGGTTTGTTTCTCCGGACTCAATATCTGGCACCTCCTGGCCAGAAAGGCTGATGAGAAGGGCTGCAAACATGCAGGAAGATATGTAAAGGGGCACCTCCTGGGTTGCTAAACCCTAGGAAACAATATGAACTCAGATATTTGCTGAACTTATTGTTTTTGTCCAAAGGAAAATATTGTAATAAAGTTGATCATCTCTTTCATTCTGGATGTTGAAGAATAGAGTTAAGATAGGTTAAAATCAATCTGTGAAAAAAATCATATATTTCTTGGAATATTAAGCCTGTTTTCAATATTACTCATGGCTAAGCTATCACACAAATGCAGAGAATTAAAGGGCTAGCTTTTTAAAAATAAACACCCAAGTGTCCTGATTTACTCTCAGATTATGGCAGTATCCTTCTCTCACCAACTCCATACCTCCTCTTTAAACCCCACAGGAGCTGAACTCCAGCAAAAAGGAATGTACATATTCAATGCAATCTCAATCAAAATACACACAGCATTCTTCACAGAAATAGGGAAAAACATCCTAAAATTTGTACACAAGCAGAAATGACACACAAAATAGCTAATGTAATCCTGAATAAATAATCTAGAGGTATTGTCATTTGACTTCAAAAGAAACATTTTAGCTCTACAATAGTACAAAACCAATATGATCTTAGCACTAAATAGATATACAGACCAGACAGAAACTGGAAACAACCCAGATATCCCACAAACAAAGGATGGATACAGAAAATTTGGTACAATTACACAATGGAATATTATTCAGCTATTAAGAAAGAGAACATCATGAGTTTTGCAGGCAAATGGATGGAACTACAAAATATCATTCTGAATGATGTAACTCATACCCTAAAGGAGATGAATGGTATGTACTCACTAATAAATGGATATTGACCAAAAAAAAGGATATAATCCACATAACTCAAGAAGGTTAACAAGCAGAAGGGCCCAAGTGAGGATGCTTCAATCCCACTTGGGAGGGAGAAGAAAATAATCATAGGAGGCAGAGGGATGGAGGAATCTGGTTGCGAGGGGGTGAGGGAGGGGAAAAGGGGAACATGATCAGCCATGGAAGGGGGTAGCGCTGAGACAGGAGAGAAAACCTGAGGGCCAGAAGAATGAGTAGAAATATGCAACCTTGAGGGATGGGAGATGGAAGGAATCTCTAGAAAGTACCAGAGACCTGGGAGGTGAGAGAATCTCAGGACTCAATGGGGGTGACTTTAGCCAAAATGTGCAACAATGGGGAGAGGCAACTCGAAGAGTCTACTTCTAGTAGATAGACAGGGCCTCAAGTGGAGGGTCAGGGTTACTAACCCACCGTCAAAAATTTTGACCCAGAACTGTTCCTGACAAAAAGAACTGCATGGACGAAATGGAGAAGAGACTGAGGGAAAGGCAGTTCAGTGACTGGCCCAACTTTGGATCCAGCTCAAGGGGAGGAACCAAGGCCTGAAACTATTACTTATGCTATGGTGTGGTTACAGACATGGAGGTCCTCTGAGAGGCCCAACAAGCAGCTGATTGAGACAGACACAGATACACCCAAACTTTGAACGGAAGTTAGGGACTCTGTGGTTGAATTAGGAAAATGCTGGAAGGAACTGAGGAGGAGGGCAACCCCATAGGAAGACCAGTAGTCTCACCTAACTTGAACCTCTGAGATCTCTAAGATACTGAGCAACCAATCAGGCACCATACACGAGCTGGTCCGAGGTCCCTGACACACATATAGTAGAGGATTGCCAGGTCTGGCCTTAGTGGGAGAAGGTGTGCCTAACTCTCAAGAGACTTAAGGCCCCAGGGAGTGGGGAAGCCTGGTGGTGGTAGGGAGATCATCCTCTTGGAGGCAGGGGAAAAGGAATGTGATGAGGAACTGTGGGAGGGGTGACCAACAGGGAGCCCATGGCTGGACTATAAAAAAATGAAAGCAATAAAACAAAACAACAACAACAAATTACTCCCCCCCAATCCATATAGTGTCTGCCTACTCTTACTCGAGAATCCCTTTTGTGCCCTCCTCCTGATTGTACCAAGAATAGAGAGATAAGAATTTATTAAATGAAAGATGATTCCAGAAACTCTTAGGCAACTCTTATGAAAGAAAGCATTTGGGTGGGACTTGCTTACTGTTTCAGAGACTTAATCCATTATCATTTTGGGAAGTGTGGCAGCATGCTGGCAAACATGGTGCTGGTGAAGGAATAAATAAGAGTTCTATTATAGATCTGCATGCAGTATGAAGTGGAGAGAGAGAGAGAGAGAGAGAGAGAGAGAGAGAGAGAGAGAGAGAGAGAGAGAGACAGAGAGAGACAGAGACAGAGACAGAGACACAGAGAGAGAGACAGAGACTCTGGGCTTGAAAAGGCATTTTTGAAACTTTAAAAACATTCATACCCTGCCAATGACACACTTACTATAATGTCAAACTTCCTAATACAGTCACACGCTGGTGAACAAGTATTCAAATCTATGAGCCTTTGGGAGCCATTCTCATTCAAACCACGACACATATACACAGAAACAATAACAATGGCCTTTGCAGGCTGTATGTATATGTTAATGTGTGCTTGTATTAGTATGTGTGTTGTCAATAGTAAAAGAAAATTAACTTTTTGACTTGAAAGTGAGGGGTCAATGGGGGAAGTATTGAAATGATAGGGCACAGAATTGGATAGAGGGATTAAAGGAAAGGTGGGAGTATTATAATTTTATTTTAATTGAAATATAAAAAAACTTACATTTTAGCCTATTTAAAAAAACTTTGGCATATATATCATTTCACCAGCTTTATGTAGTCAAAATTTACATTAACTATGTAGTCTTAAGTGTATTTATTCATTTGATTAAGGATTTTAATGCTAAGATTGACTTTCTTTTTAATTAGTTTTGTATTTTGTTTTTTGCACAAAGGATGAAAATTAGAATTTATACAGATACAGTACCCCAGAGTTATGTCTCAAACTCCTTTATACTTTTATTTTTTATCTTGATCTATTATCTCACCAAATTTTCCAGGCTAGTCTTGAACTATATATATAAAACCCACCAAATCTTGAATTTATGATCCTCCTCTAGGAGTTAAGATTTCAAGTGTGTTCCATCATACCTAGCTTCTTACTTAAACTTTAAGTACATTAATGAAAACTGTGAAAGTAATGTGGTAAATTTGATTGAATAACTAACAAAATTCATACAGTAATTGCTACAATGAAGGTATTATTTATGGGTAAAATCAAGCATAGGGAGAAAAATGAAATATCATATATTATATCATGATGGACTTTAATCTAACTTTATAATCTCTTCTAGATATTTTACTTAAGATCAAGTGCAAGCCTCATATTATGGTTTACAAAATATTTTACGTTAGGAAATTACATGCTCAGGGTGATCATATTAGAAACAGGGTAGAGAAGAGAGTTAAAAGGATGGTGTAAGAGCAGAAAGATCATTACAGTGATGACTATGGTGGCCCAGGCAGGAACATCAGTAATTAACTTGTGACAATGGATATAAAAAGGAAATACCAGGTGCTCCTATTTGCTGTACAGCCCCCAACAGGGGCTTAGACTCTGCTCTACTAGAGACCTCACAGACTGGGAGAAGTCCAGGTAGGCTCCTGGCTGGCCCAACTCCCTTCTACCAAACTATCTCATTATTTCAGCTTCCCCCACTAGATCCTTCAGTCCTGTACCCTCTTAGTTGCTGTATCCCAGCCACTGACTGGAGTTGAGGCTCTCTATCAGAGACCAAACAGACTAGGAGTAGTCCTGGTAGACTTCTTGTCAGCCATATTCCCTCACTCTCTCATTATCTTGCACTCTCTCCACCCTATCATCAGTTGTGTACACTACTATTTGCCTTTTCCTAGCCTCAAACTGGTGTAGAGACTCCCAATCTACCAGAGAGACTCCAAATCTACCTGGAAGAATCCCAGGACACACATATCAGAGGACCAGGGAGGAAACAGAAACTAAGGACAAAACAACAATTCTACAAAAATATACTCAGAAATTTGTACATAGTCTTCTAATTACCCTAAATCCAGAATAAGAATACAAGAAACAAGAAGTGCATAATGTCACCACCAGAACCCAGCTATCCTCCTATACAGCAAGGCCTGAATATTCTAACATAACAGAAAGACAAGAATAAGACCTTTTTTTTTTATTATTTCTTAGATATATTCTTTATTTACATTTCAAATGATTTCCCCTTTCCTGGTTCCCCCCTCCCTGAAAGTCCCATAAGCCCTCTCCCCTCCCCCTCTTCCCCAATCAACCTCCTCTTGTTTCCCTGTTCTGGTATTCTCCTACACTGTTGCTTTGAGCCTTTCCAGGACCAGGAGCCTCTCCTTCCTTTTTCTTGGGCATCATTTGTTATGTGAATTTTGTTTTGGGTATTCTGAGCTTCTGGGCTAATATCCACTTATCAGTGAGTGCATACCATGTGTGTTCATTTGTGATTGGGTTACTTCGCTTAGGATGATATTTTCCAGTTCCACCCATTTGCCTAAGAATTTCATGAATTCATTGTTTTTAATTGCAGAGTAGTATACCATTGTGCAAATATAGCACATTTTCTGCATCCATTCCTCCATTGAGGGACATCTGGGGTCTTTCCAGCTTCTGGCTATTATAAATAAGGCTGCTATGAACATAGTGGAGCATGTGCCCTTATTACATGCTGGTGAATCCTCTGGGTACATCCCTTGGAGTGGTATAATGGGGTCCTCTGGTAGTATCATGCCCAGTTTTCTGAGAACCTCTAGACTGATTTCCAGAGTGGTTGTACCAGCTTGCAATCCCACCAGCAGTGGAGGAGTGTTCCTCTTTCTCCATATCCTCACCAGCACCTGCTGTCTCCTGAGATTTTGATCTTAGCCATTCTGACTGGTGTGAGGTGAAATCTCAGGGTTGTTTTGATTTGCATTTCCCTGATGATTAAGGATGCTGAACATTTCTTTAAGTGCTTCTCAGCCATTCGATATTCCTCAGGTGAAAATTCTTTGTTTAGCTCTGTACCCCATTTTTAATAGGGTTATTTGGCTCTCTAGAGTCTAACTTCTTGAGTTTTTTGTATATATTGGCTATTAGCCAGAAGAAGACCTTAAAACCAACTTTCTAAAGATGATTGAGGCCCTCAGGAAATTCAGGAAATGAATAAATCTTTTAATGAAAAACAAGAAAAAGCAAACAAAACAAAACAAAACAAAGCAAATATTTGAAGGAAATGAACAAAACCATCCAAGACCTGAAAATGGAAATAGAATCAATAAAGAATCCCTAAACTGAGGGAATTCTGGAAATGAAAAGTATAGCTACAGGAACAGGAACTTTAAACTCAAACATCGGCAACAGAATAACAAGAGGTGGAAGAGTGTGTGGTGGTGGACAGTGAAAGGAAGCCTGGTAAGATCGAGTTGAGGCTAGAAGCCCCAGAGACCCTGAAGAGATGGTAGAAGCTTTGCCTGCTTCTGGCACCAGACACCTGTCACTTACCTGCAGCCCCCCCCCCCCCAGAGAGAGATTTGTGGCCATCAGTTACATAGAGGCAATGCCCCATGTCCTTTCACATGTAGATGAGGTATCTCTAACATCTCAAACCAAGTCAATAGGAAGCACCTACTGATACCCCAATCCACTGCAAAGCTATATATAAGATCCTGTCCAGAAGGAATAAAGGTGTGTGAGAATTACTCCCTCATCTGAGAGTGTCTGTCATAAGTGCTATAACACTGCCAGGAAAGAGAACTGCTCTTCCACTGCTTGTGCCCTTTCACCCTCACTTGAATCCTCCCACTTGGCCTGGCTAGAGAGCTCTGTGGATAGCTTCCAGAACACTGGACTAGAGATAATATAGACATTGAACTGATGAAATAAGTTGATACAATGATCAAGGAAAATATTAAATCTAAAAAGTTGCTATCACAAATACTCCAGAAAAACTGAAATACCATGAAAAGACAAAATCTAAGAATAATATGAATAGAAGGAGAAGATTCCCAGCTCAAAGACTCAGAAAATATTTTCTTTTTTTTTAACTTTATTTTTTTTTAATTTACATTCCAAATCACTTCCCATTTCCCGTTTCCTCCCTCCCCGAAAGTCCCATAAGCCCCCTTCCCTCCCTCTTTTCTCCATTCAACCCCCTCTCGTTTCTCTGTCCTGGCATTCCCCTACATACAGTCTTTCCAGGACCAGGGGTCTCTCCTTCCATCTTCTTGGAAATCTATTGATATGCGAATTGTGTCTAGGGTATTCCGAGATTCTGGGTTAATATCCCCTTATCAGTGACTGCATACCATGTGTGTTCTTTTGTGATTGGGTTACCTCACTAAGGATGATATTTTCAAGTTCTGACCATTTGCCTAGGAATTTCGTGAATTCGTTGTTTTTAATTGCAGAGTAGTATTCCATTGTGTAGATATACCACATCTTCTGAATCCATTCCTCCGTTGAGGGACAACTGGGTTCTTTCCAGCTTCTGGCTATTATAAATAAGGCTGCTATGAACATAGTGGAGCATGTGTCCTTATTGCATGCAGGTAAAGCCTCTGGGTACATGCCCAGGAGTGGTATAGCCGGATCCTCCGGGAGTGTCATGCCCAGTTTTGTGAGGAACCGCCAGACTGCTTTCCAGAGTGGTTGTACCAGCTTGCAATCCCACCAGCAGTGGAGGAGTGTTCCTCTTTCTCCACATCCTCACCAACAACTGCTGTCTCGTGTTTTTGATTAGCCATCCTGACTGGTGTGAGATGGAATCTCAGGGTAGTTTTGATTTGCATTTCCCTAATGACTAATGACTAAGGATGATGAACATCTCTTTAGGTGCTTCTCAGCCATTAGATATTCTTCAGGTGAGAACTCTTTGCTTAGTTCTGTACCCCATTTTTTAATAGGGTTACTTGCCTCTCTGGAGTTTAACTTCTTGAGTTCTTTGTATATATTGGATATTAGCCCTCTGTCAGATGTAAGGTTGGTAAAGATCATTTCCCAGTTAGTTGGTTGCCGCTTTGTCTTTTTGACAGTGTCTTTTGCCTTGCAAAAACTTTGTAATTTAATGAGGTCCCATTTGTCTATTCTTGATCTTAGAGCATAAGCTATTGGAGTTCTGTTCAGGAAATTCTCCCCTATGCCCATATGTTCAAGGTTCTTCCCTAGTTTCCCTTCTATTAGTTTCAGTGTGTCTGGTTTTATGTGGAGATCCTTGATCCACTTGGAATTGAGCTTAGTGCAAGGAGATAAGGATGGGTCAATTTGCATTCTTCTGCATGTTGACCTCCAGTTGAGCCAGCACCATCTGTTGAAAAGGCTATCTTTTTTCCACTGGATGGTTTTAGCTCCTTTGTCAAAGATCAAGTGACCATAGCAGTGTGGATTCATTTCTGGGTCTTCAATTCTGTTCCATTGATCTATATGCCTGTCACTGTACCAATACCATGCGGTTTTTAACACTATTGCTCTGTAGTACAGCTTGAGGTCCGGGATACTGATTCCCCCAGAGGTTCTTTTACTCTAAGATCCGACAAAGAAAGAGAATCTCAGGCCAATCTCTCTTATGAATATCGATGCAAAAATACTCAATAAAATTCTTGCCAGCCGAATCCAAGAACACATCAAAACGATCATTCACTACAATCAAGTAGGCTTCATCCCAGGGATGCAGGGATGGTTCAATATAAGGAAATCCATCAATGTAATCCACTACATAAAAAATCTCAAAGAAAAAAACCACATGGTCATCTCATTAGATGCTGAGAAAGCATTTGACAAAATTCAGCATCCTTTCATGCTAAAGGTCTTGGAAAGATCAGGAATTCAAGGCCCATATCTAAACATAGTAAAAGCAATTTACAGCAAACCGGTAGCCAGCATCAATCTAAATGGAGAGAAACTTGAAGCAATCCCACTAAAATCAGGGACTAGACAAAGCTGCCCTCTCTCTCCATATCTTTTCAATATAGTACTTGAAGTTCTATCTAGAGCAATTAGACAACAAATGGAGGTCAAAGGGATACAAATTGGAAAGGAAGAAGTCAAATTATCACTATTTGCAGACGATATGATAGTATACTTAAGCGACCCAAAGAACTCCACCAGAGAACTCCTACAGCTGATAAACGACTTCAGCAAAGTGGCCGGATATAAAATCAACTCAAGCAAGTCAGAAGCCTTCCTATACTCAAAGGATAAGCAGACTGAGAAAGAAGTAAGAGAAATGATACCCTTCACGATAAACACTGTAAAGTATCTTGGTGTGACTCTAACCAAACAAGTGAAAGATCTATTTGACAAGAACTTCAAGTCTCTGAAGAAAGAAATTGAAGAAGACCTCAGAAGATGGAAAAATCTGCCATGCTCATGGATTGGCATGATTAATATAGTAAAAATGAGCATCTTACCAAAAGTAACATACAGATTCAATGCAATCTCCATCAAAATCCCAACTCAATTCTTCATAGAGTTAGAAAGAGCAATTCAAAAATTCATCTTGGATAACAGAAAACCCAGAATAGCTAAAACCATTCTCAAGAGTAACAGAAAATATTTTCAACAAAATCATAGAAGAAAATTTGCCTAACCTAAAGTGAGGGGGAAGGTGGGGGAAAAGAGAGGAGGGAAGAAAAATGGAGAGAGAAAAGGAGAAAGGGGAAGGCAATGAAGGCAGAGGGCAAAGAGCTATGAATGAGATTGTTTAAAAGGAAGGTTTTTAAACTTTAAGACAAGAAAGAAAGAAAGAAAGAAAGAAAGAAAGAAAGAAAGAAAGAAAAGAGAAAGAAAGAAAGAAAGAAAGAAAGAAAGAAAGAAAGAAGGAAAGAAAGAAAGAAAGGAGAACAGGAGAGGAGAAATGGGAGGAGAGGGGAGGGGAGGATGGAGACCATTCAAACTAATTCACTTCCTTGGAGTTATATCTTATTACTACTGTGTATCTTATTAGTCCCTTCAAAACTCAATTGCATGTCCATACACATGTGATATAATTTGCATTGGATATTTTATGTTAAAAGATAATGGAGGATGGGGGGTATGACTCAGACATAGAATTCTTTCTTGGTGTCTTTGTGGCCCTGAGTTTAATTCTTAACACCAAACAACTAACTCACAAATGAACAAATGAATTAACTAACACAGAAATGCGAAAATCTACAGATGTTGACTAATGTATTATGCACTTGTATGTGATTCTTCATCCTCTACGAGTACTAACTTCTTTTATTTATTCCTAAAACTATAGTGCAAATAGCTTCACAGTAGAGCAGGGTTGAGTCAATAAAAAGAAGAAGAAGAATCAAAAGGGGAGGAGGAGGAAGAAGAGGAAGAAGGAAGTTGTCAAGCAGACGCAAAGAAGAAGAAAGAGGAAAGAAAGAGAAAGAAAGAAAAACGAAAGAAAGGACGGAAGAAAAGTTGTCTTTGACAGTGCTTTTCTGTTTGTATTGTTCAAGAGATTCATGTTGGTAAATGTAAAATGTTTGCAAGTTCTTCCTTAAGCCTGATTCTTTTAAAAATGCTTTAAAGTACTTTTAGAGTATAATATAGTCACATTATCTTCTTGCCTTTTCTCCCTCCATATTTTCCCATGTACCACAGTTCTGTCCTACAAGTCCTTGACCTCATTTTTTCTTTGTCATTACATGAATATATATGTATGTGTGTAGTTCTAAATACATGAATACAACCTGATTGGTGTGTATAATATTATTTGTATGTATATATGTATATATATATACACAATGCAACTCTTTTTTATTATTTATTTACTTTGTACCTTAATTGCAGTGTTCCTTCCTCTCTTCGCAGCCCCCTCTCTCTCTCCCACCTTCCTTTACCCCATCCCCTCATCCCTTTCTCCTGAGAGAAGGGGAGACCTATCATGTTTATCAACCTTTCTTGCCATATCAAATTGTATCCAAGCCTCAGGGTTCATTTCAAAATAAAATTTAAGGGCAAGGTCAGCATAGGAGCCAGAGTAGCCGACAATTTGCTGATATATTTTGTTTCCTAGAAATGTCAGAAGCTCATCATGAAACCTCATCAACATGGTTGCCTCATCATTATCTGAACAGATACAACACACATCTTTTTCTCTTCCTTCCTTCCTTCCTTCCTTCCTTCCTTCCTCTCTCTTTTTTAAAACATTTTATTACAGTTTGATTTTTTATCCCCTCCCCCTCCTTCCAATTTCCTCTCTCTCCAGCCCCACCTTTTCCTCAGAGAAGGGGAGCCCTCCAATGAATATTAATCTGCCTTGTCATATCAAATTGTAGTAGGACTAGCTGCATCTTCTCCTACTGAGTTTAGACAAGGCAGTCCAGTTAAGGGAAAGGGGTCTAAAGACAGGCAGCAGAGGCAATGACAGTCCTGCTCTAGTTAGGTTATTCCACATGAAGACCAACTGCACATCTATTACACATATGTAGGGGGCCTAAGTCCATCCCATGCATGCTCTTTGGTTGGTGCTTCAGTCTTTGTGAGATCCTATGGGCCTAGGTCAATTAATTCTGTAGGTTTTCTTGTGTTGTCCTTGACCCTTCTGGTTCCTTCAATACTTTCTTCCCCCCTTCCATAAGATTCCCCTAGCTCCTCCTAATGTTTGTGAGTCTCTAAATCTGTTTCCATCAGCTGCTGGATGAAGCCTCTAAGAGGACAGCTTTGCTAGTTTCCTGTCTGCAAGTATAGCACTATATCATTAATAGTATCAGGGGTGGGCTCTCTCTTATGACATTGGTCTCAGGTTGTGCCAGTCATTGATTGGCTGGACTGTATTATGAATACACAAGCATATGCATGCACATGTGAATGTATGCACATGCACAAGCACACGCACATGTGCGCGCACACACACGTACACACACACCCACGAGACTCCCATATAGATGAACAGCTGGCATTCTTTCTTTTTTCAAGACTAAGTTTTAACTTTTGTAGATAAACAATCTTAGATAAATTTTTATAAGACTAACTTTATCTTTGACCTAGAACTCATGGCTCAGTCTCTGTGTTAGTTACCTTGGTCATTGTGATAAAATATTTAGCAATAAGCAATTTAAGTGAAGAAGTGTTTATTTTGTCTTATGTTTGAGATGATGCAGCCCAACATGGCATTGAAAGCAAGGTGGCAAGGATGGGAGGTGACTGCATAAGTAGTCAGGAAGTAATGTCAGCAAAGGTTGAGCCAGTGTATAAATCCTCAAGGCCCATTTCTGTAGCAGAATCTTCCCCCAATTAATTTAAATATTAATTCAACAAGAAGCCTGTGGAAAAAGGAGGCAGAGCTAAGAGTTTCAGGAACAGACAGAGAGTGGGAGAAGGAAGGAAGATGGAGCAGGAGGAATACTATCCATATTCCAAGTGGCTTTAAATAGCCACAGGTAGATATGAATATCATATAAGGGATGGTTAATTACAGGACAATTTGCCTTATCTAGGTGGTCAGTTTATATCAATATCAATTGGATCTGAGTAAATTGTGTGGACATTTTGTGGGGTGAGAATTTACTGATATAAATCTGACTTACCAACCTCTAGAGTTTTTATTTTACAGGGAGACTGGGATTTGAGACCACTGCATTGGGGCTAGTGTAGAGGCAGAGACCACTGGGGCAGAGAGTAGTTGGGTATAGCACAGAAATATGTGGTAATCTTTTTTAATATTTCCTGCAACACATCTCCACTGATCTTTGTCTTCCAGGAAGGTTCTACAACTTTTTAAACATGGTTAATAGACAGTTTCCACATATTCTATCA
The DNA here is from genome assembly GCA_036184795.1 of Tokudaia tokunoshimensis. Classification (NCBI taxonomy): domain Eukaryota; kingdom Metazoa; phylum Chordata; class Mammalia; order Rodentia; family Muridae; genus Tokudaia; species Tokudaia tokunoshimensis. The sequence goes on from BTHU01000008.1 coordinate 3,052,643, forward strand.
CTTCATACTCTGGGGGACATTTCACATTTAAATCACTATATACTCATCGTTAAGGGAAGAACCTCCATTCTGTGGGGGAACTCTACAAATCCTCAAAGTGGACCCAGACTTTCCCTATCACTCCCTTCATTTGTGTTAGTCACCAATAAGCAGAGTCATTCTTTACCTGGGAACCTGCTGACCATGCTAGCCTGAGAGTAAGGTAAATGATCTTTACTCTCCTTCTTGTTCTTCATTGTAAATCTCTTAGATTCATCCCGGTATGGTAGCAGATTACTTTCAGGGGTCTGTCCTCATTCTCTGGCTCCACTCTTTGAGGACTCTGGAAAACCTTAAGCAGACACTGCTTTCCTCATTCCTGTGCTTTTTTTCTGGCCCCACCTCTTTTTAATTTTTATTTTTCCATTATTGTATAATTTTATCTTTTTATGCTTTTTGCTTGTTTACTTTACAACCTGCTCACTATCCCTCTTCCAGTCACCTCCTCACACAAACCTTTCCTGTCCCCTCTCCTTTTCTTCTCTGGTCCTCCTGAGTATCTCCTCACCCTGTCACTTCAAATCTCTGCAAGGCTAGGTGCTTCCTCTCCCACTGAGACCAGATGAGGCAGCCCAGCTAGTAGAACACATCCCACACACAGGCAACAGCTTTTGGAATAGCCCTCACTTCAGTTATTCAGGACCCACATGGAAGTCAAGCTGCACATCTGTTACATATGAGCTGAGAGGCCTTGTTCCAGTTCGAGTATGTTCTTTTGTTGGTGTGTCAGACTCTGAGAGTCCCAAGGGTCCAGGTTTGTTGACTCTGTCGGTCTTCCTGTGGAGTTTGGGACCCATAATCCTTCCTCCTATTTTTCTGTAAGAATTCCCAAAGCTTCATGCAATGTTTGGATGTGGGTGTATATATCTGTCTCAGTTAGCTGCTGGGTGTAGCCTCTCAGAGGACAACATGGTCCTGTATCATTAATAGTTTTAAGGATTGGTACTTCCCACGGGATGGGTCTCAAGTTGGGCTGGTTATTGGTTGACCATTCTCTCAGTCTATGCTCCCTCCCTTATGCTTGCATTACTTGTAGATAGGATAAATTTTGGGTTAAAAGTGTTGTGGCTGTGTTGGTGTCTCTATCACTATGTTTCCTGCCTGGATACAGAAGATGCCCTCTTCAGTTTCCATATCCCCAATGTAGTGAGTCACAGCTAAGGTCATTCCCATTGATTCCTGGGTGCCTCTCTTGTCCCAGGCCATGTCTTGTTCAGGTCCCACTTCTAACCCATCTTCCCCTTCCTGTCAGAACCTATACCTAGAAAGACATTCTATCCAGGATACCCATAGACATCCATGGTAGGAATCAGAAGCATTCCCTATCAGGCAACATACAGCTACCACACTCTCCTCAGATTCAGATAGAGCAACATAAAATCAAATAATGGAACACCCACCCAAAAGAGTCAAGAACAGATACCAACACATAGAATTACAATCATCCAAACATAGGAACAGAAGGAATTTGTTTTATGAGGCCACATTTACTCTGACACCTTGAGACCTAAACTATATAAAGACCTAACCAAAAAAAGTATAGACTAACTTTTCTTATAACTATAAATTTTAAAATTCTCCGTAAAATAGTTGCAAACCAAATACAAGAACACATCCCAAATAGCAGCCATCAATCATGATCAACTAAACTGATCTCAGGTATGTTTCAATACATGTAAATTGATAAATGTAATTTACCACAGAACAGACTTAAAGATAAATATCATGTGTTCATTTCATTAAATGCAGAACAGGCCACTGACAAAATACATCATTTTATGATAGAAATCCTGGAGAGAATAAGGATACAGGGCATGTATATCAATACAATAAAGGCAAATTTCAGCAAGCTCACAGTCAACATCAACCTAAATGGAGAGAAAGTCAAAGCAATTCCATTAAAATCAGGCATAAGCCAAGGATGTCCATGCTCTCCATATCTATTCAATATAGAACCTGAAACATCTAACTAGGGCAGTAAGACAGCTGAAGGAGACTAAGAGATACAATAGGAAAGAAGAAATCAAAGTATCTTTATTTGCAGGTGATATGAATGTATACAAAAATAAGACTATAAATAAACTCCACTAGGAAACTTCTGCAGCTAATAAACACTTTCAGCAAAGTAGCAGGACATAAAGTTAGTCATCATGGTGATGCAGATTAAAATGATTCTGAGATTTCACCTTATAGTGATCAGAATGTCTAAGACTGAAAAAAAAATTTAGACAGCACATATTGGTGAGGTTGTGGGAGTACAAACTTATACCACTCTGGAAATCAATTTGGCAGTTTCTCAGAAGATTGGGAATAGTTCTACCTCAAGACCCAGCTATACTACTCCTGGGTATATACCCAAAAGATGCTCCACCATACAACAAGAATACTAGTTCAACTATGTTCATAGCAGTTTTCTTTGTAATAGGCAAAAACTGGAACCAATGTAGATAGGGGCCTCTCAACTGAAGAATGGATACAGAAAATATGGTGTATCTACCCAGTGGAACATTACTCAGCCAATAAAAACAAGGACATCATGAATTTTGCAGCAAATGGGGGGAACTTGATAATATCATCCTGAGTGAGGTAACCCAGACCCAAAAGGACATGCATGTATGTGCTCACTTATGAGTGGATATTGGTCATAAAGTTTAGGATAAACGTGCTATAAGCAACAGACCCAAAGAAGCCAAATAACAAGAAGGGCTGTCTTAGTTCGGGTTTTACTGCTGTGAACAAACACCATAACCAAGGCAACTCTTATAAGGACAATATTTAATGGGGCCTGGCTTACAGGTTCAGAGGTTCAGTCCATTATCATCAAGGTGGGAACATGGTTGCATCCAGGTAAGCATGGTACAGGAGGAGATGAGACTTCTACATCTTGTTCTTGAAGGCAAACAGGAGAAGACTGGCTTCCAAGCAGCTAGGAAAAGGGTCTTAAAACCCACTCCCACAGTGACACACCTATTCCAACAAGGGTACACCTACTTCAACAAGGCCACACCTCCTAATAGTGGCACTCCCTAGGCAAAGCATATATAAATTATTACATTCCACTTCCTGGCCCCCATAGGCTTGTTCAAACACATGAGTCTATGGGGGAGGATATCTAGCCATAGCATAATAAAAAATTACATTCAGTCCCACTTCCAAAGTTCCATAGTCTATAGAAGTATTAACAATGTTAAAAGTCCAAGGTTCAAAGTCTCTTCTGAGATTCATCCAATAACTTAACTGCAATCTCCAAAGCAAGACTGAAAACCAGCTAGGTAAACTCCAAACTCTGCATCTCCATATTTGATGCCAAAGCAGTCTTCAACTCTCCAATTTCCTTTTCATCTTTGTTGACTACAACAAACTTCTTTCTTCTTGGCTGGTTCCACCCCGCTGTAAGCAACTTTCCATGGCTCTGGCACCTCAAACATCTTGGGGTCTTCAAGGCAACTTCAACATTATGGCTTCTTGTTTCAATGTCTGAGATCCACACATGATATTCTGGGATCCTCCAAAGGGCTTGGGTCACTTCTCCAGCTCTTCCCTCTCTAGTACTCTAGGGTCTGGTCAACTCCAGTCTACTGCTGCTGCTATTCTTGGTGACCATCTTAAGGGACTGGCATCTCCAATATTCTGGGGTCTTCTATTGTAACTAGGCTTTACTAATAGCCTCTCATAGGTTCACTATATGGTGACAAGACTCAACTACTTTGCATGACCACTTCAGTCCTGACCTGTTAGCTGCAAGTAAGGCTGCACCTTCACTAGTAGCATTCCCTGGTCTCTCAACAGTGCCAAGCCTCAGCTGCTCTCCATGATCCTTTCATACCTTCAACATTACTACCAACTGGGTGATTCTTACATATTACCAAGTTCAGCTGCAGCATGAGGTACAGCCTTGTCTACCTTTGGAACATAGCTTCTTTGTGCTTTCAGAAAACACTCCCCAGAAGACTTTACCTCAGTGATGCTGGCCTCTTTTTAATCACAGCTAACTTCTTAGCTCCAGGTAACCAGTGTCAGTTGTCCTAGTAGTCCCTTTTATTCTTGACTTTAAAGCCAGTGTCTCATGGTCAAAGCTGCTGAGTTCTGCTGCTTGCTGGGGTTGAAACATGCTCCCCTGTTCTATTATATTATTGCAAGCTTTCTGTTTTCCAACTTCTTCACTGCCTAAGCTTGGCTATCCTGGAACTTGCTCTGCAGATTGACCTTGAACTCAAGAGATCTGCATGACTCTGTCTCCTGAGTTCTGGATTAAAGACCTGTATCACCATGCCTGCTTAAGTTTTTCTTCACCTAGAACCTACTCTGTTACAGGCTGGCCTTGAACTCAGAGATCTGCTTGTCTTTGCCTCCTGGGATTAAAGGCTTGTATTACCATGACTAGAGCTAAATTTAGCTGGGTGAAATCTTGCCCCAAGAACATCACTCCCTTTATTTAATTTAATATCATTGAACACAAGATTCTGCTCCATTACACTTCCTGGTGCCTCTATAATACTCAAACCATATATTTTATATTTTTCCTTTCTAAGCTTGCTCCACTTGTTCAAAATGTTCTTCATAAGAATGAACTTTAGTAACCACCTAACAGAATTTATACCATGCTATTTTGAGACTTACTTTGTCAAAGCAATCTCTTCACCTTAGCCTCAGGCAGACTCTTTGTACATGGGCAAAAACGAGCCAGATTCTTCACCATAATACCACAAAAACAGTATCTAGGCCACATACTGAAATTCTTCTCCATGTAAACATCTTTGGCAAGGTCTTTACAGTTCAAATCATTCTAAGGAACAAAGTCCTCCACATTCCTACTAAGATGGCTAATTAAGCCCCCACTTAAAACATTCCACTGCTTTCCAAACCCAAAGTCCCCAAATCCACATTCTTCCAAACAGAAGCATAATCAGGCCCATCAAAGCAATACCCCAGGCCCTGGTAACCAACTTCTGTCTTAGTTAGGGTTTTACTCCTGTGAACAGACACCATGACCAAGACAACTCTTATCAGGACAACATTTAATTGGGGCTGGCTTACAGGTTCAGAGGTTCAGTGAATTATCTTCAAGATAGGAGCATGGCAGCATCCAGGCAGGCATGGTATAGAATTAGTTGAGACTTCTACATCTTGTTCTGAAGGCAACCAGAAGACACCTAGCACAAAGGTCTTAAAGCCTGCTCCCACAGTGACACACTTACTCCAACTAGGCCACACCTACAATGGAAAGAGATAGATTCACATGCAAATATTATATGGAGTTTAAAGAGTCATCCCTTCCCTTTTCTTCCTTATATTTTCTGGCATTTCCCCATCTTCTCCCAATAGCTCACCAAGTACTTTGATATCTCTTAAAAAAAATCTCTTCTCTATTTCTTTTAGTGCTCTTTTAATTCAGATCTCACAGTTTCTGACTCTGTGATCATTTGAACATATTCTCTTAAAGTCATTGTTAGTCGTAAATAGGAGGTGGGCCCACTGGGAAGTCATTAGAATTAGATGAAGTCAGGTAGCTGAGATCCCCATGGATAGTATTTGTAGCTTTATATGAAGAGAAGGAAGGTTTCCATTGGCTGCTAGGAACCTCTCAGAGGACAGTTATGCTAGGCTACTGTCTGCATGCATAACAGAGTATCAATAATAGTGACAAGGATTAGTTTTGCCTATGGGATGGCTCTCAAATTGGGACAGTCATTGGTTGGTCATTCCTTTAGTCTCTGCTGTGTCTTTTTCCCTGAATATCTTGAGCTGATATGCTTGTTTTGTCTGATCATTAGATACCCTCTGCTGTGTTATGAGACTATGAGAAGACCTCTCCAGATGGCAGAATTCCTCATTTCAAAACATGAGAGTTAAGGAAATGACTTTCCTTTGGGAGCAGAAATCAGAATAAACAGTGGGATGAACAAATAAGCTAAAAATATTTCCTCTGCCTCTAGATTGCTCCTCTTCAAATCACTCCATATATCTCAGAGACTCCTTAAATAATTGATTACTAACAGTATCGCTTACAATACCCCTTCATGAAAAAAGAGAGAGGAGGGAAGAACTTGAGTAGAACATACATACAGAGTCTGAGAAACGCAGACCTTGTATATCTTAGTCAACCTCCTCTTCCTCTCACCATCATCCCTAACATGCAGGCTTCTGTTGTAAGCCAGCTCTACTGACTACTTCCATGAATAGCAAAATGGAGAAAATGTACATTTTATTAGTAACTCCAGTTTTGACTATTTTAAGTCTAAAACTCATTGCTTCACAAAGATAAAATGACTAGTATTGCCTTTAAGATGTAGGAAATTAAAAATATATCAGATTTCTCTATATTTTCAATTACAGTCTAAATAAATCCAATTACATTTCATTATGAATGCTAAAATAATCTGGGCTCATTTCCTCTTTAAATGGATTATAAATGTTGATGATCTTAAGTATAAGTGCAAACTAATCTAGAGGATTCAATAAAATTTTCTTTCTTAAGCAAATTTAAATAAATTACTTAACAGAAATGACTCCTCTATCTCCTCAGATTGTTCAAGGACAGACAAATGTAATCACATATAACATTGAGATTTTTGACTTGCCATAAATCTTTGCATCAACTCATTTCACTGCTTTGGACTTGGTACATAGGATAGGTTTCACTCAGGTTGAATAATCTCCAGACTCTGAGCTCAAGCTTATAGAAAGCTTTTGCCTTCTATAATCTAGGATATGGGGGCACTTATATCAGTCAGAGAAGTTTCTGGTAAAAGAAACCAAAGTCCCCATTAAACTGAGAAAGGAGCCGAGAGGCAAATGTTTGTACTGCCCCTCCATTAAGCTTTCTACTAGTGTACAACTGGCATCACTCTAACAAGCACATTCTATTCCCTGCCAGATAGATGATCTCTAGCAGCTTTTCAGTCTCCCATAGGAAGTACTTTAGCCCACAGAAAAGAAAAATCTCTAAATAAAAATATAAACAGAGAAGATTCATTATTGTGGTTAATCAATGGGGAAGGAGGTCTCATGGGTGAGATACCCATAAAATCTGTACCTTTCAGGCATTCCAACTATCTCCTTGATTTTAATACCTCATTTATCACAAGTAAAGGGTGAGATTTCTTGTCTGAGGACCAAAACCCTTTGTGATGCTCAGGTATTCTGACTTAGAGAAAAGAAGTCAATTTCTAGCTACTTACTAAGAAAAAGACAACACTGATAAGAATCTAAGCCAGAAAAGATCATTTGAAAATGCAAACTTCTATGTTGTCAACTCTCAGACCCAGACTAAAAGAATGTACTTATCAGATTGATATATTTTTTTTCTCATTTAAGAAGATGTACTCTTTTCCACATTCTAATACTATCAGTCCAGTTCAAGTTTGCCATTATCTTGGGTGTGAATTATCTTCTTTTATTCAGGCTTTGCTTCTGAGGTGACGTCCATTGATCATCCTTCAGTAGAACTGCCACATGTACTTAGTAATCACAATCTGTTTCAATTCCCAAAGTCAAGTGTGCAGAGTAGGGCAAGCCAAATGAGAAGTAGCCTAATCATCCTACTTCATCTTCCTTCAGACTTTGTAGAGGAAACAACAGATAGGGTTATGCTTCACATAGGTGTTTTAATGTATTATGTTTATAATTACAAGGTTTAAAAATCCAAATCCAGTGTCTGTTTAATTCACTGGCTTATTTGCAGAGGTGGTTAAGGATGTGAAAAATATTCATGATTTTTTCTTATTGGATTATTTTTTACCAACTGTTTTTGTCTTCAGGTATATACATTTAACTAACCTTAAAATATGGTCATTTCTTCACTTGCTTCCTCTCTCTTGCTCCCCACTCCTATTCTTCTAATAAAGATTTATTAGCTTCCGTTGTGTTCTAGATACTATACTAAGAGGTTTGTATGGATTATTTAAAAATAAATCATTTTTATGATGATGGTTGTGTGAGGTACGTCATATTTGTCTTTATATGTCTGGATACTTCAGGATTTTTTCTAGTTCCACTGGTTTGTCAGCAAATTTCACAATGCCATATTTTTTTAACGACTGAGTAACAAACACTTTGTTGTGCAAATGGACCACGTTTTCTTTATCCATTTTTCTTTTGAGGGAATCTAGGTTGTTTTCAATTTATAGCTATTATGGAGAGAGCAGCAATGAATAAATGAAGGAGTGAATGAAAATAATGAATGAGTGAATGAAAATCTAACAACTAGGATAAAGGTTAACAACTGAATTTTCATTTATATCTGCTGGGAGAGGGAAGTGAGTTTTTTTCCAGTGGAAAGACACTATGTCAACCGCTCCAGTAAGGTCCTATGTAACAAACTTCATAGTTTTTTTTTTTTGTTTTTGTTTGTTTTTTTCTTTTTCTTTTTGGTTTTGTGTGTGCGTGTTTGTGTGTGTTTGTGTATGCTTTTATTTGGTTATAGTTTGGTGATCTTTTTCTTTGTTGTTGTATTGGATTTTTGTTTGTGTTTTAAGAAAGAGAGTTGGGAGGTTGGGAAGAAAGAGAGGATCTAGAAGGGCTTGGGAGAGGGGAAGAATACAATAAAAATATATTTAAATTTACAAATTGTTTTAAGTAATAAAAATTATAATAATAAGCTGTTTTTGTGAATTCCAGATCTTATTATGTACTGTCTCCAAATATTAGTGTTTCTTCCATTATTTACATTTCAGTAAAGTGAAATATTAGAAATAAATCTTTTTCAAAGTTTTAAATTTTATTATTTATTCACTATACATCCTGATCACTGCTCACTTCCAGTCATCCCCCAACAATTTTTCCTCTTCCTCCTCCCCATCTCCTTGAGTGGGTGGGGGCCTCTTTGGTATCCCCTTCACCCTGGCACTTCAAGTGTGTAGGGTTAGGTGCTTTTTTCCCATTGAGGCCAGACAAGGCGGCCCAGCTAGAGGAAAATATCACACATACAGGCAACAGCTTTTGGGATAGCCCCTGCTCTAGTTGTTTGGGACCTACCCACATAAAAGCCAAACTGTACATTTGCTACATATATGCAGGGAGGCTTAGTTCCAGCCTGTGTATGTTCTTTGGTTGGTGAGTCAGTCTCTGAGAGACCCCAAGGGTCCAGATTGGTTGACTCTGTTGGTCTTCCTGTAGAGTTCTTATCCCTTTGGGGCCCAGCAATCCTACCTCTTACTCTTTCATCAGAGTACCCAAGCTCCATCCATTGTTTGTCTGTGGGTGTCTGCATCTGTCTGAGTCAGCTCTGGACTGTAGGGTTCAGGAGTTTGATGAAGGTGGAGGAGAGGTAATGGGAGAATCAGAAATAATCTCTTCTATAGGGCAATATCCCATTTGGTTTTTTGTGTTCTGATTGAGTCGCACTTAGTCTGAATAATTTTGAGGACTGACTAAAATTGTAGGAAGTAAGCTTAAATTTGTGACATCATTAGGCAAAACCTAATCCACTACTTAGTACACATATGGATTGTATCTGTTTTTGTGCCATTGCTATGGTGCTTTTGTTACTCTGTCTTGGAAATACATCTTGAAATTGGACATGATAATCTTTCTAGCATGGTTCCTTTTGCTTAGGAGTATTTTGGCTCTCTAGACAATTTAAAGAATTAATTTATTTATGTATAATTAAAGTGTAAGTATATCTATTTGAATTATATTATTCAATGCAATTTCATAAATGCATATATGTAGAATCACCATTATCAAAATTAAGACATGAATATATTCATTATTCTTCAAACGTTCCTTGGTCTTGTAAAAGTCAAGCTATCAGTCACTGAATTGATTTCTTTTTTCACAGATTATTTGGACTACAGATGATAGTTCTAGAAGTCATATAACTTTTCAGTTTTAGACTTATTTTATTTAATCTTTTGTCTGTATGAGTGTGTGCCTAAATGTATGTTTGTGCTAGAAGATAATACCAGATTCCTTTGTCCTTTACATGCTTGGAAGTCACAATTTTGATACTGAATCTGTGTCCTCTGGAAAAGAAGCCAGTGCTCTTAAACACTGAGCCATATATCTCCTAGTAGTCAATATTTATACACTGTATATTCTTTTGTTTCTGATTGTTTTCAATTATCTTTGGTTCTTTTAAGATTCATTTATGCTCTTGATTTTATGTATAGTGGTACTAGATTTCATCTTAAGAACATATTACACTTTTTCAAAGAGAGTAACTTGGTGTAATTTTCCTAGATTTAAAATTTTTGCCCTGTTTTACTATTTGCACAAATCTTCTATAGACTTATATATACACATCTGTGTGTATATACACCATGGATTTTAGCAAGAAGAAATTAAAAAAGAATATTCGAGTGCTTTTAATTAAAAATATCAGAAGAAAAAGTTAGGTGATTAAAATGAATAAAAGGAAATTAAAATAAGATAAAAACTAAGTTTAGAATAAAAGATAATATTGACAACTGTAGCAATTTATTACTACATTTTTTTTATTTTCTCTATTTTTTATTTATATTCCCAATGATTTCCCATTTCCCAGTTCCCCCCTCCCCAAAAGTCCCATAAGCCCTCTTCTCTCCCCCTGTTCCACAGTCAACCCCCTCCCTCTTCACTGTCCTGATATTCCCCTACACTGCTACATTCAGTCTTTCCAGGACCATGGGTCTCTCCTTCCTTCTTCTTGGAAATCAATTAATGTGTGAATTGTGTCTTGGGTATTCCGAGCTTCTGGGTTAATATCCACTTATCAGTGACTGCATACCATGTGTGTTCTTTTGTGATTGGGTTACCTCACTAAGGATGATATTTTCAGTTCTGACCATTTGCCTAAGAATTTCATGAATTCATTGTTTTTAATTGCAGAGTAGTATTCCATTGTGTAAATGTACTACATCTTCTGAATCCATTCCTCCATTGAGGGACATCTAGGTTCTTTCCAGCTTCTGGCTATTATAAATAAGGCTTCTATGAACATAGTGGAGCATGTGTCCTTATTGCATGCCGGGGAGGCCTCTGGGTATATGCCCAGGAGAGGTATAATAGGATCCTCCGGGAGTGTCATGCCCAGTTTTCTGAGGAACCACCAGACTGATTTCCAGAGTGGTTGTACCAGCTTGGAATCCCACCAGCAGTGGAGGAGTGTTCCTCTTTCTCCACATCCTCGCTAACACCTGCTGTCTCCTGTGTTTTTGATCTTAGCCATTCTGACTGGTGTGAGGTGGAATCTCAGGGTCGTTTTGATTTGCGTTTCCCTAATGACTAAGGATGTTGAACATTTTTTAGGTGTTTCTCAGTCATTCTATATTCTTCAGGTGAAAATTCTTTGTTTAGCTCTGTACCCCATTTTTTAATAGGGTTATTTGGCTCTCTGGAGTCTAACTTCTTGTGTTCTTTGTATAAATTGGATATTAGCCCTCTGTCAGATGTAGGGTTGGTAAAGATCTTTTCCCAGTTTGTTGGCTGCCACTTTGTCCTTTTGACAGTGTCCTTTGCCTTAAAGAAACTTTGTAATTTTATGAGGTCCCATTTGTCAATTCTTGATCTTAGAGCATAAACTATTGGTGTTCTGTTCAGGAAATTGTCCCCTGTGCCCATATGTTCAAGGCTATACCGTAGTTTCTTTTCCATTAATTTCAGTGTGTCTGGTTTTATGTGGAAGTCCTTGATCCACTTGGAGTTGAGCTTAGTACAAGGAGATAAGATAAGCTCGTTTCCTGGGACCATTTGCTTGTAAGATTATTTTCCAGCCTTTTACTCTGAGGTAGTGTTTGTCTTTGACACTGAGTTGCGTTTCCTGCACGCATCAAAATGCTGGATCTTGTTTACATATCCAGTCTGTTAGTCTATGTCTTTTTATTGGGGAATGAGACCATTGATGCTAAAAGATATTAAGCAATAGTGATTATTGCTTCCTGCTAGTTTTGATGCTATTTTTATATTTCAGTGGTTATCTACTTTTGGGTTTGATGAAAGAAGGTTACTAGGGTGTTTTTCCAGGGTGTAGTTTCTCTCCTTGTATTGGCGATTTCCACCTATTATCCTTTGCAGAGCTGGTTTTGTGGAAAGATATTGTGTAAATTTGGTTTTATCATGGAATATCTTGGTCTCTCCAGCTATGGTGATTGAGAGTTTCACTGGGTATAGTAGTCTGATCTGGCTGTTCTCTTAGAGTCTGTATGAGATCTGCCCAGGATCTTCTAGCTTTCATAGTCTCTGGTGAGAAGTCTGATGTAATTCTGATAGGTCTTCTTTTATATGTTACTTGGCCTTTTTCCCTTACTGCTTTTAATATTCTTTCTTTGTTTAGTACATTTGGTGTTTTGTTTATTATGTGACGGGAGGTATTTCTGTTCTGGTCCAGTCTGTTTGGAGTTCTGTAGGCTTCTCATTCATTCATTGGCATCTCTCTCTTTAGGTTAGGGAAGTTTTCCTCCATAATTTTGTTGAAGATATTTACTGGCCCTTTAAGTTGCAAATCTTCACTCTCTTTTATACCTATAATCCTTAGGTTTGGTCTTCTCTTTGTGTCCTGGATTTCCTGGATGTTTTGGGTTACATGTTTTTTGCATTTTGCATTTTCTTTTACTGTTGAGTTGATGCTTTCTATGGTATCTTCTGCCTCTGAGAGTCTTTCTTCCATCTCTTGTATTCTCTTGTTGATGTTTGCATCTATGACCCCTGATTTCTTCCCAAGGTTTTCTCTCTCCAAAGTTGTCTCCCTTTGTGATTTCTTAGTTGTTTCTACTTCCTTTTTTAGAACCTGGATGGATTTGCTCAGTTCCTTCACTTGTTTGTTTGTGTTTTCCTGTATTTCTTTAAGATATTTTTGCATTACCTCTTTCAGGACTTCTGCCTGTTGACCCCAGTTCTCCTTTATTTCTTTAATTGATTTTTCTGTTTCCTCCTTATGGGTTTCCATCTGTTGGCCCATATTTGCCTGCATTTCTTTAAGCAAATTTTGTGTTTCCTTTTAAGGGCTTCTACCTGTTGATTCATGTTCTTCTGTATTTCTTTAAGAGATTTATTTAAGTCCTTCTTGAAATCCTCTAATAGCATCACGAGAAGTGATTTTAAATCCAGACCTTGCCTTTTGGGTGTGATGGGGTATCCAGGACTTGCTTCTGTCTGAGAGTTGGGTTCATATGGTGCCATATTGCCTTGATTTCTGTTAGTAACGTTCCTATGTTTTCCTTTTGTCATCTGGTTATCTCTGGTGTTGGTTGGTCCTGCTGTCCCTGTCTGGTGCTTAATTCTTTTGTGAGCCTGCAAGGCTATTTCTGCACCCCTGGATGACAGGATTTCCCCTGGCACTGATTGCTGAGGGGCTGCCCTGCTCCTGAGTGTCTTTGGAGCACTGGTGTGCCTTGCCCCAAGTGATTTTATACTTGGGGTATCTCTGTGTATCTAGAGTCTCTGTCTGGTCTATTACCTGAGCAAAGGTGGCAGAGGTTGCTGTGGTCCCTCCAGGCACGGGTCACTGCAGGGCAGATGTCCCACAGTAGAGCTGGCATGCAGATGACCACAGAGCTGCCCAGCTCTTGGGTGCAGGTGGCACCCTAGCTGGCTGTGTCCCAAGAGATGTTATGCTCATTTATCTCTGTACCTGGAGTACCTGTTTGCTCTGTCGCCAGATCAAAGATGGTGGAGGGTACTGTGCTCCCTCCAGGCGTGGGTCACTCTGCAGGCAGATGTCCCACAACAGAGCTAGCACCCAGATGACCACAGAACTGCCATTCTCTTGGGCACAGGCGGCACCCTAGCTGTCTGTGTCCCAAGCGATGTTATGCTTGGTTATCTCTGCACCTGTAGGTCCCAATTGCTACTCTATTACTACATTTTTAACAATTAGCTTATAAAACTGATGTTAAGATAGTTGGGTTAACAATACACCACAAGGCAAAGTATAGTGGGTCAACTAATTATTCAGACCAAACAGTTCCTTGTAACCATACAAACTATCAAGTCATTTAAAAAATAATGATAGAGAAAATTTTGTTTTAGATGCCTTGGATTTGGGTATGTAGTGTATTTTTGCAATGTGATTTCTTTCAACAAAGTTCTTATACTTCTGCAAGTTTTTCTTTTTTCTTTTATACTTTTTTAAGAAATGAAAAGTGAAGACAATTATCATATTATTTGTCTAATACCAAAGATGTCAAATATACATGTATACAGTATAAGTTATATGCAGGCAACTAACTATTCTCAACCTGCAGTAAATGAAATCAAACTATAAGTTTATTGTTTTCATTTTATTTCCATTTTAAGCTTTATATAAGGACACTATTTCCAAATTTCCTCATTTTATTAAAGCTTTACCTGGTTTATTAAACAAGAAACTGAAACTAAGAGAGGTTGAGCCTGTGATGAAAGCAAAAAAAGTAGGGCATTATGTCCAGATCATATTTATGATGCTTTGTCAAAGCATGAGACGACAGCAGCATTAAAAACACTACTGACTTTATAGATCTCTCTGCATGTAGAATAGATTAAGGACAAAGTATGAATGACTCACTTATTGACAGTCACCTTAGACCCTGCCACTTGTGTCTGAAATGTTCATAAAAGTTCCAGAGAGCAAGAATTTTTGTTTGTTTAAAAAAATTATTCTTCTCTCATATATTACATCCCAACCACTTTTCTCTCTTTAGTTTTTTTCCCAGTCCCTCCTCTTCACCTCTTCTCTTCTCCAGATCCATTCTTCTTCTATTTCTCTTCAGTAAAGGTCAGGCTTCCCAGAGATATCCACCAAACATGGCATATCAATTTGTAGTAAGACTAGCCACATCCCCTTGTATTAAGGTTGGATGAGGCAATCTATTAGGATAAAAATGTCCCCAAAGCAAGCAAGAGAATCAAAGACAGTCCTTGCTCCCACTGGTAGGTCTTCTACAAGACCACCAAGCTATACATCCATAACACACACACACACACACACACACACACACACACACACACACACACACATATATATATATATATATATATATATATATATATATATATGACAGTCCTAGGTCAGACCAAACAAGATCCCTTATTGTTGGTGGTCTCTGTGAGGCCCTATGAGAAGTGGTTAGATGACAGTTGAATCTGAGTGTTTTCTTGTGGTTTACTTGACCCCTCTGACTTCTACAATTCTTCCTCATCTTTTTCAGGGTCCCCCAAACTTCACCTAATATTTGGCTGTGGGTCTCTGTATTGGCTCCCATCAGTTGCTATATGAAACCACTATGATGACAATTATGGTAGGCACTAGCCTATAAAAGTATAGCAGAGCATCATTAGGAATCATTTCATTTGACCTTCTTCTTCTTCTTCTTCTTCTTCTTCTTCTTCTTCTTCTTCTTCTTCTTCTTCTTCTTCTTCTTCTTCTTCTTCTTCTTCTTCCTCTTCTTCTTCTTCTTCTCCTTCTCCTTCTCCTTGTTCTTTTTCTTCTTGTTCTTGTTCTCCTTCTCCTTCTCCTCCTCCTCCTTTTTCTTCTTCTTCTTCTTCTTCTTCTTCTTCTTCTTCTTCTTCTTCTTCTTCTTCTTCTTCTTCTTCTTCTTCTTCTTCTTCTCCTTCTTCTTCTCCTTGTTCTTTTTCTTCTTGTTCTTGTTCTCCTTCTCCTTCCTCTTCTCCTTCTCCTTGTTCTTTTTCTTCTTGTTCTCCTTCTCCTTCTCCTTCTTCTTCTTCTTCTTCTTCTTCTTCTTCTTCTTCTTCTTCTTCTTATTATTATTATTATTATTATTATTATTATTATTATTATTTTACCTGTGATGTTTGGTTCTATTCTAGGTCTCTGGGTTATCCAACCTTAGGTCCTTGGCCCTCTAGAAATTCCAGACTGCTTCTTATATTTAACAAAGAGGAAGTAGTATGGAACTTTAAAATTTATCTTTCCCTTACCTCTGTATCTCAAGAACATGTCTTTACTAGCCTCATTAAAGATTTCTGAGTTTAATTTCACTTTAAAAATGTATATGATTTTTTTCCAAAACACAGAGTCTGTTTACAAGCAAGGGCTATTATGTAAGTCAGGATCTATAAAGGGACAATACCAAGAAAATGACTATTCATTATGAGGATTTATTATGTTGAATTACACAATATCATCAATGAAGTACAACAATGACTTTTCCATAGTTTTACAATTATTCATAATTATATACTAAAAGCCTAAAAGCCTTGACATATTAGGTTTCTTCTGTGGGAAGAACTTCCTTTTCAAATGGGACTCCATAAAGCACACAAGGTACTTTTAGTCCTGGATACTATCAGGTCCAACTAGCCATCAAGCATTTATCAAATTTGTATTATGTGCCAAACATAGTATTAATGTTGAGAAAACAATGAATACAATGACAAACTATAACCTTATAGTGTTCACTAGGCAACATATACAATTAATTGTAATAAGTATTATAAAAGCAGTATGTAGATTCATTTAAATTAAAGGAATAGAAATTTTGTTGGCAATGACATTTTAAAATAATGGGTATAAATTTTCACCAGAGAAACAGCTTTAGAAGAGGACAGAGGGTAAAGCAGTTTTAAAGATTCATAGCAAGTAGCTAAGTTTTTGCTGCAAGCTAAAGTCGTGAAATAGAACTGGAAACAGTTGACTCCCAAACCTGTTCCTAGTAAGTCCTTAAAGTGATTACTCTTCCTAGCATTTTATCTATATTTGTTGAGAGCTTTGTGGACAACGATTTGTTATTTTCTCCCCTGGGCCTGCTAGGGGCCTACAGAATATGCTATCAAATGTAGAAATGCAAGTTGCTGTCTGGACCTTAGTTCTCTTCTTTGAATGACAAAAAAAAAAAAAAAAAAACAAAAATAAAAACAAAAGAAAGGGTATATTTTTAGAGTTCTGTGCAAGCACAAACAGATCTGTATATCAGCAAAGAGTCATGGAGGCTAATGGGAAATATTATCTCATCAGAACAACACTCAGATGGAGGCAGAAACACTGGAGTTTCAGTCTCTCTCACCTGGAAAGCTATCCATCAAAGTCTTTTTCTGTCCTTCCTGCTCTCCAAGGAGAATACAAACACTTTTCCTCTGACTGAGAAACTCCCATGTGGGTGAACTGCAGGAAATAAGAGATATTTCAGGTACTGTAGAAGCAGAAGAAGAAACAGGAGTCTGTACTCCCACTTTTTCCATCTGTGAGAGGCCAAGGACTGAGTACTTCTAAGCAAGTGCTAAGAAAAAAAGGAAACAGATTTTTCACACACACAAACCCTCTTACACACAGACATAAGCACATATACATTCACATATGCACAGGCATATGTACATGGAAACAAACATTTGTACCATAAAACACTATACACATATAGCATAGACTTATACCATGTACATTTCTATGTATACAGTTCCATTTACATAAGTATATGATGTTCATTCATACCACATATGCATACATACATACATGCAGTCATAAATATGCATATATACCCATAAGAATGCCATATATCCCAGTGTCAATAATTTTTAATCCCATGTCTGTTGATGATACACTTCATAAGTTCTTATTTTTTTCCTTTAGTTAACAATTGAGTTTTTCTTTTTTTTACTTATTCTTTGAAATGTTCATATTTTATACAATGTACCTTAATAATATGTATTTTCACTACCCCATGCAATGCAGCCTCAGAACTTTCCATCACATCTCACTCCAATTTCATGTCCTCCTTTTATGATTGTTTGAACCCAGTGATTATAATGAGTGCTACCCATATGCACATGGGCATAGATCATCAACTAAGGCCTGGGGAACCAACCAGTAGTCACACTCCTGATGAAAAGTGATTCTCTTCACCTTTCCAACTGTTACCAACTGCCAATAGCTCCTTAGTTAAGGGTGTAAACTCAGGAATCCTTCCATACTTAGATTTTCTTACTTACTTAATCTTATACATGCCTTGAGTAGGTAACTCTTACTGCTGTGAATTCATGTATGCAACAATCATGTCATGTCTAGAAGACAGCTTTCTTCAGCATGCCTTCTCATTCTCCTGTCTGTGGTGTCTTGGCAAATGCCACAGCCAGCAGAGAAATAATCCAAATGAGACAAGAAAGAAGTCTGTCTCAGCACCACTCAGTACCCTGTGTTAGTTCAAACATCTAGAGTCTGGTAAGTTGCTATACAGGAAAAGGCATCAACTGTCTTAACATTGCTGAACCCTGCATACTACAATACAGATCTGTGGGACCATGAAAGGTAGCCTGGTTCCTGGTTGAGCTAAGGCTTGAAACCCCAGAAACCCTGAAGGAACTGTAGGTGTTTCACCTGTTCCCGGGCACCAGGTCCCTATCACTATCTACAGCCCTCCATAGATTTGTGGCCATCAGTCACATAAGGTCAGTGCCATAAGCTCCTCCACATGTAAAGGACCAGACCTGTGGTCACGTAGGCTCAAGACAGATTCCATTTTAATGAGGTACCTAATGGCCTGGAGGGTTTAGCCAATAAGCTTTCCTTCCTAGACACTCCTCTCTGAAAAAGGTATTTAACCTCAGGCCTACCCTGAGAAGTGGGGTATAATTTTACTCATCTACTTTCTGCAATGATAAAAAAAGCCTTAAAACCATGGACTGCCTCTTTTCATTGGGATCCATCATAGCGAGCCATGGAGAATGCCTTTGCCTATAGACCTGCCATCTAATCTCTTGTAGAAGGCCTCTCTCTGCTCCCAACCACAGCTGCCACCAAGCCCAAGATCAAGCCCACACTGATCCAAGGACTATCCCCTAGGGATCAGCTGGAGCTCCCCCTTTTCCCCTGGTCCTGGGCTAGATGCAGCCT
Organism: Tokudaia tokunoshimensis; assembly: GCA_036184795.1. NCBI lineage: Eukaryota > Metazoa > Chordata > Mammalia > Rodentia > Muridae > Tokudaia > Tokudaia tokunoshimensis. The sequence goes on from BTHU01000008.1 coordinate 3,071,421, forward strand.
GTGGGCCCCCACTCCATTCTCATCTCTTCCACACATCCCAGGGGGGCTCCGGGCAGCCTCTGGGTTCCTAGAGACTGAGAACCAGATTGCCCCATCCTCCTTGCAGGCCTGGGAACCCCCAAACCAGCTCCTGCTGTCCCACACCTCAGACTGTGCTTCCCCACCCCTGGAACGGTGTCCTGGGGCTTCCCTACAGCCCTACACCTGCCCAGCAACAGGGTGGGGTAAGCGTGGTAAACTCCCAGGGTTCTGCCTCCCCAGTGGCCATGCCCCATGTCAGAGCAGACATGGGACTCCAACAACCCTACACAGATTTGCTAGCAAGATGTCTCAACTGATGTAATAGTGTCACAACTAATTATGGGAGTAACTAACTGCTTACTTAATTGGATTTGGGGCCTGCTTCATGAGACGATTTTATGCCTGAGGCTATAAACATGCTCAAAACCCTTAGATTGGAAAATCACAGGCCCTAGGGGAATAACTTATAGATGCTATTTTTCTAAATGGTCTTTTGATGAAATAACCTTATGAGTACTTATATTTATATCTAGAGATTTCTGTCCTTCCCAGCCTTGTCCAGAGAAATTTCTTAGTGCAATAGTTAGTGGTAAACTCAGAGACACAATATTATTCAAACTGCTGAAAATAACCAACATTTAATGTCCATTCTCCAATGAGGTATCTGTGTTAACACTATCCCCCAAGACTCAAGGAAAATGGCAGAAGAGGAGGCAGAAAGAAATTTTTCTCAGTGATCTTGGGAGCACAAAGTCATTGCAGCTACAGCACTAGGGAAACCAGAAATGTTAAACACATGGAATTGTCCCTTCAACAAAGAGATGCATAACTTGCTTCATGCTCAAATACTATGAACTGAGGTGGCTAACAGCCTAGGTAACCCCTTCACTATCTGTAGGTCAATGCCATACCTAGTTCTCCAAAGCTCCCACAAGAAGAAACAGAGGATAAATTGTAGTAAGTCTTACCTAAAGTCAGGGGATTTCCTGTGCCTATTAGGCACAGGCCTAGCCTGGACCAGTCACTATGGGAACAATGGTGACTGTAAACCTGGTACCAAGGCAGTAAGATTCATAATCTGAAATAAGCTCTTTGTGTTGTTCAGAAATTATGCTACTAATCCAATTACTCTATATTCTTTTTCAAACTTCAGAATTTCTTTTGTAGTGTTCCTAGAAGTGAGACTTTAATTTCTTGACATCTCTTTATCACTTAGTGTTAGGAATCTGTCTAAGCTTCATCCCACAGTTATCTGGAAACACTCAGGTATGCCCCTCCCCATAGTTACCTGGCAACAGCAAGGTAGGTCTGGCCCACTATAAAAGGGTCTTCTTACCCCTCTTCTCTCCCTTATCCTCTTATGTCCTCTTATCCTCTTGTTCTCTCTTGCTCTCTTGGGCTCTTCCCATCCCCATTCCATTCCCCCCTCCCTCCACATGGTCATGGCTGGCCTCTACTTCTCTACTCTCTCCTTTTCTCTGCCTCTTCTACTCCCTTAACTCCCCTCACCATGCCCTAACTAAACTCTATTCTATACTGTATCCATCATGTGTGTGGCCCCTCAGGGGGAAGGGATGCTTCGGCATGGGCCTGCTGAGACACCCGCTTCCCCCACATGCCCATGGAACACATTTCTCTTTTTATGATCACAACACTTAGACTGTCTCTGTTTAGTGCTTTCAGTTTCAGATTTTTAAGAAAAGGCACTCCTCTGTATCCCAGGAGGGTCTTTAACTTTCTGGATAACCCAGGCTCTCCTCAATTCCTAGTACTCTTCCTATTTCAATGGCCAAAATGCTAGGATTGGAGGTATGTGCCAACTACCCAGATTCTCTTTTCTACTGTCTACTTCTAAGTAAGCAGAACATTCCATTACAAAACTCAGTTCTTCAGCTTCAAGTCAACTGCATAAATGCTTTTCTCCAAGATAGCCATTATGCTTTGATACACAGCAGAAATAGAGACATTTTTCACACATGTTTTTTGTTTTGTTGCCTATGGTGTACATCTGAAATGGTTTGTTTCCTTTGTCAACTAGGAGGAAGGGTTTCTTCTTCTTTTAAAATGCGCTTTCCTTCATTTTTTAATAAAAAGAATAGAATGAAAGTTAAAATTTGTCCATAAATCACCCTTTCCCATCAGAGGGACTCTGACTGTGACCCAGTTATGTTTTTTTCTTGTGCCAAAGTCCAAGTTGATCTTGGTAAGAGGTAAGTATCACTTCTTACCCAACTTTATTCCACTGGGACTTATTAAATTAAAGCAAGTATGTTCACAGTTTCAAACCTCATTTCATGTATAATTAGCAATGCACATGAAACTCTATCAGATACAAAAACAAATTGATAAGGTTCAGTTCCTTTATGGTTGTTGGGGATCCACATCAGGGCAAGAAACCCTTTAAAGAGAAGAATATGATGTTTTCATTTGCTTAAAGACAATTAAACTCTTTCAGATGCAATTTTCCCATATATAAAAAGTGAAAATATAGTACCTTGGTGACACAGGCATCTGTTACTTAAACAGATGCTGTCCTCTAAATCCACTCCGGTAGCAACCCTCTCAAACTAAAATGTGAGATGTGAATAGAGGAATGTGGTGGGGGGTGGAGAATAAGAAATGATTGATTTTTACATCCTGGCATAATTGTGATTTAGTTAACTTTTGAGCGTTTTTACTTTAGTAAAACCTCTTCCTTTATCTCTGAGTACTTATTGTCTTCAAATTTAATTGCCATAATCTACTAGTCTACTGCTTTCTTTTAACATTTAGGCTAACAGTCTATTAGAGCACTTGATAAACTTGGCTTTTCATTTATTTGTTATTTTTGGGAATGTACAGAGTATGGCTATTATCCTGTTAACAGAGAAATGAGAGTTAGTTTAGATTTTTTTTTTGTAAATAGTGCAAAAAATTGATCCTTGGATGATGTTTTTCACTGATTCATCACTTTCTTCACCAGAGACTGATAACTAGGTTCAAAAGTTAGACTTCCAAATCAGCACTTTGTGAAAGGCATTACCTAAACCTATCATATTGCCTCAGTGCATAAAAAGCACAGGTGTGTATAGGTTATACTTTGAAGTAAGCAGTAGACTTCTGTTACATGATAACCTTGAAACTGCTAAGGTATCAAACTGCTATAGTGAATATTGTACAAGAGAAGAAATAACCTATAAAGATGACTTTGTGAATAATAATGAGAAAGCTACAATATTTTTTACCAAGAAAATAGATTTGATGCAGTACTTACTTAAAAGCTTTCTACCCACCAAAAAGCTAAGGTAGATGTTGAAAGTGCATTTGCATTGAATTATCCATTAATTTACAATCTAACAGTACATTGGTAAGGTCTAATTGGTTAAAAACAATAACAAATAATGTGAAAATTTCAAGGCAAAAGAATAAAAAGACTTATTTCATAGATTAAAAACAATTTATAAAATTTTTAATTAATATTTCAGTGCCTCAGTGTGCTCTGAAGTCTTAACTCATTTCCACAGAGTATGACAAGAGTGGAATGAGAAGTGTAAATATGCTAAAGAACAATTGAAACAGTCACAATATGAAGATGTGGTTAATCACAATGTCTCTAAAATGTCAATTCCTGGCTTTCTTCAAGAGTAGAACCAATATGTGCCAGTTTGTGGCATTTCCAGACAACAGAATCTATTAAACATTCTGAACAGTCATGTGAAAACTCTATGTCTTGTGTGAATAATCATTGTCTTACACTGGCTTGCACTCTCTCAAGTGACTGACAGTGGGAGAAACTTGGAAACAGTATAAAGATTCTCTTTCCACTGATACCATCTTCACTATGATTAAACAGAAAAGCTTTGAGATTGTGAGGAGAATCTCAATTTGTTCCTCAAAATTAATTTTGAAGTTTTTCTCTTTGTAAGTCAAACACCACCTAATATGTCATACTCAAAGGTGACTATTTTCATTTAATAGTTTCTTAAACTTGATTGTAGAATTTTGACAAAATTTTATGCTTAGTGCATAGGATGAACATTTTCTTTAGTAGTATAAAACTTTCTATGTCTACCCTATACTGGAATACTTTATCCAATGTGAAAAATGCTGTTATCCAACAGAAGGTCACCTGAATTGATTGGCTGTGGCTAATGATAGTTTCAATATGAGCCAAATTAACTCAAGATTCTCCTTTTTGTGGAGCATAGAATAATTTATTTTCTCTAAGCCTGTGAGTGGCAATAGTGTCTGTAAGATGATTGTAGCACAGACAAGATTATAGCAGAAGGCCAATGGAATTATTGGGGACATAATTCTAAAATTTCTTGTTGCTAATCCTGTAGCAAATATTTCAGTGGACTTCATCTTATCTCAGGATGTGGAGGTCTTTGATACTGCCTTAATGACTAGCATAATGTACCAGTTTATGATAAAGGTGAAGACATCTATGTAAGTTTATGCCCTTAGATCCTGGTTCAAGCTTTCATAGCCACATCTCTGGTAGTTAAAAAGATAGAGATTTGTGATCACAATAAATAAAAAGCAAATAGAGTGGAATAGAAGAAAGTTGCTAGGGAAGTGTTCTGATTCTCTAAAATAGAGTTTGAAATGCAACCTAGAAAATTCAAGTCTCTTGATTGTTCTTGTTAATGTTAAGCTGAAGTTGAAAGCTGATGAAGATGTTGTTGAAGTCACACTCCACACAGTTGGTAACAGGCAACTGTTGATACTGTGTGTAATATTCTCTATGACAACTCAGAGAGCTTCATAACTCTGAAGAGGGTTTGTCCAAATTTCCTATTGGAGCTTTCACCCACTATTTTGCTGGTAGGGACATGTTCTGTGCCTACAGGGATCTCAAGAGGTTAAGGATGGCCTATGGAGTCTGTGGAGAGCCTCATTGGGGTACTGGGCAGGAACCTGTCATTGGCCAAGGATGAGGGTTTCAAGCTGGAATCTGACATTCTGGCATAATAGGGAAGTAGGTAAAGGCAGGAATTTTAATCTTAGGGTGGAACTACTAGAGAAGCAGGCTTCAGGCAAGGTCTGAGGAAGTAGGCTCAGGAAGTATTGGTCATTCTGACAAGCCCTTTGTAACAACTGTTACAGAATTTTGCTTACTACCTTAACGATTTTGTGTCTTGCTTGTTCCTCACTGTACCACTATTGATCTTAATTCCTGCATGCAATTAAGTTGGTATAAAAAGTGGACTCGAAATTATGAAACCCGCCTTCAGTCTCAGAATTGATTGGGGTCATGATCCAGTTTTGTCTAATTGTCTCTTTCTTTTAATCCTCACTCCTGCACTGGAGAACCTGTTGACTGAGTGAACTTGATCAGGTGGTGCCTCAATGTTGGAGCTCCAGAAAATGGGATACAGTGAAGGACACTGCGGGAAAAGGAAGTGCGCACAGAGGAAAAGTTGGGCCAGTGGTGAATAACTTTGTAGAAGGACAAGGTGAAGGTAAAGTGTTTTGAGTATGTGTTTAGAGTTATGCTAAAGGTTAGAGAAGCAAAGGTAATTTTCATAGGTGCTTTTAGTCTTTGGACCCTCCCTAGAGACAGTTTACACCCTAGACATGAAAGAATGGGCTAGAGAAAAGCAATCCTTCCAGACTGTCTGGGAAGCTTTAGCGAGAGAGAAGGAAAATGAACGAAAGCTGTCTTAGAGCTCTCCTAGGGACAGAAGGAGGTCGGGAGACGTCTCCTACTGGAGGAATGTTTGGTTCTGGGTGCCTTAGGTAGGATATCTGGGTCCCTTCGGAACCTCTAATTCTCTTCCCTCTCTGTCTATTGTCTGTCCTTCGCTCGCCAATCTGTCCATGTCTGTCAAAACTGACTGTTTTATGTTGTCTGTGTTTTCATTTTGTGGTTTGATTGGTTGTTCCGTGTTTCATGTTCAAAAGAAAAAATGGTTAAAAGTTTATCTGCTGGTTCCTCACCCTTTGATTTAGTTTTAACTAATTTCATAAAAAGAGAAAAATAAATAAAAAGCAGTCTCAACTGGCCTTTGGAGACCAGCACCTGTAGTTAGGAGTCTAGCATAGCTGGGAAGCCCTGCCAGGAGCTTCTCTGTACAAGCCGATCTTAAAGGGGCCAGAAGCTTCTTGGCTTCTTCTGTAAGGGAGCTGGTGTCTGTTGGTCCTAGAAAAATCTCTGCAATTGTGATTATTGTGTTCAGCAGGTAACAAGGAGCTCCTCTCTTGAAATTACAGTTAGAAAATGTAAAGGTTTTGTTTGGTCAAATTTATAAGATTCATGTGGCCGCTTCATTTTTTTCTGATTGGTTTTAAAGGTATAAATATGTCCTGCATGTCTTGATTATAGAGTATTATAAGTTGTTGGGTATGATTAAAAAGGTATAATGTAAAGAAAGTTAGCTTAAAATTGGTAACTCAGTGTTGGAGTCATTTTAAAAAACACATGGCACGAACCAGCCCAGGAAATCAGACCTCAGAAGATACTTCTAAATTGGGATAATATTTCAGGTAATTCTTATCCTAGAAATTAGACTTATAAAGGATAAGATTTAAAATATGTTCTTTAACGAGAAATTAAAAGTTGCACTGTCAAACATTTATATATAAGAACTGGCAGTCAAACTTTGTAACGTGAAAGTAATGTTTTGGTATTGATTGTAAAGAGAATGGATTGTTTAAAATTGGGTTTTGCTTTCCAAAGTTGTGGTTATGCTTTGGTGTTACAAGGGAAACTTAAAAATTATGGTAAAATTGCCAGTGTTTCATTGACTGCAGTTTGCAGTTCCAATCCCAAGCTCATGATTCTTAATTCATCCATATTTTATAATTAAGATGATTTTGAAAGCATAAAAAATTTAAGCAACCCCCACTGACCCTGCCTTGAGGGCAAGTATACCTCAAGGCTTAGAATAACATAACACGTTTTGAGAAATGGCCTAACTGCAGACACCACAAACCATCTGGTGTTGACAAAGTCTGACTCAGTGGTCCAGAGAAAAACAAATATGAAGGTCGGCATGCCCCAAAACAGGGTGACCTGGGGTTGAATCATATCCAAAAACAGACAGAGTGTGCCAATTTAAATAAACCAATGAAATTGTTACGTGCCTGTTGCTAACTGCCTATGTAATTTTCCCTATAAATATGTCCCCCTAACTGAGTTCGGGGTCAGCTCCTCCATTTCCTGCGTGAGATATGTGTCGACCTCAGAGGTCTGATTTTCAGAATAAACCTCTTGCCTAATTGCATCAAGACCGGGTCTTTGTGAGTTCTTGGGTTCACGCTATCCTGATACTTGAGTGAGGGACTTCCCCATTTTGGGGGTCTTGCAATTTCAAGAGTAAATAAAAGTTAAAAACAGCTGTGGCCAGTATGGGCCTGCTACCCCTTTTACACAAGCTTTATTAGATACAGTAGTAGAAGCAAAATTAAACCCCCCAAGATTGGAAAGGAGATCTTAGTGGGAATTCATTTGGTATCAAACAGGCTCCTGATGAACTGTTTCAGGAATGTGTGGAGAGACTTAAAAAGGCAGCGAGTAGAATTTTTGGAGACCTTCAAGCAGGGGTTCCTTTTGTTACACAATTGGCTTATGAGAATGCTATTACAGTCTGACACACAGCCATCCAGCCATCCAAAGCAAAGACAGACTTAAATTGGACCCTCAGACAATCGGGGTCTGGCTATGGCTGCTGTCTTGCAGGGGTCTAGAGTACAAGTAATGCTTTCACAGTGCCGAGGTGATAAGGAATCTTTTAAGTATGGGGCATAAATAATTTTAGGAAAGATTGTCCAAAAAATTAAAGACATAGAAAATAGAATTGCTCCCCTGGAATCTGTCCTCACTGCAGGAGAGGTAATCTTTGGGCCTGGCCTCAGGCAATAGTCTCAGATAAAGGAATATTTACATTTGAGTTAATGTAAAGCTCAGAGCAGCCTCAGAGGCTTGTGTGACACTCCCTTCCTAGAGAAGTTTTTTGGGCCCTCGCCTTGCCTTTGGGGAATTCCTGTTAGGCCAAAGCAGCTTTATTAACGGGTCTATCTAGGTGTTGTTCAAAATAAGGTTCAAATTTAAGATTTATGAAAGGTTAATGAGGCTATGGAACTTATGAAGTCATTAAAATCTGGCCTGCCTACTGCATATAGAGTTGTTATGGATTTGGAGAATTGTTTTTATGTTATTCCTTTGCATCCTGATGATGGTAAAGGGTTTGTGAGTCAATATCATTGGAAAGTTTTGCCTCAAGGAATGGATAATAGCCTTACCTTATGTGAGAAAAAATTTTTTTGTCTCTACTTCAATACAAGTAAGTAGGACTTTGAATCTTTCAGTGTATATTATTCATGGAATTTTTTTTTACAAGCCTTTGCTTTTATAAAAAACTTTTGGAGTAGTTGTTTCTCCAGAAAAGATTCAAAGGCAATATTTTTTTTCAATATTTGGAATATCAGTTATATCCTAAATGAATTGTAGCACAGAAAATTCATATAAGAAAAGATAATTTACTTACCTTAAATGATTTTCAAAAGTTATTAGGTGATATTAATTGGCTAAGACCTCATCTAAATCTTACTACAGGAGAACTTAAACCATTGTTTGATAACCTCAACGGGGATGCAAATCCTAATTCCCCTCGACAATTAACTGATGAGGGACGAATAGCTTTGCAGAAAGTAGAGGAAGCTATCAGCCAAGAACAGATACATTATATAGTTTATGATCAATTGTTGGTTGCTTGCATTCTTGCTACAACTCACACACCAACAGCAGTCCATTGGCAAAAAGGGACCACTAATGTGGATTCATCTTTCTTCATCTCAAAAGAAAGTTTATTATGAAGTTGTTGCTGTGTTAATACAGAATTGTAGGATAGAATTGAGAAAATATTTTGGGAAAGAACCTGATGAAATATTTATTCCTTATTCCAAACAACATTTAAATTGGTTATTGCAAAATACTGATATTTGGCCTATTGCATGTGCAAATTTCCCAGGCAAAAATTGATAATCATTATCCAAAACACAAATTTTTACACAATTTGCCTCTATGCATGCTTTTGTATTCCCTGTGAATTTATGCATGCAACCCATAGAAAATGCACTCACTGTATTTACAGATGACTTTATCTAATGGGAAGGCTGCATATGTGATTGGATCACAGGTTCATTCTCTTGAGTTTCCCCTTGCTTCAGCACAATACCATGCTGTAGCTGCTGTTTTTGAAATGCTGAAAAACCAAGCTTTTAATTTGTATACTGATAGCCAATATATAGCTCATGGTTTACAATTACTCGAAACTGTTCCTTTTTTATATACTGCTAATTCTCTAATTTTGCAATTATTTTTGCAAATACAACTCAATTTAAGAGAACGTACAGTTCCCTATTTTGTAGACCACTTAAGAGCTCATACTGGATTGCCAGGACTGCCTAGTGAAGGCAATGCCACAGCAGATTTATATACCAGGGAAGTTATAGGCCTTATACAGGAACAATTAGCCAAACAATTTCATTCTTTACACCATCAAAATAGTAATAGCCTGAGACAACAATTTGGTATTTCTAGAGAATGCGCACAATTATATTGTAAAGATTGCCCTGAATGTCCTCAGTTTCTACCTGTACCACATAATGGTGTTAATCCTCGAGGATTTATACCTAATGAATTATTGCAAATGGATGTTACTCATATTTCTGATTTTGGAAAATTAAAATATGTACATGTGACTATTGACACCTTTTCAGGCTTTCTTGTTGTCCCTACTTTGACAGGAGAAACCACTAAAAATGTAATTAGTCATTGCCTACATTGGTTTTCTATACTTGGTGTTCCAAATCAGATTAAAATAGATAATTGAACTAGCTATTGCAGTCAAGCATTTGAGACGTTCTGTTGACAATTTAATAACACCCATATTACTGGAATTTCTTAATCCTCAAGGACAAAGTATTGAGAAGCAGTTATTGTAGAACTTTAAAACAATATCTTCATAAAATAAAAAAGCGGGAGTTATATCCTCCATATATACCACACAATTATTTAAATCATGCTCTTTTTCATTTAAAAAATTTTAAAATTTGGATGCCAAGGAATGCTCTGCTTAGTGTCCATGGCACTCTACAGCTAGGCATACTCATGCCTAGGTGAAATGGAAGGATCCACATACTGTCGTATGGCATGATCCCAATTAGGTATTTAAAATGGGGAAGAGGGCATGTTTGTGTTTTTTCTACAGGATGCTGAAAGAGTGTACTAACTGCCAGAGTGATTGGTGTGACATGCTGATGCTGGGACAAAGAATGATGTTGACCTGTAAGCTTGCTGAGAACCCTGACAATGGTGACAGGAAAACTGTATTGGACATTTGTTCCTGATCCACCTTTGCTTGCCTATATCCCAGACTGGACAAGTTGCCTTGCTTCAAGATTTTAGACCTTGTGGGACAGAGAACATGGAGACTGTGGAAAATGACTTTGAAAAATTAATCAAATAGAGAAGTTGTTATAATGACTCTTCTCTATCCTTTAGTGTGACAAGTTATTCTGACTCATTCATGGACTGGTATAGAAATTAATCCAATATTGGAAATGACAGTCTTCATTTGGAAGGCTGGTTCTGGACATTTTCAGAGACATATTTGGAAGTTAGCTGCAGTTCTCTATGATGTTATGCTAGCAATAGATAAAACTGGGACAGGATATGGATTTCAAACAAGTGTTAGTGCATGTGTTAAGGCTTCCAATCTTTTATTAATTAGCAATATCAAAATTACTCTTGTCTCTTCTACAGTATTTAATGTAAGTTGTATTGATTGTACACTTTCTACTTGTGTTACTGTGTTGAAAACTGGCATGTCTGTTATGGTGGTCTATCAACTAGCTTTTGTCTTATTACCTGTAAATCTTATAGGACCTTGGTATTCTGAAAAAAAGATTGAAGGTAATGGAGATGTGGGTCAGGCATTAAGTAGAAGCAAGAGAGTAGTGGGCTTGATTATTATTGGTATAGCAGCTTTAATTACATTGATAACTTTTGTTAATCATTTAGCAAAAAATCTGACTAATGTTCTGAGTATTCAAGAAGATTTAGATGGGCATTTGGAGCAAATAATTGATGCTCTTTATGGTATCATTCAAATTATTGGAGAGCAGGTCCAGAGTTTAAGAATAAGAAGTCATCTCGAGTGCCATGCTAAATACCAATGGATTTGCGTTACCTCTAAAGTTTACAATGATAGTCACTATAATTGGGAAAAGGTTCAAAAACACTTGCAGGGTATTTGGCATAATTCCAACACCTCTCTAGATGTTTGAGCTTTGATACTGAGATTATGAATTTAAAGAATGCTGCTCCACTGAGCTTTGATGCTGCCGATATTGCTGGCAGAATTATACATAGCCTGAAGTCAGTGTTTCCATCCTGGTCATGCTTCAAGAATGGCATATATGGCTTGATCATGCTAGCCCTTCTTGTCCTGGGAATATATTTCTGCCCATCATTTTAAAGCTCATCTTTAACAACATTAATCTGTTGGCAGCCAAGGTACATGGCTTGAAAGTATAAAACGAACCCTCAAACAGAGTCTTTAATATAACAGACTGGCAAGTCAAGGACGGGTAAGATTCTGCACAAAGCCTTATCAACCTAAGACAGAGGCATGCACCAAAAGGCTGTGTTTATTAATAAACACTAATAATACTATGCATGGTTATTAATAAGCACTAATAAGGCCATGTTGTTCTAATAACACCAACAAGCTGTATGTGGCCTTGACAATAGGTAAGGAAGGCTCTCTTGTGAGAATGACCTAAGACAGACTCAGGCTTGTTTTTGAAATTAAAAAAGGGGAGATGTGGAGAGCCTGACATTCGGGCATAATAGGGAAGTAGGTAAAGGCAGGAATTTTAATCTTAGGGTGGAACTACAAGAGAAGCAGGCTTCAGGCAAGGTCTTGGGCTTGGATGAGGAAGTAGGCTCAGGAAGTTTTGGTCAATCTGACAAGTCCTTTGTAACAATCGTCAAAGAATTTTGCTTACTGCCTTAACGATTTTGTGTTTACTGTCTTGCTTGTTCCTTACTGTACCACTATTTATCTTAATTCCTGCGTGTAATTAAGTTGGTATAAAAAGTGGACTGGACTCCGCCATGTTTGATCTGGCAACAGAGCAGTTGGGACCTCCAGGTGCAGGGATAACCGAGATAACATCACTTGGGTCACAGTCAGCTGGTGTGCTCCCTGTATCCAAGAGCTGGGCAGTTCTGTGGTCATCTACGTGCCAACTCTGCTGTGGAACATCTACCCTGCAGAGGAACCTGCACTGGGAGAGCATGCACCAGCCTCCCCTTAGCCAGCTCTACTCCAGGGATTGACTACACTGAGTCTCCAGATATGCAGGGATTCCCCAAGTATAAAATAACTTGGGACAAGGCACTTCAGGGCTCCAAAGTCACTCAGGAGCAGAGCAGCCCCTCAGCAATCAGTGCCAGGGGAAACCCGGTCATCCAGGGGGGCAGAAATAGCCTTGCAGGCTCATAGGAGGTCCAAACAACAGCCAGTGACAGCAGGACCAATTAACACCAGAGATAACCAGATGGAAAAAGGCAAACATAGGAATGTTACTAACAGAAATCAAGGAAGTATGGCACCATCCGAACACAACTCTGTGACAGCAGCAAGTCCTCGATACCCCATCACACCCGAAAGGCAAGATCTGGATTTAAAATCACTTCTCATGATAGTATTAGAGGATTTCAAGAAGGACGTAAATAAATCTCATAAAGAAATATAGGAGAACATGAATCAACAGGTAGAAACCCTTAAAAGGAAACACAAAACCCCTTAAAGAAATGCAGGAGAATATGGGTCAACTGATGGAGGCCCATAAGGAGGCAACACAAAAATCGCTTAAAGAAATACAGGAGGACATGAATCAATGGGTAGATGCCCTTACAAAGGAAACACAAAAATCGTTTAAAGAAATGCAGAGGAATATGGGTCAACAGATGGAGGCCCATAGGGAGGCAACACAAAAATTGCTTAAAGAAATGAATCAACGGGTAGATGCCCTTACAAAGGAAACACAAGAATCACTTAAAGAAATGCAGGAGAATATGGATCAACAGATGGAAGCCCATGAGGAGGAAACACAAAAAATGCTTAGAGAAATACAAGAGAACTTGGGTCAACAGGCAGAAATCCTGAAAGAGGAAACACAAAAATATCTTAAAGAATTACAGGAAAACACAAACAAGTTAAGGAACTGAGCAAATCCACCCAGGTTCTAAAAATGGAAGTAGAAACAACTAAGAAATCACAAAGGGAGACAACTTTGGAGATAGGAAACCTTGGGAAGAATTCAGCGGTCAAGGATGCAAACATCAACAATAGAATACAAGAGATGGAAGAAAGAATCTCAGAGGCTGAAGATACCAAAGAAAGCACTGACTCAACAGTCAAAGAAAATGTAAAATGCAAAAAACGTGTAAACCAAAACATCCAGGAAATCCAGGACACAATGAGAAGACCAAACCTAAGGAATACAGGTATAGAAGAGAGTGAAGATTTGCAACTTAAAGGGCCAGTAAATATCTTCAACAAAATTATGGCGGAAAACTTCCCTAACCTAAAGAGAGAGATGGCGATGAACATACAAGAAGCCTACAGAACTCCAAACAGACTGGACCAGAACAGAAAAACCTCCTGTCACATAATAATCAAAACACCAAATGTACTAAACAAAGAAAGAATATTAAAAGCAGTAAGGGAAAAAGGCCAAGTAACATATAAAAGAAGACCTACCCAAATCACATCAGACTTCTCACCGGAGACTATGAAAGCCAGAAGATCCTGGGCAGATCTCATACAGACTCTAAGAGAACACAAATGCCAGTCTAGACTACTATACTAAGTGAAACTCTCAATCACCATAGATGGAGAGACCATGATATTCCATGATAAAATCAAATTTACACAATATCTTTCCACAAACTGAGCCCTGCAAAGGATAGTAGGTGGAAATCGCCAATACATGGAGAGAAACTACACCCTGGAAAAAACGAGATAGTAACCTTCTTTCATCAAACCCAAAAGTAGCTAACCACTCAAACATAAAGTTATCGTCAAGCATAGCAGGTGGCAATAATCACTATTCCTTAATCTCTCTTAATATCAGTGGTCTCAATTCCCCAATAAAGAGACATAGACTAACAGACCGGATACTTAAACAGGACCCAGCATTTTGCTGCATGCAGGAAACGCACCTCAGTGTCAAAGACATTCTCCCTCATTTGTAAAATAAACTTTACTAAAGCTCAAAGCACACATCACTCCTTGCACAATAATAGTGCGTGACTTCAACAACCCACTCTCTGAAATGGATCGTTCAGGAAAGCAGAAACTAACAGGGACACAGTGAAACTAATTGAAGCCTTGGATCAAATGGAACTAACAGATATCATAGAACATTTCATCCTAAAGCAAAAGAATATACCTTCATCTCAGCACCTCATGGTACCTTCTCCAAAATCGACCATATAATTGGTCACAAAACAGACCTCAACAGATATAAGAAGATCGAACTAATCCCATGCCTCCTATCAGATAACTATAGAATAAGTGTGGTTTTCAATAGCAACAAAAACACCAGAAAACCCACATACACATGGAAGCTGAACAATGCTCTACTCAACGATATCTTGGTCAAGGAAGAAATAAAGAAGGAAATCATAGACTTTTTAAAATTTAATGAAAATAAAGGTACAACATACCCTAATGTATGGGACACATTGAAATCAGTGCTAAGAGGAAAACTCATAACACTCAGTGCCTCCAAAAAGAAACAGGAGAGAGCATACACTAGCATCTTAATGGTCACTTGAAAGTCCTGGAACAAAAAGAAGCAAATACACCCAAGAGGAGTAGAAGGCAGGAAACCATCAAACTCAGGGCTGAAATCAATCAAATAGAAACAAATAAAACCATACAAAGAATCAACAAAATTAGTACATGCTTTTTTGAGAAAATCAACAAGATAGATAAGCCCTTAGCCAGACTAGCCAGAGAGCACAGACACAGTATCCAAATTAACCAAATCAGAAACGAAAAGGGAGATCGAAAACAGAAACTGAGGAAATTCAAAAAATCATCAGATCCTACTCCAAAAGCCTGTATTCAACACAACTAGAAAATCTGGAGGAAATGGACAATTTCCTAGACAGATACCAAATACTAAAATTAAATCAGGATCAAATAGACCATCTAAACCATCTTATAATCCCTCTAGAAATAGAAGTGGTCATTGGAAGTCTTCCAACCAAAAAAGCACAGGTCCAGACAGTTTTAGCGCAGAATTCTATCAGACCTTCAAAGAAAACCTAACACCAATACTCTTCAAACTCTTCCACAAAATAGAAAGAGAAGGAACACTACCCAACTCATTCTATGAAGCCACAATTACACTAATACCAAAATCACACAAAGATCTGACAAAGAAAGACAATTTCTCTTATGAATATCGATGCAAAAATAATAAAATTCTTGCCAACTGAATCCAAGAACACATCAAAACAATCATTCACCATAATCAAGTGGGTTTCATCCCAGGGATGCAGGGATGATTCAATATAAAGAAGTCCATCAATGTAATCTACTACATAAACAATCTCAAAGAAAAAAACCACATGGTCATTTCATTAGATGCTGAAAAAGCATTTGACAAAATTCAGCATCCTTTCATGCTAAAGGTCTTCGAAAGATCAAGAATTTGAGGCCCATATCTAAACATAGTAAAAGCAATTTACAGCAAACTGGTAGCCAACATCAATCTAAATAGAGAGAAACTTGAAGCAATCGCACTAAAATCAGGGACTAGACAAGGCTGCCCTCTCTCTCCATATCTTTTCAATATAGTACTTGAAGTGATAGCTAGAGCAATTAGACAACAAAAGAAGGTCAAAGGGATACAAATTGGAAAGGAAGAAGTCAAACTATCACTATTTGCAGACAATATGATAGTATACTTAAGCTACCCAAAGAACTCCACCAGAGAACTCCTACAGCTGATAAACAACTTCAGCAAAGTGGCCGGATATAAAATCAACTCAAGCAAGTCAGTAGCCTCCCTATACTCAAAGGATAAGCAGGCTGAGATAGAAAGAAGAGAAATGATACCCTTCACGATAGCCACAAACAATATAAAGTATCTTGGTGTGACACTAACCAAACAAGTGAAAGATGTGTATGACAAGAACTTCAAGTCTCTGAAGAAAGAAATTGAAGAAGACCTCAGAAGATGGAAAAATCTTCCAAGCTCATGGATTGGCAGGATTAATATAGTAAAAATGACCATATTGCCAAAAGCAATATACATATTTAATGCAATCCCCGTCACAATCCCAACGTACTTCTTCATAGAGTTAGAAAGAGTAATTCAAAAATTCATCTGGAATAACAGAAAACCCAGGATAGCTAAAACTATTCTGAACACTAAAAGAACTTCTGGGCGAATCAGCATCCTCGACCTCAAGCTGTACTACAGAGCAATAGTGTTAAAATCTGCATGGTATTGGTATAGTGACAGGCATGTAGATCTATGGAACAGAATTGAAGACCCAGAAAGGAATCCAAACTCCTATGGTCACTTGATCTTTGACAATGGAGCTCAAACCATCCAGTGGAAAAAAGATAGCCTTTTTAATACATGGTGCTGGTTCAACTGGAGGTCAACATGCAGAAGAATGCAAATTGACCCATTCTTATCTCCTTGCACTAAGCTCAATTCCCAGTGGATCAAGGACCTGCATATAAAACCAGACACATTGAAACTAATAGAAAGGAAACTAGGGAAGGACCTTGAACATATGGGCACAGGGGAAAATTTCCTGAATAGAACACCAATAGCTTATGTTCTAATATCAAGAATTGACAAATGGAACCTCATAAAATTACAAAGTTTCTGTAAGGAAAAGGACACTGTCAAAAGGACAAAGTGGCAAACAGCAAACTGGGAAAGATCTTTACCAACCCTACATCCGACAGATGGTCAATATCCAATATATACAAAGAACTCAAGAAGTTAGACTCCAGAGAGCCAAATAACCCTATTAAAAAATGGGGTACAGAGCTAAACAAAGAGTTCTCACCTGAAGAATATCTAATGGCTGTGATGTACCTAAAGAAATATTCAACATCTTTAGTCATTAGGGAAATGCAAATCAAACAACCCTGAGATTCCACCTCACACCAATCAGAATGGCTATGATCAAAAACACAGGAGACAGAGGTGTTGGCGAGGATATGGAGAAAGAGGAACACTCCTCCACTGCTGATGGGTTTGCAAGCTGGTTCAACTACTCTGGAAAGCTGTCTGGCGGTCCCTCAGATAACTGGGCATGACACTCCCGGAGGATCCTGCTACACCACTCCTGGACATATACCCAGAGGCTCCCCCTACATACAATAAGGACACATTCTCCACTATGTTCATAGCAGCCTTATTTATAATAGCCAGAAGCTGGAAAGAACCCAGATGTCCTTCAACAGAGGAATGGATATAGAAGGTGTGGTATATTTACACAATAGAATATTACTCTGCAATTAAAAACAATGAATTCACGAAATTCTTAGGCAAATGGTCAGAACTGGAAAATATCATCCTTAGTGAGGTAACCCAATCACAAAAGAACACACATGGTATGCAGTTACTGATAAGGGGATATTAACCCAGAATCTTGGAATACCCAAGACATAATTCACATATCAATAGTTTTCCAAGAAGATGGAAGGAGAGACCCCTGGTCCTGGAAAGACTGGATGTAGGGGAATACCAGTATAGAGAAGTGTGAGGGGGTTGAATTGGGAACAGAGGTAGGGAAGGGGACTTATGAGACTTTTGGGGAAAGAGGAAATGGGAAATGGAAATCATTTGGAATGTAAATATTAAAATATAGAAAAAAATAATAATAGTAAGAAAGAAAATGAAGACACATCATACCAAAACCTATGGTACACAAGGAAAGCAGTGCCAAGAGGAAAACTCATAGCTATATGGAACTCCAAAAAGAAACTGGAGAGAGCTTACACTAGCAGCTTTACAGCACACCCAAAAGATCTAGAACAAAAAGAAGCAAATATACCCAAGAGGATTAGATGGCAGGAAACAATCAAACTTGGGGCTGAAATCAACCAAGTAGAAACAAAAAGAACTATACAAAGCATCAACAAAACCAGGAGCTGGTTCCTTGAGAAAATCAACAAGATGGATAAACCCTTAGCCAGACTAACCAGAAGGCACAGAGACAGTATCCAAATTACCAAAATCAGAAATGAAAAGAGAGACATAACAACAAAAACTGAGGTAATTCAAAAAAATCATAAACATAGTAAAAGCAATATACAGAAAACCAGTAGCCAAAGTCAAACTAAGTGGAAAAAAATTTGAAGCAATCCTACTAAAATCAGGGACCAGACGAGGCTCCCTACTCTCTCCCACCCTTTTCAATATAGTACTCGAAGTCCTAGCCAGAGCAATTAGACAATAAAATTAGGTCAAAATGATACAAATTGGTAAGGCAGAAGTCAAAATATCACTAAATGGAGATGATATGATAGTATACTTAAGAGACCCTAAAAAATTCCACCGGAGAATTTCTTCAGATTGTTAAGAACTTCAACCATGTAGCTGGATATAAAATTAACTCAAATAAATCAGTAACCTCCCTCTATTCAAAGGATAATCAGGTTGAGAAAAAAAATTAAGGAAATGACTCTATTCACAATAGTCACAAATAACATATAATACCTTGGTGTGACTCTAAAGAAGCAAGTGAAAGATCTGTATGACAAGAACTCTAAATCTCTAAAGGAAGAAATTGAAGATCTCAGAAAATTAAAAGATGTCCCATGCTCATAGATTTACAGGATTAACATTGTAAAAATAGCCAGCTTGCCAAAAGCAGTCTACTGATTCAATGCAATCCCCATCAAAATTCCAACTCAATTCTTCATTGACTTAAAAATAGCAATTTGCCAATTCATTTAGAATAATGAACAATCCAGGATTGCAAAAACTATTCTCAACAATAATAGAACTTCTGGGGGAATAACCATCTCAGACCTCAAGCTGTATTTCAGAGTAATAATCATAAAAATGCATGGTATTGATACAATGAAAAGCAGGTAGATCAATGGAATAGAATTGAAGACTCAGAAATGAACCCACACACCTATGGTCATTTGATCTTTGGAAAAGGAGCTAAAATCATCCAGTGGTAGACAGCATTTTCAACAGCTGGTGCTAGTTCAACTGGCAGTCAGCCTGTAGAAGAATGCAAATCCAGCCATACTTATCTTATTGTACAGCACTCAATTCCAAGTGAATCAAGGACCTTCACATAAAACTAGATGCACTGATACTAATAGAAGAGATAGTGGGGAAGATCTTAGAACACATGGGCACAGGGGAACATTTCCTGAACAGAATACCAATGGTTTATGCTCTAGGATTAACAATCGACAAATTTCAAAAAGTTGTATAAGGGAAAGGACACTGTTTAAAGGACAAAAAGATAATCAACATATTGGGAAAAGATTATTACCAATCCTACATCCCATAGAGGGCTAATATTCAGTATATACAAAGAGCTCAAGAAGTTAGACTCCAGAGAACTATATAACCCTACTATAATATGGGATACACAGCTAAACAAAGAATTCTCAAGTGAGGAATACTGAGTGGTCAAGAAACTCCTAAAGAAGTGTTCAACATCTTTAGACATCAGGGAAATGCAAATCAAAACAACCCTGAGATTCTACCTCACATGAGTCAGAATGGCTAAGATCAAAAACTCAGGTGATAGCAGATGCTGGAGAGGATGTAGAGAAAGAGGAACACTCCTGCATTGTTGGTGGAATAGCAAGCTGGTACAACCTCTCTGGAAATCAGTCTGGCAGTTCCTCAAAAAATTGCACATAGTACTACCTGAGGACCCAGATATACCACTCCTGGCCATATACCCGTAAGATTCTCCATCATATAACAATGACATATGCTCCACTATGTTCATAGCATCATTATGTATAATAGCCTGAAATTGGAAAGAACCCAGATGTCTTTCAACAGAAGAATGGATACAGAAATTATGGTACATTTACACTATTAAAAACAATGACTTCATGAAATTCTTAGGCAAATGGATGCAGCTAGGAAATATCATCATGAGTGAGATAACCCAATCACAAAAGAACACACATGGTATGCACCCACTGATAAGTGGATATTACCCTGGAAGCTCAGAATACCCAAGATACAATTTACAGACCAACAAAGTTTAAGAAAAAGGAAGACCAAAATGTGGGTCCTCTGATCCTTCTTAGAAAGGGGAACAAAATACCCACAAGTAGGAGATACAGAAACAAAGTGTGGAGCAGACACTGAAGGAAAGGTCATCCAGAGACTGCCCCACCTGGGGATCCATCTTATATATAGATACCAAATGCAGACACTGGTTGCTGAAGCCAAGAAGTGCTTGCTGATAGGAATCTGATATAGCTGTCTTATGAGAGGCTCTTTCAGAGCTTCACAAATTGAGAGGAGGACTGAGCATTGGGTCATGAATGAAGGAGTCAGAGAAAGGATTGAAGGAGCTGAAGGAGTTTGCAATCCCATAGGAGGAACAACAATATCAACCAAACAGACCCCCCTAGAGCTCCCAGGGACTAAACCACCAACCAAAGCATACCTGTGGCTCCAGCTGCATATGTAGCAGAGGATGGCCTTGTTGGGCATCAATAGGAGGAGAGGTACCATGTGTGAAGGCTCGATGTCCCAGTGTAGGATAATGCTATGGTGGGAGGCAGGAGTGAGTGTGTGGGTGGGATATTACCCTCATAGAAGCAGGGGAAGGGAGGATGGCATAGTAGTTTCTGGAGGAGAAATTGCAAAAGGGGATAGCATTTGAAATGCAAATAAGTAAATTTTCCAATAAAAATAAAAATATATAAATTTTACACTTTTAATCATTACTTTTAAAAGGAAGTTTATAAAAAGAAAGTCATAAACTTTCCTATTAATGGTGCCTTAGTCATTGACTTGTCATTGACTCCGGTCAGTTTGTTGTCATTTTCATTTATTTGAAAAACTTATTAAATTTCCTTAACAATTTACTCAATTACATACTGTTCAGGTTTTAAGTATCGTTTTAGGATATATGGTTTATTTTCTTTTTGAGTTATAGTTCTATGCTTCTTTAGTCCAATAAACAAAAGTGAATTATTCTTTATATTTTGGAAGAGTTTCATTATGATCTATGATGTGATCAATTTTCTGGAAGTTTATGTAGTTTTTTGTGAAGCGTTTTTATACACATCTGTGGAGAATCTTCTAGGGGTCCATTAACTGTAATTAATGTACAAAATGTTTTAGATCTGAGATTTCTTAATTTTTAGTCAAAGACGCTATATAAAGATTTGAAGGTGGTGTTGAACACTCATGTAATCACTTCATGGTTTGTACTACTATAAAACAAACATCAAAGAACTAGGCAACATTTATATACTAGTTATTTTTCTAATTTTTGTTACCAAATATTTATCAGGAATCAACTTAAAATGAGAAAGGCATATTTTAGCTTATGATTCAGAAAATAAAATGTATTCTGGAAGAAAAATATGACTATGGGTTCATCAAATGGCTTATCACATTAATGTTACTATCATAAAACACAAAGAAAAATGCATGTTCTCAAGTGTTTTCTTTTTATACTTTTTATTCACTCTGAACCTTTTGTCCATGGGAAGGTGCAGCTCATATTCAGGATGAATATTCTGTTCTAGGTTAATTCTTTCTGGAAATTCCCTCACAGACATATCAGGAATGAAAATTATTATGTAATCACATAACAGGAAACCAAGCCCAGAATCACTCCTACAGAAACATTTGGGCAGGTGAATAGCAATACTACATTATCAGAAGTAGATGACATAAAAGCCACCCAGAGGTACTTTAAGACCAAGAAGAAATTTCAAATGTGTAAGGAATTACAAGCTGCCACCAAAAAGAAAACCACAGTTATTTTTTCTTAATCAATCAAAACATAAATCAATTTCTAATATGAGCTAGCACTGTCTGTACCCTGGTAATCTAATTGTTGGAAATGTAAGAGGAGAGAGAAATATTTATTTTAAAATCACAATGATACACATAATAATGTTTATAAAAATCAATAGTTGAGAATTAGTATTGAAAGTGCTAATATTAATAGAGCTATGAAACAAAGGCTTAAATATTAACAATAAAAGAAGTCTGTTATATTTATATTTTACAATTCTTCAACATAATCACAATCAATAGCATTTTTACTTAATACCTGAAAAACAGATAAGAGGATTGACAAAGGTACTGATCTAGGAAATGGCTGATCTAATTTTTTACCCAGGTGTTTTACTTCTTGATCTATGCCTCAATAATATGCATACTCACATTATCTGAATGTTCTGGAAGAATCTCTGTCTGAACAGGAATCTATTTAAATTGAAATATGAAGAATATGTGGGACAAAGAAAAGGAAATGGTATAAACTATCAACATGCTAGGAGCATAACAGAATTAATAGTTATGAAAGCTTTACAAGTTTATCAGATATATGAGAGCTACAGAAGATTCTTTTAATCTGTCTAAAGCAGAAATAACACTGAATTTTAAATTCTATGAGTTATTTCATTTTTTTCTGTTGCTACAGAGAAAATTGCCAACTAACAATCTAATCTTGTAGTAATGAATTAATTCATGAAAAATAGATGATAGATAGACATCCAGACCAACAGATAGATGATAAATAGACAGACAAACAGACAGACAGACAGACAGATAGATAGATAGACAGACAGAGCTGTAGGAACTAATCCCTCTTGATGACCTAATCATCCCTTGAAGGCTTTTCTAACAATACTCCCACTAAAACAACCAAATTCCAACATGAGTTTAAAGGGGATAGACTACATTAAACCATAGAGATTAGTTTGTGGCCTTCCAACATTAAAATTAAAGCCTTCTAATTTAAGAATTAAACCCATTCTCTCTTTGAGCAGATACACTCTTTGATCAGTAATCATTAAAAACTCATTTCAGTGTCAGTGAAATGTCTACTATAATTCTTTTCTCTAATTCACTTTATGAACTTCATTTTGTCCCAAGTACAGTACATTGTATCACAAAGATTCTTCTCTTAAAATATGAAACTGTTAACTCCTCCCCGCAAAACATGGCAGGAAGGTAATACTTTTGTCATGTACCAAGTCAGTCCAATGTCATTTATACTTAAATGATTTTTCTGTCTCCATTTCATGGAGATACCTCTGAAGTAAATTAGCATTGTCACTTTTAATCTTACATTGTTAGATATCAATCATTTCCCATTAAAACAATTTTATTAAATAGGTTCTTATGGCCTGACTGCACTGACTGAATGTTTTGTCTGCAAGAAAATACACTAGCTATTATCATGCAGCTTGTATTAATTAAAGATTAGATATAACCAATAACCTTAATCATAAATTATGCAACATTGGCTAGGAATTTGCTCTTGGCTTCCATTGGCTGTATGCCTATATATTTCTGGTATATGTAGCCTGTGTCCAAATGGAAAAGGAAACTTTCAGATGAGCTTAAAAGGTCCTGAGTTCTTCAGGGCAGAAAAATCTGCATTTAACTGCAATGCCAGATGTACTGTAAAGGTAAAGATCACTGGGTCCTCAGGAAAGAGATCTCTTTCCTATTCAGCCTTTCTTCACTCAATTATGCCTTGTAAATAAAATAATGAGGTTGAAACACTCAAGGACAGAGAAATGTACAAAAAGTTTATATACTTCAAGTATATTATGTACTTCAAGTAGGAATAGAGGGCAAACAAATTCAAAACATGGGAGGTATAAAATAGAATCCTATAATAAAAATCAATGTGTCAGATGTTAGAAAGCATGAATTCCACATATTAAATATTATTACAATAAGTCTCTTGTTCTGAATGGCCCTGACTAAAAATAATGAGGCACCTACCAAGTAATTAGAGCTGATTAGCACATGCTATCTCATTTTAAGAACTGGAATCTGGAGAAAAATGTATAATAGGAAACACAGAAGACTGTGAAGAATGGTTATTTTCTGATGGGTTCATGCGCTCTATGGAGTATCATTATGAAAAAGTCACCACTAAATGCCTGCCATAGGGAAGCCACATTGAAAGAAGCTACAATTTCATAGCATTGTTGACAGGTAGTCCTAGGAAAGAGAGCCTAAAATCATTCTAGCAAGTTACATTTTTCATAAAGCCAAGGTAAATCAAATCAACATAGTTAAGCTATGATAATTTTAATTATTAAAACAGATTTTAAAAAATAAAGAAATACTTTCTGGAATTTTCAGAAAATGTTCTTAGGGACATTAAATTAGATGTTAAATAGTAGAGTATATTCAACTTAAATAAAACAAGATTAGATGTATTTCCAGAAGATAAGACTAACTTGGATTTACATTGAACAGGAGAATGTTGAATCTGTTTGTTACAAAGTTTAATGGAAGAAAATGAAATGTCTTTGGGACAACATTTCTTTCTGCCCATTTAAAATTAGTATCAGGGATAAAGATTATTTATTTTTAATAAATACTATCCAGCTAAACAATAAAAAAATCCCCAAACAAGTGGCATTTTAAAGTCATAATAGAACACCACAATATAAATATTTAAAAGACATTGATATTTTTGTAACTGAGTTATATTTTATTCTAGTGTGAATTTAGGCCTGTTAAGAAGGAGATATTACAATATGATAATATGTACAAGAAAAATTTTAAATAAGTGTAAGAGGGGTGGAGATGATAAAAGCTGCAGTAAAAGTCCGTGATTTGAGTTTGTCATTAAAAGAATTGGAGAGAAGAGGGGAAAGATAACAGACTGAATGAATTTCAATAAGATCACCAGATTTTTCAAGCTACCATCAATTATCACAGCAGACTTATATGCTTTTTTCTTAGCCTACCCTATTATACTAAGGTCAGTTATCTGAGAGCATACATAAGAATCACAACCACTAAGGAAACGTTTATGGTTCTCACATAGTGGCAGAATTCTAGGATTGCACTGTCGTCAAAAGAGATTGTGATACTTTCTATAGTCACTATAATCCCCAAATTTTATTTTTGGAAATAACAGAAACTTGAGTAACTGTGAATTTTGAAATCTTGCCTACAAAAGTTACTAATTATAATAAAGGTAAGACAAATGTAAATGACAACCAGATGGCTAAAGTCAATAACAAGAATAAAATCAGCAAAATCCAGTCCAAAATGGCACTATCAGAACCAACATCTCCTACTACAGCAAGTTCCAGATATCCTAAAGCAGCTGAAGAGCAAGACTATGACGTTACATCTCATTTTATGAAGATGATAGAGACATTTAAAGAAAAAAAATAAATGAATCCTTTAAGGAAATACAGGAATATTCAAACAAACAGGTAGATGTCTTTAAAGAGGAATGAAATAAATATAAAGAAATACAGGAAAATACAATCAAACAGGTGAAGAAAATAAATCTGTTCGAACTCTGAAAATGGAAATAGAAGAAATAAAACACCAACAGCAGTCTCCTGGAGATGGAAAATCTAGGAAGAAGAACATGTACTACAGGTGCAAGCATCACCAACAGAATACAAGAGAGTGAAGAAAGAATCTAAGAGATAAAAGATACAATAGAATGAATTGGTACATCTGTCAAATATAATGCCAAATCAAAAAAGTTTCTAACACTAAACATCCAGGAAATTTGGGTCATCACAAAAAGACCAAACCTAAGAATAAAAGGAATAGGAGAGAAGATTCTTAGCTCAAAGGCACAGAAAATATCTTCACTAAAATTAAGGAAGAAACTTTTGTAACCTAAAGAAAGAGACGGTTATAAATGTATAAGAAGCTTACAGCACACCAGAAAGATTGGTCATTATTATCTTTCAACATCAATGGACTCAATTCACCAATAGAAAGACACAGGCTAACAGAGTGAATGCATAAACAGGATCCATCATTCTGATGTGAAGAAGAAACACATCTGAGCAACAAAGACAAACACTATCTCAGAGTAAAGGATTGGAAAAAAATTTTCCAAGAAAATGAACCCAAGAAACAAGGTAGAATAGCCATTTAAATATCTAATAAAATAGACTTTCAAACAAAATTAATCAAAAGAGACAGGTGAGACACTTCATACTCACCAAAGAAGCATTCACAAAGATGACTTCTCAATTCTGAACATTTATACCCCAAATGCCAGGGTACCTACATTCATAAAAGAAACATTACTAAAGCTTAAATCACATATTACACCCCATACATTAGTATTGGGAAGTTCAATATTGGAGTCTCACCAAAAGATAGGTCATTAAAGCAGAAATTAAACAATGAAATAATTAATGTAACAGATGTGATGAACCAAATATACCTAACAGATATCTACAGTACCTTTCAACCAAACACAAAAGAATGTAACTTCTTTTTGGCACATCATGGAACCTTTTCCAAAATAGATCATATAATTTGTCACAAAGCAAGCATCAACAGACACATGAAGACTGAAATAATACCTTGCATCTTATCAGATCACCATGAATTAAAGCTGGACTTCAACAACAACAGAAACAACAAAAAGCTTATAATCATATCAAACTGGTCGGCTCTATATTCAATGACCACTGGGTCAAAAAAAAAATAAAGCTAGAGATTAGAGATTTTCTAGAATTCAATGAAATTTAAGCCAGAACATATTTAAACTTATGCAACACAATGAAGGCAGTGCTAGGAGGAAAATTAAGAGCACTAAGTGCCTTCATTAAAAAATTGCAGAAATTTTATATTAGCAAACAAATAACACACTAAAAGCTTTAGGACAAAAAGAAGAAAACACACACAAGAGGAATAGATGGCATAAAATACTCAAACTCAGGGCTGAAATCAATTAATTGGAAATAAAAAGAACAAAACAAAAAATCAACAAAACCGAGAACTTGTTCTTTGAGAAAATCAATGGAATAAACAAATCCCTAGTCAAACTCACTAAAAAGCACTCAGTATCCAAATGAACAAAATTGGAGATGAAAATGGAGACATAACCAAAACTAAGGAAATGTAAAACAAAACAAAACAAAACAAAACAAAAAAAAAGGACTTACTTTAATAACCTGTATTTCTCCAACTTGGAAAAGCTAAGTCAAATGGATGATTTTCTAGACAGACACCACTTATCAAAATTACCAAAATTAAAGAAAGATCAGATAAACTATCTAAAGAGTCCTATAGCGCATAAGGAAATAGAAGAAGTCACTACATGTTTCCCAACCCACTTCCCCCTAAAAAATCGCTGGGTTACATGGTTTTATTGCAGAATTCTACCAGACAATTGAAGAAGAGTTAATACCAATATTCCTTAAACTATTCCACAAAACTGAAGCAGAAGAAACACTGCCAAACTCATTCTATGAGGTCACAGTCACCCTAAAAAGTAAACCACATGAAGACTCAACATAGAAAGAGAATTTCAGACCAATTTATATGAAAAATTCATCTACCACTATATAAACAAACTGCAAGGAAAAAAAACACATGATCATCTCATTAGATGCTGAGAAAATTTTTGACAAAATTCATGTTAAAAGACTTGGAAAGTTCAGGGATACAATATATGTACTTAAGCATAATCAAAGCAATATGTGGCAGTGTAATAGCCAATATCAAATTAAATGGAGAGAAACTTAAAGCAATTCCACTAAAATCAGGGACAAGGAAAGGCTGTCCACTCTCTCCCTATAACTTCAAGTACTACAGTATAGTACTTGAAGTTCTAGCTAGAGCAATAAGACAACAAAATAATACCAAGTTGAATCAAAGTGGAAAGGAAGAAGTCAATGGATGATATGATGGTATAAATAAGCAACTCTCAAAATTGTACCAGAGAACTACTACAGGTAGCAAATGCCTTCAGCAAAGTGACTGGTTACAAAATTAACCAGAAAAAAATCAATATCCCTCTTATGCAAATGATAAACTTGCTGAGAAAGAAATTAGAGAACCAGCATCCTTCACAATAGCCATAACTAATATAATATACCAAGGTATAACTAACCAAGCAAGTTAAAGACCTGTAAGACAAGAACATTGTATCTCTGACCAAAGAAATTGAAGAAGACATTTAAAGATAGAAAAATCTCTCATGCTCATGGGTCAGTAGGATTAACATAGTAAAAATGTCCATCTCACCCAAATCTACAGATTCAATGCAAACCCCATCAAGGGGATAAGGTCATGAAATGCTGGGATGATCCAAAGGGAGCCTGGAGTAAATGAGTAAACTAATATGCTTGTACAAATAAAAGACTTTGTTCTGCAAGAAAGAACTCTCTTGAGCTTGAGACCACTACTTGTTCTGACTCATTCTTCCACTGCTTCCATTCACGCCTTCCTCAGGAACCTTTCTCAAGTTGAGGCTGGAACTTGGCAATGGAAATAAAGCAAAGACCCAGTACTAAACTCACACACCTACGGACACTTGTTTTTTGACAAAGAATCTAAAAACTGTGGAAAAAGAAAGCATCTTCAACAAATGGTGCTGGTCTAACTGGGTGACTGCATGTAGAAGAATGGAATAGATCAATACTACCCTACACAAAACTCAAGTCTACGTCAAAGACCAGATACTTTTAATCTAATAGAAGAGAAAGTGGAAAATAACCTTGAAGACATTGATGCAGGAGACAACCTCCTGAACAGAACACCAATGGCTCGGGTTCTAAGATCAACAATTGATAAATGAGACCTAATGAAACTGTAAAGCTTCTGTAAGGCAAAGGACATGGTAAATAGGACAAAATGAAAGCTTAGAGATTGGGAAAAGATCGTCACCAATCCTACATCTGACAGAGGACTAATATCCAAGAATTCAAGAAGTTAGACACTAACAAACCAAATAACCCAATGAAAAAATAGGGTACATTCTCAAGAGAAGAACGACAAGAACCTTGGAGCTTGGAGAAGGGTCTTGATGAAGAAGTATCTGGAAGAGGCAAAGCAAAGAATCCAAAGTCAAATGATGGGTTGCAATCTGATGGCCTATGTTCTGCATTAGACAGCTTTCAAAGTGTAATCTCTTGAGACAGCTTTTTCTCAAACTTCTAAAAACTCTCTGAAGAGCTCATCTCTTGCAGATCAAAAGCCCAGTCTTTTATTTACATATCAATTCTGTCATTACCTCAGGTTCCCCTTTGATCATCTCATGAATCAACATCCCAGACCCTTGATTCTTAGGAAGAAACAGCAGGACCTTTTTTTTTTTTAACATTGCAAAAGAATTCAGAGATCTACCTGCCTTTGTTAAGCATACAAAATAAACTGACTGGGTGTGACTCCACCCAGAAACTATCATTTCTGCTATGCCTGGACTTGGATCTGGACCAAAACTCCCTAAGTGCCAGGCTGACCTTGAACTCAGGAATCTGCCTGCCTTTGTGAGCACAACCAAAAAGGTTAGCTGGGTGGGATCTTGCCATCATAGCTCCCTAAATATCTTTATATCCTTCTTTAGTATCTTTCTGACAAGCTGACAACATAGTGCAGCTGCCTATTTTCCTTTAGATCTGTGAAGCTCCTTATACTATTCATATTTTATCCTTATATTTTGCATAGTTGAGAAAATATATTTTTGAAATAATTTTTTTCAGAGTTCTTTCCCACAGCCTTAAAGGTCTCAGCATTTACCATTTTTGCTGAGATATAGACCCAACCTTGGCTCCTGGATTCCTGCTGTTTCTGATTATCATAGAATCATTAACCTTGGTAGGGAGAATATTTCCCAAAGGATGAACATGAAGAGTTCTTCTGTCTGTCCATCTGTCCATCCATACGTCCATCCGTCCATCAATCTCTCCATCTATCCATGGAACCACCAATCCATTTATCCATTTTTCTGTCTATCCATCTATTTGCCTATCTGCCTGTCTATCTATCTATCTATCTATCTATCTATCTATCTATCTATCTATCTATCTATCTATCTATCTATCTATCTATCTATCTATCTATCATCTATCTATTTATCTAATCTATCTATCTATCTATCTATCTATCTATCTATCTATCTATCTATCTATCTATCTATCTATCTATCTATCTATCTATCTATCTAAACAAACCTTAAATCCAGAGCAACTATTGGACACTCATTGAGTCTCATACCCTGCTGGTTCTGTTCTAGGGATGGGAACCACTTTGCATCATCCTCTACACGACCAAGCAGGACTCATCAAAAGAACCTTGAGTGGTTGAGAAGCACTTAAAGTAATGCTCAAAGTCATTAGTCATCAGGCAAATGTAAATCAAAATGACCCTGAGTTTCTTACACCTCTCAGAATGGCTAAAATCAAAAACTCAAGCAATAACACATGCCATGAGGATGTGGAACAAGGGGAACATGCCACCATTGCTGGTGGCATTGCAAACATTTATCACCACTCTGGAAATCAATATGTGTGTTTCTCAGTGAATTATAAATATTTCTACCTGAAGTCCCAGCTATGTTGTTCCTGGTCATATATCCAAAAGATTCCCCAACATACCACAAGGACATATGCTTCACTGTTTATAGTAGGCTTATTTGTAATAGCCAGAAACTGGAAACAACCCTACTTTCCCTCGACCAAAGAATGAGTACAGAATATGTGAATCATCTATATGGGGCAAGAGGTCTATGCCACCAAACAGAAGAACTGATATGGTTGAGTGAGCCCAAATTCTGTGACCTCAGAATTGAGTATGGTATGCACAGGGCCAGGTCTTTGCCAAATTATCTGCTCTGTAAAATGTAACCATGACACCCAACTGAGAGAACCATGGCAATCAGTCACATAAGGAACATCTGTAGTCAGTCTCCATGCTAATAGAGCATCACTACCACCTCAAACTAAGCCAATAGGAAGCATATACCTCTGGATCCCACCCTACTCCTCAATGCTCATAACATCCCTATTCACATAGAATAAGGTCCACAAGGTATTTCCCTGAGAATCATCTGAGAGTGGCTATTTTACTGAGATGTAACACTTTGGGAACGAGTTTTCTTTCCTGATGGACCTTTTACCTGCTTGGCATGCTGGGCTCATGCTGCTTTTTTCCCTGTGGCTTCTGCCTGATGCTCACTGCTACACACCATCACCTGATGCTGCCCACAAGCTCCAGTGCCCCTGCTGCTGGCATTGGTGCTACTATGATAGCAGGTGAGACTTAGGATCTAGGCTACCTGCCCTGTATTTGTGTCCTTTATGAGAGCTGTAACACTTTGGCTGTTTCCAATACTGTGAAGGAAGACACATTTACACAACAGAATACTATTCAGCTGTTAAAAACAAAGACATCATGAATTTTTCAGGCAAATGAATGAAACTAGAAAATATCATCTTGAGTAGGGTAACCCAGACCCAAAAGAATGTGCATGGTATGTCCTCAATTCTAAGTGGATATTAGCCTGAAATACAGGGTATCCATGCTATACTCTATAGTTTCAAAGAAGGTAAACAAGAAAGAAGGCTCAAGCAAGGATGCTTGAGTCTCACTTAAAAGGGGGAATAAAGTAAAAAGGAGGCAAGTGGAGAGAGGGTGAGGAAGGGGATGAGAGTTTTCAGGATCATGCATAAGAAGAGACAAGAGAGAGGTCCAGAGGGACAGGATAATGCCTGGAAATCAGTTGTTGGCAGGGGTGAGAACATAGAGGCATCTCTAGGATGTGCCAGAGACCTGGGATCAGGAATGCTCCCAGCAGTCTATGGGGATGACTTATAGCAGTGCGGATATGGAATCTGAAGTGACCACCTTCTTTAGCTAGACAGTACTCCCAGTGTCCCAGGATAAGGACATCAACCCACCCACAAAATCTTTGACCCAAAGTGTGTCCTGCATACAAAATGTGCAGGGACAAAGATGTAGCAGAGTCTGAAGGAATGGCAAACTAATAACAAGCCCAACTTGAGACCTATATCATGGACAAGCACCAATTCCTTACACCATTAATTATACTTTGTTATGCCTTTAGACAGGAGTGTAGTAGAACTGTCCTCCACCAGTTCCACCAGCAGCTGATGCAGAAACCCATAGCCAAACACTGGTTGGAGCTTAGGGAGTCTTGTGGAAGATTTGGTGATTGAAGGACACAAAACTGATAGAAACTCTTTAGGAAGACCAAGAGAGTCAATTAACCTCAACTGTTGGGACTCTCAGAGACTAAACCATGAACCAAAGAGCATACATAGACTGGACCCAGGCCCCTGACACATATGTGGCAGACATGCAGCTTGGTCTTCATGCAGGTTCCTCAACAACTGAAGTTGGTACTATCCCTGAAGCACTTGCCTATCTGTGGAATCCGTTCCTCTAACTGGCCAGCTTTGTCTGACCTCAGTGATAGAGGATGTATCTAACTCTGCCGAAACTTGATGTACCAGACACAGGGAGGACACAGGGAGGACCTCGACTGGCTCAGAGAAAAGGGAGGGGAAGATGGGGTTAAGGACTTGTGGGTGGAGACTGGGAGATGGGGGTAGTGATTTGGATGTAACTTGAACAAATAAATAAATAAATAAATACTAAAAAACCACCCAAACATCAATGACAACAAAACACCCAAAGAAATCCAAGGATCAAATATACACAAACTCAAACTCTTTGGTTTTACAGTCTATTTCCATCTGGCTACACATAAGATTTTGAAGTTACTCATTTTCTAAGTAACAAACAGGACTGTTAATAGCATACAGACACAATAGTATATAAATCATCAATAAAGTCGGAGTGTATATGAAAAATTAATATTTCCACTTGGAAAACTTTATTGATTTTTATTATAAGTTTATAGTTCTGTAATATTTTCTATGGATAAATGCACATTGTAATTCTACTCAAAGCCCCTATTGCCTTAAGTAATATCAGACAAAATTGTCTTTAATTTCCTTTTTGCTATGATTTCTTTGCCGAGAAAAAAAATCAGACTCTCTGTGCCAATCCTTCAGATTTTTCAAAGAATTCAGGGTTATTGGATTTGTTTTAGATTGTAAATGAGAATTTAATTTCAAATTTATTTTGTAACTTTTAAAAATGAAACCTACCTTATATGTGCAGACAGCTATTTATTTGTAGTATCATACTCATTTGTTCATTTGTCTCCAGTATTAGAAAAATCATTACTTTTAATGGCATAATAAATCATGTTTTTCTCATATGCTCTACTCTCTCTTCATGGGATAATTTGGTATTATATTAAAATGAAGAAATTGAAATTTAGTTACAGAAACTCTCAGGCTTCTTACAGATGTCATATTTTCCTGGTGAACTAAATATGAAGAAAAACTCAAAGCTAATTAAATATTTTGGGGAAAATATTATCATCACAATAGCTTTCCAATGTCTGCTATTTTTCAGCCACTACCAATATGTTTATTTCTTAATGCTTGCTATTTTTAAATGTGTAGGATTTTATATTACAATTTCAATAGATAGTAGTTTCAGTAACCAAAGACATATTCCAACTCTCCCACCAAGCTTAGGAAATAGTAGTTGGCTTGAATGAGTCATTTTTATCCTCATTGTGTTTGGGCACCAAGAAAATTCAAGGTCTTTGTTATCATAGTTGTGACCATGTTTCTCTAGCATATAAAATGCTATATAAGCAAATTTATGGCAAATGTACCACTATCTTATCTTATAACTCTAAAACTGATTCATAGAAACTGTAATGCTGCAGCATTCTTAGGCATGTAATTATGTCCTTTGCACCAGAAATGTTGTTCTTTGGTTTACCTAACCAGCAAGTAATCACCTGTCAAAATCACTTTCTGAGGCCATTCTTAAGAAAAGTGGCATAACATTTCTTATAAAAAGTTGTTCTCATTTGTCTGGTACTACAAAGAATCTAGTGCAAGTAGATGTTCAGAAAACACTACTGGTGCAGAGAAAAGAGAATGGAAATGGAAGGCAGACAAAAAAAATTATTTTAAAGATTACTATTAGCAATAGAAAAAAGGAATGCAAAACTATGGAGAAAGTACAAAACATACCTCAGAATTGTCTTATAGGAGTGACAAAGGAACTGAATAATTTTATACAACATTACAGGAGTCACAGAGGAGCATCTATCTCAGGAGTGCTTGTTCTGTGCACTGGAGAGCTTTGTACACAACTCCAAATGCATGTGCTAGTAATTGGAAATCATTCAGTATACTTTAGATGGTGTCATTTAATAGTGTGGTATTGTCAAAATCTATCACATTAACACTTTAAAAAATAAAAATGTTAAATATTTATTTAAACTAAATGGTTTAATTCCATCTTGGCCCTATGAAAGAATGTTGGATTATGGTGAAACCTCTCATCGCAGCTAATGAGATAAGTATACATCTTTTATTTATTAATCTGTTTATGTTATGAATCAGGTTATTGACTTATGTATATTGAAGTATAGATGCATCTCTGAAATGAAGCCAACTTCATCATGGTGGATAATTTTTTAAATGTATTCTTGAATTCTCTTTGCAAATATTTTATTAAGAAAATTTGCATCTGTGTTCATAAAGAATGTTGGTATAAATTTTCTTATTTTCTTGAGTCCTCATTTGGTCTTGCTATTGGGATAACAGTGGCTTCATAAAAAGAATTATGAAATGATTTTAAAATTTCTATTTTGCAGAATAATTTGAGGAACATTGGCTTTGGTTCTTCTTTGGAGATATGGCAGAATTCTACATTGAATAATCTGGCCCCAGGCAGGATTTTATTTGATTGTTTAATTGTTTAAGAGATTTTTAATTGCTGCTTCTATTTTTACAAGGAGTTTAAATTGCATATTTTGCCATGACTTAACTTTGGTAAGTCATATAAATTTAGAAATTCATTTGTTTGCATTCTTTTGTGATTGGGTTACATCACTCAGGATGATGTTTTCTAGTTCCATCCATTTGCCTAAGAATTTCATGAATTCATTGTTATTAATAGCTGAGTGGTATTCCATTGTGTAAAAGTACCACATTTTCTGCATCCATTCCTCTGTTGAGGGACATCTGGGTTCTTTCCAGCTTCTGCCTAATATAAATAAGGCTACTATGAACATAGTGGAGCATATATCCTTATTACATGTTGGATAATCTTCTGGGTATTTGCCCAGGAGTGGTATAACTGGGTCCTCAGGTAGTACAATGTCCAATTTTCTGAGGAACCGTCAAACAGATTTCCAGAGTAGTTTTACCAGCTTGAAATCCAATCAGCAATGGAGTTTTCCTCTTTCTTCACATCCTTTCAGATCTTTTCAGATCTAGCATCTGCTGTCACCTAAGTTTTTGATCTTAGTCACTTTTTTATTATTTTATTAGATATTTGCTTTATTTACATTTCAAATGGTATCCCCTTTCCTCATTTGCCCTCCGAAAACCCCCTATCCAATACCCCTCTCCCTGCTTATCAATCTGCCCTCCCACATTCCTGATCTGGAATTTCCCTACACTGGGGCATCCAGCCTTAACAGGATCAAAGGCCTCCTTCTCATTGATGTCTGAAAAGGCAATCCTCTGCTACATATGTAGTGGGAGCCATGGGTCCCTCCATGTGTACTCTTTGGTTGGTGGTTTAGTATCTGAGAACTCTGGGGATACTGGCTGGTACATATTATTGTTTCTTCCTATGGGACTGCAAACCTCTTCAGCTCCTTGGGTTCTTTCTCTAGCTCTTCCCTTGGGGACCCTAAGCTCAGTCTATTCATTGGTTGTAAGCCATGGGTATTTTGATCCACCGTGTAAGAGGGATCAAAGTATCCACACTTAAGTCTTCCTTCTTCTTGAGATTCATGTGGTCTGTGAGTTGTATCTTGGGTATTCCGAACTTTTGGGCTAATATCCACTTATCAGCAATTGTTCTTTTGTGATTGGGTTACCTCACTCAGGATGATATTTTATAGTTCAATCCATTTGCCTGAGAATTTCATGAATTCATTATTTTTAATAGCTGAGAAGTACTCCTTTGTGTAAATGTACCACATTTTCTGCATCAATTCCTCTGTTGAGGAATATCTGGGTTATTTCCAGCTTCTGCCTAGTATAAATAAGGCTGCTATGAACATAGTGGAGCATATTTCCTTATTATATGTTGGCACATCATCTGAGTATATGCTCAGGAGTGGTATAGCTGGGTCCTCAGGTCCAATTTTCTGAGGAACCACCACACTGATTTTCAGAGTGGTTTTACAAGGTTGCAATCCCACCAGCCATGGAGGAGTGTTCCTTTTTCTCCACATCCTCTCCAGCATCTGCTGTCTCCTGAGTTTTTGATCTTAGCCATTCTGACTGGTGTGAGGTTGAATCTCAAGAGTTGTTTTGTTTTTCATTTCCCTGATGACTAAGGATATTGAACATTTATTTAGGTCTTTCTCAGCCATTCAGTATTCCTCAGTTGAGAATTCTTTGTTTAGCTCTGTACCCATTTTTTAATAGGGTTATTTGGTTCTCTGGAGTCTTAACTTCTTGTTCTTTGTATATATTGGATATCAGCCCTCTATTGGATATAGGCTTGGTAAAGATCTTTTTACAATCTGTTGGTTGCCATTTTGTCCTATTGACAGTGTCCTTTGCCTTACAGAACCTTTGAAATTTTATGAGGTTCCATTTGTAGATTTTTGATCTTTGAACATAAGCTATTGGTGTTCTGTTCAGGAACTTTCCCCCTGTGCCCATATGTGCCAGATTCTTCCCTACTTTCTCTTCTATTAGATTTAGTGTATCTGGTGTTATGTGAAAGTAGTTGATTCACTTGGACTTGAGTTTTGTACAGGGAGATAAGAATGGATCAATTTGCATCCATCTACATGTTGACTGCCAGTTGAACCAGCACCATTTGTTGAAAATTCTGTCTTTTTTTCCACAGAATGGTTTTAGCTTCTTCATCAAGATCAAGTGACCATATATGTGTGGGTTCATTTTTGGATTTTTAATTCTATTCCATTGATTTACCTGCCTGACATTGTACCGACACCATGCAGTTTTTAGCATTATTGCTCTGTATTTTACAGCTTGGTGTTAGGGCTGTTGATTCTGCCAGAGGTTCTTTTATTGTTAAGAATAGTTTTTGTTCCAGCATCGTGGCAGTTGGGACTGCCAGGTTCAGAGACAGACAGGCATAATATCGCTTGGGTCTCAGGCAGCTTGTGTGTACCCTGCTCCCAAGAGCTGGGCAGGTCTGCAGTAACCAGCGCACCAGCTCTGCTGTGGGACTTCTGCCTTGCAGAGGGACCCCCCCTCACTGGGCGGGAGCCTACCAGCTTCCCTTTGGTGACCTCTGTTCCTGGATTGACTGCACTGAGGAGACGGGTACCCAGGTTCTCCCCAATATAACATCGCTTGGGACACGGCCTGTTGGGGCTTCCATCTGCGCCCAAGAGTGGGACAGCGCTGAGATCTTCTGAGCGACAGCTCTGCTGTGGGCCAGCTCCCCTGCAGAGTGACCTGCACCACCGCAGAGAGAGTGCAGAGTGCACTCCGCCATCTTTGCTCCAGCATCGGGGCAGTTGGGACCTCCAGGCTCAGAGACAGAGAGGCATAATATTGCGTGGGTCTTAGGCAGCTTGTATCCCCCCTTCCCCCCTCTGGGAGAGATCACAAACCCCTGCACAGGGCAGGAGCCTACCAGCCTCCCTTTGGCGACCTCTGCTCCGGGAATCCACTACGCTGAGCCTTTGGATGTGCAGGGATTCCCCAATATAACATCACTTGGGGCAAGTCACATCAGGGCTCCAAAGTCACTCAGGAGCAGGGCAGGCCACAGAAATTGGTGCCAGGAGAATCCTGGTAACCCAGGGGAGGCCAGAAATAGCTTTTCAGGCTCACAGGAAGTCCAACCAACAGCCAGTGACAGCAGGACCAACTAACACCAGAGATAACCAGGGGGCAAAAGGCAAACATAGGAATGTCACTAACAGAAATCAAAGTAATATGGCACCATCTGAACCCAACTCTCCAAGAGCAGCAAGTCCTGGATACTCCACCACACCTGAAAGACAAGATCTGGATTTAAAATCACTTCTCATGATGTTATTAGAGGATTTCAAGAAGGACATAAATAAATCTAATAAAGAATTACAGGACATCATGAATCAACGGTTAGAAGCCCTTACAAAGGAAACACAAAAATCGCTTAAAGAAATGGATCAACGGGTAGATGCCCTTACAAAGGAAACATGAGAATTGCTTTAAGAAATGCAGGAGACGATGGGTCAACAGATGGAAGCCCATGAGGAGGAAACACAAAAATCGCTTAGAGAAATACAAGAGAACTTGGGTCAACAGGCAGAAAACCTGAAAGAGGAAACGCAAAAATACCTTAAAGAAATACAGGAAAATACAAACAAACAAGTGAAGGATCTCAGCAAATCCATCCAGGATCTAAAAAAGGAAGTAGAAACAACTAAGAAATCACAAAGGGAGACAACTTTGGAGATAGAAAATCTTGGGAAGAAATCAGGAGTCATAGATGCAAACAGCAACAATAGAATACAAAAGATGGAAGAAAGAATCTCAGGTGCTGAAGATACCATAGAAAGCATCGACTCAACAGTCAAAGAAAATGCAAAATGCAAAAAACGTGTAACCCAAAACATCCAGGAAATCCAGGACACAATGAGAAGACCAATCCTAAGGATTATAGGTATAGATGAGAGTGAAGATTTGCAACTTAAAGGGCCAGTAAACATCTTCAACAAAATTATGGAGGAAAACTTCCCTAACCTAAAGGGAGAGATGCAGATGAACATACAGGAAGCCTACAGAACTCCAAACAGACTGGACCAGAACAGAAATACCTCCCGTCACATAATAATCAAAACATCAAATGTACTAAACAAAGAAAGATTATTAAAAGCAGTAAGAGAAAAAGGTCAAGTAACATATAAAGGAAGACCTATCCAAATCCCATCAGACTTCTCACCAGAGATTCGGAAAGCCAGAAGATCCTGGGCAGATCTCATGCAGACTCTAAGAGAACACAAATGCCAGCCTAGACTACTATACCCAGCAAAACTCTCAATCACCATAGATGGAGAGACCAAGATATTCCATGATAAAACCAAATTTTCACTATATCTTTCCACAAACCCAGCCCTGCAAAGATAATTGGTGGAAACCACCAATACAAGGAGAGAAACAACACCCTGGACAAAATGACATAGTAACCTTCTTGCATCAAACCCAAAAGTAGATAACCACTCAAACATAAAAAAAGCGTCAAGAATGGCAGGTGGCAATAGGCACTATTCCTTAATCTCTCTTACTATCAATGGTCTCAATTCCCCAATAAAAAGACATAAACTAACAGACTGGATATGTAAACAGGACCTAGTATTTTGCTGCATGCAGGAAACGCACCTCAGTGTCAAAGACAAACACTACCTCAGAGAAAAAGGCTAGAAAACAATTTTACAAGCAAATGGTCTCAGGAAACGAGCCGGAGTAGTCATCCTAATATCAGATAAAATTGACTTTCAACCTAAAGTCATCAAAAAAGACACAGAAGGACACTATATACTGATCAAAGGAAAAATCCACCAAGAAGAGCTCTCAATTCTGAATATCTATGCTCCAAATGCAAGGGCACCCTCATTCGTAAAAGAAACTTTACTAAGGCTCAAAGCACACATCGCAACTCACACAATAATAGTGGGTGACTTCAACACCCCGCTCTCTGAAATGGATCATTCAGGAAAGCAGAAACTAAACAGGGACACAGTGAATCTAATTGAAGCCTTGGACCAAATGGAACTAACAGATATATAGAGAACATTTCATCCTAGAGCAAAAGAATACACCTTCTTCTCAGCACCTCATGATACCTTCTCCAAAATCGACCATATAATTGGTCACAAATCAGACCTCAACAGATATAAGAAGATAGAACTAATCCCATGACTCCTATCAGATCACTATGGAATAAAGGTGGTCTTCAATGACAACAAAAACAACAGAAAACCCACATACACATGGAGGCTAAACAATGCTCTAATCAATGATAACTTGGTCAAGGTGGAAATAAAGAAAGAAATCAAAGACTTTAAAAT
The DNA here is from genome assembly GCA_036184795.1 of Tokudaia tokunoshimensis. Classification (NCBI taxonomy): domain Eukaryota; kingdom Metazoa; phylum Chordata; class Mammalia; order Rodentia; family Muridae; genus Tokudaia; species Tokudaia tokunoshimensis. The sequence goes on from BTHU01000008.1 coordinate 3,111,571, forward strand.
TTAATGAAAATGAAGGCACAACATACCCTAATTTATGGGACACAATGAAAGCAGTGCTAAGAGGAAAATTCATAGCCCTGAGTGCCGCCAAAAAGAAACAGGAGACAGCATACACTAGCAGCTTAAAGCGTACCAGAAAGCCCTGGAACAAAAAGAAGCAAATACACCCAAGAGGAGTAGAAGGCAGGAAATCTTCAAACTCAGGGCTCAAATCAATCAAGTAGAAACAAATAAAACCATACAAAGAATCAACAAAACGAGGAGTTGGTTCTTTGAGAAAATCAACAAGATAGATAAGCCCTTACCCAGACTAGCCAGAGGGCACAGAGACAGTATCCAAATTAATAAAATCAGAAATGAAAAGGGGAAGATAACAAAAGAAACTGAGGAAATTAAAAAAATCATCACATCCTACTACAAAAGCCTGTATTCAACACAACTCGATAATCTCGAGGAAATGGAGAATTTCCTTGACAGATACCAAATACCAAAATTAAATCAGGATCAAATAGACCATCTAAACTGTCCTATAACCCCTGAAAAAATAGAAGTCTTCCAACCAAAAGAAAAGCACAGGTCCAGATGGTTTTAGAGCAGAATTCTCTCAGACCTTCAAAGAAGACCTAACACCAATACTCTTCAAACTATTCCACAAAATAGAAACAGAAGGAACACTACCCAGCTCGTTCTATGAAGCCACAATTACGCTAATACCAAAAGCACACAAAGATCCGACAAAGAAAGAGAATCTCAGGCCAATCTCTCTTATGAATATCGATGCAAAAATACTCAATAAAATTCTTGCCAACCGAATCCAAGAACATATCAAAACGATCATTCACCACGATCAAGTAGGCTTCATCCCAGGGATGCAGGGATGGTTCAATATAAGGAAATCCATCAATGTAATCCACTATATAAACAATCTCAAAGAAAAAAAACCACATGGTCATCTCATTAGATGCTGAGAAAGCATTTGACAAAATTCAGCATCCTTTCATACTAAAGGTCTTGGAAAGATCAGGAATTCGAGGCCCATATCTAAACATAGTAAAGCAATTTACAGCAAACCAGTAGCCAACATCGATCTAAATGGAGAGAAACTTGAAGCAATTCCATTAAAATCAGGTACTAGACAAGGTTGCCCTCTCTCTCCATATCTTTTAAATACAGTACTTGAAGTTCTAGCTAGAGCAATTAGACAACAAAAGGAGGTCAAAGGGATACAAATTGGAAAGGAAGAAGTCAAACTATCATTCTTGCAGATGATATGATAGTATACTTATCGACCCAAAGAACTCCACCAGAGAACTCCTACAGCTGATAAACAACTTCAGCAAGTGGCCGGATATAAAATCAACTGAAGCAATCAGTAGCCTTCCTATACTCAAAGGATAAGCAGGCTGAGAAAGAAGTAAGAGAAATGATACCCTTCATGATAGCCACAAACCATATAAAGTATCTTGGTTTGACTCTAACCAAACAAGTGAAAGATCTGTATGACAAGAACTTCAAGTCTCTGAAGAAAGAAGTTGAAGAAGACCTCTGAAGATGGATAAATCTTCCATGCTCATGGATTGGCAGGATTAATATAGTAAAAATGATCATCTTGCCAAAAGGAATATACAGATTCAATGCAATCCCCATCAAAATCCCAACTCAATTCTTCATAGAGTTAGCAAGAGGAATTCAAAAATTCATCTGGAATAACAGAAAACCCAGGATAGCTAAAACTATTCTCAAGAGTAAAAGAACCTCTGGGGTAATCAGTATCCTGGACCTCAAACTGTCTTACAGAGCAATAGTGTTAAAAACTGCATGGTATTGGTACAGTGAGAGGCATGTAGATCAATGGAACAGAATTGAAGACCCAGAAATGAATCCACACTCCTTTGGTCACTTGATCTTTGACAAAGGAGCTAAAACCATCCAGTGGAAAAAGATAGCCTTTTCAACAAATGGTGCTGGCTCAACTGGAGGTCAACATGCAGAAGAATGCAAATTGACCCATTCTTATCTCCTTGCACTAAGCTCAATTCCAAGTGGATCAAGGACTTCCACATAAAACCAGACACACTGAAACTAATAGAAAGGAAACTAGGGAAGAACCTTGAACATATGGGCACTGGGGAGAATTTCCTGAATAGAACCTCAATAGCTTATGCTCTAAGATCAAGAATTGACAAATTATATTACAAAGTTTTTTGCAAGGCAAAAGACACTGTCAAAAAGACAAAGCAGATACCAACTAACTGGGAAATGATCTTTACCAACCCTACATCTGACAGAGAGCTAATATTCAATATATACAAAGAACTCAAGAAGCTAAATTCCAGAGAGCCAAGTAACCCTATTAAAAAATGGGGTATAGAGCTAAACAAAGAGTTCTCACCTGAAGAATATCTAATGGCTGAGGAGCACCTAAAGAGATGTTCATCATCCTTAGTCTTTAGGGAAATGCAAATCAAAACAACCCTGAGATTTCAACTCACACCAGTCAGAATGGCAAAGATCAAAAACACAGGAGACAGCAGTTGTTGGCGAGGATGTGGAGAAAGAGGAACACCCCTCCACTGCTGGTGGGATTGCAAGCTGGTACAACCACTCTGGAAAACCGTCTGGCAGTTCCTCAGAAAACTGGGCGTGACACTCCTGGAGGATCCATCTATACCACTCCTGGGCATATACCCAGAGCCTTTACCTACATGCAATAAGGACACATGCTCCACTATGTTCATAGCAGCCTTATTTATAATAGCTAGAAGCTGGAAAGAACCCAGATGTCCCTCAACGGAGGAATGGATTCAGAAGATGTTGTATATTTACACAATGGAATACTACTCTGCAATTAAAAACAATGAATTCATGAAATTCCTAGGCAAATGGTCAGAACTTGAAAATATCATCCTTAGTGAGTTAACCCAATCACAATAGAACACACATAGTATGCAGTCACTGATAAGGGGATATTAACCCAGAATCTCGGAATATCCTAGACACAGTACACATATCAATAGATTTCCAAGAAGATGGAAGGAGAGACCCCTGGCCTTGGAAAGACTGGGTGTAGGGGAATTCCAGGACAGAGAAGTGAGAGGGGGTTGAATGGGGAAAAGAGGGAGGGAAGGGGGCTTATGGGACTTTCATGTAGGGTGGAAACCGGAAAGGGGAAATGATTTTGACTGTTAATAAAAATATATATACATATAAAAAAGAATAGTTTTTGTTATCCGGGGATTTTGTTATTCCAGATAAATTTGGAAATTGCTCTGTCTAACTCTATGAAGAATTGAGATGGAATTTTGATGGGGAATGCATTCAATCTGTAGACTGCTTTAGGCAAGATGGCCATTTTAAATATATTAGCCGTACCAAGCCATGAACATGGGAGATCTTTCTGTCTTCTAAGATCTTCAATTTCTTTCTTCAGAGACTTGAAGTTATTGTCATACAGATCTTTCACTTGCTTGGTTAGAGTCACACCAATGTACTTTATATTATTTGTGACTATTGTGAAGGGTGATGTTTCCCTAATTTCTTTTTTAATCTCTTTATCCTTTAAGTATAGGAAGACTACTGATTTGTTTGTGTTAATTTTATATCTAGCCACTTTGCTGAAGTTTTTTTATCAGCTTTAGGAGTTCTCTGGTGGAATTTTGGGGGTCACTTAAATATACTATCATATCATTTGCAAATAGTGATACATTGGCTTCTTCCTTTCCAATAAGTATCACTTTGACCTCCTTTCTTGTCTCATTGCTCTGGCTAGGACTTTGAGTACTATATTGAACAGGAAGGGAGAGAAGGGATAGCCCAACTAGCAATCCCACTGAATCAGGGATATTAGCCATCTTCACTGATGTGAGGTGGAATCTCATTGTTGTTTTGATTTGCATTTCCCTGATGACTACAGGTGTTGAACATTTCTTTAGGAGCGTCTCAGCAATTCAGTATTCCTCAGTTGAGAATTCTTTGTTTAGCTCTGTACCCCATTTTTAATAGTATTTGGTTCTCTGGAGTCTAACTCCTTAACTTCTTTTATATATTGAATATTAGTCCTCTATTGGATGTAGGATTGGTAAAAATCATTTTTAAATCTGTTGGTTGCTGTTTTGTCCTATTGACCATGTCCTTTGCCTTACAGAACCTTTGAAATTTTATGAGGTCCCATTTGTCATTTGTTGATCTTAGAGCATAAGCTATTAGTGTTCTGTTCAGGAACTTTTCCCTTGTGTCCATGTCTTCAAGGGTTTTCCTCATATTCTGTTATATTAATTTCAGTGTATTTGGTTTTATGTGGAGGTCCTTGATTCACCTGACTTTTAAACAGAGACCCTAAAAGCCAGAAGAGCCTGGATATATGTCTTGCAGACCATAAGAAACAACAAATGTCAGTCCAGAGTACTATAACCATCAAAACACTCAATCACCATAGATGGAGAAATGAAGATATTTCATGACAAAACTATATTTAAACAATATAAACCTACTAATCCAGTCCTACAGAGGATTCTAGAAAAAAAACTCAACACCAAAGAAAAAACAAATAATTAATCATCTTACAACAAACATTGAGGGAGACAATAACACACACACATAATTCCACCTCCAAAAACCAACATAACAGGAACTAACATCATGTCTCCAATATCTCTGAACATCAATGGACTCCAATAAAATGACATTAGCTAACATACTGGATATATAAGCAGGATCCAGCATTTTTTCTACGTTCAAGAAACACACCTCAATGACAAAAACAGACACTACCTCAGGGGAAAAAAAACAAAAACAGGGAAAAGATCTTTCAAGCAAATGATCTCAAGAACCAAGCTAGAGTTGCCATCCTAATATCCAATAAAATACACTTTCTACCAAAAGTTATCAGGCAAGATGAGAAAGGACACTTCATACTCATTAAAAGAAAAGTCCACTAAGAAAAAAAAATAAAAGAAAGTCTCAATTCTGAACATCTATGCCCCAAATGCAAGGGTACTCACATTCATAAAACAAACTTTACTATAGCTCAAAACAGATTGAAACCCACACAGTAATAGTGGAATACTTCAACACCCCATGGACAAATGGACAGTTCATTGAAACAGAAATAAACAGAAACATAGTGAAACTTATAGAGGTTATGAATCAAATGGATTTAACAGACATCTACAGAACATTTCACACTAAAATAAAAGAATACACCTGTTTCTCAGCACCTCATGGTACCTTCTCCAAAACTGAGCATATAATTAGTAACAAAACAAGTCTCAACTGATTAAAAAAAGACTAAAATAATCCCATGCATCCTAACAGATCACTATGGTCTAAGGATGGACTTCAGTAACAACAAAAACAACACAAAGCCCACATATACGTGGAAATTGAACAACTCTCTACTCAATGATAACTTGGACAGGGAAGAAATAAGGAAAGAAATTAAATACATCCTGAAATTTAATGAAAATATAAGACATCATACCCAAACTTATGGGACACAATGAAAGCAGTGCTAAGAGGGAAATTCATAGCTCTAATAGCCCTGGTAAAGAAACTGGAGAGATCTTACACTAGCAACTTCACAGCACACCTGTGAGCTCTAGAACTAAAAGAAGCAAAAACACTGAAGATGAATAGATGGCAGGAAATTGTAAAACTCAGGGACAATATCAACCGAATGGAAACAAAGAGAACAATATAAAGAATCAACTAGAAGCTGGTTCTTTGAGAGAATCAACGAGATAGATAAACCCCTAGCCAAACTAACTAAAGAGCCTGGGGCAGTATCCAAATTAACAAAATCAACAATGAAAAGGGAAGCAGAAAAACAAAAATGGAGGAAATTCAAAAAAATCATCAGATCCTACTACAAAGCCTATACAAAAAACAAACAAAAAAACAAACAAAAACAAAAATAAAAACTGGAAAATCAAGATGAAATGAATCATTTTCTAGACTGATACCACAAACCAAAGTTAAATCAAGATCAGGTAAGCTATCTAAACAGGCCCATATCCCCTAAGGGAGTGAAAGAAGTCATTAAAAACCTCCAAACCAAAAAAAAAAAAGAAAAAGCTAAGGGTCAGATGGCTTTAGTGCAGAATTCTACCAGACCTCCAACAAAGACCTAATAACAATATTCCTCAAACTATTTCATAAAAGTTGAACAGAAGGAACACTACCTAATTGATTACATGAAGACACAATTACTCTGATATATAGAACATGCAAGGACCCAACTGAAAAAGAGAAAACATCAGTCCAATTTTCCTTATTAATATGGATGCAAAAATACTTAATAAAATTCTTGCATACTGAATCCGGGAACACATTAAAACCATCATTCACCATGAATACATAGGCTTCATCCCAGGGATGCAAGATTGGTTCAATATATGAGAATCCAGTAACATAATCCACTATATAAACAAACTCAAAGAAAGAAATCACATGATCATCTCTTTAGATGCTGAAAAAGCTTTTGACAGTGCACAACACCCCTTCATGTTAAAAGTATTGGAGAGATCCGAAATTTAAGGCCCATACCTAGACATTATAAAATCAATTTACTGCAAACAAACAGCCAGTAATAAATTCCACTAACATCAGGGATAAGACAAGGATGACAACTCTCTCCATATCAATGTGATGAAGTAATTGAAGTTCTAGCTAGAGCAATAAGACAACAAAAAGAGACCACCAGGATACAAATTAGCAAATAAAGAAGTAAAGGTACCACTATTTTCAGAAGATAAAAGAGTATACATTATTAACCCCAAAAATTCTGCCAGAGAACTTCTACAGCTGATACATAATTTTAGCAAAGTGGCTGTATATAAAATTAACTCAACTAAATCAGTGGCCTTCCTTTATACAAATGATAAACCGGCAGAGAAAGAAATTAGGGAAAAACTCCCTTCACAGATAATATAAAATATCTTATGGGTAACTCTAACTATATCAGTGAAAGATCTGTATGACAATAACTTCAAGTCTCTCAAGAAAGAAATTCAAGATTCCAGAAAATGGAGAGATCTCCCATGCTTAATGATTGGCAGAATTAGCATAGTAAAAATCGCCATCATACCAAAGGCAAGTTACAGATGTAATCCTCATCAAAATCCCAATACAGTTCTTCAAAACATGGAAAGGACAATTCTCAAATTCATCTGGAATGGCAAAAATCCCAGAATATTGAAAACAATTTTTAACAGTAAAAAATACTTCTGGGGGAATCACTATCCCTGACTGCAAACTTTACTACAGAACAATAGTGATAAAAACTGCATGGTATTGGTACAGAGAGAGACATGTTGATCAATGGAATAGAACTGAAGACCAGAAATAAAACCACACACTTAAGGACACTTGATCTTTGACAAAGAAGTCAAACATACACAATGGAAAAAAAGACAACATCTTCAACAAATGGTGCTGTTCTAACTGGCTGTCTGTATGTAGAAATATAAAAATAGAGACATTTTTGTCACTGTGCACAAAGCTCAAGTCAACGTGGATCAAGGATCTTAGCACAAAATCAGATACACTGAATCTAGAAGAAGAGAAAGTGGAAAAGAGCCTTGAACTTATTGGCACAAGAGGAAATTTCCTGAACAGAACTCCAATGGCTCATGCTCTAAGATGAAGAATTGATAAATGGGATCTCATGAAACTGCAAAGTCTCTGTAGGAGGACTATATTTATATATCCAAAAATATATAAAGGACTCAAGAAGCTAACCACCAAAAAATCCCAAACAACCCAATCAAAAAATGGGGAATAGAACTAAAACAAAGAATTCACAAAAGAGGAATCTCAAATGACTGAGAAGCAACTAAAGAAATGTTCAAAGTCCTTATTGATCAAGGAAATGCAAATCAAACTGACTCTGAGATTCTACTTCATACCCATCAGAATGGCTAAGATCCAAAACTCAGGAGACACCACATGTTGGTGAGGATGTGGAGAAAGAGGAACACTCTTCCATTGCTAACTGGGTTGCAAACTGGTACAACCACTCTGGAAATCAATATGGATATTCCTCAGAAAATTGGAAATATATCTCCCTGAAGATCCAGTTATAGCACTCTATACCCAATGATGGCCAGCAGACCACAGGGTCACATATTCTACTATGTTCATAGAAACCTTATTGTGATAAGCGAAGCTGGACACAACCCAGATGTCCTACAACAAAAGAGTGGATACAGAAAATGTGATTCATTTATACAATGTTATAGTACTCAGCTATTGAGAACAAGGATGAGGTGGGAGCCTTCTGGTTTCTGTCTGCTGCTGGAGACCATCCTCAACTACAAGGCTCCATACTCAACTACAAGGCCCCATACTCAGGTCACAAGGGGAGACAACTAGCCTTCCAGAAGTGTGGGACAGGCCTAAGAGAGCAGGTAGGACCACCCCTGCTGCTCAGAGAAACCAGTTCGAAACCTTCAAGACACAAGAACCCAGGGGCAACCAGGGGCAGGAATTTTCTGATTTCCATGAGCACCCAGAGCTGATCCTGGGCCACAGAGCTACATACATAAATATCACCACAAGGGAGCAAATCTCTCAGGAGTGCCTACACATCTTCATACACAGAGAGAACTGGTCTCCCAGGAGTACTAATACACAGGCTTGCAGGATGGACAAAGAACAGTCAGAGACAGCAAGACCCACTAATACCAGAGATAACCAGATGACAAAAGGAAAATATAAAAACATTACCAAAAGAAACCAAGGTGACATGGCACCATCTGAAACCAGTTCTCCCACAAAAGCAAGTCCTGGATACCCTAACACACCAGAAAAGCAAGATTTGGATTTATTAGGATGGCAACTCCAACTTGTTTCCTGGGACCATTTGCATGGAAGACTTTTTCCATCCTTTTACGCCAAGATTCTCTCTCTCTCTCTCTCTCTCTCTCTCTCTCTCTCTCTCTCTCTCTCTCTCTCTCTCTCTCTCTCTCTCTCTCTCTCTCTCTCTCTTTTAGGCGAGTTTCTTGTATGAAGCAAAATGATAGACCTTATTTGTGTATCCAGTCAGTTAGATTATGTCTTTTTATAGATGAGTGGAGTCCATTAACATTGAGAGATAGTAAAGACAGACTGTTGGTTCCTGATGTCTGTTTTTGTAGATGGCTTTGTGTGGTTGTGGTTCTCTCCTTTTGACTTTGTTGTGAGATACTTAGTATCTTGTCTTTTTCTTGGTGTAGTTACTTTCCTTGTTTTGGAGTTTTCCTTCTAGAATCCTCTGTAGGGCTGGATTGGTAGATAGATAATGTTTGAATTTGGTTTTGTCCTGGAATATTTTGCTTACTCCATCTATGTTGATTGAGATTTCTCCTGGGTATAGTAGCCTGGGCTGGCACTCATGTTCTCTTAGGGACTGCATGACCTCTGTCCAGGCTCTTTTGTCTTTTAGTGTCACTGTTGAGAAGTCTGGTTTAATTCCGACAGGTCTACTTTGTATTTTACTTGGCTTTTTCCCCCTGCAAGTTTTAATATTCTTTATTTCGTCTGTGCATTTAGTGTTTTGATTATTATGTGATGAGAGGATTTTCTTTTCTGGTCCCATTTATTTGGTGTTCTATAGGCTTCTTGTACCATTATGGCCATCTCTTTCTTTAGATTTGGGTAGTTTTCTTCTATGATTTTGTGAAGATATTTTCAGGTTCTTTGAGCTAGGAATCTTTGTTCTCCTCTATTCTGATTATTCTTAGATTTGGTCTTTATTATCCTGTATTTTTTTAGGGAATTTATTTGTTTCCCCTTTAAGGGCTATATAGATGTATTTTCCTAAATTTCTTTCCTTGAATTATTTATATCCTCCTTAAAGGACTCTATTATCTTCATAAAATAGGATTTTAGGTCAATTTCCTGATTTTCAAGTGTGTTGGTATATTTAGGGCTTGCTGTGGTGGGAGAACTAGGGTCTGATGATGCCTACATATATTGACTTTTGTTGCTTTTGTTCTTGTCCTTGCCTCTTGCTATCTGGTTATCCCTGGTGTTTTCTGGACTTGGTGTTTCTGTCTGGAGCCTGCCCCTATTGTTCCTGGGTTGCTTCAGGTTTCCTGGGAGGCCTGTGGCCCTGGCTGTAGCAGACTTTTTGTCAGGCCTTCTGACTGTGGTGTCTTCAGAGGGGCACGTATGTTGGTGACTTGTTTCTCTGGCTGCAGTGGCTCTTCTAGGAGGTTTTCTGGGAGGCCTTTAGACTATGGAGTCTTCAGTGGGGCAGAGAAGCTGCTGATCTGTTACCCTGGCTGCAGCAGATCTCCTGAGAGGCCTTTAGACTGTTGGGTCTTCAGAGGAGCAGTCAAGCTGTTGTCCTATGTGAAGATGTTCTCCAAGGGGGGAGGGCTACATACTATGGTTTCTGTTTCTCTGTGTGCAGCAGAACTCCAAGGAGGCTTTCAGTCTGTTGGGTCAGTTGTCTTGCATGCTATAGAGCCTCTGAGATGTCTTCAGATTGTGGTGTCTATTGCTCAGTTGCCCTGTGTATAGTAGATCTCCTGGGTTGCCTTCAGGCTGTAGTGTCGGTTACCCTGAGTACAGTGGATATGGTGTCTTAAGGGGAGCAGACTAGCTATCACTCTGTCCCATCGTATAGGACCAGACAGAAGGGGAGTGGTAGTCTCTGGGTAGGGGTTTAGTAGGTGATGAGTTCTGAGTCCACTGGGCTCACAGCGGCAGCTCTTGGACTTTGGGAGGGTTCTTACCGAATTCTCTGAGTACAGTGGCTCTTCTGGGATGACTCAGGATATGGTGTCTTCATGGGTACAGACTAGCTAGAATTGAACTGCTCAGAGTGCAGTGGCTCTTCTGGGATGGCTCAGAATATGGTGTCTTCAGAAGTACAGACTAGGGGGCTGGAGAGATAGCTCAGTGGTTAAGAGCACTGACTGCTCTTCCAAAGGTACTGAGTTCAAATCCCAGCAACCACATGGTGGCTCTCAGCCATCTGTAATGAGATCTGATGCCCTCCTCTGGTGTATCTGAAGACAGCTACAGTGTACTTACATATAATAATAAATAAATCTTTTTTTTTTTAAAAAAAAAGAAGTACAGACTAGCTAGCAGTCTGCCCAAGCAGAAAGCACTGGGTGGAAGCGGAGTGGTATTTGCAGGGCAGGGGTCTTGGGGAATGATAGGTCCCCAGTCCACTGTGCTCCTAGCAGCAGCTATGGGACTTCAAGAGGGTTCTTATCAAATGCTTTGAGTGTAGCGGATCTTCTGGGATGGCTCAGAATATAGTGTCTCCAGGGATAAAAGAATAATTGTAATAGAAGAGAGAAAAGATTCTTAGTTCAAAGGTCCAGAAAATATCTTCAACAAAATCAAGGGAGAAACTTCTGTAACCTAAAGAAAAAGATGGCTATAAGTGCACAAGAAACTTACAAAACACCAGATAGATTGGACAAGAAAAAAAATCCTACCACCACACAATAATCAAATCACTGAATGTATAGAACAAAAAAAGAATATTATGAGATGTAAGGGTAAAAGGCCAAGTAACATACAAAGGTAGACATATCAAAATTATACCTGACTTCACAAAAGAGATGCTAAAAGCCAGAAGAGCCTGGATAGATGTCTTGCAGATCATAAGAGACCACAGATGTCAACCCAGAGTACTATATGAAGCAAAACTTTTAATCACCATAGATAGAGAAACCAAGATATTCCATGACAAAAGCAAATTTAAACACTATTTTTTTCACTAACCTGGCCAAACAGAGCATACTAGAAGGAAACCTCCAACCCCATGCAGCTAACTACACCCAGAAACATGTAAGAAATAAATGCTTTCACACCATTAAAAGCAAAACAAGAGAAATACACACACACACACACACACACACACACACACACACACACACACTACCACCACCATCACCAAAGTAACAGGAAGTAACAATCACTGATCATTAATATCTTTCAACATTAATGAACTCAATTCACAAATAAATAGACACAGGTTAACAGAGTAGATACATAAACACAATCCATCATTCTTCTGTATACCAGAAATATATCTTAGCAACCAAGATAGATATTGTCTCAGAGTAAAAAGTTGGAAAAAGGTTTTCCAAGAAAACAAACCCAAGAAATAAGCTGGAGTAGGCATTCAAATATTTAATAAAATAAACTTTCAATGAAAAGTAATCAGAAGAGACATGGAAGGACACTTTATACTCATCAAAGGAATAATCCTCCAAGAGCATCTCAATTCTGAACATCTATGCTCCAAATGCAAGGGTACCCACATTTGTACAAGGAACATTACTAAAGATTAAATTACATATCTAATCCCATACATTAATACTAGGTGACTTCAACATCCCATTTTTGATGACCAATGAACAGGTCATCCAGACAGAAACTAAACAAGGAAATGATAAAGCTAACAGAGGTCATAAATCTAATGTACCTAACAGATATCTACAGAATATTTCACCCAAACACAAAAGAATACACCTTCCTCTCAGCACCTCAGGGAACTTTCTCCAAAATTGAATGTGCTCTCAAACACAAAGCAAGATTCAACAGATATAAAAAAATTGAAATAATGCTTTATATTTTATGATAAAGCATGAGTAAAAGCTAGACTTCAACAACAATGAAAATAACTGAAAACTGATAAACTAATGGAAATTGAACAACTCTCTGCTCAATAATCACTGAGTAAATGAAGAAATAGAGAAAGAAATTAAAGACTTTCTAAAATTCAATGAAAATGAAGGCATAACATATAATTTTTGGGATACAGTGAAAACAGCATTAAAAGGAAAGTTCAGAGTACTGGAAAAGATCTCATACTGGTACAACTTAATAGCCCATCTGAAAATTCTAGAACAAAAACCAGAAACACACCCAAGAGGAGTAGATAGCAGGAAATAAACATAGGGCTGAAAACAATAAATTAGAAAGAAAGAAAGCAATTCAAAGAATCAGCAAAACCAAGAAATGGTTCTTTGAGACAAAGTCAACAAAACAAACTTACCCTTAGTGGAGCCAACTAAAAGAAATAGAAAGAATATCCAAATTAAACAAAGCAGAAAAGGAGGTTTTACAACAGATACTTAGGAAATCTAAAGAATCATTAGTTCTTATATCAAAAATCTTGTACTTCACGAATTGGGAAGTCAAAATAAAATGGATGATTCTCTTGATAGACACCACTTGTAAAGTTAAATAAAGATCAGATAAACAATTTAAATAGACCTATAACCCCCAAGGGAGTAGAAACAGTCAATAAAAGAATGCCAAAAAAAAAAGCACAGGGTCAGATGGTTTTAGCTCAGAATTATATCAGACTTTCAAAGGCCTAATACCAATACACCTCAAACTATTCCATAAAATAAAAACTATAGAAACATTGTCAAACTCATTTGAAGAGGGCATATTTACCCTGATATCTAAAGTGCACGACTCAACAAAGAAAGAGAATTTCAGACTAATTTTTCTTATGAACACTAGTGCAACAGTACTCAATAAAATATTCTCAAACCAAATCTAAGAACACAGCAAAAACATCATCCACTATGATTATGTAGGCTTCATCCCCAGGGATGCAGTGATATAACATAGTGATACAGGATTCACCGTATGAAAATCCATCATTGTAATCCACCATTTAAACAAGTTGAAAGAATAACACATGTGTTTTTTATTAGATTTTGGAAAAGCTTTTTACCAAAATTCAATACCCTTTCATGATAATTGTCTTGGAGAGATCTGGGATGTAAGATGCATAAATAAGCATAATAAAAGCAATTTACAGCAAGCCAATAACCAACATCAAATTAAATGGAGAGAAACTTAAAGCAATTCCAATAAAGTTAGGGACAAGACAGGACTGAATACTCTCTTTATTTCTGCTCAATACAGTATTTAAAATTTTAGCTTGAGCAACAAAACAATTCAAGGGGCCCAAGGGGATTCACACTAGACAGGAAGAAGTCAAAGTGTCACTGTTCACACATGATGACTTCAAAAATTCTACCTGAGAATGCCTATAGCTGATAAGCACATTCGGAAGAGTGAATGGCTAAAAAAATAACTCAAAAAATCAGTTGCCCTTCTAAATCACAAATGATTAACAGACTGAGAAAGAAATTATGTAAATAATGCCACATACAATAGCCACAAATAATATAAAGTATTTTGGTGTAATTCTAACCAAGCATGTGAAAAATCTGTATGACAAGAACTTCAAGTCAGTGCAGAAAGAAATTGCAGAAGATATCAGAAGATGGAAACATCTCCCAAGCTCATGGATGTGTTGTAATTTAGCATAGTAATTTACATAAAATACAATTTAATGTAGTAAAAAATGGTCCTCTTATCAAAAGCAGTCTACAGACTTAATGCAATTCCCCCTCAAAATTTCAACACAATTCTTTATGGAACTTGAAAAAACAATAATCAATTTTATATTGAAAAACACAAAACTAAGGCTAGCTAAAACAATCCTGAACAATAAAAGAACTTCTGGAAGAATCACCATCCCTGATTTCAAATTGTATGGCAGAGTAATAGAAAGAAAAGCTTAATGACATTGGCATAAAAACAGATAGGCTGATCAATGGAATCTAATTGAAGATCCAGAAATAAATCCACATACCTATGGACACTTGATTTTTGACAAAGAATCCAAAAAGTATACAATGGAAATAAGAAAGCATCTTCAACAAATGCTACTGGTCTAATTAGATGTTTACATGTAAAAAATGCAAATTGATCCATATTTATCACCCTGCACAGATCTCCAAGTGGATCAAAGATTTTATCATAAAACCAGATACACTAAATCTGACAGAAGAGAAAACTGGGGAATATCTTTGAACACATAGGTACAGGGAACGACTTCCTGAACAGAACACCAACTGCTCAGGTACTAAGACCAACAATTACTAAATGGGACCTCATAAAACTAAAAAGCTTCTGTAATGCAAAGAAGACTATCAATACGACAAAATAACAGCCTACAGAATGGGGGGAAAATCTTCATGAAGTGCATATATCCATTAGATGGCCGATACCCAAAATATATAAAGACCTAAGCAATTAGACACCAACAAACCAAATAACCCAATTAAAAAAATGTGCACAGCTAAACAGAGTATTCGCAACAGAGGAATCTCTAATGGCTGTGAAGTACTTAAGAAAATGCTCAACATCCTTAGTCATCTGTGAAAGGAAAATCAAAATTTCTTTGAGATTCCATCTTAAACTCATCAGAATCGCTAAGATCAAAACCTCAAGTGACAGCGCATGCTGTTGGAGCAAGGGGAATATTCCTCCATTGCTCGTGGGAGTGAAAACTATACAACCCCTTTGGAAATCAACTTGACAGTTTCTCAGAAAATTGGAAAGCATTCTACCTGAAGACACAGCTATACCTCTCTGGGCATATATCCAAAAAATGCTTCAGGATACCATGAGGAAATGTGCTTAACTTTGTTAATAGCAGTTTTATTCATAATAGCTAGAAGCTAGAAATAACCTTGATGTCCTTCACCAAAGGATAAAGTAAATGTGTTACATGTAGTACGCATTGGAATTCCCTCAGCTATTAAAAACAAAGATGTCATGACATTTGCAGGCAAGTGGAGGGAATTAGATAATTTCATCCTGATTGAGGTAACCCAGACCCAGAAAGACATACAATGTTTTTACTCATACCTAGATATTAGCCATATAGTGCAGGATAGCCATGCTATAATCCATAGGCCCAAAGAAGCTAAGTAACAAGAAGGGTCTAAGTGAGGATGTTTGAATCTCATTTTGAAGGGGAAATAAAACAAACATTGGTATAGATGGAGAAATAGAACTGGGTGAGAAAGGGAATGGGAAGGAACACACACACACACACACAGAGATAGATAGAGAGAGAGAGAGAGAGAGAGAGAGAGAGAGAGAGAGAGAGAGAGAGAGAGAGAGAGAGAGAGAACTAGGACAGAGAACTTGAATTGGTGAAAAGGGTTATCTCTAAAGAAAGGCAACTTTCATGAAACTCTGAGAGTGACCCTAGCTAAGACTTCTAGTTATATGAGGATATGAAACCTGAAACAGCAACCTCCTTAAATCAGGCAAGGCTTCCAATGGAGGACACAAATCCCCCAACAAAACCTTTGACCCACATTTTGTCCCGCCTACCACATGTGCAGGGATAAAGATGAAGCAGAAATTGAGAGAATGACGAAATAATGACAAGCTTGACTTGAAATCCATGCAATGAGGAGAGCCCACCCCTAATACTATTAATGATATTTTCCTATATTTGCAGACAGGAATGTAGCTGTCCTCTGAGAGTTTTCACATAGCAGCAAATGGACATAGATGCAGAGACCCACAGCTAAACATTAGGTAAAGCTTGGGAAATCTTCTAGAAGAGAGAGGAGAAAGGATTTAAAGAGCTGGGGCCAGGGGTTGTGAAGGATACTACAAGAAAACTTACAGAATCAACTAATTTCTGCATTTAGAGGTTTACAGAGTCTGAATCACCAAAGTACATGTGTGAGATGGACCTAGGCCCCCATACATATGTAACAAATGTGCAGCTTTGCATTCATGTGGGACCCCCTAAATCTAGGACAGAAGCTGTCTCTGACTCTGTTGCCTGTCTTTAGAACCCTTTCGCCTACCTGGACTGCCTTGTCTAGTCTCAATAAGAGAAGATGCCCGAAGTCCTACTTCTGTTTAATAAACCAAGACAGGTTGATATCCATGGGAGACCTCTTCTATGAGGAAAAGGGGAAGGGGAAATGGGAGGAGAGGAGAAAAGGGAAAAGGACTGGGAGAAGATGAGGAAGGGGAAATTGGAATCAGGATACAAAGTAAATTAAAAAATATTATTAAAAATACAAAAAATATAATGAATGTGACCATACAGGTAAAACAAAGAGAAAAGGTTAGTGGTCCTACATTTTTCCTTATAACAATTAACATGAATTTTTAATTAAAAAAATTAAATATGATTTTAAGGAAAATGCATACATGATTCTGGTAAGATGTTACCATTTAAATCTTTATTCCAATTCTCGATTATATTAGTTAACCTTAACAGCTGGATATTTCAATACTAAAATATGATTTTTTTCTGACAAACAACTGTCCTCATTTAAATGCCGAAGCCTTTATTCTGAAGAGAATGAAAAGAATTAAGGGAATAGTTAATGTTTGTGATTTTATTCTTTGTTTAGATGTGAGAGCATACATGAATCCATATATTTTAAAGGTATTTCTGACCATCACTGCCTGTTAAAAAAATGAAAGAAACAAACAAATAGCTTTTTCAAGATGTTTATTTTAGCTAGACCCATGTAAGAGAAAACTCTAAACCTTTACAAATGTCATTTTTAAAACTTTGAGGCTGAAACAGACATCAAAAGAGTTTAAAGATTGTTTCTATTTTAGTTCTAAAATAATAAGGTCCTAAACGCCCAAATTCATTCTGCTTTGGATGTCTTACTCTATTTTGAATTTCAATAAACAGTAATGAAAAATTAAATATTTTTCTACCAAAAATATTTCAAAGCACTGGTTTTAATAAATCAATCATTAACAAGTATTAAATTTGATTAAGAAAACAAAACCACTACTGTAATTTATCTGTTTATAAATGTTAGATATATAAGATGCCATATGTTTTCTATTTTCATTTTTTGAATACAGCTTTCTGAGATTTAATTTAAAATTTCATCAAAATTGTTTTCTAAATTTTGCAATAACAATAATAAGGCTAAGATTAAGGTGTATTATAAAAATCTATTTTAAATGACGATGGAAGTAACTAACTTAACATTAACATAAAGATTATAAAAATTTTAAAGGTTGATTAATATCTTTTTTTTGGATTTTGTTATTAGATATATTCTTTATTTATATTTCAATTGATTTCCCCTTTCCTGGATCCTCCCTCCCCGAAAGTCCCATAAGCCTTCTTCCCTGCCCTTGTTCCCCAGTGAACCCCTTCCTGCTTCCCTGTCCTGGTATCCCCTACACTGCTGCATTGAGCCTTTCAAAGACCAGAGGCCTCTCCTTCCTTCTTCTTGGGCATCAATTGATATGTGGATTGTTTCTTGGGTATTCCGAGCTTCAGGGCTAATATCTGCTTATCAGTGAGTCCATACCATGTGTATTCTTTTGTGATTGGGTCACCTCACACAGGATGATATTCTCCAGTTCCACTCATTTGCATAAGAATTTCATGAATTCAATGTTTTTAATAGCTGAGTAGTATTCAATACTGTAAATATACAACGATTTCTGTATTCTTTCTTCTGTTGAGGGACATCTGGGTTCTTTCTAGCCTCTGGATATTATAAATAGGGCTGTTATGAACATAGTGGAGCATGTGTCCTTATTGCATGCAGGTAAAACCTCTGGGTATATGCCCAGGAGTGGTATAGCCGGATCCTCCGGGAGTGTCATGCCCAGTTTTCTGAGGAACCGCCAGACTGATTTCCAGAGTGGTTGTACCAGCTTGCAATCCCACCAGCAGTAGAGGAGTGTTCCTCTTTCTCCATATCCTTACCAGCACCTGCTGTCTCCTGAGTTTTTTAACTTAGCCATTCTGACTGGTGTGAGGTGAAATCTCAGGGTTGTTTTGATTTGCAGTTCCCTGATGATTAAGGATGTTGACCATTTCTTTAGGTGCTTCTCAGCCATTCGATATTCCTCAGGTGAAAATTTTTTGTTTAGCTCTGTACCCCATTTTTAATAGGGTTATTTGGCTTTCTGGAGTCTACCTTCTTGAGTTCTTGTATATATTGGATATTAGCCCTCTGTCGGATGTAGGGTTGGTAAAGATCTTTTCCCAATGTGTTGGTTGCTGTTTTATCCTTTTGACAGTGTCCTTTGTCTTACAGATACTTTGTAATTTTATGAGGTCCCATTTGTCAATTCTTGATCTTAGATCATAAGCTATTGCTGTTCTGTTCAGGAAATGTTCCCCTGTACCCATGTGCTTAAGGCTCTTCCACAGTTTCTCTTCTATTAGTTTCACTGTGTCTGGTTTCATGTGAAGGTCCTTGATCCACTAGAACTTGAGCTTAGTACAAGGAGATAAGAATGAATTGATTTGCATTCTTCTGGATGTTGACCTGCAGTTGAACCAGCACCATTTGTTGACAAGTCAATCCTTTTGCCACTGGATGGTTGTAGCTCCTTTGTTAAAGAACAAGTGACCATAGGTGTGTGTGTTCATTTCTGTGTCTTCAATTCTATTCCACTGATCTATGTGCCTGTCAGTGTACCAATACCACTTAGTTTTTAACACTATTTTTCTGTAGTACTGCTTGAGGTCAGGGATACTAATTTCCCCAGAAGTTCTTTTACTGTTGAGAATAGTTTTAGCTATCCTGGGTTTTTTGTTATTCCAGATGAATTTGAGAATTGCTCTTTCTAACTCTATGAAGAATTGAGTTGGGATTTTGATGGGGATTACATTAAATCTGTAGATTGCTTTTGGCAAGATGGCCATTTTAACTATATTAATCCTGCCAATCCATGAGCATGAGGATTTTTCCATCTTCTGAGGTCTTCTTCGATTTCTTTCTTCAGAAACTTGAAGTTCCTGTCATACAGATCTTTCACTAGTTTGGTTAGAGTCACACCAAGATACCTTATATTGTTTGTGTCTATTTTGAAGGGTGTCATTTCTCTAATTTCTTTCTCAGCCTGTTCATCCTTTGAGTACAGGAAGGCTACTGATTTGCTTGAGTTAATTTTCTATACAGCCACTTTGCTGAAGTTGTTTATCAGCTGTAGGAGTTCTCTGGTGGAGTTCTTTTGGTCGCTAAAGTATACTAACATATTATCTGCAAATAGTGATAGTTTGACTTCTTCCTTTTAATTTATATTCCTTGGACCTCCTTTTGTTGTCTAATTGCTCTAGCTAGAACTTCAAGTACTATATTGAAAAGATATGGAGAGAGAGGGCAGCCTTGTCTAGTCCCTGATTTTAGTGGGATTGCTTCAAGTTTCCTCCAGATTTTCCAGTTGTGTTGAGTATAGGCTTTTGTAGTAGGATCTGTAGTTTGATGTTGGCTACCGGTTTTCTGTAAATTCCTTTTACTTTGTTTAGATATGGGCCTTGAATTCCTGATCTTTCCAAGACCTTTAACATGAAAGGATGCTGAATTTTGTCAAATGCTTTCTCAGCATCTAATGAAATGACCATGTGGTTTTTTTTCTTTGAGTTTGTTTATGCAGTGGATTACATTTATGGATTTCAGTATATTGAAAAATCCCTGCATCACTGGGATGAACCCTACTTGATCATGGTGAATGATCATTTTGATGTGTTCTTGGATTCAGTTGGCCAGAATTTTATTGAGTATTTTTGCATCGATATTCATAAGGGAAATTGATCTAAAGTTCTCTTTCTTTGTTGGGTCTTTGGGTTCGTTTTGTATCAGCAAAATTTTGACTTCATTGAACAAGTTGTGTAGTGTTCCCTCTGTTTCTATTTTGTGGAATAGTTTGAGTAGTATCGGTGTTAGGTCTTCTTTGAAGTTCTGATAGAATTCTGCACTAAAACCATCTGGTCCTGTGCTTTTTTCAGTTGGGAGACTGTCAATGACTACTTCTATTCCTTTATGAGTTATTGGACTGTTTAGATGGTCTATCTGATCCTGATTAAACTTTGATAGTTGGTAACTTTCTAGGAATTTGTCCATTTCCTCCAGATTTTCCAGTTGTGTTGAGTATAGGCTTTTGTAGTAGGATCTGTAGTAGTAGATTTTGTAGTAGGATTTTTTTGAATTTCCTCAGTTTCTGTTGTTATTTCTCCCTTTTCATTTCTGATTTTGTTAATTTGGATACTATCTCTCTGCCCTCTGGTTAGTCTGGCTAAAGGTTTATCTATCTTGTTGATTTTCTCAAAGAAGGAGCTCCGGGTTTAGTTGATTCTTTGTATAGTTCTTTTTGTTTCTATCTGCTTGATTTCAGCCCTGAGTTTGATAATTTCCAGCCTTCTACTTCTCTTGGGTGTATTAGATTCTTTCTGTCCTAGAGCTCTCAGGTTTGCTCTTAAGCTGCTAATGTATGCTCTCTCCAGCTTCTTTTTGGAGGCACTCTGAGCTATGAGATTTCCTTCTAGCATTGCTTTCATTGTCTCATAAATTTGGGTATGTTGTGCCTTAATTTTTATTAAATTCTATAAAGGTTTTGATTTCTTTCCTTATTTCTACCTTGACCAAGGCATCATTGAGTTGAGCATTGCTCAGCTTCCATGTGTATGTGGACTTTCTGGGTTTTTTTTTTTTGTTTTTTTGGTTTTTTTTGCTATTGAAGACCACCTTTAGTCCATAGTGATCTAATAGGAGGCATGGGATTAGTTTGATCTTCTTATATCTGTTGAAGTCTGTTTTGTGACCAATTATATGGTCAATTTTGGAGAAGCTACCATGAGGTGCTGAGAAGAAGGTATTTTCTTTTGATTTAGGATGAAAACTTCTATAGATAACTATTAAATCCATTTGGTCCAAAACTTCTGCTAGTTTCACTGTGTCTCTGTTTAGTTTGTGATTCCCTGATCTGTCCACTGAGGAGAGTGGGGTGTTGAAGTCATCCACAATTATTGTGTGAGTTTTGATGTGTGCTTTAAGCTTTAGCAAAGTTTCTTTTATGAATGAAGGTGCCCTTGTATTTGGAGCACAGAGGTTCAGAATTGAGAGTTATTCCTGTAGATTTTTCCTTTAATGTGTATAAAGTGTCCTTCTGTGTCTTTTTGATGACTTTTAATTGAAAGTCTATTTTATTTGATATTAGAATGGGTACTCCAGCTTGTTTCCTAGGATCATTTGCTTGGAAAACTGCTTTCCAGCCTTTTACTCTGAGGTAGTGTTTGTCTTTGACACTGAGATGCATTTCCTGTATGCAGCAACATGTTGGGTCCTGTTTTCATATCCAGTCTGTTAGTCTATGTCTTTTTATTGGGGAATTGAGTCCATTGGTGTTAAAAGATATTAAGGAAAAAGTGATTGTTGCTTCCTATTTTTGCAGTAATTTTTATTTTTGTGTGGTTATATTTTTTTGGGTTTGTTGAAAGAAGATTAATTATTTGCTTTTTCTAGTGTGTAGTTTCCCTCCTTTTGTTGGTGTTTTCCATTCATTATCCTTTGAAGGGCTGGATAGGTGGAAAGATACTGTGTAAATTTGTTTTTGTCATGAAATACCTTGGTTTCTCCATCTTCAGTAATTGAGAGATTTGCTAGATATAGCCATCTGGGTTGCCATTTGTGTTCCCTTAGGGTCTGTATGACATCTGCCCAGGCTTTTCTGGCTTTCATAGTGTCTGGTGAGAAATCTGGTGTAATTCTGATAGGTCTACCTTTATATGTTACTTGACCTTATTTCTTTTTTTTTTAAATTTTCTATATTTTTTTATTTCCATTCTAAATGATTTCCCCTTTCCCATTTCCTCCTTTCCCAAAAGTTCCATAAGCCCCCTTCCCTCCCCCTGTTCCCCATTCAACCCCCTCTCACTTCTCTGTCCTAGTATTCCCCTACATCCAATCTTTCAAGGACCAGGGGTCTCTCCTTCCATCTTCTTGGAAATCTATTGATATATGAATTGCTTCCTGGGTATTCTGAGATTCTGGGTTAATATTCCCTTATCAGTGACTGCATACTATGTGTGTTCTTTTGTGATTGGGTTACCTCACTAAGGATGATATTTTCCAATTCTGACTATTTGCCTAAGAATTTCGTGAATTCATTGTTTTTAATTGCAGAGTAGTATTCCATTGTGTAAATATACCACATATTCTGAATCCATTCTTCCGTTGAGGGACATATGGGTTCTTTCCAGCTTCTGGCTATTATCAATAAGGCTGCTATGAACATAGTGGAGCATGTGTCCTTATTGCATGCAGGGGAAGCCTCTGGGTATATGCCCAGGAGTGGTATAGCTGGATCCTCTGGGAGTGTCATGCCCACTTTTCTGAGGAACCGCCAGACTGCTTTCCAGAGTGGTTGTAGCAGCTTGCAATCCCACCAGCAATGGAGGAGTATTCCTCTTTCTCCACATCCTCGCCAACAACTGCTGTCTCCTGTGTTTTTGATCTTAGCCATTCTGACTGGTGTGTGGTGGATTCTCAGAGTTGTTTTGATTTGCATTTCTCTAATGACTAAGGATGTTGAACATTTCTTTAGGTGTTTCTCAGCCATTAGATATTCTTCAGGTGAGAACTCTTTGGTTAACTCTTCACCCCATTTTTTAATAGGGTTATTTGCTCTCTGGAGTCTAACTTCTAGAGTTCTTTTTATATATTGGATATTAGCCCTCTGTCGAATGTAGGGTTGGTAAAGATCTTTTCCCAGTTTGTTGGTTGCCATTTTGACCTTTTGACAGTGTCCTTTGCCTTACAGAAACTTTGTAATTTTATGAGGTCCCATTTGTCAATTCTTGATCTTAGAGCATAAGTTATTGGTGTTCTGTTCAGGAAATTTGCCCCTGTGCCCATATGTTCAAAGTTCTTCCCTAGTTTCCTTTCTATTAGTTTCAGTGTGTCTGGTTTTATGTGGAGGTCCTTGATCCACTTGAAATTGAGCTAAGTGCAAGGAGATAAGAATGGATTGCTTTGCATTCTTCTGCATATTGACCTCCAGTTTAACCAGCACCATTTGTTGAAAAGGCTATCTTTTTTCCACTGGATGGTTTGAGCTCCTTTGTCAAAGATCAAGTGACCATAGGAGTGTGGGTTCATTTCTGGGTCTTCAATTCTGTTCCATTCATCTACATGAGTGTCACTGTACCAATACCATGCAGTTTTTAACACTATTGCTCTGTAGTACAGCTTGAGGTCCAGGATATTGATTCCCCCAGCAGTTCATTTACTCTTGAGAATAGTTTTAGCTATCCTGGGTTTTCCGTTATTCCAGATGAATTTTTGAATTGCTCTTTCTAACTCTATGAAGAATTGCATTGGGATTTTGATGGGGATTGCATTGAATCTGTATATTGCTTTTGGCAAGATAGACATTTTTGCTTCATTAATTCTGCCAGTCCATGAGCATGGAAGATTTTTCCTTCTTCTGAGGTCTTGTTCAATTTCTTTCTTCAGAGACTTGAAGTTCTCATCATACAGATCTTTCACTTGTTTGGTTAGAGTCACACCAATATACTTTATATTGTTTGTGGCTATCATGAAGGGTGTCATTTCTCTCATTTCTTTCTCAGTCTGCTTATCCTTTGAGTATAGGACCTTATTTCTTTACTGCTTTTAATATTCTTTCTTCGGTTAGTACATTTTTTGTTTTAATTATCATGTGACGGGAGGAATTTCTTTTCTGGTCAAATCTATTTGGAGTTCTGTAGGCTTCTTATATTTTCATGGGCATCTCTTTCTTTAGGTTAGGGAATTTTTCTTTTGTAATTTTTTCGAAGACATTTATTGGTCTTTAAGCTGGAAATCTTCACCCTCTTCTATACTTATAATCCTTAAGTTTGGTTTTCTCATTTTGTCCTGGATTCCCTGGTTATTTTGCATCAGGAGTTTTTGCGTTTTTCATTTGACTATTGTATCAATGTTTTCTATGGTATCTTCTGCATCTGAGATTTTCTCTTCTATCTCTTGTATTCTATTGTTGATGCTTGGATCCATGACTCCTGACTTCTTTCCTAGGTTTTCTATGTCCTGAGTTGTTTCCCTTTGTGATTTCTTTATTGTTTCTATCTCCATCTTTAGATCCTGGATGGCTTTTTTAAATTCCTTCACCTGTTTTGTTGTGTTTACCCTTAGTTCTTCAAGGGCTTCTCCCTGTTTACTTGTGTTCTACTATATTTCTTTAAGGGACTTATTTATGTCCTTCTTGAAGCCCTCCATCAGCATCATGAGCTGTGATTTTAAATCCAAATCTTGATTTTCTGGTGTGTTGGAGTATTTCGATACTGACTTGCTGTTGTGGGAGAATTTGGTTTGGATGGAGCCATATTGCTTTCATTTCTGTTAGTAACATTTCTAAGTTTGCCTTTGGCCATGTGGTTATCTCTGGTGTTAGTTGGTCCTGCTGTCACCGGCTGGTGATTTTCTGTCCTGTGTGCCTGCAATCCTATCTCAGCACCCCTGGGTGACCAGCTTTCCCCTGTCACAGATTGCTTTGGGACTGTCCAGCTCCTGGTTGTAGGTCGGGCCCTGGCAGACCGAGTCCCAAGTTGTCTTACACTCAGGTGTTCCCTGTGTTCCTAGCTGCAACAGTCTGTTCTGTGGAAGGAGAGAACATGTTGGCCTCACCTCTACTAGTAGGACTCAATTCAGAGCAGATATCCCCTAGCAGACTAGGTGCACAGAAGGCTGTGACAGTGCTGCCCAGCTCCTGTGTGTAGGCGGAGCCCCGGCGGGGCATGTCTCAAGCGATCTACTCTTATATACAGGTGATCCCTGTGGACCTGTCTCCAACTGTCCACTCAATCACAGTAGCAAAGATGGCGGCACCTCACCTCTAAATGCAGGACTTCTTCCAACTGGGGGACTCCCTGCAGGGCAGATGTCCCCTGGCAGGGTAGGTGCACAGATGGTTGTGGTGCTGCCGAGATTCTTGGTGCAGGCAGAGCCCTCGTGGGGCATGTCCCATACGATCTTCCACTTGGGTGATTTCTATGTGTCTGTCTGTACCCCTCCACACAGTCACAGGAGTAAAGATGGCAGCCTAATTTAATATCCTGAGATAAAATTAATGCTTGATTTTCTATAGTATTTTCTTAAGTACTGATATATTCTTAGTATGCTTTTACAAAATGGACACTTAAACTCTATTATTTAATTTTAGTTTTGTCCCTTTGTTTGTTTGCCCCTTGGACAAAGTCTTTGAGTTTTTGGGTAGGGATATCATTTTAATCATTAAAAATATCTGTTTAGATAATAATGCCTACTCAGAATATTCCTAATAAGTTGAATAGTGATTGTAAAGCTTGTTTTAGTGAGTAAATATTAAAAATTGTTCATAACATTTATATTAGATAAAAAAACACATAGGACAATTAAAGACTTTTAACTATGATAATTAATGTTTAAAATTAGCTACAGAATCCTAGGCCATGGTCACTCAAATGTCTTTAGAGTAAACTATTTCTTATTCCATTTAAGATAGGGCTGGTGATATATCATTTTAAGCTCAGAAAGTGTCATTGTTCACATGATAGTAATATTCTAATTGTGTGACGAGAAGGATTGGAAAATCATGTGAAGTTTATATTATTAGTAATGGTCACAAAAGGTACAGAAAAAAGGTAGAATAATTCTCTTTGGAGTTATGCAAAGACCAAGAGACATAAAAGGTGCAAATCTACATTTTACAGCTATGTGATTGATAAAGGCCTAGCCATATTGTTTATGATGTGCAAGGCATAGCTTCTTTATCAATGAAATAAGGATAAAACCATTCACCCTTAACCAGTTGGTTTTCAAAACTGAATGATATGTATGTGATAATCAATTTTAACTTCCAATTTGTTTAACTTAAAAAATACTTGCAAGATTAGGAAATCATTCCTGTCTGTGTTTGTGATAGTTTTCCATGGGATCTCTGACACATTGAATGGAATTATAATATGATGGTGTGATTGGTAGGTGAGTAAATAAAAGGTAAGAACTACATGTAAGAAGTAGATTACTGAGGACTATCTTGAAAAGACATATCTTGCCCTGGCCTCTTTGTGCACCCCTTTTGTTTCTTCCTATCTGCCATGATATAAACCATTTTTCTCTATCATGTTGAACTGATATATCTGAAACCACAATCCAAAACAAATTCTTTGTCTGTCAGGTATTTTGCCAAAGAAGGAGGAATGTACCTAAAACAAAATATAATGTACATTTTATTGAAATCAAAATAAGTTTAAAATATGGAGGATGAGAAAAATGCCAGTACAAACTATTTTCAAACATAGTTGATATCATTGGCTCACATCCCAAGATTATCTACAGTGAAATTCTGTAGAATGCTGAAATAATGACAACATAAAAGGTGACCATGGCCTTCATTGGGCAACTGCTTTTCCAAGACATCTCTCTATGGCTATCAGAAGATAATATTTAAAATATATAAAGAACTCAAGAAACTAGACATCAACAAACATAATAATCCAATTAAAATGAAATACTAAATAGACAATTCTCAACAGAGGAATCTCAAATGGTTGAGTAGCACTTAAAAATGAAGGAATGCAAATCAAAAGAACTTTGAGATTTCATCTTAGACCTGTCAGAATGGCTAAGATCAATAACACAAGGGACAGTTCATGACGGTGAGGATTTGAAGCAAGGGGAATATGTTGCTGGTGGGATAAAAACTTGTATAAAAGCTGTGAAAATCAATATGGATATGCCACAGAAAATTTGGTATTCATCTACCTCAAGATATTGGCATATACCTAAAGTATTCTTCATCCTGTCATGATAACACTTGTTCAACTATGTTCATAGCTGCTTTATTTATAATAGTCAGAAACTATAAACCATATAGGTGCCCCTCAGTCAAAACATGCATAAAGAAAATGTGGTGATACATTTACACAATGGCATGTTACCCACATATTTAAAACCATGTCTTCATAAAATTTGTAGGCAAATGGATGGAACTATAAAAAATCATCCTGAATGAAGTAACCCAGACCTAGAAGGACAAAATGTTATGTACTTACATATAAGTGGGAATCAAATACTAAGTAAAGAATAGTCAGACTACAGATTCAGAGAAGCTAGTAGGAAAGTTCAATGGGGAAAGAGGAGTGCATGAATTTCCCTGTAAAGGAGAAATAGAATAGATTTTTTTGGTGAATTGGGGTGGGTGGTGATGTGAATGGGAGGATTCAGGTGGAGGGGAGAGAGGGGAGTGGAGGAGTGAAGGGGTGAAGGGATAGTCATAAGAAAGACTCCATCTAGAAATGAATGGAAACAGATGCACACAACTACAGCAAAAACTAAGCAAAGCCAGGGAACTCTGAGGAGGAGGAGGAGTATTCAAGGAGCCAGAAGGGTTGAGAACACCAAGAGAACACAACCCATAGAATCAACTTATCAGGGCTCATAGGAACTCATAGAGACTGAAGTGACAATCATGAACCCTTAATGAGTCTGAGCTAGGTCCTTTAAATATACATTATGTGGTACAACTGTATCTAATGGAAACAACAAAAGTCATAAAGGCAGGCCCAGCTATTTGACAAAGGTCTAGCAAAGCTGAGCTCAATGATACTATGGCCATTGTACTATCCTTCACTTTCAGTCTTTTTCTCCACATGCCACATGCTTGGGAGGGGGGTGTTTATTATTTGTATAACTTGGGGATATTGGATTGATGGGAAATTCCTTATGAATATTTATGCCTTCTCCCAGGAGTACTGCTTCTAAGCTTCCCCAGGAAAGTCTTGAGTATATTACCCCTCCCTGCTTTTAGGGAGATATTTTATCTGGCCCTATTTGAACATCGTCTTTATGCTTTGGAGGTTATGACTCAAATAAAGATACCAGATGTCTCCATTTGAGGCTCTGACTCAAAGATACTCTTGAAACATCTGCCCCTGTACTTACTCCATAACAAGACAATCAAAACAAAGTAAATTTAAAAGGTAAACAAGATTGAGTGGGCTAAAGATGTTGGTCGAACATCAGTCTAAAATCCTCTTCTTACTATATGCTCATGTGTATGTGGCATATAAGATTTGGGGTGAGTATGGTATACTCCTCGAGGAAAAGATAGGGCAACAAAGTTAGACTGACTGGAGTTATCCTGCCATACACATATTCTTATATTGATGAACAGATAATGGTGTGGGTAAATAATTAAAGAATGAAGTATTAAGACCTTCCTTTCTCAGAGAAGTTAGCTCATGTAGGATTACCGTAGTATTGTATGACCAAGGAATAAAAGAATACCAACATTTGACATATAAATAAACTCTACAAAGATATAAACCTTATATTATTGCAGAAATTGAATAATAATTGAAGAAGCTTTGGCTTAAAAAGCTTTCCTGGGCCTAATGACAATTAACATTCTGACCATTAAAAGTTGATAAGAAGTGTTTGGGGCACAATGATCTGCCTAGGCTGGCTTGGAGATTTTCTTCCTGTCTAGTGCTTTTGAAATCACAAAAGCTACCAGCCTGAGAACAGGATCTCATGCTTTGGCAAAATATGCCTCTAGATTCTCAAAAGTTGAGTTATGGGGATAATGAGGGAAAATGATTATAAAAGCTATAACTGTTTCATTACTGTCAATGATGACTAAACTTCTGACCAAGAGGATGTTAAAACACATGTTCAGGGCCAAAAGTAATATGATCTATGCCTTGCAACAACATGAATCTATCCTTGCCTACTGAGTTCTGTATGAATAAAGAAGCACTCTGACACCAGTGAAGTTAGATTGCAAGATTTCCCCTGACTAATGCATGTGAGTCAGTCCTCTTTCACCAACTCCTTATCTCCTCTGTCTGACCTGGTCATCACTGGAGTTGGCCTCCAGCAGCATATCTTGATGTTCTTGTGGGACTCTTTAACATCAGGAGTGGGGGATAACTCTCTTTTTTCTGCACTTGGGAAAGTTTTTCTCTCACTGGTTGGCCTCATCCAGCTTGAATATGATGTGCTGAGTCTTATTGTAATTTGTTCTATCTTGTTTGGAGGCTCATTCCACCCCCTCCCATGCTCTATTTGAAGGGAAACTAAGGAGGAGTGCATGTAGAAGAGCAGAGAGATTGGGAAGGCCTGGCAGATGTGGAGATAGGAGAAACTACACTGCAGTAGGAATGTAATGTATATAAATAATTAAAAATAAAACTATAAAACAAATTGAAAACAAATCAGAATATGATCAAACAAGAAAAAAAAGCAATAGATGTACATCTAGATACAAAGACACTTTCACACTCAGGAATCCCATAAAATGTCAAACTTGGAAGCCATAATATATATGCAACAAGACTGTAAGGTAGAAAAATAAAATAGAATGAAGCCAATCAACAAACCAAATACCTGCCCCCCCAATCATCCAGACAATATTCTGAGACAAAAAACTTTAAATATATTGCTGAATTGGCTATATACTGCAGGGCATAGGGCCTATACTTAGTTCATTTGTTTTGCCAGTTTCTTGGAGAAAACTATTTCTAAATTTGCAAGTGGCTATTAACTGGAGATACCTTGGGGTTAGCAATGGATATATGTGTGTCCTTTTCCCTTAAGCTCTAAGATCCCATCTTACAGATTCCTACAGGTTCTGTGCATGCTGCCACTGACTCTGTGAGTTCATATGTGTTCTGGCCATGTTGTGTCTAGAAGGCCTTACTTCCTTTATGTCCTCCATCCCATCTAGCTTACACTCTTTCTCTCTCATTTTTTTAGAGTTCTCTGAACTCTAAGGAGTGAGATTAGATGGAGACATCCTATTTAGTACTGAATGTTCCAAGGTTTCTCACTCTTTGAACATTGTCTAGCTATGGGTCTTTGTATTAGTTCCCATCTACTGCTGGACAAAACTTCTCTGATGATCTATCTATAAATATAACAGAATGTCATTAAGAATCACTTTATTGCTATATTCCTTTAGGAGAACAGTAGTATTTGATTTTAGGTCTATGCTTCTGGCCTACTTAGTTGCTGGGAGCCTTCTCTGAGCACAAGTTTTCTCAGGATGCAGTTGGTTGGGTAGAGTATTGTGTGTGTGTGTGTGTGTGTGTGTGTGTGTGTGTGTTGGTCTTGCAAGAATAAGGAAAGGGGTTCTTTGAAATATCTCCCACAGTTCCTTTAATGCCCTAGGCCTCAAAGCTGAGAGTTTATTTATTGTTTGTCAGCTAGAGAACGTTATGCTCTCAGAATGAAGCACTTTTATAAAGGCAACATGCACAGAAACACAAATATTCATACACACCCAGTCATACACACATTTACTCTGGCCAGGCCAAACCTTCTGTCTTGCATACTTACATACATGTACCTATGCTTGCACATGCATATACGTATATTTGGTGAATGAAGCAAATATCTTCACGAGCAAGCTCCATAGATCAAGCATCAGCACAGAAAGAACTCACTCATTCTGTATGTAAAATAATCTTCAACCTTTATTGCATGGAGAAAGAAAAAGTTTCTACCTTTCTATTACTAAATTAAAGAAACCCAAGTCTGTAAGAAAAAAAGTCTTGTCATTGTCAGTAACATGAAGTCTGCCCTACTGTTAAGAAAAAAACCTCTCTGATGGTAAGAAGAAACCTGCCTGCTGCTTTCTGCTCTTTCTCCACTCCTTCTGGTCTGCTCTCTGTGTTCTATGCTGCTTGCTCTATGATGCTCCTTATCTTATTCTTATCCTTCCTACTTTTTCAGGAGAATAGATCACATGGTATTTTAAGCATTGTTTTCAGTTCACATGTTGAAACATAAATGCAAATCATAAACCAAATAAGAAGTAACAGCCGAGATATTTGCATGTATTTCCATTAAGACTAGTTATCTAACTAACCATTCATTATCTGCCACTAGCTCCACAGGTTCATTAAAATTCAAAACTATACTCCTTATGTCTGTTACATGGTATGTGAAGAGCAAGTCATCAGTATAGTGTTTCATTCATATTGAAGTTTTGTATAGATAAACTCAGTCAATATTTTATCTGCTGTCCTTGCACCTTCAATAAATTGTTCATTCCCAGTTTGTGGCCTTTAGTTATCACAAAATGGTTTTATAGCCTGTCTTAGTCATGGTTTGTGTTTCTGCACAAAATATCATGACCAAGAAGCAAGTGGAGGAGGAAAGGGTTTACTCAGCTTACACTTCCACCTTGCTGTTCATCACCAAAGGAAGTCAGGACAGGAACTCACACAGGACAGGAACTTGGAGGCAGGAACTGATGCAAAGTCCATGAAGGGGTGCTGCTGACTGGATTGCTTCCCCTGGATTGCTCAGTTTCCTTTCTTTCTTTCTTTCTTTCTTTCTTTCTTTCTTTCTTTCTTTCTTTCTTTCTTTCTTTCTTTCTTTCTTTCTTTCTTTCTTTCTTCCTTTTTGTTTCAGTTTTTAGGAACTATATTTTCCTTCTACATTTTTTCCCTTTGCTGAGGTGTCTGCAGAGCAGCTCAGGACCACTCAGTGGTGGCTCAAACCCACTTGGTAGCCTGTGTTGTGGGAGCTTCTGACCAGTCCTCAGTGGCTGGCTGGATGGGCACAGAGGATAACTGCACACCCTTAGACCAGTCAGCCACCTCAGGCTGAGCAGCCGTGAACTCAGGAGTTGTGCAGTCCTTTCACCCTGGAATTCCTCACAACATCAGTCTTCTCAGCATCAGCCTGTTCATCCTTCTCAGTCTCCTCTGGGTCTCTGCAGAAGTAAAGATCAGGCCTAACCTCCCATGGGTGCTCACAGGAGATAGTACCTCACATACAGAGTGCTTCTTGGGCCAGCATCTACCACATCAGACCCACTGAGTGAGCTCCCTTGTTGTTGCATGGAATGGCAATGTCCACATAGTGCAGAGGAGAATCTGTGTTACACAGAGCAATAATGGGCAGGTAGACATAAGAGGTCTCTGTGAGTGGATGGTGGTCAGCCCTGGGATCAGTCATCACTAGAAGCTGTAATGCCCTGAAGGCTGCCTGGATCTGGTCAGTGAAGGTCCCGGATGTGAAGCGGCCAGCAATTGGAATGACTCCTTTGGCAGCAATAAACTTCAGCACAGCTTGCTGTCCAGTGTTCCTGGAGGAGGTGATGCTGATGTCAGCAGGGTTCTCAATGGTAACAATAGCTCGAGCTGTGAGCAACAGCATCTCCCAGGTCCTCTTCAGATTTATGATGTAGGTACTGTCACTTTTCCTTCTGTAGATGTGCTGCTCCATCTGAAAGTCAAGGTTGGTGCCACCTAAGTGGTTCCTGCAGCAAAGAATTTGAGGACATCCTCCTCCTTCATCTGCAGGATGTCCAGGGCTCTGGACATTGTGTATGTTTCCCTTTAAGTTACGAGGGGAATCAAGAACAATGCTGTATGGACCCATCCCCGGTTAGCATAGTGCAGAAAGTCAGCTTGCTACCAGTCCAGGGATGGCACCACCCACAATGGGCCCTCCCACCCTTGATCACTAATTGAGAAAATGACCTACAGCTGGATATCATGGAGACATTTCCTCAAGGGGGCCTCCTTTCTTTGTGATAATTCCAGTTTGAGTCAAGTTGTCTCACAAAACCAGCCAGTACACAGCCTAAAAGAATATTTTTCTTAATCGTAAATCTGCTGCACACCTGCTTTTATTTTAGAGCAAATAGCCTTATAAAATTCTAATTACAGTTTTCATGTTACAGAGGGCCAAAAATTAGTTGTATAACTTTAGGAAATCTGTAGAATAACTAGTAGGAATTAAGAAGTCATCTATTTGTCTACATAGCGTTGGTACAAAAGAGTATGTCTTTGTTGATTTGCAGAAAATCTACCCAGTAGGGTGGGATAATGCCCAGAGATATCAGATTAATTAAATAATGACAAGAAAGGCATATCAGTTACAAGAATAAATCCTGAGATGGGATTTCTGAAAGTCTTGCAATTCAAAATTATCCATTGCAGACTAGGCAATGCATTGTGTCATCTCCAGAGAGTCATTTGCATGCTTTTATCCTTTTGTAGATGGCTCCTGACATGTAGTTTGCAGTTCTCGGCACTCTAAGCACCATTGGTTATGGCTTACATCTCATGGAGTTGGCCTTAACTAGAATCAGATATTGGCTGGGTAGTCTCATAAGCTTTTGCCACCATTGAACCAGCATATCTTGCAACAAGGTCAACACTGTAGATCAAAGAGCTTATATCGTGATTTATGTTTAACCTTTCCTCTTTGGTAGAGGGAGTGTAGCTTCCAGTACTATGTACTAGCTAGGCACTAGCTTAACATCTGCGGTCCTAGGTGATATATTCAGTAAGATATCACTGTCAGGTTGTGGAAAGTTATCATTGACCTTAACAATAACCTGGGTTATTTTGGGGTTCCTATGGTACTCTTTTGGTTAAAAAAAAACCCATTAGATGAAATTCATTTTACGACAAAAGATGTCTAGTTATGGTTCTGTCTCTCCAGTTATTGCTGATTTCATTTAGATCATCTTTATGTATGTATGTATGTATGTATGTATGTATGTATGTATATATGTACTATAGAAAGCTTCTAGTCTATTTGATTTCTATACAACTCCCCAAATGGCTTAGTTTTATCTATCTCTCTCCTTATTCCCTCCCTTGTCCCCTTCTTTCTGAACTCTCTCTATGTGATCCTACTACTCCAATACTCCAGTCATATCCCTCACTATTCATCAATAGCTGTATGTATTTGGTACCTCCCTTCCTAGGAAGATCTACTCTCTCACTCTCTTACCAACTTCTACCTAACCTCTGTGGTTACAGAGATGATAGCTTCCTTATTGTCTTAGGGTTTTATTTGTGAGAAGAAACACATGACAATGGCAAATCCTATAAATTATAACATTTCATTGGGACTGGCTTACAGTTTAGGGGTTTATTTCATTATTGTCATGGCAGGAAGTATGTTGGTATGTATTAAGACACGCTGGAGAGGTAGATGAGAGTTCTACATCTGGATCTGCAGGCAATAGGGAAAGAAGTGAGCCACTGAGCCTGTCATAAGGCTTAAACCAGTTACACACTTCCTCCAACAAAGCCACCTCTATTTCAACAAGGCCATACCTCTGAATATTGCTACTCTGTATGGACCTGTGGGGAGACCATTTTCTCCAGACCCATAGGCTTATAGGCATATCATAATGCATTTAGTTCGACTTCAAAAGTCCCCACAGTCTATCACAATTTCAACTCTCTTTAAAAGTCAAAAGTTCAAAGTTATTTCTGAGACTCCTGAAATTGCTTAACTCTAATTCCTTGTAAAATCCAAATAAGAAAGCAGATCAGATACTTCCAGCATACAATGGCACAGGATATACACTACTAATCCAGAAGAGAGGAAAAGGAGCATAGTGAAGAAAAACAGCTGGGCAAACTCCAAACTGTATCACCACATCTGATGTCAAAGCATTTTTCAGATCTCCAACTCCTTTCAGCTTTGTTGATTGCAATACATTTCTTTTTCTTGGGCTGTTTCCACTTCCTGTTAGCAGCTCTCCTTTTCAGATATTCCAAAGCTGTGACATCTCCAATACTTTGGGGTCTCCAAGGCAATCCAGTTTTCCCTTTCTCGGCTTCATAAAATGGCCTCTCTAGGCCGTCATGCAGGGATACTCCTACAACATGCCTGGACTCTGGTTTTTTTTATGTTGCAGAGGAAGATTCTAAAACACTTTTCTTCTATCCTTGATTCTAAAGTCAGGACAATGTGGCTAAAGTTGCCAAGTTCTGCTGCTTGCTGGGGCTAGAACATGACCCTCTCACTCAACTACACCTTCACCAGCTTTCTAATTTCAATGGTTTCCTTCACTACCTAACCTTGGCTGTCCTGAAACTCAATTTTTAGACCAGGCTGATTTCAGATGCAGAGATCTATCTGCCTCAGCTT
This sequence comes from Tokudaia tokunoshimensis, assembly GCA_036184795.1. Taxonomy (NCBI): domain Eukaryota; kingdom Metazoa; phylum Chordata; class Mammalia; order Rodentia; family Muridae; genus Tokudaia; species Tokudaia tokunoshimensis. Next base: position 3,147,084 of record BTHU01000008.1, read on the forward strand.
ATGGAGTCCTGAAATTAAAGGCATGCACCAACATGCCTGTTTCTAAACTTTTCTTTAATGTTAAAGTTGGAAGCTTAACTGGGTGTGATCTTTCCCTGGAGTCACAACTCCTTTATTCTATTGAACATTAGGCTTTCCTTTAATATTTAGTTCCTTGAACACAGTACTTAGCTCCTTTCTATTTCCTGGTGTCCCTTTCCTCCTCAAATTGCACATTTGGTATTTTTCCAAGCTTAACTTGCTCCTTTTTATTACAAATCTGCATAAGCATGGCCACTAATTACCAAGCAACATAGTTAATACTAGGCTGTTTGGAAATTTCTTCTGCCAATGCTGTTAATCTATAACTTTTCAATTTATGCTCTGGAAGATTTTTGGATGAAATCAGAATGTACTTACATTCTTCATCAAAATCACAAGAATAGTCTCTAGACCACATACTATCATTCTTATCTGAAACTTCTTGAGTCAGGCCGCTATAGTTCAAATCACTGTCAGCACCACTGTCTTCCATGTTCCTACTAGGATGACCCATTAAGCCCCACTTAAAACTTAAAAGTATTCAACTGTGTTTCTAATCCAAAGACCCAAAGTCCACATTCCTCCAAACAAAAGCATGGTCAAGCCTGTCACAGCAATACCCCAATTTATGGCACCAGCTTCTATCTTAGGGTTTTAAGTCTGTGAAGAGACACCTTGACTATAGCAACTCTTATAAAGGAAAACATTTAATTGGGACTGGATATAGTTTACAGGTTTAGTCCATTATTATCACGGTGGGAAGTATAGTGGAATACAGGCAGAGATGGTGCTGAAGAGACAGCTGAGAGTCCTACATCTGAATCTCCAGACAGTAGGAAGAAAAGTGAGTCACTAGACTGACTTGAATTTTTGAGACCTCAAATCCTATCCTCAGTTACAGACTTCTTCCAATAAAACCACATCTCCTAATATTGCCATTTTCTATGTGCCCATGGGGAGATTTTTTTCAAATCTCCACACTTATCAATGATTTTAAAAGCTAGCATCTACATATAACACTACTTGTCTTTCTGGATTTCACTTTTCCTTCTCAGGATGATTGTTTTTCTATAATTCTATTTACTTACAACTTTCATGATTTTAGTTTTTTAATTTTTTCTTAATAATTTACTTTTATTCACTTAATATTCCAATTGCAGCCCACCTCCCCAACTCCTCTCTTCCCCCTACAAATTTCTCCCACCATTGCCTTCTCCTCTTCTCCTCAGAGAAAGGGAAGCCACCTCCCCCTTTGGCACATACAGCCCTACCCTGGGACATGTAACCCCCAGCAGGATTCTTTCTTTCCCCCCCGCTGAGGTTCGAACAGTCAGTCCAGGTAGGAGAAGAGGATTCATTGGCAGGCAACAGAGTCAGAAATAGCTCCTGCTCCAGTTAGAGGATGACATGTTAGTGGGTTGTGGGTGCACAACTACTCAGCCACAGGGCATGGCTGCTTAGGGAGGAGGAATGCGGACAGTTTGCCTGCACTTATCCCACACTACCTCCAGGGTAAGTACTGGGTTGTAAAGAAGCGCCTAGGCACCACTCCACGAAAGTGAAGTCTGACCCATGGGAAAGCTGGAGCTGGTTTAGGGGTCCATGGACCTGATATGAGGCTGGGGCCATGTGGTTCTCAGGCTTTTGGACATCTAGGCTCCATTGATGGTGGCAGACTGGTGGCAGTTGTGGCACTGAATCTGTACATTGCACGATGACCATTTTTACTATGTTAATTCTACAGATCTGTGAGCAGGGGTGATCTTTCCATCTTCTGATATCTTCCTCACTTTCTTTCTTCAGAGACTTGAAATTCTTGTCACACAGTTCTTTCACTTTTTTGGTTTGAGTTACACCAAGGTATTAAATATTATTTGTGGCTATTGTAAAGGTATTTGTTTCACTAATGTCTTTCTCAGCCTGTAGGCTTAAATTTTCTAAAAGCTACTTTTGATAAGGGTTTTCAAATGCTTCAATATCTCTTGTAGACTACCATTGAAAGGTCTGGCTTCCACACAGGATCAAAGTTCTCAACTGGAAGCAGGGATGTCTGGAAGGCACATAATAAACACACAGAGATAACATTTTAGGGTACAAGCTGATAGGCAAATTTCAAGTCTTGAGGTTCTCTGTGTCTCTGTCTCTGTCTTTGTCTCTGTCTCTGTCTCTCTCTCTCTCTCTCTCTCTCTCTCTCTCTCTCTCTCTCTCTCTCTCTCTCTCTCCCTCTCTCTCCCTCTCTCTTCCCCTGCCCCCTGCTTTGCTTATTGACAGCTTGAGGCTGCACACACCCTTTATTCTCCTGTGCACTTTTCTTTTCTCAAACTCCCATACTCCTATACACCTCTGTGCACTCTCATTACACACACACACACACACACACACACACACACACACACACACACACACACTTTACACATACCTCATACACACTCCTCTCATGCATTCTCCTTTTACTCTCTCTTTCTCTCTCTCTCTCTCTCTCTCTCTCTCTCACACACACACACACACTCCACACTCTCTCCTCATATTCTCTCTCACTCATTCAATACTAACTCCTCACATTCTCTCTTCACTCACTCTCTCTCTCTACACCATACACCCCTCTTGCCTTTGTCTTGTCCTAGTCTTTTACTGTTACTCCAAAAGCAGGTAGAAAAAAGACATTGTATAATCATTGCCAAAACAAATTCAAAAGAATGACCACATCCCACAAAGAATCAAGAATTACAATTCTTCCCCAAAGTTTCAGTTTCCCTACTCCCAAGCCCATGGCTAAAACAATAATAATTGCAAACTTATCATTATTTAAATTTTAACTTTTGACTTATTATGCTTCAGAGCTCAGAGCTCTGAGGTTAGCTACATGCACTTTCCCATGAAGTTCGAATGATTACATGGACAAAGCTGCCAGGCAGTGGCTAGAAAGAGTCAAGTTAACCCTTAATTCATCAGTTCTGCTAGTTTTCTGCCTCTGCACATTGCACACAATGACTCTCCTAAGAGTTCCAATGTTTTAACCTCATTTTACTTATATATAATTTTATGCATTCTATACTTTATTATCCATACATATCCAAAGGAGACTAGAAACCTCTCTCAAATGTTGTGCAAAACTGCTTTCATAACTTCAATAGCTTTTTACTTTCTGGGGGTCCCAATGCTGCCTCTGTTTCATTTTCTAAAAATTTCTTAAAACTTTCTTTGCAGTGTCTTTTGCCTTGCAAAAACTTTGTAATTTAATGAGGTACCATTTGTCAATTCTTGATCTTAGAGCATAAGATGTGGTATATTTACACAATGGAATACTACTCTGCAATTAAAAACAATGAATTCACGAAATTCCTAGGCAAATGGTCAGAACTTGAAAATATCATCCTTAGTGAGGTAACCCAATCACAAAAGAACACATGCAGTCACTGATAAGGGGATATTAACCCAGAATCTCAGAATATCCTAGACACAATACGCATATCAATAGATTTCCAAGAAGATGGAAGGAGAGACCCCTGGTCCTGGAAAGACTGGATGTAGGGGAATGCTGAAACAGAGAAGCAAGAGGGGGTTGAATGGGGAAAAGAGGGAGGGAAGGGGGCTTATGGAACTTTTGGGGAGGGAGGAAACGGGAAAGGGGAAATGATTTTGAATGTAAATAAAAATATAATATAATATATATATATATATATATATATATATATATATAAACTTTGCAAATCAAACATTAATTGGAAACTACCATTGTGCAGTTATTGCACTGTTTCCAAGACGAGAACACACAGCATGCACTTGGGCCATTAGGACTGTGCTGTGCTGTGCCCCATGCCTCAATTTCTGATTGTTTAAGAATCATCACATCAAGCAACATCTACTTTCATAGGATTCACCAGAGCAGAAGGAGAAGGGAGTTGAAAGTCAGATATAATAGAATAATTATGCATACCAATGCCAACTGAAAAGCAGCCATGCACAAATGAAATCTATACAGCTGTTTTCCAGGGCTAGGGAGGTTAGGAGAAATGGGAACAACTTACTATTTTTTTTCAAAGAGCTGACATGAGCTGCTGAGATGTCTCCATCCCAATCTGCTGCAGGCAGTCCCTTATTTCTGATGGCAGGTCCCCTGGAGGGATGTGTCTTCTGCTTCTCAGGATCCCAGATGACATTCTTTTTTACAAGGAACTGCCACAGGTTTCTGAGACGTCTCTATACTTGCCTACTGTAGGTAGTCTCTGTCATGGTATGCTGTCCGCAGCAGAAAGGTAGGGGAGAAATGATGGTAAATAGAAGGAAGGGATGTAGACCTTTTAAGAAGTAGTTTTTTGAGGCAACTCCAATCTCCATTTGTCAGGATACCAGTGGTCCAGTTCAGTAGTGTCAGGATAGCAAACATGAATCAGCAGTGGTGGCATGACCCAGCAGAAATAGCTAGGCCTCTGCCAAATCATCGTGAGTTGGTGGGAGTGACCTGAATCATCTGGGATACCAGAAGTTCTCTGTCATGCCTCTTTCAATGAAGCAAAGAAAGCTAGCTATGGAAGCACATGCACCACCACTATTCACTGAGTCCTATTTATTCTCTGTCTAAGCATCACAAGTCTTTTCATGGGTCTTGTCTTAGCAAAACCCCATGTGTGGCTCTATTACCAAACTCCCACACGAGACTGCATCACCTGACATATCCAGAAACTTCCACTTCATCAGCCCACTTTTTGTTTGTGTAAAGGAGGACTACAGACTTTTTGAGTTAATGTTGTTACCAGTCACTAAGTTGATGGTGATTTTCATTGGTATTTTGATTTTTTTCCTTTCAAATTAGCATCACTGTCATCTCCTTTAGTTGTTTTATTGCTCTAACTAAAACTTGAAGTACTGTGTTGAATAAATACAGAGAGAGTGAACAGCCTTGTTTTGTCCCTGATTTTAATGGAATTGTTCTGTTTCTCTCTATTTAAATGGATGTTGGCTACTGGCTTGCAATATATTGCTTTTATTATGTTAAGGTTTGTACTTTGTATCCTTGATCTCTCCAGGACTTTTAACACGAAGGGGTTTTGGATATTTTTTTAAAGGCTTTGTCATATGAGATATTCATGTGATTATTTTTCTTTCAGTTTGTGTATATGATGGATTGCACTGGGAGATTTTCATACTTGATTATGGTGGCTGATTTTTTTTTATCCTTTAATTTTATTTTACAGTCCAGTCTTTATTCGCCTCCCAGTTCACCCTTTGACTGTTCCTCATCCCATACCTCCTCCCCCACCCCATCTCCAAGAGGATGTCCCCACTCCCTGTCCCTACCCCCAACAGATCTTCCTGATACTTAGGGCCTCAATTCTCTTGAGAGTTAGGTGCATTTTCTTTGACCTGAATCCACACCTGGCAGTCCTCTGCTATATATGTGTTGTGGGTCCTCATATCACCTGATGGTGCCTGTTTGGTGGATAAGTGCCTGAGAGATCTCAGGGGTATAGGCTAGTTGAGACTGCTGGTCTTCTTATAGGGTTGCCCTCCTCCTCAGCCTCTTCTAGCTTTTCCCTAATTCAACCACAGGGGTCACTGGTTTCTGTTCATTGGATAGGTATTAATATCTGCATCTGAGTCTTTCAGTTCATTGTTGGGCCTTTCTGAACAGTCATGCTAGGTTCCTGTTTGTAAGCCCACCATAGCATCCATTATAGTGTTGGGCCTTGGGGCCTCCCCTTGAGCTGGATCCCAATTTGGGCCTGTCACTGGACCTCTTTTTCCTCAGGCTCTTCTCCATTTTTGTCCCTGCTATTCTTTCAGACAGGAACAATTCTGGGTCAGAGTTTTTGACTGTGGGATGGCAACCCCATTCCTCCACTTGATGTCCTGTCTTTCTACTGAAGGTGAACTGTATAAGTTCCCTCTCTCCACTCTCATCTCCCAGGTCTTTGGCATATTAAAGAGGGTCCCCCCACCTTCTGCCTTCCAAGGTTTCCATTTTATCTGCTGGCCCTCGGGGCTTCAGTCCTGTTCCCCACCCGAATACCTGATCATATTTCCCTCTTCCACTCCCTGTCCCCTTTCCCATACAGGTCAATCCCTCCCTGCCCCCCAACTATGGATTGCTTTTTTCTCCCTCCCAAATGGGACTGAGGCATCCTCATTTGGGTTCTTCAGCTTTATAACCTTCTGGATTTCTGTGATTATATCCTGAATATTCTTTACTTTTCTAATATCCACTTATTAGTGAGTATATACCATGCATGATGTTTTGCATCTGAGTTAGGACACAGGATGATATTTTCTAGTTCCATCCATTTAACTGCAAAACTTAGGATGTCCTCATTCTTAATAGCTGAGTAGTATTCAACTGTGTAAATGACCCACATTTTCTGTATCCATTCTTCTGTTGTGGGACATCTGGTTGTGTTCATATACTATTATCACAAATAAGGCCTTTATGAACATAGTGGAATACATGCCCCTGTGGCACGGTGGGTCATCTTTGGGGTATATGGCCAAGAGTGGTATATCTGGGCCTTCAGGAAGATTCATTTTCAATATTCTGAGGAGCCTCCAGATTGGTTTCCAGAGTGGTTGACCAGTTTGCCATTCCACCAGCCATGGAAGAGTGTACCTCTTTCTCTATATCCTTGCCAGCATGTGGTGTCACCTGAGTTTTGGATCTTAGCCATTCTGATTGGTGTAAGGTAGAATCTCAGAGTCAGTTGGATTTGCATTTCCCTGATCACTAAAGACTTTGTAGATTTGTTTAAGTGCTTCTCAGCCATTCGAGATTCCTTGGTTATAAATTCTCTGTTGTGTTCTATACCCTAGTTTTTGATTGGGTTGTTTGGTTCTTGGGTGGTTAGCTTCTTGAGTTCTTTATATATTTTTGATATTAGCCCTCTATTGGATGTGGGGTTAGTGAAGATTTTTTTCCCAATCTATAGTTTCCCAATTTGTCCTATTGACTATGTCCTTTGCCTTACAAAAGCTTTCCAGTTTCATGAGGTCCCATTTATCAATTCTTCATCTTAGAATGTGAGCCATTGGAGTTCTGTTCAGGAAATTCCCCCTGTGTCAATGAGTTCAATTCTCTTTCCCACTTTCTCTCCTATTAGATTCAGTGTATCTAGTTTTATGTTGAGGTCTTTGATCCACTTGGAGTTGAGCTTTGTATAGGGTGACAAATATGGATCAATTTGCATTTTTCTACATGCAGACTGACAGGCCAGCACCATTTATCAAAGACACTTTCTTTTGTCCATTTCATATTTTTGATTTCCTTGTCAAAGATCAAGTGTCCATGTGTGGTTTCATTTCTGGGTCTTCAATTCTATTCCATTGATCAATGTGTCTGGCATGGATTTGCATAAAGATACTAATTAAATTATTTTATTATGAAGTGTTTTTCTTTTTCCATTTATTGAGATTGAAAGTTTTTCTGGGTATGGCAGTCTGAGCTCTCTCTTAGAGATTCTTGAATATCTATCTGGACTCTTCTTCTTTTTAGAATCTCAACTAAAATGTCAGGTGTTAATCTAACAAACCTGATTTCATATTGTATTTGGCCTTTTTCTCTGTGGAATTTGATACCCTTTTTTATTCTGTATGTTGAATATATTGATTATTATGTGCTGAGAAAAAATTTTTTGGTCTAATCTACTTGAAGTTCTGTATGCTTTTTGTAACTTAGTAGGCACCTCCTTCTTTAGGAACAAATTTTCTACTATGATTTTGGTAAAAATATTTTTTGTGATTTTGACCTGGGTTTCTTTTCCATTCTCTATATCTATTATTTATAGATTTGTTTTTTTCACAGTCTCACAGATTTCCTGCATGTTTTAGACCTGGGCTTATTTATATTCAACATTTACTTTGACTATAGTATTCATTTATTCTATCTTGTGTTCAATGCCTCTTCAAATCTTTCTTCCATCTCTGATAATTTCTTGGTGGAGCTTGTCTCTAAGTTTCCTGTTTGAGTTCTCCAATTATTCATTCCCAGTTGTCCTTCAGTTTGGATTTTCTTTCTTGATTATATTTCCACTTTCAAGTCTTGAATTTTTCCCATTTCATTCTACTGTTTGTATTTTTCAGAGATTTCTTTAAGAGATGTATTCATTCCTCTTTAAGGACCCCTATATGTTCATTAAGGCTCCTTTGAAGTAGTTTACTTGCACTTAAATTATACTTGCATTTCTTAGGGCCTATTGTAGTAGGGTTGCTTGTCTTTAGTGGAGACATATTGCTCTGGCTCTTTTTGATTATGCTTTTAAGATGACATCCAGGCTTCTGTGTTTGAAATAATTGTAATCCTAAGTGCTGATATCCGGTCTTGACTTTGCGTAATCCGTTCCCTAGTCTCTGAAGCCCTTTCTGGTTCTTAGAAGAGTTGTGTGACTATGGGTTGGACTGTAGGAAATGCTTCTTGGATGCTGTCATGTGTAGGCACTGGGACAACTTGAACAAGTTAAATGTATTTCTTGGTATTGGGAGTTGACACTTAGGAAAACGTTTATGCTTCAGGTCATATGCCTCTACCAACAGGTTGGTCCCCACATGGTCACACAGTGCAACTTTGATTTTGGCAAGTTCCTTTAGTGTGAGTCTTAAGAAACTGCAGGCAAACTACCTCTTCTGTTTCTGCCAGAGGCAATAAGAGATACTACAATAAACCTTAGCAGAATCTAGGAACTCTTCTTCAGATATACAAATTCTCTTTCCATCTTCCATTTCACAGTTGTTTTATTCCCACTTTTGAAGGTCACAACTAAACCTAGTCACAAATTTGATGACTGAAAGAATCTCTTAATGCATCTAGTATGCAGTATGAAATTCTAAGGTCAGGAAAACTAGAACTCTCTACAGAACAAAAAGCCAAAATGAAACAGATACCACTTTCCTGTCCTTTCTTGCTTTAAATATCATATGCATGGGCAAACATGGCAGTAGAAACATTAGTTCATATTAATATATTTTGAATTCAGTTATGTGTAAATTTAGAATAAGAAGGGAATTAAGTATTGCTTATCTTTTACCAATCTTTCCTCTTCTCTAAGTCAAAAATTAGTATATAACTCATCACATTTAATTGTCAAAATCATGAAAAGAAAGAAGCTAAGCACAAAGAAAAGACACTGAGGTCATATACTCTCATTATTGAAGGAAGATTTAATAGGCTCTATCATCTATTTATCTATAGTCTATCTCTAATCTATCATCGATCTATATCTATCATCTAACTCTCTTTTTATCCTTCTAATATCTATCATCTATCTATCTATCTATCTATCTATCTATCTATCTATCTATCTATCTATCTATCTATCTATCTATCATCTATCTACTATCTATCTATCATCTATCAATAATCTATCATCTGTTTTATTCATCTATTATCTATCTCTATCTATTTTATTTACATCCAGAAATAAGTAATTATTGTTAGTATGCATATAAACTTACTATAATCATATATTGTACACTCAGATACTCTTAAATTAAAATTATCATTTCATTCAAAATGATTATAAACATAATTGTTTTTGTTATTTTGATCAACAACATACATATTTCAACTGAAAATTATTCATTTCACTTTCATAAAAGTTGTTGAGGGCATAATTCAGTGTTAACATTTGCTTAGCATGCAGAAAGTTGAGTTCATTTTCCAACATCAAACAAAAGCAAAAGTCAAAATAAAGAAGTAGAGTTTTTAATCAAAAAGACCTAAAAAGATTTAAAATGGTAGCAATTTTAAATTAATTTAATTTTAGAGACTTTATTATGAAAACTTCCAAAGTAGGGGAAGCAAACAACAGTATTACCCAGCTACAATGCCTATGAGATATCAGAATGATGAGCGTGGCACAACCATCTTATGGGTGCTGTAATGGCACACATGCTTTGCCAGTAACCAACATCTCTCTAATTCAAACATTCTTAACCCTCCTCATCCTGTAACCCTTTAGTAAAGATGCTCATGTTGTGGTGACCCCCAAATATAAAATTGTTTTTGTTGCTACTTCATAACTTTAATTTTGCTATTGTTAAGAATTGTAAGTATTTGTATTTTCCAATGTTAGGAGACAACCCCTATGAATAGGTCATTTAATTCCCGAAGGGGTCACCACCCACAGGTTGAGAACTAGTGCTCTAATTGGTCTTAACATCAGCCCAACAGCAGAGATCAAATGCCAGGTACTGAACACAGGGCTAGTGAAGTCAGGTATCTCAGTGCAGGACCTCCAATTGCCACTCTACTAAACAAGCATAACCTCTAACTACATTCTAGGTATCTGTCCTTATAAACATAGGTAAGTGTAGATCTCACTGCTCATCAAGAGAACATTTTTGTTACAGATAGAGACCACAGTAGAAAATGATCACCAATCAAAATGAAGAATTGTGGAACCCAGGTCCAATGGATAACTCTATAAAGTACTCCTGAACCTATATAGGGCTTAGGAAACATTAAACAAAGAGTAAGCTGAAAGATTGTAAGAGTCAAAGGATCAGGGAATTTGCTGTGGGATTGGCTTTCTTAGTAATATTAGTAATTATTAGTAATTAGTAATTATTAAATATTAGTAAAATTAGTAATATTAGAACTCACTAGAATGATAGTCCAACTGTAAACTGAACCAAGACAACACTGGTGGATATACCAAAGTCGAAGGCCTCAACCCTACACAAAGAACTATTGGATCCATCCTGTATATAGACACCAAACCCAGACACTATTTCTGATGCCAAGTGCTTGCTAACAGGAGCCTATTATAGCTATCTTCTGGGAGGCTCTGCCAGAATATGATAAATACAGATGTGGATGCTCACAATAAAGCATTGGACTGAGTACTGGGACCCCAGTGCAGGAGTTAGGGAAAGAACTAAAGGAGTTGAAGGGATTTGCAACCCTATAGGAAGAACAACAATATCAACCAACCAGATCCCCTAGAGCTCCCAGGGACTAAACTACCAACCAAAGAGTACACATGGAGGGACCCATGGCTCCAGCTGCCTATGTAGCAGAGGATGACATTATCTGGCATCAATGGGAGTAGAGAAACTTGGTCCTCTGAAGGCCCAATGCCCCAGTATAAGGGGTTGCCAGGGAGGTGAGGTAGGAGTGGGTGAGTGTGTGGGGTAGCAATCTCATTACAGTAGGGGGAATGGAGATGGGATAGGGGGTTTGTGGAGGGGAAACCTGGAAAGGGGATAACATTTGAAATGTAAATAAATAAAATATCCAATAAAAAAATGAAAGAAAAAGAACTATTGACAACTGAGTAAATCTGGGAACAGGAGAGGTCATCCTCCCCCAGAGAAGTGCACACCAAGTGATTGTCCAGTGCAAATTTTGACTCAAATCAGTTTTACATTTTAAAACCTCTTATAGAAGATCTTACTAGAACAAAATTCTGCATTTTAAGAAACAATTCAGTCAAAATATTTACTATTGGGCAAATGTAGAGTTAAAATTATCCTTTTTTTTTCTTCACTGATTCTATATAATGCCACATGTATGAAATTGATCTGATAAATTAAAATTAACAGTATTTGTGATATGTAACACTATTTCAGATTTAATGTCTTTTGTCTCAAAAATGTTAACTTCAATGTGTTTTTTAAACACAATGAAGGGGAGAAGCTGCATTTTGAATAAAAATGCAATTTCTCCAAGTCATGTCTTGATTCACTTCTAAAGATCAGTATTGCCTATCGTTTGGAGTATCAGAAGGTGCCCAGTATCAGCACAGCAGTCAACAACTAAATAAGTCCCTGAATTATTTAAAACATAATAGTAGTAGATTTTTATTTATATAGTTTTTAAAGCTTATTTCAGAGAACAAGGCTTAATTTTTATTGTATAGCAATATAGTCAGCAACATGTTAATACATTTCTGTTTTGTGGAATTATTATTGACTAACTATAATCCTACCATTAGCATCTTTTCTAGAGTTACAATGTCTTAATTATGTTGCCACCAATTTCAGTTTTATAAAAACAATATAGTCTATAAGACTGCATCCTTAAGATATATGCAGTATATAAGTATAGTACAGTATATGCATTAGTATTGCTTTCGTTGTCTCTCTCCAACAAAATAAAATAGCACAACATTATTTCTAAAAGCATGTATTCTTCTTCAGTGTCTCTGCAGTTCTCAATCTAGTCAATGTCAGAGTATTTAATATGGCCCATTTTTCATAGAGCACAGTAGTCCCATTTACAGTGCTGAGATTGATAACACAGTATACTATCAATCCCAAAAGCTCTGAGTCAGATGATGGGCCTCTACCAGAAGATTTGTTTCTAGGCTATCAATTTACCACTCCCCAGTGTCTAAGAGTCTTAAATCAGAGGATTGATATTTATCCACTTTTGTATTCCTGCATCAGCAGTCTGCCTAGGCACAACCATCACTCACTAGCAATGTTCACTGCCCTTGCAAAAAACACCAAACAACTTTCTTCATCTCAAGGTCAACTGTAAAATTCTGCTACATTGTATCATATATGAGTGCCTGGGTTTTTTCTTACATGCCTTTGGAATAATTAAAATTTTCACATAATCATTGGTAGATTAATTTTGATGATGAACACGAACATTACAGGTAGCCAAATAGAAGAAATATACTTCAACAATTAACAATTAAATGATTTATCAATAGTTTTGGATCTTTTTTCTTTAGAAAGAGCACTATTACTAAAATTAGTATATGTTAAATGCCAATTTTATTCTTCTTATAGATATTGATTAAAAATGATGAATTTCCATGAGTCTGGTTCAGTTACAACAGTATCACAGACTGAGAGATACTGAACTATGATTCTGTTTTCTATTTTGAGAAAATAAGCAAGACCTCATGATTTTGATAACTTTACTGATGTATTTTTGTGTAAAATATGCCTCCTTCCATTTCCACCTTAGGTGTTTACTACTGATTTGATTTTTCCAGTGTCTATTCTGAATATGCTATAAAAATTACTTCCCTAGTTTCAACCGAGAAAAACGTATAAGTTTTCATTTACCCTGTGTCCTTATTTTCTTAGAATGTTGCAGCTTCTTGTTTTATGTGTGTGTGTGTGTGTCTGTGTTGTGTGCTTCTACTATTTGAATTCCATTTAAGCTTTTTAGAGAGACAAGTCCATGACTAATTCATGTTTAAGGTGCTTGAGATTAAATGAAGAATGGAACAAATGAGTGAAATATTAAATAAATACATTAGTAATGTAGATGTGCATATTTTCTATAAAATTTATCTTACTTTAAACCTTAAAAATGTTTAAAATAGGAGACATATATTTGAAGAACTTACTTACTTCAAGCCATCACAATAGGAAGCTAGTTGAGTTTGTTATCTTTGCACTTCTAATTGCTGCAATATTGATTGAAAGATTAGTGAACTGTGTGGCTCTTTACTATTTGAGCAGAATACCCTTATTCAATTGGCCTCTAAAGAAGATGTGTATGTTTCCCAGACAAGTGGGCAGGTGAAAAGTCTCCAAAATAATGACCAAATGGGTACTGAAGGAGAACATTAGTCTGGTGATCAGAAATGAAAGAATTTAATTGGGGCTTAAATATTGTATTCATGTTGTTTCAGAAAAATTTGAAAACACATGGAAAGGACAGCGGTGATTCATGTTTGAACCAAGAACAAGTTCATTTTCAAATTAATGATATACTTCCCCTGAGAAAACTGTTTGATTTATCCTAACATGAAGGTGTCAAAGGAGGTAGTGATCCATGAAGAGATGAGAATGAAAATCCAGCTCAGACTGACTTTGTCAACCTGGTCCAATTTCATGGAGTCTAATGCCAATTGGTTCATTATCAGAATATTTAAAACACAGTACAACTTGGAAAAATGTTTCCAGGGAACAATCATTCTAATTCCAAATGCACAATAAAGCTTAAGTTGTTACTACATAGAAACTCCTTTTCAAAGTACTGTGACCATTAGCGTTGGTTCTATAGCTAAAAGTTTCTAGAATATATAATCTAATGTGACTGAGATAGCATAGAGGTCAGCAAAGCATCATATCTGAGCATATCTCAGCTAGTAATATCTGAGCATCATCTCAGCATGGGGAGATTACAAAAGTTGAAGAATTACAACATTCAATCATTAATGATACCAACACATTTAAAGTTAAGTAAAAGCTTTTCCCATGCCATCTTGACCTCTCTTTTGATCAGAATTGAGTTTACTATGTATTGTTGCCAAACTTTATATTTAAAATAAAGGACTGTTTCTAATTATGTTGTTACTATAAAAAAAAATAAAGTGCTTGTGACATTTCCCATAAGGATGCGTAGTAGTCTAGTGAGGGAGGAATCTGGTACAATTATTCTTGGAAATTTAGGTGAGGTCTGCCTTTATAGAAAAAGATGGGAAAGATCTACTTCCACATATAGCAAAATGCTCACCAGGTCATTAACAAAATATATTCCCAGCCTTCTTGGTAAAAAAACAGATATTTTGTGTCCTCCATTGTGAAGAGTCCCCTATGTGATTAAAATGTCTTTTTTCCCTAGTGAGTTGTGGGCACAAGAACTGTTATGGCCCGAACACTAACCAAAATACATACATCAAATGCTTATTTTAAAATTGTCTCTGTTCCTATTTTTACTATCTTGTTATTAGTCTAAGTTCTAATTTTCATCATGGCAAAAACCTAGTTTCCCTTCCTGATGTAGACCTTTCCAATACTTAGAATTTTGTTCTTTCTGAACTCAGTCTGTCAATTCTTCTACTTAATGTTCACCTGGTAATACCCTCTGAAGTAATGCAATTTTCCTATTTTAAAGTCTATGATTTGGTTGCCTTCTCATCACTCACCTCAAGGGACTGGTTAATTCTTACTCCAATGCACCAGAAAATAAAACTCTTTCTTTTGCATTGATCTGTGTCTCATCAGGGGCATCTTGAAGTAAGTACCACTGACCGAGGGTCATGGTCTTACATTTTGGGGCTTCGTCCGGGAATCAAGGAGACCCCTGAGTGACTACTGATCAGATTGATCAGAGGGAAAAAGACCAAGCTCAGCAACAGGCACCTACTTGTAAGTCTTTGTTTGTGTTTGTCTCTGTCGTTCGCTTTCTTTTTTTTTTTTTTTTTTTGCTGTTTATATGTTTTATTAGTTTCTCATCAAACAAGTAACTACAACACAATTTTGGCAGGTCCCCAGGGTACAGTCTGGAAGGCAGCAATGGCATCATAAGAGATGGCACCTCCATTGTATTAATGTCTTCCCTCATACCTGAGGAATGCAAGCTATGAAGCAGGAAGATAGTGGTAATGATGGTGCTGGACATGTTCAGGTTTAAACTAATATTGCATGTGTATCTAAGTTTTCAACAAGAGAAAAACTTTAAGTTAAAATAAAACAGAAAAAGCTTATAGAATTAGAATATAAAAAAGCACTTTTGCATAGCTACATGTACTTGTTTTTTAATCTATGTTACTACAAGAGTCAACAAATTTTTTTTTGTTGAAATATAATTTTATTTATATTTTATATTTTAACTCTTATTACTACTTCATACACATCATAATTACAGTTTAAAATATTTTCTAAATGCCATAGTTTTGGTAAGTATAGTTTTTTTCTACCCTTCTTTATAAATTATATTTACTAGCTTCACTAAGATTTTATGAAGCATTAGAAGCTTTCGCTTACATATTAATTGCCATTTACCATTAGTATAGCAACGACATTCCTATACTAATGTCGTTCGCTTTCACATTTGGCTCGAGAGCATTGGTCTGGTGCAATCAATTGTGGCAGAAAGATATGCCTTAAAGCCATGACTGTGGGGAGTTTGAAGGATGCTCCATGTCCCACCCCTGGAGGAAATCATGAGGTCTCTGCTTCTTTTGGAAATGGCAAGATACAGTATCAGTGGGAGCTGACTGAGTCTTGCTATAACCTGGTTTCTGTGCCTGTGGCAGGGGTGAATTGTCTGTGTGATGAATGTCTTTCTCTGTGTTTGTTGGTGTTGGTTTTATCATTCTGTGTCCTTGGACTTGGACTGACAACCTTTTTGGATATGGGGCAGAATGAATCTACTTCGTTAAACATCCTAGTTAACCACTGGATGGAAGTTGGGAAAAGAAGAGAAAACTTGTCAGTAGTAAACAGGTAGATATTGCCCATCTTTTTCTTTCTTTTCTTTTTTTTATTTTCTAAGTTTTTAAATTTACATTCCAAATGATTTCTCCTTTCCCGTTTACTCCCTCACCGAAAGTCCAATGAGCCCCATTCCCTCCCTCTGTTCCCCATTAAACCACATCTTGCTTCTCTGTCCTGGAGTTCCCCTATATCCAGTCTTTCCAGGACCAGGGGTCTCTCCTTCCATCTTCTTGGAAATCTATTGATATGCGAATTGTGTCTAGGGTATTCCGAGATTCTGGGTTAATATCCCCTTATCAGTGACTGCATACCATGTGTGTTCTTTTGTGATTGGGTTACCTCACTAAAGATGATATTTTCCAGTTCTGACCATTTGCCTAGGAATTTCGTGAATTCATTGTTTTTAACTGGAGAGTAGTATTCCATTGTGTAAATATACCACATCTTCTGAATCCATTCCTCCGTTGAGGGACATCTGGGTTCTTTCCAGCTTCTGGCTATTATAAATAAGGCTGCTATGAACATAGTGGAGCATGTGTCCTTATTGCATGCAGGTAAAACCTCTGAGTATATGCCCAGGAGTGGTATAGATGGATCCTCTGGGAGTGTCATGCCCAGTTTTCTGAGGAACCGCCAGACTGCTTTCCAGAGTGGTTGTAGCAGCTTGCAATCCCACCAGCAGTAGAGGAGTGTTCCTCTTTCTCCACATCCTCGCCAACAACTGCTGTCTCCTGTGTTTTTGATCTTAGCCATTCTGACTGGAGTGAGATGGAATCTCAGGGTTGTTTTGATTTGCATTTCCCTAATGACTAAGGATGATGAACATCTCTTTAGGTGCTTCTCAGCCATTAGATATTCTTCAGGTGAGAACTCTTTGTTTAGCTCTGTACCCCATTTTTTAATAGGGTTACTTGGCTCTCTGGAGTTTAACTTCTTGAGTTCTTTGTATATATTGGATATTAGCCCTCTGTCAGATGCAGGGTTGGTAAAGATCATTTCCCAGTTAGTTGGTTACTGCTTTGTCTTATTGACAGTGTCTTTTGCCTTACAGAAACTTTGTAATTTTATGAAGTCCCATTTGTCAATTCTTGACCTTAGAGCATAAGCTATAGGAGTTCTGTTCAGGAAATTCTCCCCTGTGCCCATATGTTCAAGGTTCTTCCCTAGTTTCCTTTCTATTAGTTTCAGTGTGTCTGGTTTTATGTGGAGGTCCTTGATCCACATGGAATTGAGCTTAGTGCAAGGAGATAAGAATGGGTAAAATTTGCATTCTTTTGCTTGTTGACCTCCAGTTGAGCCAGCACCATTTGTTGAAAAGGCTATGCTTTTTCCACTGGATGGTTTTAGCTCCTTTGTAAGAGATCAAGTGACCATAGGAGTGTGGATTAATTTCTAGGTCTTCAATTCTGTTCCATTCATCTACATGCCTGTCACCATACGAATACCATGCAGTTTTTAACACTATTTCTCTGAAGTACAACTTGAGGTCCAGGATATTGATTCCCCCAGAAGTTCTTTTACTCTTGAGAATAGTTTTAGCTATCCTGGGTTTTCTGTTATTCCAGATGAATTTTTGAATTGCTCTTTCTAACTCTATGAAGAATTGAGTTGGGATTTTGATGGGGATTGCATTGAATCTGTATATTACTTTTGGTAAGATGCTCATTTTTACTATATTAATCCTGCCAATCCATGAGCATGGCAGATTTTTCCATCTTCTGAGGTCTTCTTCAATTTCTTTCTTCAGAGACTTGAAGTTCTTGTCATACAGATCTTTCACTTGTTTTATTAGAGTCAAACCAAGATACTTTATATTGTTTGTGGCTATCGTGAAGAGTATCATTTCCCTTACTTCTTTCTCAGCCTGCTTATTCTTTGAGTGTAGGAAGGCTACTGACTTGCTTGAGTTAATTTTATATCCGGCCACTTTGCCAAACTTGCTTATCATCTGTAGGAGTTCTCTGGTGGAGTTCTTTGGGTAGCTTAAGTATACTATCATATCGTCTGCAAATAGTGATAGTAAGACTTCTTCCTTTCTAATTTCTATCCCTTTGACCTCCTTTTGTTGTCTAATTGCTCTAGCTACTGTATTGAAAAGATATGGAGAGAGAGGGCAGCCTTGTCTAGTCCCTGATTTTAGTGGGATTACTTCAAGTTTCTCACCATTTAGTTTGATGTTGAATACCGGTTTTCTGTAAATTGCTTTTACTTTGTTTAGATATGGGCCTTGAATTTCTGATCTTTCCAAGACCTTTAACATGAAAGGATGCTGAATTTTGTCAAATGCTTTCTCAGTATCTAATGAAATGACCATGTGGTTTTTTTCTTTGAGATTTTTTTATGTAGTAGATTACATTGATGGACTTCCTTATATTGAACCATCCCTGCGTCCCTGGGATGAAGCCTACTTGATCGTGGTAATGATCGTTTTGATGTGTTCTTGGATTCGGTTGGCAAGATTTTATTGAGTATTTTTGCATCGATATTCATAAGAGAGATTGGCCTGAGATTCTCTTTCTTTGTCAGATCTTTGTGTGCTTTTGGTATTAGCATAATTGTGGCTTCATAGAACGAGTTGGGTTGTGCTCCTTCTGTTTCTATTTTGTGGAATAGTTTGAAGAGTATTGGTGTTAGGTCTTCTTTGAAGGTCTGATAGAATTCTGCACTAAAACCATCTGGACCTGTGCTTATTTTGGTTGGAAGACTTCCAATGACCACTTCTATTTCTTCAGGGGTTATAGGACGGTTTAGATGGCCTATTTGATCCTGATTTAATTTTGGTATTTGGTATCTGTCTAGGAAATTGTCCACTTCCTCCAGATTTTCTAGTTGTGTTGAATACAGGCTTTTGTAGTAGAATCTGATGGTTTTTTTGAATTTCCTCATTTTCTGTTGTTATCCCTCCCATATCGTTCTGATTTTGTTAATTTGGATACTGTCTCTGTGCCCTCTGGTTAGTCTGGCTAAGGGCTTATCTATCTTGTTGATTTTCTCAAAGAATCAACTCCTAGTTTTGTTGATTCTGTGTATGGTTTTATTTGTTTCTACTTGATTGATTTCAGCCTTGGGTTTGATGATTTCCTGCCTTCTACTCCTCTTGTGTGTATTTGCTTCTTTCTGTTCCAGGGCTTTCAGGTGTGCCATTAAGCAGCTAGTGTATGCTGTCTCCTGTTTCTTTTTGGTGGCACTCAGGGCTATGAATTTTCCTCTTATCACCGTTTTCATTGTGTCCCATAAATTAGGGTATGTTGTGCCTTCATTTTGATTAAATTTTAAAAGGTCTTTGATTTCTTTATTTCCTCCTTGACCAAGTTATCATTTAGTAGAGCATTATTCAGCCTCCATGTGTATGTGTGTTTTCTGTTGTTTTTGTTGCCATTGAAGACCACCCTTATTCCATAGTGATCAGATAGGAGGCATGGGAATAGTTCCATCTTCTTATATCTGTTGAGGTCTGATTTGTGACCAATTATATGGTTGATTTTATAGAAGATACCATGAGGTGCTGAGAAGAAGGTGTATTCTTTTGCTCTAGGATGAAATGTTCTATATATATCTGTTAGTTCCATTTGCTCTAAGGCTTCATTTAGATTCACTGTGTCCCTGTTTAGCTCCTGCTTTCCTGAACCCCCAAAGAACCAGCAAAAATCATTGTGACCTTTAAAAAAGAACAAGTACAATGGCTTATAGTTAATGATCAGCAATGGTTCTTATCTTGTATCAGTTTTGATGGTTATATTGATAATCCTTACCCTCCAGATAAATTAATTCAATTTTCTAATGAACATTCCTTTTTATTTCCTCTTATCATTTCTTTTTCTCCTTTGGAAAATGCTTTGACAATATTTACTGATTGCTCTGCTAATGGCAAAGCTGTGTATCATTGTGAAGATAATACTGTTACTTAGATGTTCCTACAGCTTCTGCTCAAATAACTGTGCTCTATGTAGTGTCAGAAATTTTGAAACAGTTTGATGATACCACTGTTAATATCTATTCTGATTCTCATTATTTTTTGTTTTTTTTATTTTCTAAATTTTTTTATTTACATTCCAAATCATTTCCCCTTTCCCGTTTCCTCCCTCCCTGAAAGTTCCATAAGCCCCCTTCCCTCCCTCTTTTCCCATTATATAGTTCATTCTGTTCCCTTTTTGGAGACTTTAGGAATTCCAAGTCTGGCCGGGCGGTGGTGGCGCACGCCTTTAATCCCAGCACTTGGGAGGCAGAGGCAGGTGGATTTCTGAGTTCGAGGCCAGCCTGGTCTACAGAGTGAGCTCCAGGACAGCCAGGGCTACACAGAGAAACCCTGCCTCAAGAAAACCAAAAAAAAAAAAAAAAGGAATTCCAAGTCTGAATGCTATTAGAGTATGTACCAAAAAGTTTTTCTTGGGACATCTTAAAGCCCACACTAATCTCCCAGGTGCCTTATCTCTTGGCAATGCTAAAGGTGATGCTGACACTAGAAATGCTTTCTTTGTTAAATTACAGGAGGCTCAAGAATCTCATAAATTACATCATTTAAATTCTAGAGCATTTCAGCTTCGATTTTGGTTAACTCGAGATCAGAGTTGTCAAATTGTTAAACAATGCACAAATTGTGCTAAATTGCTACCTGTCCCTCATTTGGGAATTAACCCTTGAAGACTGATACCCAGCATTTTATGGCAAGTGGATGTTGCTCATGTTCCTGAATTTGGACAATTAAAATTTTATCATGTCTGTGTAGATATTTTTAGTGGATTTGTTTTAGCCTCCCTACATACAGGAGAGGCAGTGAATAATGTCATAGCACATCTCTTATATTGTTTTTCCATAATAGGTCTAACTTCTTGTTTTAAAATTGATAATGCACCTGCTTATTGCTCACGTAATTTAAAATCTTTTGTAGTAAATTACAGATTACTTTAAAAACAGGCATACCATATAACCCACAAGGCCAAGGTATTGTGAAAAGAGCCAATGGCATTTTAAAGCATCTTTTTATTAAATTAAAAAAGGGGGGAATGGTACCCCCGAAGAAGACCTCAAAACATACTTCACCATTCTCTTTTCATTTTAAATCTTTAAAATGTGGACAAGGATGGTAATTCTGCAGCTGATCATTTTTGACATGCAGATTCCAAATCCACATATGCAAAGGTTGTGAGGAAGGATCCATTATCTAGAGTTTGGAATGGACCCTCCCCTGTTCTCACATGGGGTTGAGGATCTGCTTGTATTTTTGATCATCAAGCTAACTCTGCATGATGGTTACCAGAAATATTGGTGAAACAAATTAATGGTTGATCCAGGGCTGGGTTCTTGAGATAATATTTTTTATGAATTTCAGATAAAGAGCATCATGCTGATGGCTGTGATCCAGATGGTTATGGAAGCTGCCCACATACCTGCACTGCATGAACCAATGGAGCTGACATGGATCGTAGAAGATAGAAAGGGAAGAAAACCTACATCAGTGACAAGAACAATAACTCCTGGAACCTGGTTTCCGGAAATCACCATCTCGGGGAAGGACTTGTTTAGTTGTGCCACTTGGACTCAGTCACCCCAAAGACATTTTTACATATGTCTTGCTCATGGTTCTGATGAAAAATCTTGTGGCTCTAGTGATTATTTTCTTTGTGCATCTTAGGGTTGTGAACCTTTGGGCATAACTACTGGAAGACTAAGGGTGGAGACAAGATTCTGACATGTCTGTGAGACATGTCTGTGAGACATAAGCGCAAAGTGTCCATGGGTAATCTCTATTCTATTCTTGTAAAGGAAGCAACACTTTCTATCCCATCTTAGGTATTTCACTCACCGACAAGGATTAATTGGTCAAGGGCTTTTGAATGGGGTATTCAAGTCTACATATCAGGAGGTTATGATGTTGGTAGTACTTTCAGAATTAGACAGATCAAGAAGGCTGTTCCACCTATACAGGGCCTTGGTCCAAATGAACTTCTGGTTCCACCTTTACTGCATCTAGATTATGTTACTCCAAATCCATTTTCTGTGAGTCATCCTATCCCAACCCTCCCTCAGGCATCCTTGGCCTCTTCCTGTGAAGGGTTGTTTAAGCTTGTAAGTGGATCCTTTTCAGCACTGAATTTTTCTCAACCTAATTTTACTAAAGACTGTTAGCTCTGCCTTTCTTCCAATCCCCCATTTGATGAAACTGTAGCCTCTAATTGAACTATCAGGCTGGCTTCTGATAAGGCTGCTTGTCAATGGCATCAATCTCATGAAAGAGTTATCCTTTTGTCTATAGTGGTTACTGGTATATACATTGGTCAGTTACCCAAAGACTATGGTTATTTTTGTGTTCTAGTGCAACTTGTTCGACATGATACTGTTTTTTCTGATCAGGCCTTTTTAGATGCCTGGGACCCCCATGATACCCTGGTCCTTAGTAGAAGGACCAGAGAACCTGTCCCTGCTGTGACTATGGTTGTTTTGCTCAGGTTGGAAGTCATTGGAACTGGCACTGGTATTTCCTCACTTGTTCTGCAAAACAAACATTATAATTAGCTTCAAGAAGCCATAAATGAAGATTTAAAATTTAGAAGTAGCTATGTCTCTCATGAGAGATTCTATAACATCCTTATCTGAAATATTTCTTCAAAGTAGAAGGGGTTTAGAATTATTATTTTTGCAACAAGGAGGTTTATATGCTGCCCTAAAGGAAGAGTGTTGTTTTTATGTTGATCACACTGGAGTCATAGAAGATTCTCTAGCCAAAGTACATGAAGGGTTAGAAACTTGTAAGAAGTTGAGGGAAAAGGATGCAGAATGGTTTCAGACTTGGTTCAGCACTTCCCCGTGGCTGACTACACTTCTACCTTCTCTGCTTGGGCCTTGATAAGTCTGCTCATTCTATTGTCCCTTGGTCCAGTTTTATTCAATAAGCTGATGAACTTTCTGAAACAACAGATTGATCAAGTTCAACCTAAACCTATACAAGTTCATTATCAGCATCTAGCCTTATCTGATGAGTAGTCAATGACTGCTAATCCTCACGGTGACAACATTACAGGGGGCATCATGTTTTTGAGCTAAGACAGAAGGCATCCCTTTGCTGGATGTTCATTTGACAGCTGAAAGCATGAACTGAAGCTGCTTGGACCAGAGAACTTAAGACAGGCTCTCATCCATTGGCTTTTATTTTATTTTGCAGAAAGGGGACATGTCAGAGACCACTGGAGTCAGACATGTCTTTCTAAGGCCTGAGAGGGGTCAAGGTGAGGGTATTAGTCACAGGAAGTGGTTTGGTCAGTCTGGAACTGTTGCTGTTTACTGTACCATGAGCTTTTGATGAGACACAGTGTGTTGACATATACTTTAGATTAGATTCTCTGTGAAAGTCAGGTTGTTTATCTTTGTTGGTTGCTTATCACATCCTGTTTTGTTTTTTGCTGCCAAATGCTTTACCATATAATGGCTATGTGAACCTGCATTAAATGAAACTTGATAAGAATCCTGTCTTGTCTCCATTTCTTGAGTCTCTTGCCCCTAGGTCCTCACTCCACCCTTCACGAACCTCTCGAGAATCCACAGGCAAGTTCAGGGAGAGGATGAAAGGGAGATGAAAAAAAGAAAAGTGACAGGAAAGGAATTTACAAAGAATCTTGGCTATAGTAGTTAGGGAAAGCAGAAGAGAGACTGCAACCAAAGAGAGACAGAAAACTCCTTGAAAAGGACCTGTGAACATATTGCAAGAAAAGGGGCCACATGGCTCAAGAGTTCCCCAACAAATGGAAGCCAGGGGTGGGACATCCCAGGCCTTGGGAAAAGTGCTCCAGAATTGTGAAGGTATTAGCCCTGGGAGAAGACAGTGTTTAGGGGAGATTTTTTTCAGACCCCCCCCCTGAATCCAGGGTAACTCTGAGAGTGGAGGAGAAACCCACTCAATTCTTGGTGTACACAGGGTCTCAACACTCGGTCATCCTCCAAGCCAATGACTCCATTTCCAGAAAATATCTTGGATCCAAGGAGTCACTGGCACAAAAATGTATTCATGAACTACCTGAAGGACAATGGATCTAGGTATGGGATGGATATCCCATTCATTAATGGTCATCCCAGACTGTCCCTACCCTCTGTTGGGGAGAGACTTATTGTCCAAGATACACTTCCTGCCCAACAGGTTGTAACTAACTGGCCCAAATGGAGAGCCCATGGGTGGAGGAAAGACCTCTCCAACTGACCCCTGCCAGGAACCAAGGATACCTGGTTTACAGACAGGAGCATTTTTCTCCATGAAGGTCAGAGATGAGTGGGTGTTGCTTTGGTGGATGGTACAAATGTCATCTGGGTGGAATATCTACCCCCCCCAGCATGTTGTTGCAAAAGCAGAGCTAATTGCCCTCACTGAGGCCTTGGAATTTGGGGCTGGCAAGAAAATTAGCATCTATATGGATAGCAGGTATGCCTTTGCCACATTCCATGTTCATGGGGCTATATACCAAGAGAGAGTACTGCTCACATCAGAGGGAAAAGAAAAAACATGCAGGAAATCTTGGATGTCTTGGATGCCCCGATGAAGGCAGTAACTTGTGAATACTGTTCATTGCCCAGGACATCAGAAGAGAAGAGATTCAG
Organism: Tokudaia tokunoshimensis; assembly: GCA_036184795.1. Classification (NCBI taxonomy): domain Eukaryota; kingdom Metazoa; phylum Chordata; class Mammalia; order Rodentia; family Muridae; genus Tokudaia; species Tokudaia tokunoshimensis. The sequence continues at coordinate 3,171,801 of BTHU01000008.1, forward strand.
TGGCCAGGGGCAATAACCAGGCAGATCAAGTGGCTCAAGAAGTGGAGGAGCCTATGCTATGCAGGAGCCTATCCCAGTTATGGAACTGCAAGAGAAACCCGCTAGGAAATGGGACTGGACTAAGGGTGGCCTCACTTAGAATATACTGAAGAAGAAAAGACTCAGATTGCTAGCCACCCTACCAACTACTACCCAGAGAAGGAAGGGCAGTGACACACACAAGAAAGAAAAACTATACTCCCAGAAAACAAGCTATGGACTTACAGGATCAAATGCACAGATGGACTCATTTAGGGGATAAGAAGATCATCCAAGCAGTCAAGGTATCTAGGGTATATATAATGGACTTTGTAGAACATTGTAAGTTACGTCAACAAGTAAATGCTTATGCAGCCAAGAGCAAACATGGCAAAAGACCTAGAGAAGAATGGTCTGAAGTATATTGGGAGGTTGATTTTACTAATGTTGTCAGGAAAGTATGGTTGCAAATACTTTCTAGTGTTTGTGGATATGTTCTCTGAATGGGTTGAGGCTTTCCCCACCAAGCAGGAAATAGCTACTGTGGTAGCCAAGAAGATATTCGAGGAAATTTTCCCCAGGTTTGGAGTGCCCAAGGTACATGTATAAGACAAGGGTTCTGCTTTTGTCTCTAAGGTAAGTCAGGGATTGGCAGAGATATTGGGGACTAATTGGAAGCTCCATTGTCCATACAGTCCCCAGAGCTCGGGCAGGTAGAGAGAATGAACAGAACCCTAAAAGAAACCTTAACTAAATTGTCCTTGAAGATTGGCACTGAGTGGGTGGTACTCCATCCCTAGTCCTGTTCTGAGCCCAGAACACCCCTACCATTTTAACCTGATCCCTTTTGAAATCTTATATGGGACCCTCCACTCCCTTGACCATGGCTCTTGATCCCTTCAGAGTGACACGTCAGACTGTAAAGGATCTTATGGCTTGATTGCAAGCTTTCCAGATCAACCACCAGGAATTGTGGCCTAAACTTATTTCCCTGTATAATGCAGGTATCCAAGAGGTTTCACAAGTGTAACAAGTGGAAGACTGCATATATTTTAAAAGACGTCATGCTGAAAAGTTGGGAACAAAATAGAAAGGGCCATTCCTGGTGTTGTTGACCACCCCGACCTCTGTTAATGTGGATAGAATAGCTGCCTGGGTTCATGTAACTCATGTCAGACTAGTACCTGTGCCTGACACCAACTGGATAGCAGCTATACACCCGAGCAACCCCCTTCTGCAAGACCAGAGAAACCATGAGATGGCTATGGTGTATCTTCTGGCATTGAACCTCAGCAACTGTCACAACCATATCAAAGCCATTTAGCAAATATTCTCAGCCACTGGGGATGTAGCTTGGTCCACTACAGGGGAACATCTACCTTATATCTGGTGGCCTGATCTTGCCTTTGATCTCTGTAAGTTAGTGGTGGAATATACCACCCTAGAGACACAGGGGGAGGGATTCCCCGAATGTGGGGGATGAAGGACTTGTGAATCTAAACCATGTCCCAGAAGTGGCCTTGGAGGGTGGAGCTTAGGGTGAAGACACCCGAAGTTGAGGAGTGTCCTGTGAGAAACCCCCATATATGTGTGCCTCCACAGTGGGAGAAGCCAGCAGCAGGCCCATCAGTTTTGGGGCCAACCACTTTTTCTGTGCTACTTGGTGGTGTGAAATATCAGGAAGCACACATTGGAGACCATTTTGGGGTGTAGTTAAGGATTAAATAGCCAAGGTGAGAGAAAGACTAGCCAAGAAGAAGAAAGAAAGAGAACAGAGTTAGGGCAGGTTCAAGTCTTGGTTCAACCCCTCCCCTTGGTTAGCCACCTCATATCCACCTTGTTAGGACCCCTAATTCTTCTCCTGCTATTGTGAAACTTTGGACCCTGCATATTGAACAGTTTATAGCCTTCATAAAAGAGATTACAGGAGAGGTGCAGCTGCTTTTCTGCAGGGAAGTGTCTATATTTAGATCCTAGTTATACCATTGTAGAAGAAACTATAATGATTAAATCACTGATTGTATGTCAATTATTTTAGTCATCAGAACCCACCTTGTTTTCCCAATGAGCCAAGATTTTTAAGTTTTGTTTATGATATCTATAGCATCTTATAGTCTTCTAAGCACTTTAAGCTAATTTTATGGCCATAAACTTTTAATTGGATAATAAAGAGGAAAATACTTCAGATGAAAACTTTATGCTCCAGAATATGACTGAAGTCCTTGTAAGAGGGCTAAGGATATTTTCAGGTGTCATATTGCTAGAATTTTACTGCTTTTTCCATTAAATTCAGGTTTTAGTTTCTTTTATTATCAAGTAAAGTGAACTATTCTCTAGGTTCACGATTTCTCAGTACCATTCTGCTCCTTCAAAGCAAAAAACAGAATGCTAATTCTGAAAATATTCTCTTTGTTCATTAATTGGGTTGTAGGAATACAACATAGCATACATACTCTCTGCTCACATGAGGTTGGAGTACAGTCTCATTTTAATTCTGGAATACATAGATCAAAATAAAAAACAAAATCTCAATTACATCTCTGTTGTGGATTTGGTCTAATGACAATGTTCAGTTGGTCTCCAAAATAACATGGGAATCCCCAGTTAATTTTGATTGGTAAATAAAGTTGCCTGCAGCCAATGGCTGGGCAGGGAAACAGAGGAGAGACATTAAGATTCCTGGGCAGGAGATAGGGAAAGGGAAGGATAGATAGAACTACCATGTCAGGAAAGAGTAAGGACCATGTTTAAGAAGTGCAAGGACACATGCTCCACTATGTTCATAGCAGCCTTATTTATAATAGCCAGAACCTGGAAAGAACCCAGATGTCCCTCAACGGAGGAATGGATTCAGAAAATGTGGTACGTTTACACAATGGAATACTACTCTGCAATTAAAAACAATGAATTCACGAAATTCCTAGGCAATTGGTCAGAACTTGAAAATATCATCCTTAGTGAGGTAACCCAATCACAAAAGAACACACATGGTATGCAGTCACTGATGAGGGGATATTAACCCAGAATCTCGGAATACCCTAGACACAATTCGCATATCAATAGATTTCTAAGAAGATGGAAGGAGAGACCCCTGGTCCTGGAAAGACTGGATGTAGGGGAACGCCAGGACAGAGAAGCAAGAGGGGGTTGAATGGGGAAAAGAGGGAGGGAAGGGGGCTTATGGGACTTTCGGGGAGGGAGGAAACGGGAAAGGGGAAATGATTTTGAATGTAAATAAAAAAAAAACTTAGAAAATAAAATTTAAAAAAGAAAAAGAAGTGCAGGACAGAAAGACAGACAACTTGTAAGAGTTTGGAAACGGGGACCTCACCACACCCACTGTGTCTAGGGCAACAGCAATGGGATATAGATTTTAGTAATAACTCAGGAATATCTGAGGGTAAGTGATAACTATGTGGCAGTTTGGGAGTGGCTCAGGCACTGCACTGTTTAAGGCATATTAAAATATAAGGCATCGTGTTTCTGTTAGAAACCCAGAACATAGGAACAGGTAACAAGGAACACATAACTGCTACCTGTTGCTGTGAATAGAGACTAATTGGTGTCTGCAAAACATCTCTATTTCCAAAACACTAAATCCAAAAATATGAAACCAAACCAATGAGATTTTTTTATTGAATATATTCTTCATTTACATTTCAAATGTTATACCCTTTCCCAGTTTACCCCCTCCCTGAAAACCCCCAACCCATCCTCCCACCCCCTGCCACCAAGAATATGCTCCAACACCCAAACTACTCTCACCTACCACCCCTTGATTTTCCCATGCTGGAGCATCTATTGAGGATTTATATGACCAAGGACCTCTCCTCCCACTGATGCCCAACAAGGCATTCCTCTGACAAACTTTTGGCTGGAACCATGTGTACCCTTAGTTGATGGCTTAGTCCCTGGGAGCCCTGGGTGTCTGGTTGGCCAACATCACCACTCTTCCTATGGGGCTGCAAACCATTTCAGCTCTTCCAGTCTGCCCTCCAACTCAGAAAATGGAGAAAGCTTACACTAGCAGCTTGACAGTGCACCTGAAGCTCTAGAACAAAAAGAAGCCAATACACCCAGGAGGAGTAGATGGCAGGAAATCATCAAACTCAGGGTCAAAATCAACCAAATAGAAACAAAAAGAACTATACAAAGAATCAACAAAACCAGGAGCTGGTTCTTTGAGAAAATCAACAAGATAGATAAACCCTTAGCCAGACTAACCACAGGGCACAGAGGTACTACCCAAATTAATGAAATCAGAAATGAAAAAGGAGACATAACAACAGAAACTGAGGAAATTCAAAAAATCATCAGATACTACTACAAGAGCTTATACTCAAAAAAATTGGAAAATCTGGACAAAATGGACAGTTTTCTAGATACATACAGGATCAGATAAACCATCTAAATAGTCCCAAAAGTCCTGAGGAAATAGAAGCAGTTGTTAATAGTCTCCCAACAACAACAACAAAAAAAGCCCAGAACTAGATGGGTTTAGTGGGGAATTCTAACAGATCTTGAAACTATTCCACAAAATAGAATCTCAAGGAATACTACCCAATTCATTCTATGAAGCCCCAATGAGATTTTTTTAATTGAGCAGATGCTTCATTTAAATATTTATTACTTCATTTAGCATGCATGTCTATATATGTATGTGTGCATGTGTATATGTATATGTATAAATATGTACAGAAACACACATGCAACAACACACTTTTGGAAGTCAGAGGACAACTGTTAGAAATGAGTTTTCTCTTTGGTCGAGAATCTTTATTTGGTGAGATATTTCGCTGGCTCTAGCAAATATTAATTTTTAAATGTAATTTATTAGTTAAAAATTTTCATACAATATATTTTGATCATATTCTTTCCCCTTCCTAATCATTCTGATACCCTTTTTACTTCCATACTCAGAAAACTCCATTTTCTTTCTCTATCTTGAGAAAAAACACAAAAATGAAAATAAAAACAGAAAACTCAAACAAAAAATACCCAAGCAAAACAAAAATCCCAATTAAAAATCCTCATGGCCTGCTATGTGCAGGGCATTAAATGAAACTAGTTGCATTCTTCTATGGACCTATTTACATTCTTCCACATGCAGACATCCACCTTGACCAGAATCATTTGTTAAAAGTTCTCTCTGTCTCTGTCTCTGTATCTCTGTCTCTCTCTGTGTCTCTGTCTCTGTCTCTGTCTCTCTCTCTCTGTCTCTCTCTCTCTGTCTCTCTGTCTCTCTCTCTCTCTCTCTCTCTCTCTCTCTCTCTCTCTCTCTCTCTCTCTCTCTCTCTCTCTCTCTCTCTCTCTCCAGCATGTATTTTTGGCCTCTTTATAAAATAAAAATAAAAATAAATCAGAAAATCAGGTGTTTGTGTCTGAATCTTCAATCCAGCTCTATTGATTAACATGTCTCTTTTGTGGATAAGACAATATAATTCTGGTTATTATAGCTTTGCAACACAACTTGAAACTAGGAATGGTGATACCCTAGTAGATCTATTATTATTCAGGATTTTTAAAAATTATCCTTTTTTTGATGTTGTATTTGTCTGTATGTGTCTGTATGTTTATATATGAAACTGTAAACTGTCATTTCAAGATCTGTGAAGAATTCCTCTTTGTTTCCTAGCCATTTTTGTTTCATCTTTTCAGTTGGGGTTTTCCTTGATATTCAAGTTTTTAAAGTTCTTTATATGTTCTAGATATATTATTGCTAAGATAATATTATATATAGCAGGCTGGTAATTTGCCTAAATAATGGCTTCCTTGAGGTTTCACTTATTGACTGATAAGATTTTTTTTCAGTTTATATGCTACAATATTTAATTTTTAAGATTAAAATATAATTACATCTCTCCCTTCCCATTTACCCTACCAAACATTCTCTCCTTTTATGTTTTGTTTGTTTTTTTAAATATGAATTTTTTATTAGATGTTTTCTTTATTTACATGTCAAATGTTATCCCCTTTACTGGTTCCCCTGCCTAAAACTCCCTAACAAATCCTCTGCCTTCCTGATCACCAACCCACCCACTCCCTTTTCCCTCTCCTGGCATTCCCCTACACGGGGGCAATCTAGTCTTCTCAGGACCGAGGACCTTGCCTTCCTTCGATGTCCAACAAGGCCATCCTCTGCTACATGTGTAGCTGGAACCATAGGTCCCTCCATGTGTACTCTTTGGTTGGTGGTTTAGTCTCTGGGAGCTCTGGGGTTACTGGTTGGTTCATATTTTTGTTCCTCCTATGAGGCTGCAAACTCCTTCAGCTCCTTGGGTCTTTTCTCTAGCTCCTCCGTTGGAGACCCTGTGCTCAGTTCAATGGTTGACTGAGAGCATCCCCCTCTGTATTTGTCAGGCACTGGCAGAGCCTCTCAGGAGACAGCTATAACAGGCTCCTGTCACCAAGCACTTGTTGGCATCCACAATAGTGTCTGGATTTGGTAACAGTACACAGGATGGATCCCCAGGTGGGACAATCTCTGCATGGTCTTTTTTTTCAGTCTCTGATCCACATTTTTGTCTCTGTATCCCCTCTTGTGGATATATTGTTCCCCCTTTGAAAAAGGACCAGAGAATCCACACTTTGGTCTTCCTTCTTCTTGAGATTCATTTTTTCTGTGAATTATGTCTTCAGTATTCCAAGCTTCTGGGCTAATATCCACTTATCAGTGAGTACATACTATGAATGTTCTTTTGTGATTGGGTTAACTCACTCATGGTCCTCCAGAAGTACTATGTCCAGTTTTCTGAGGAACTGCCTAACTGATTTCCAGAGTGCTTGTACCAGATTGCAATTCCACCAGCAGTGGAGGAGTGTTCCTCTTTCTCCACATTCTCACAAGCACCTGCTGTCACCTGAGTTTTTTATTTTTGCCATTCTGACTGGTGTGAGGTAAAATCTCAGGGTTGTTTTGATTTCCCTGATGAATAAGGATGCTAAACACTTTTTTAGGTTCTTCTCAGCCATTCAGTATTCCTCAGCTGATAATTCTTTGTTTTGTTCTGTATCCTATTTTGAATACGATTCCTTGGTTTTCTGAAGTCTACCTTCTTGAGTTCTTTGTATACATTGGATATTAGCCCTCTATTAGATGTAAGGTTGGGAAAGATCTTTTCCAAATTAGTTGGTTACCATTTTGTCCTATTGACACTGTCCTTTGCCTCACAGAAGCTTTGTAATTTTATGAGGTCCCATTCGTGAATTCTTCATCTTACAGCATAAGCCATTAGTGTTCTGTTCAGGAAATTTTCTCCTGTAAGCATGAGCTAGAGGCTCTTCCCCACTTTCTTTTTTATTAGTTTCAGTGTATCTGGTTTTATGTGGAAGTGCTTGATCCACATGAACTTGAGCTTTGTACAAGGAGATAAAAATGGATTGATTTGCATTCTTCTGCATGTTAACAGCTAGTTGAACCAGCTCCATTTGTTAAGAAAAAAAAAAGCTATTTTTTTCCACTGGATGGTTTTATCTTCCTTGTCAAAGATCAAGTGACTGTAGGTGTGTGGGTTCATTTCTGGGTCTTCAATTCTGTTCCATTGGTCTACTTGCCTGTCACTGTACCAATACCATGCAGTTTTTATAACTATTGCTCTGTAGTACAGTTTGAGGTCTGGGAACCTATTTTGCCCAGAAATTCTTTTATTGTTCAGAACTATTTTTGCTATCCTGGGTTTTTTGTTATTCCAGATGTATTTGAGGATTGCTCTTTCTAACTCTATGAGAAATTGAGTTGGAATTTTGATGGGAATTGCATTGCATCTGTAGATAGCTTTTGGCAAGATGGCCATTTTTACTCTATTAATCCTGCCAATCCTTGAGCATGGGAGATCTTTCCTTCTTCTTAGATCTTCAATTTATTTCTTCAGTGACTTGAAGTTCTTGTCATACAGATCTTTCACTTTTTTAGTTAGAGTCACACCAAGGTATTTTATATTATTTGTGACTATTGTAAAGGGAGTTGTCTCTCTAATTTCTTTATAAGCCTTTTTATCCTTTGAGTATAGGAAGGCCACTGATTTGTTTGAGTTAATTTTATATTCAGCCACTATGCTGAAGTTGTTTCTCAGGTTTAGGAGTTCTTGTGTGGAATTTTTGAGGACATTTAAGTGTACTATGATATCATCTGCAAATAGTGATATTTTGACTTCTTCCTTTCCAATTTGTAGCCATTGATCTCCTTTTGTTGTCTATTTGGTATGGTTAGGACTTCATTTTGACTATTATATTGAATAGGTAGGGAGAGAGTGGACAGCCTTGTCTAGTCCCTGATTTTAGTGGGATCACTTCAAGTTTATCTCCATTTAGGATGATGTTGGCTACCGGTTTTCTGTTTACTGCTTTTACTACATTTAGGTATGTATGGGTTTTGAAGTCCTGATCTTTCTAATAGTTTTATCATGAAGAGGTGTTAGATTTATCAAATGTTTTTAAGCATCTAATGAAATGATCATTTTTTTTCTTTGAGTTTGTTTAAATAGTCAATTCCATTTATGGATTTCTGTATATTGAACCGTCCCTGCATCCCTGGAATGAAGCCTACTTGATCATGATGGATGATCTTTTTGATGTGTTCTTAGATTCTGTTTGTGACAATTTTATTGAGTATTTTTGCATAGATATTCATAAGGGAAACTGGTCTGAAGTTCTTTTTTGTAGGGTCTTTGTGTGGTTTAGGTATTGGAGTAATTGTAGCTTCATAGGATGAGTAGGGTAGTGTTCCTTCTATATCTCTTTTGTGGAAAAGTTTGGCAAGTATTGGTATTAGGTATTTTTTAAAGGTCTGCTAGAACTCAGCATTAATCCCTCTGGTCCTGGGATTTCCTTAATTGAGAGACTATTGATGACAGCTTCTATTTCATTAGGGGTTATGGGACTGTTTAGATTGTTTATCTGATCCTGATTTAACTTTGAAACCTTGTATCTGTCTAGAAAATTATCTATTTCATCCAGATTTTCAAGTTTTATTGAGTAAAGGCTTTTGTAGTAGGATTTGACAATTTCTTTTTGATTTCCTCCATTTCTGTTTTTATGTCTCCCTTTTCATTTCTGATTTTATTTATTTGGATACTGTCTCTGTGCCCCCGGTTAGTCTGGCTAAGGGTTTATCTATCTTGTTGATTTTTCTCAAAGAAAAAGCTCCTAGATTGGTTAATTCTTTGTATAGTTTTTGTTTCTACTTAGTTGATTTCAGCCCTGAGCTTGATGATTTTCTGCCCTCTATTCCTCTTTGGTGTATTTGCTTCTTTTTGTTCAAGAGTTTTCAGATGTCCTGTCAAGTTACTAGTATATCATCTCTCTACTTTCCTTTTGGAGGCACTCAGAGCTATGAGTTTTCTCTGAGGAGAGCTTTCTTTGTGTCCCATATGTTTGGGTATATGTGCTTCATTGTCATTAAATTATAAAAAAGTCTTTAATTTCATTCTTCACTTCTTCCTTTGCCAAGTTGTCATTGAGTAGAGTGTTGTTCAGCTTCCATGTGTATGTGGGCATTCTGTTGTTTTTGTTGCTATTGAAGACCAACCTTAAAATATGCAGTGATCTGATAGGAGGCATGGGATTATTTCACTCTTCTTCTTCTTCTTCTTTTTTTTTGAAAAGCATGTTCTTTTGTTGAAAAAGGAAGTAAAAACATTTTATGATAAGATTGAAGATTTACATGGAAATATTTCTGATAAAACAGAAGAGATATATAGAAAACTACATGAAATTGAAAATTTTCATGGAAAATTAAAGAGTAAAGTCGTAGACATAAAAAACATTACTAAATTAATTAAAAAGGAAGTAGAAACATTTTATGATAGAATTGAAGATTTATGGGGAGAATATTTCTGATAAAATTATAGAAAAACATGTTAAAATTGAAGATTATCATGGAAAATTTTATATAGATATAATAATGGTAGGCATGAAAGTATTCCTAAGTTGATTGAAATTGGAATTATAAACATTGTCTAATAAAGTTGAAGATTTATATGGAAAATATTTCTGATAAAATTGAAAAAATATATAGAAAACAGGTTAAAATTGAAGACTATCATGGAAAATTATACAGATAAAATGGTAGGCATAAAAACAATTCTAAGTTGATTGAAAGTGGTATTATACACATATCCAGGTAAAATTGAAGATTTACATGGAAAATATTGATGGTAAAATTCAAGAAATATATAGAAAAACACGGTAAAATTGACTATTTCATGGAAAATTATACAGATAAAATGGTAGACTTAAAAAACCTAAATTAGTTAAAGGTGGAATTAAAAACATTTTGTGATAATATTAGAGATTTACATGGAAACATTTCAGATAAAATAGAAGAAATATATAGAAATATATAGAAAAAATGTTAAAATTTGAGATTATCATGAAAAATAATGCAGATAAAATGGTAGACATAAAAGACATTACTAAATTAATTGAAAGAGGAATCACAAACATTTTCTGATAAAATTGAAGATTTACATGAAAAATATTTGTTAGTTTATGTCTTTTTATTGGGGAATTGATTCCATTGATGTTAAGAGAGATTAAGGAATAGTAATTATTGCTTCTTGTTATTTTTGATGTTATTTATATGTTTGTGTGTTTATATTCTTTTGGGGTTGATGGAAGAAAATTACTTTCTTGCTTTTTCTAGGGTGTAGTTTCCCTCCTTTTGTTGGCGTTTTCCATCTATTATTCTTTGTATGGCTGGATTTATAGGAAGATATTATGTTAATTTTTTTTATCATGGAATGTCTTGGTTTCTCCATCTATAGCGATTGAGAGTTTTGCTGGGTATAGCAGTCTGGGCTGGCATATGTGTTCTCTTAGGGTCTGCATGAGATCTGCCCAGGATCTTCTAGATTTCAGAAATCTGGTGTAATTCTGATAGTTCTGCCTTTATAAGTTACTTGCCCTTTTCTCCTTACTGATTTTAGTATTCTTTCTTTTGTTTAGTGCATTTGGTGTGTTGATTATTATGTGACAGGAGAGCTTTCTGGTCTGGTCCAGTCTGTTTGGAGTTCTATTGGTTTCATGTATATTCATGGGAATCTCTTTCTTTAGGTTAGAGAAGTTTTCTTCTATAATTTGTTGAAGATATTTACTGGTCCTTTAAGTTGGAAATCTTCACTCTCTTCTATACATATAATCCTTAGGTTTGGTGTTCTCATTGTTCCTGGATGTTTTTGTTTCAAGCTTTATTCATTTTGCATTTTCTTTGTTGAGTCAATGTTTTCTATTATAACTTCAGCACCTGAGAGTCTCTCTTCTATCTCTTGTATTCTGTTGTTGATGCTTACATCTATGATTCCTAAATTCTTTCTGAGGTTTTCTATCTCCAGAGATGTCTCTCTTTGTAATTTCTTTATTGTTTTTACTTCCACTTTTAGATCCTGGATGGTTTTGTTCAGTTCCTTCACTTGATTGTGTTTTCCTGTGATTCTTTAAGGGATTTTTGTGTTTCCTCTTTAAGGGCTTTAACCTGCTGACCCAGGTTCTCCTGTATTTTTTTATGAACATCTATGCTCCAAATCCAAGGGCATGCACATTCACAAAAGAAACTTTGTTAAAGATCAAAGCCCACATTGCACCTCACACAATAATTGTGGGGGACTTCATCACCCCACTCTCACCAATGGACAGATCAGGGAAACACAAAATAAACAGAGACACAGTGAAACTAACAGAATGTATGGACCAAAAGGATTTAATAGATATCTATAGAACATGTTATCCTAAATCAAAAGAATATACCTTCTCAGCAGTTCATAGTTCCTTTTCCAAAATTGATCATATAATCGGTCACAAAACAGACCTCATCAGATATAAGATGATTGAAATAGACATCTTATAAAGGAGTTATTTAGGTCCTTCTTGAAGTCCTCTATCAGCATCAGGAGATAGGATTTTAAATTCAACTCTTGCTTTTCATGTATGTTGTGGTATCCAGGACTTGCTTTGGTGGGAGACCAATTCTCTTCTGGCATGGTCTGTGAAACCGAGGCTGTGGAGCTGCCCAGCTCCCCAGTACAAATGGCAGCAGGAAGACTTCTGTCTCAGCTGCTCCGCTGATTGTATGCCCTGTGTGTTCGTAGCTGTTTCTGTCCAGAGAGAAGGTGAAGATCTCAGGTCCCTGCTCAGAAGTGAAAGCACTGCTGGGAGATCACTTTCTCCTGGCAGTCCATGCACAGAAGGCTGGGGCTCCCTGGTGAATGTCTATTTCAATCATCTTATATCTGATGAGGTCTGCTTTGTGACCGATTATATGATCAATTTTGGAAAAGAAACTATGAACTGCTAAGAAGGTATATTCTTTTGATTTAGGATGACATGTTCTATAGGTATTTATTAAATCCTTTTGGTCCATACATTCTGTTAGTTTCACTGTGTCTCTATTTTGTGTTTCCCTGATCTGTTCATTGGTGAGAGTAGGGTGATGAAGTCCCTCACAATTATTGTGTGAGGTGCAATGTGGACTTTGACCTTTAACAAAGTTTCTTTTGTGAATGTGCATGCCCTTGGATTTGGAGCATAGATGTTCATAATTGAGAGTTCTTCTTGCTAGATTATTCCTATGATGAGTATGAAGCGTCCTTCCTTATCTTTTTTGTTGACTTTTGGTTGAAAGTTGATTTCATCCGATATTAGAATGGCTACTACAGCTTGTTTACTGGGACCATTAGCTTGGAAAATCATTTTCTAGCCCTTTACTCTGAGGTAGTGTTTGTCTTTGACATCGAGGTGCATTTCCTGTATGCAGCAAAATGCTGGGTCCTGTTTATGTATGTGGTCTGTTATGTATGTGGTAGTTTTTATTGGGGGAATTGAATCCATTGATGTTAAGAGATATTAAACAATAGTGATTGTTGCTTCCTGTTATTTTTGATATTATTTTTGTGTTTGTGTGGTTATCTTCTTTGGGTTTGTTTGAAGAAGATTTTTTCTTGCTTTTTTTAGTGCGTAGTTTCCCTCCTTGTTTTGGCATTTTCCACCTATTATCCTTTGTAGGGCTGGACATTTGGAAAGATATTGTATAAATTTGGATTTATAGTGAAATTTCTTGGTTTCTCCATCTATGGTTATGGAGAGCTTTTCTGGGTATAATAGCCTGGGCTGGTATTTGTGTTCTCTTGGGGGTCTGTATGAGGTCTGGCCAGAATCTTCTAGCTTTCATGGTCTCTGGTGTGAAGTCTGGTGTAATTATGATAGGTCTGCTTTTATATGTTACTTGACCTTTTTCCTTTACTGCTTTTAATATTCTTTCTTTGTTTAGTATATATGTTGTTTTGATTATGTGATTGGTGGAATTTCTTTTATGGTCCAATCTATTTGGAGTTCTTTATGCTTCTTAGATGTTCATTGACATCTTTTTCTTTAAGTCAGTTTTCTTCTATAATTTTGTTGAATATATTTACTGGCCCTTTAAGTTGGGAATCTTCAATTTCTTTTATACCTATTATCCTTAGGTTTGGTCTTCTCATTGTGTCCTGGATTTTCTGGATATTTTGGGTTAGGAGATTTTTGCCTTTTGTATCTTCTCCACCTGAGATCCTCTCATTTATCTCTTATATTCTGTTGGTGATGCTTGCATCTATGACTCCTGATCTTTTTCTTAGGTTTTCTATCTCCAGGGTTGTCACCCTTTGTGATTTCTTTATTGTTTCTATTTCTGTTTTTAGATCCTGGATGGTTTTGTTCTGTTCCTTCACCTGTTTTCCTGTAGTTCTTTAAGGGATTTTTCTGTTTCCTCTTGAATGTCTTCTATGTTCTCTTGTATGTTTTTAAGGGAGTTATTTATGTCCTTCTTAAAGTCCTCTATCATCATCATGAGAAGGGATTTTAAATCAGAATTGCTTTTCTAGTGTGTTGGGGTAACCAGTGCTGACTATGATGGGAGAACTCGGTTCTGATGATGCGCATACAGAAATCATTAAGGCTCCTCAGGCAGGTTCCTCTGAGCAGTAGTGGTGGTCATACCTGTACTCACAGGCCTGTCCCCCTTCCTGGGAGTCTAGCTATCTATCTCCCTGTGGCTCCTGGGTATGGAGTCCTGTGGCAGAGGATCCTTGATTGTTGTTCTTAATGCCTGTTCTATAAGTGTCATTTTCAGAAAAACCTTCCATGTTCCAGTGAGTTGAAGCCTATTTCCATCTTTCTCTTCTATCAGATCCAGGTTATCTTGTCACATATTCAGGCACTGATTCATTTACAGTAGAGATTTGTGATGGGTAATAGATATGAATATATTTTTATTTTTCAGTATAGGTATGTAGTTTGAGAGGATTATTTTTTGAAGATTTTTTTTCTCAAATGTTTTCTTTTGAATCCTTTGAATCATTGGTATATGTAGGTAACTGGAATTATGTCAGTCACTTCAATTCATTTCTATTGATCAATGTACTTGTTTTTATAACAATTCCATGAAGTTTTAATCAATATTGTATGATAAAAACTTGATACTTCCAAAATTTCTTTTATTACTCAAGATTGTTTTAGATGTCCTGTGATTTTTGTGTTCCCATAGGAAGGTGAGGCTTGTTGTTTGTTTGTTTGTTTTTTAGTTTCTGTGAAATATTGTGTTAAAATTTGATGGGTATTCATTGAATCTATAGATTGCTTTTGGTAGGGTTTCCATTTTCATAATATTAATCATACTGAACCTTACGCCCAGGGGAAATGTCTTTATCTCAAGGTGTTTTCTTCAATGTCTTAGGTCCTTCATTTCTTGGTTAAAGCTATTCCAAGGTATTTGTAGGTTTTTATGAAAGGTATGCTTTCCTTGATTTGTTTGTCTGGATGTTCTTTATTAGTATATAAAAAGTTTACTTATTTTTTGTCTTACTTTTGTATCCTGCTACTTTGCTGTAAATGTTTACTGGATTTGTTTTTTTTTGTATAAAATTATATCATTTGCAAAAAGGATTCTTTAACTTATTTCTTTTCTGTTGTATACCTTTTATTCTCCTGGGGATGTATTATCTCTCTAGCTCCAAGAATCATATTGAATAAGTGTAAAGACAAAAGACTGATATAACTCTCTCTCTAACTAATTCTCTCTCTCTCTCTCTCTCTCTCTCTCTCTCTCTCTCTTTCTCTCTCTCTCTCTCAAAGGCTTTGAGAGTCTCTTCATTCAGGTTGATGTTGTCTTTGACCTTTCTTCAACTTGACTTTATTATTTTGAAGAATGTCCTTGTATCCTTTATATCTCCAGAAATGTTATCATAATTGGATTTTGGATTATGTCATAAGTCTTCTCTGCATCTAATGAGATAACCAAGGTGGGTTTTGTCTTTCAATTTGTATATGTGATAGACTATATTTATTAATTTATATATTTATAGCAATTCTTGAATCTCAGAGATAAAACCAACAATGATGAGCAATTTTTCAAATCTGTTCTTGAATTTATTGTGTAATTACTTTACTAAGTATTATTGCATCTATGTTTATAAGGGATATTGACCTATACTATTCTTTTCTTGCCTGGTCCTTGGTTTTGCTGTCACAGTAAAACTGGTTTCCTAAAAATACTAGAAAACATTACTGCAGTTTATCTTTGCAGAATAACTTAATGATTGCTTTGAAGCTATGGTAGAATACTATGCTGAAACCATATGACTCTGAGCTTTTCCTCGTTGGGAGAGTTTGAATTACTACTTCTATTTCACTAGTTGACAGTATATATTTAAATGTTGACTTTGTGATTTCACTTTGACAGGTCATATATATCAAGAAATTCACTGGTTTCTTTAAAGATTTACAATTTACAAACATACTGATTTTAATGTTTTTATGATTCTATGAATTTTCTATATTTGTTTTATAATGTCTCTTTCTAATTCCCCAATTTATTCATTTTTATGTTCTTTCTTCATCTTTTGATTAATTTGACTAAGGGCTTGTCAATGTTTTTCTTCAAAGAACTAATTATTCATTTCATTGATTCATTTGATTTATTATTTTCTGTTTGTTTTTATTTATTGGCCTTAAATTTGATCATTTCTTCCCTTTACTTTTTGTGCCATTATTTCTTTTCATTTGTTTGTTTGTTTGTTTTTTTATGGTACTACAAACTTTTTTCTTAGAAATCTCATGTGTCCCATAGGCTTTCATTTGTTGTGTTTTCATTTCATTCAGTTCTAAAAGTATTAAATTTTTCTTGATTTTTCTTCTGACTCAATTTGTATTCAATAGTCAGTTGTTCAGTTTCCATGAGCTTGTATACTTTCTCCTGTTTCCTTTCTTGTTGATATCCAGCTTAATCTATGGTGGTGAGATAGGATTAATTTCTCTTAATATGTGATCAATTTTGGGAAAAGTTTCATGAGCTTCAGAGACTATGCATTTCTTCTTTCTTTTGTTAAAGACCTGATAGTCTCGCATCTTCTATTGTTGTTATCTTTTTCGTGAGTTTTACCTTTGAGATTTTGTTTGACATCCTCTGTTTTTAGTTTCAGTTTTATTTTAGTTTGTGTTTTCCTTAATTAAATTCCATTTTTATATCTTTGATTGTTTTCATTATTCCATTTAAAATTTTGGTTTTTTTATGGACTTCAGCAATGTACTTCTTTGTATTCTCTTTAAGGTCCTTGAACATATTTATGTTTACTGATTTGAAGTCCTTTTGTTCTTTTTAACTATAGTGCTTTTCTTAAGGTATATTGTAATAGGGTTATTGGCTTCTGGAGGAGGCATTATAATCTTGGATACTCATGTCTGTATTTTTGTGTTGGGAAGTAGACATCTGGATTCTTGAAGTTTGAAGTATTTCTTAGTGTTGCTATTTGGTTCATATTTTTGGTACATGTTCTGATCTATGGTTAATGTTTACCACTGTGGATCCTATCCACGTGTGATAACTAGAGGTCCCTGAGTCTTAGGTATGGAAGTTGGGTTCCTGGTATAGAACATGTCTGGTTCTCAGTCTATGGTTTCTTTCCCTGGTGGAAACTTTTTCAGTAGCTTGGTGGACTTATAAAAGAATGTGAATCAACTGGAAGTAAAAGCTAATGGGGTTTCAAGGAGGAAATAGTGGGATTCTGTGTCTGCCCAAAGATGTTGAGTTCCAGGAGGATGGAGGGGGTAAGGATTAGAGGGTCCTATAGCATGTCTGTGACATTAAGGGTAAATCTCAAGATATTGGAATGGAGGACAGGAATGGGAATAAAAGTTACATATTGATGCTTAACTGAATATGATGGCTCTAAGTGCATCCACAAGAAAATGGAGATGGTATACAAGAAAATGTTGAATGTTGTGTTAGTGAAGAACTGGGGGAATCCTGGGTCTACAGAAAGACATTTAGTCCCTAGGGCATGGAAATGCTCTGGGTAGGATTGGGCCTCTGGTCAGGTTGCTGGGAAACTAAAAGTATGTTTGGAGAGACTGAAATGGAAGATAGGAAGGAAGAGTAGGAGCTACGTAATTACTTATTCTACATAGATTGAATTTATTAAACAAACACATGGATTCAATCTATTAAAAATGACTTTCCTTTCTTAAGACAGTGGTAATCAGTGCTCAAGCAACAATAAACAGATTAGCTTTTATTTGTTTATTGGCTATGGCTATAAACCAAACTATGTGAAATCAGGCTAAACCTATAAAATACAGTCCTTGCAGTCACTGGTTATGAGCTTATATCCTGTCCAATATTTCAGGATAAATCCTATTATAGTTATAATGCTAGTGATAACATTATAGACTCACATCTAGAAGCAAATCTATTATTGTTCATTATTAATATTTCTTACTTAATGAAAATTGCTCATCCATTCTCTGTTTTGAAGAAAAAACCAAATGCTTACCTACAAGATACTTTTCTTACAAAATAAAACCATTAACATGCAACAATAAAACTAGGTAACAGTAATCAATTACATAAATAAAACCATGCTTCCATTTACTTACTATATGAAAACAAAATCTAATTTTAAGAGCTGATCATAAGTATGATCAGATTAAAGTATAAAAAGGTCATTAAAAAAAACCTTTTTTTTAAAAAAAGGAGACAAATAAATAAATCATTGAATGATATTTATTCATTCACATTTCAATGAATGCATTAAATTCATTAGGGCATTTTAAGATATAAATTGAAAATGTGAAATTTAATCCAAAAGGGTTATGTGGGTAAGGTTAGCTGTAAACTAGCAGTGATGTTTGCTTTCAATTATGTTTAGGTATAGTTTTGGGGCACTGATTACTAAAAACTAGAATTGATATTTGTATGTTTAAATTTTGTCTTATGTTGGCCAGTGAATTGTTCAAAAATTTAGCTTTGGAATATGAAATTTAAATAATTAGTACTTTTATATTTAGATAATGAAGTTAAGTACTCACATAAAATGACCCCAGTATATTACCTTGTTTTCCATTATTAATATGAAGTTTTTAAACCTGATATTATCCTGTAAAAATTTCATGATCCTGTCATATATATGCATGTAGAGCAGAGACCCTGTTCCCAGCCTGCAGATGTGTAATTGTGGCTTAAAATATCTGGATTTTGATTTTGCGCTCTAGGTTATGAAACTCTTATAATAACAAATCAATCAATTTTCCCCCTTTACACAATGGGAAAAATTACATTTCTATCTCTTAGCTAAGGACTTGGAAGAATAAATCTCATGCAATCAAAATAGATGTAATGATGTAAGATATTACCTGTTACAGAATATAAGACTCATTTCTTTCTTTGTCCCTTTCTCCAGAAGAGATAGGTAGGGGTCCCATAGTTTCCCTTTCTGAACATGGAGTATATAGCAGTATTTCTATTCTGTGGTGTATTCTTGAGGTGTGTTTGCTGTACTACTTTTGTGTTTTTCAGTCTTTTGCAGGACAAAATTAATTC
The DNA here is from genome assembly GCA_036184795.1 of Tokudaia tokunoshimensis. NCBI lineage: Eukaryota > Metazoa > Chordata > Mammalia > Rodentia > Muridae > Tokudaia > Tokudaia tokunoshimensis. Next base: position 3,190,660 of record BTHU01000008.1, read on the forward strand.
TTTATTGTTCAATTCTCACATTTCTGAAGGTGATACCTTAACCGATTTGCCCCACAACAGCCTTGGTCACTGACACACACCGAAATCTATTCTGCTAACTTAATAACTGTGAGAAGCAGAGAAGCAAGAGCATATTGAAACTGTGCTTTGTTTTTGCTCTGTTATGCATACTTGATATGAAAATTAAGTGAGTGCTCCCTAGGCTATTATCTATCTGATTGGCCGAGGAAAAGAAAAAAAGACTAATGTTGGTGCTAGGACCTCCAAAACCTATGACATCACATAGGTGACCGAGTGACCTGTACACCTGTTGCCAAGGCAACAGCCACCATATTCCCAGAATCCATTGAGTTCACCTTTACCTGTGACCACATCACCATCTGTATATATAAGAGAAGCACCCCCCCCCCTTCTCTTTCCGCCATTACCTTTGCCCTTTCCCTTCTCGATAAACCTCATGTGGAAATGTTTGGCCTGGTGTGGTCTTTCTGGAACTGCAGCTGCCACCTCCCGCTGATCCCAACATTGGTGCCGAAACCCGGGACTCACTATGCAGGGGAGCTGTGGACCCAGGAGACCAGTGGTTACCATCCAGCATGGCCAGGAAGACACTTCTGCCACCAAGAACTGATGCCATCACCATCACCACCTACAACCACCATCAGCACCGCCTGCAGCCACTACTATACCACGTGGACTCCATCTGCTACCACCTGCCATCATCCACCATGTGGATTCCCACTACTGCACAGACCATCGCTGCTGCCACCACTGAGAGACTCACAGGATTCTATCACATGAGCTGTGCACTGCGGCCTACCACGTGGAATTGCCTCCCTGGCTATATTAATTGGTAAGAAGTTTCTCCTGTTGACCAGAGGGACTCTTAGGCCCAGATAAGGCCTGGCCAGCCTCTTTTGGGATAAGGGTTGGCTTTCAATGCCCAATCCATACGACTGGCCTCCTGGCTGACATTTGTGTTAGGATATAGGCCCTTGGGTGACTCCCTCTCTCAGAAGCAACCTAAATTTCCTTTTAGCTCTTGCAGCTTCTTGTCCTCCCCATGCTGTTCTTCATTTCCATCCATGGCAGTCCTTACATCTGGAGATTCAAGGTTCAAGAAACCCCCACAAATAACAGTCTTTCCAAATAGGATCAGGAAACTGCTCCATAGTCAGATGCCAGGAACTGATCCAAATTGCTATCATTCCTGTATCTGTTATCCCACCTAAATATTATGATCTCTATACTTGCTTTTTCTTTGACCAGACAAAAGATTACTGTATAAAAAGGCCAGATGAATTTGGGGGCTGCCCATATTGGTCTTGTCAGATACATATGCTAGGATCACAGACAATCATTCCTTCTATCAACAGTGCAAGACAATTTTCTTCTACATACAAGACCCATGGGATTCCAGGTGGGAGACAGGAGTTGTTGGTAAGTTCTACCATAAAAATCACCGTAGTTCTCCGGTAAGTACTATTCATATTCAGAGAAAATGTATCTCAATTGCCCAATCCCTAGATATCAGAAATGTAGGGGAGATAATTAAAAACTCCTCCAAGGTCCTTAACTCTTTGACAGTACCCCTCATAAATGGCACTAACTTGTCATTTCACCTTTTGCTTCAGACCTAAGTGTACCAACTCTTTAATGTCACTAGGCCTGGTCACTTTAAAGATTTCTGGATATGCATACCCCCTGAAATCAACTCAAAATTGTCACTTACAGACTCTTGGTGATACTGCCATGTAATCTTACCTCACCTTTTGTCAGCCGTCCTGACTCTGATGGGGCTATGATTTCATACCTTACCTCTGTCTCTCCTTTGGCATGGCAAACCTCTGGGACATATTTTGTAGGAACACTGAGCTCCCTAGACTGCAATAGAACCATAAGCCTTGATATATCATCTCTGCCACAATGCCCTGTAATCCAGAACATGTTAATTCTTTGTGGCACCCAGGTATATCATCACATACCCACCAGGTGGTCAGGAGTTTGCATGTTGGTACTCCTTTTCCCTGAACTGGGAGTAATCCAGGGAAATGAACCCCTTCCAATCCCAGTTGTAGATATAATAGCTGCCCAACATAAGAAGGGAATACCATAGGTGTCGGTACTGGAGTTTCAGGGACAACAACTTCCATGTCCCAATATAATATATTCACTTCCCAGTTTAAAAGTGATCTTCAAGGAATGACTGAAACTGTGCTTACTATCTGGAAACAGATCAATTCTTTGGCAGCCATGGTGTTTCAGAACCAATGGGGCCTAGATGTTTTGACAGCTAAAGAAGGTGATCTTTGCCTGTTCCTTCAAGAAGAATGCTGTGTCTATATAAACCAATCCAGGATAATGAGAAATAAAATCCAGGAGTTACAGTCAGACATTAAGAATTTTAGGGATTGTGAGACCTCTAGTTCTGGGATTTTTGAAAACCCTATATGGAAGTGGATACTCCGTTGTATAACACATTTTCTAGTCATCTTCCTGGTGTTATTGTTTGCTCCCTGACTCATTAATGTTGTTTTTACATTCCTCCAATGGCAAATACAAAAATTTTCTAACCAAACTATTAATCAATTCCTGTTATAGTATTACAAGCTACTGCCCACAGAAGAGCCGCTATCCCCAGAGGTATCTAATGCTAACATTTACCATGTGGATCTTGATGGTGAAAGTCAGCTACACCCCAAAATTGATGACACCCCTAGACAGCAGGAAGCAGTTTAAGAGACACGGCACCCTCATTCCCTTTCACCATCGGCTTCCCCCCTCCTCTATTTCCTCCTCTTTATAATAAGAAGACGGGAGGAATGTTGGTATCAGAACCTCCAAAACCTGTGATGTCACATAGGTGACAGCTCGACATATACACCTGTTGTCAAGGCAATAGCCATCATATTCCCAGAATCCATTGGGCTCACCTTTACCTGCAACCACATCACCATCTGTATATATATAAGAGAAGCACCCCCCTCTCTCTTCCCTTCTTCTCTTTCCACCATCACCTTTGCCCTTGCCCTTCTCAATAAACCTCACGTGGAACTGTTTGGCCTGGTGTGGTTTTCCTGGAGCTGCTGCTGCCACCTCTGCTGACCCCAACACTAATATCTAAAGAGAGTGAGAAAGCTAAATATATTCAGCAAAAAGAACATGAAATCACAGTGAAGAGGAGAAGAAGAGAAGGAGGAATGGGTATAACTGCAACCAGACAAAGAAAGGAAAATAGGAAAAGAGAATTTTTAAATCTCAGAAGAAAAATAGTAAAAAAACAAAACAAAAAACAAACAAACAAACAAACAAAAAACCTACTGTAATTATTTCTTTTTGCTAACTTTTTTTTGGAGTGTGTATGTATATATGTTTGTGGGCATGTATGTGTGTTTTCTGACTGTTCCCTTCAATTCACTGAAGTTTCACCTAACTTTTATTCAAAATGAGAAAACTAACTTTTGTGAGTAGTCATTCCCAAGGTACTTTCTTTTGATAAACCTGATTCTGCTTTGCTATGATTTAATGCATCTCTTTTCTCTGTATCTAAAAGCAGTTTTGTGTCCTTACAAACACAATCATGGAATTGATTGTGTACCTTTGATGGGACATGTTTGTGGGCTTTCAATGTTTCTAGCATAGGTCTCAGCCATCTATAATTATTCTAGATGAGATGTGTGCATGTGCAGAACACAGGTGATGTGCAATGGAATTATTATGCAAATGCCTACAATAACTTTCATTTTGTTTTTGCAATCCAGAATTTGGTAACTTCCAATATAACCTCAAGTACTCCTTTATAACCATATAAACAAAAATTGGGATATTGGAAGAACCTTGGATTTCTTTGAATGCACACTCTCATAATTTTACTATATTTAGTATAGTTTATGAAATAAGTAATAATAAAGTGTAAATAATAAAAATAAATATAAATAAAAATAAGGTGTGAGTAAAATGTTCATTCTTAATATTTTACAGGAAAGCAATATATTTGCTTAACTCAAGGTGACATTTTTTCTCTTTTCCACAGTCAGCTACCAGTAAAAGAAACAAAAGGAACATAGATTAATTTTACCTGTGCTTGTTTTTGAAAGAGTGTTCTAGTGATGAGGATTAAGCTCTGATTCTACGCTGGACTTCAACTTTAAAGGAGAGTTTGGTGAATGGGGAATAGACAAGGAGAAAAATAAAAGGATTTTACCTAATTAGTAGGAAGTGTCAAAAGGAATTTGGAAGACAAAAAAAATGGATGACAACTCTTTGTGTAGCTCTGTACCCCATTTTTTAATAGGGTTACTTGCCTCTCTGGAGTTTAACTTCTTGAGTTCTTTGTATATCTTGGATATTAGCCCTCTGTCGGATGTAAGGTTGGTAAAGATCATTTCCCAGTTAGTTGGTTGCCGCTTTGTCTTTTTGACGGTGTCTTTTGCCTTGCAAAAACTTTGTAATTTAATGAGGTCCCATTTGTCTATTCTTGATCTTAGAGTATAAGCTATTGGAGTTCTGTTCAGGAAATTCTCCCCTGTGCCCATATGTTCAAGGTTCTTCCCTAGTTTCCCTTCTATTAGTTTCAGTGTGTCTGGTTTTATGTGGAGATCTTTGATCCACTTAGAATTGAGCTTAGTGCAAGGAGATAAGGATGGGTCAATTTGCATTCTTCTGCATGTTGACCTCCAGCTGAGCCAGCACCATTTGTTGAAAAGGCTATCTTTTTTCCACTGGATGGTTTTAGCTCCTTTGTCAAAGACCAAGTGACCATGGGAGTGTGGATTCATTTCTGGGTCTTCAATTCTGTTCCATTGATCTACATGTCTGTTACTGTACCAATACCATGCAGTTTTTAACACTATTGCTCTGTAGTACAGCTTGAGGTCCGGGATACTGATTCCCCCAGAGGTTCTTTTACTCTTGAGAATAGTTTTAGCTATTCTGGGTTTTCTGTTATTCCAGATGAATTTTTGAATTGCTCTTTCTAACTCTATGAAGAATTGAGTTGGGATTTTGATGGGGATTGCATTGAATCTGTGTATTACTTTTGGTAAGATGCTCATTTTTACTATATTAATCCTGCCAATCCATGAGCATGGCAGATTTTTCCATCTTCTGAGGTCTTCTTCAATTTCTTTCTTCAGAGACTTGAAGTTCTTGTCATACAGATCTTTCACTTGTTTGGTTAGCGTCACGCCAAGATACTTAATATGGTTTGTGGCTATCGTAAAGGGTATTATTTCTCTTACTTCTTTCTCAGCCTGCTTATCCTTTGAGTATAGGAAGGCTTCTGACTTGCTTGAGTTGATTTTATATCCGGCCACTTTGCTGAAGTCGTTTATCAGCTGTAGGAGTTCTCTGGTGGAGTTCTTTGGGTCGCTTATGTATACTATCATATCGTCTGCAAATAGTGATAGTTTGACTTCTTCCTTTCCAATTTGTATCCCTTTGACCTCTTTTTGTTGTCTAATTGCTCTAGCTAGAACTTCAAGTACTATATTGAAAAGATATGGAGAGAGAGGGCAGCCTTGTCTAGTCCCTGATTTTAGTGGGATTGCTTCAAGTTTCTCTCCGTTTAGATTGATGCTGGCTACTGGTTTGCTGTAAATTGCACCTGAAGAATATCTAATGGCTGAGAAGCACCTAAAGAGATGTTCATCATCCTTAGTCATTAGGGAAATGCAAATCAAAACAACCCTGAGATTCCATCTCACACCAGTCAGGATGGCTAAGATCAAAAACACAGGAGACAGCAGTTGTTGGCGAGGATGTGGAGAAAGAGGAACACTCCTCCACTGCTGGTGGAATTGCAGGCTGGTACAACCACTCTGGAAAGCAGTCTGGCGGCTCCTCAGAAAACTGGGCATGACACTTCCGGAGGATCCGGCTATACCACTCCTGGGCATATACCCAGAGACTTTACCTGCATGCAATAAGGACACATGCTCCACTATATTCATAGCAGCCTTATTTATAATAGCCAGAAGCTGGAAAGAACCCAGATGTCCCTCAACGGAGGAATGGATTCAGAAGATGTGGTATATTTACACAATGGAATACTACTCTGCAATTAAAAACAATGAATTCACGAAATTCCTAGGCAAATGGTCAGAACTTGAAAATATCATCCTTAGTGAGGTAACCCAATCACAAAAGATCACACATGGTATGAAGTCACTGATAAGGGGATATTGACCCAGAATCTCAGAATACCCTAGACACAATCAGCATATCAATAGATTTCTAAAAAGATGGAAGGAGAGACCCCTGGTCCTGGAAAGACTGGATGTAGGGGAACGCCAGGACAGAGTAATGAGAGGAGGTTGAACGGAGAAAAGAGGGAGGGAAGGGGGCTTATGGGACTTTCGGGGAGGGAGGAAACGGGAAAGGGGAAGTGATTTGGAATGTAAATTAAGAAAATAAAATAAAATAAAATTAAAAAAAAATGGATGACAGTGTGACTTTGTGAAAGGGAATTGCACTTGAGGGCTAGGAGATCCTGAGTATTCAAAGTATTGTTTCTGTGAATCACAACTGAATAACCTGCCTAGCAATTTTGGTTTTAATTCATATTTATACTTTCTTTTCCCTATTCTTTTTTTGTATTTCCCAAGGTATCAAGACAGGGTTTCTCTGTGTATCCCTGGTTGTTCTGAAACCCATTATGTAGCTTTAAATCTGGAGATCCACCTGCTTTGCCTCCCACATTCTGGGATTAAGGACATGCACCACTGTTACCTGGCATTCTCCCTGTCCTTGTAGGCTGCACTAAGTACCTTTCTTTTTTCAATCCAGATCTCTCTCTCTCTCTCTCTCTCTCTCTGTAAGCCTCTGAGGAACTGCCTAACATGAGTGGTGACTATCAATTGTGACAACTAGTACCCAAGCCTCCAAGAATTCTATATTATTACCTATAGAATAACATTTCCCGTAAGCATGATGGTAGAGAGTTAGTGAGCACAAAGACCTTAAAAATGAGACCTCATTGAAAAAAAACTTTCTTGCAGGCATCTCCAGATCTACCAGGAACAACACAGATATTAGGTTATGGGGGATCCACATCAACATCAACATTAGAAAAGGGAGATAGAAGGTGGTAAAGATATTTACATAGGAAAATAAATAATTGGTGACTATCTGAATTTAATTACTATGAAACATTCATCAATAACATTATGGGATTATTAAATTTAGAATATATTGCCAAGCTACATATGCAATAGAAGATAGTACTCACATAGTAGTTTGGTAGATTGTATGAATATTTTTTCATTCTATAAAAGTGAACGAAATTACCCACAGTCAGTTAACAAAACTTTTTGAGAGTTCAGAAGAGATCTATATGTATTATAGTATGTCATAATAATATCATTGATATTAAAACTAAATTTCTGCAAATGAAAAAGATGAATAATTTTGAATTTACAATAAAAATAAAAAATAAAATATTCTTTACATTCTGAGGCTAAATATTTAATAAAAGCTAAACTTAGTAACAGCTTAACAATTATTATTCTCTGTTCTACTAGAAGCCAACTCATATCTCTTGTCTGTAACAAAGAAAAAGAATGAAAAGGAGATAGAATCTTACAGAATTAAGTCCCCAAGATATAATTTAGTAATCCTCTTAAGGAGTAGATTCATTTCATTAAAAACAGAAAGTTTACCTCTCTAGAACTTTACTAAGTAATAAAATGGGATTTACTGAAGTGTCATGCAGTTTAAAATATTCTTAAACTGAATGAGAGAGTTCTTTTCAGAAGGTTTTAAAACTAGTTCACACTTCATTCACTTCTCCAGAAGTCATAAAAGCAGGAGGAATATAAGAACTGGCTGATGACAAAAAGTACAATGCCAGCAAGCTAAGAAACTGAAAAGCTGGGAGTCAAGAACTGGAAAAGATAACTCTGTTGTAGGAGCCTCTCTATTCCTTCTTACAAGGTCTGACTAGCTTCAGCTTCACATTCTCTCTTCTAGCCACCACAGTTATACATGAGTAATGACATAAGCCAGAAGCAAGGTTCTATGTGTGTTGAGCATCCGAGGCTCAGTTGGAATTTATCCAATGAATGAACCTCCTTACCACCTTTATAATGTTGTTCCAACATATGTATTCTTGTTTGCTTCCTTCCTTTCTTCCTTCCTTTCCTTCTTTTATTGGATGTTTTCTTTATTTATATTTAAAATGTTATCCCCTTTCCTGGTTTCCCCTCCACAACCCCCCCGCATCTCATCCTCTCTCCTCCTGCTTCTATGAGGTTGCCCACCCACCTACACACTCTCACCTCACCACTCTGCTGTAGGGTGCTGGTGTGAGACAAGGCCAACTCCATAATCCTGTGGTCATCAGTCACATGTAGCCAGGACCCAGGCCTCTAGTTTCTGGCTGGACTCCACCTCTGCAGTCACCTGGCTACAGCCAGGCTTTCCCCGCCTCTTGGTTACCAGGCTGTTGCCAGGTAACCCAAGCCATTATTTATGGAGACCTCCTGCCCCTCTGAGCTCTTTTTTATCTCTCTTTATCCCTCTTCTCTCTCTCTCTCTCTCTCTCTCTCTCTCTCTCTCTCTCTCTCTCCTCTTTCTCCTTTCCATGTGGTCTTTCTCTATTTCTCTATCTCCTTTTCTCTTTCTTTTTTCTTAATAATAAAGCATTAAAGATATGAACAGTCTCTTATTAAATTCGCCACACGGAGCTAGTCTCAGCATTCCTAGCCACTGGGAAAGGACCCAAGCCATAGCAGTCAAGCTGTCTCAGACAGCCAAATAGTCCATAGGTACTTGGGAGATCCACACCAGAATGACACTGCCTTCTGAGCAGGATCTCCCTGCCCGCCCGCTAGCCAGACAACCTCATGCTCTATACTTTTGTGCCAGTGAGGCACACGCATCCTGCCGGTGACCCCTCTTTCCAGGAGGCCATGCCTGCCAGAGTTCTCCTATGCGAGATTTGTCTCCACCTCTGCCCTGCTCTTTCTTTTCTATTCTTTTTTTCCCACACTCTGCCATTCCCCCACACTGGGGCATCGAGCCTTCATAGGAGCAAGGGTCTCTCCTCCCATTGATACATGACAAGGCCATCCTCTGCTACATATGTGGATGGAGGCATGGGTCTCTCCAGTGTACTCTTTAGTTGGTGGTTCAGTTCCTGGGACTTCGCAGGGATCTGGTTGATTGAAATTATTGTTCTTCCTATGGGTTGTAAACCCCTTCAGCTCTTTCAGTCCTTTCTCTAACCCCTCCACTGGGGACCTGGTGCTCATTCCAATGGTTGGCTTTGAGCATCTACCTCTGTATTTGCCCGGCTCAGACCTCAAGTTGTACTAAAAATTGCATGGTATTGGTACAGACACAGGCAGATAGTTCAGTAGAATAGAATTGCAGATACAGAAATGAACCCACACACCTATGGTCACTTGATCTTTGACAAAGGAGCTAAAACCATTCAGTGGAAAAAAGACATTTTCAACAAATGGTACTGTTTCAACTGAAGGTCAGTGTGTAGAAGAATGAAAATCCATCTGTTCTTATCTTTTTACACAAAACTCAAGTCCAAGTGGATGAAGGACCTCCACATAAAACCAGATACACTGAAACTAATAGAAGAGAAAGAGAGGAAGTGAATCAAACATGCTGTTCCTGAACAGAACACTAATGGCTTATGCTCTAAGATCTAGAATCGACAAATGGGATCTCCTAAAATTGTAAAGCTTCTGTCAAGCAAAGGAAACTGTCAATAGGACAAAATAGCAATGGACAGATTGGGAAAAAATCTTTACCTATTCTACATCTGATAGAAGGCTAATATCCAATATATACAAAGAACTCAAAAAGTTAGACTCCAGAGAATCAAATTACCCTATTTAAAAAGCAGTACAGAGCTAAACAAAGAATTCTCAACTAAGGAATACTGAATGGCTATTTCCTTCATAAACTATGACATAAACTTATGATTGGGAGTATATATCTTAAATCAAATATATTAAAATATACGGCTCAGATTGTCACAACCATAGGACATGTGGAGTCTTTCTTACTAAAGTTCTCAGTCATTCTTTGTTTGAGCTGAACATGGCACATTTAGAAACACATGCTCCACTATGTTCATAGCAGCCTTATTTATAATAGCCAGAAGCTGGAAAGAACCCAGATGTCCCTCAATGGAGGAATGGATTCAGAAGATGTGGTATATTTACACAATGGAATACTATTCTGCAATTAAAAACAATGAATTCACGAAATTCCTAGGCAAATGGTCAGAACTTGAAAATATCATCCTTAGTGAGGTAACCCAATCACAAAAGAACACAAATGGTATGCAGTCACTGATGAGGAGATATTAACCCAGAATCTCGGAATACCCTAGACACAATCCGCATATCAATAGATTTCTAAGAAGATGGAAGGAGAGACCTCTGGTCCTGGAAAAACTGGATGTAGGGGAATGCCAGGACAGAGAAGCAAGAGGGGGTTGAATGGGGAAAAGAGGGAGGGAAGGGGGCTTATGGGACTTTCGGGGAGGGAGGAAAAGGGGAAATGATTTTGAATGTAAATAAAAAAAACTTAGAAAATAAAATAACAAAAAAAGAAACTGTGTTCTTTTGCTTGCAGATAATATGTTTTCACCCTTTCATGGGATGGCTGCAATTTTTGGCTTCAAACTAAACAAGTTGTGAATCTATTGTATTTGCTTTCAACTTTGTAAATACATTCAAAATACTATAGTTACAATTTATATACTTTGTAGAATAATATAAATTCAGATATTATAGAAGCTAAAATTTACTAATGAAATATGATGCCAAAAATGGGTGCTAGATCAACATGTTTTTATGGTTCTGCTGTTTCCTATTTGGAACCATGATTCCCAACATAAACCTAGCTGGGAGCCACAGTCAATTCCTTTCTTAGTAAGTATGTTCAGCCACATAAACCAAGCTGTCCTTTCTTCAACTAATGCCCAGAAAGAAGCTGCACTGGGGAGCTTTCTTGTACCTCACCCATACAAAAGTACTTCATCACTAAGCTTTTCATGAGACACCAGTAGTCACCGAAATTTAATTACTTCATACTCTTCAAACAAAAATCAACATAAGTATCTGAAGAACTGACCAACAAACTCTTTCTGTCTGAGCTGAAATAAACCAAGTTTGGACAAAATTAAAAATCAGAACCAAAATTCCATTGAATTTGTACAGGTTAGAACCTTATAACATAACCCAGAAACCAACTCCATATTAGCAGATCCAATAGAAAATGAAACAAAATAAAAGACCAAGACAATATTTCTTTAAAGACCAACATTTGGAGTGTTCTTCAATGGGAATTAACTAGATGAACATCAAGGAACAGAATTTAAAAGAAAAATTATAAACAGGATCAAAGTTTTCAAGGTATTTAAAGAGTACACAAATACCTGAATGCACTTAAAGAGAGCAGGAAGAAACTCTTGACTGAAGATCTGGAAATCACAAATATCTTAGTAAAACAATGAAAATAATTCAGGATTTTAGAAGTAAATTCAATAGAAATACTGACAAAACCTGAAGCTGACACCCAAAATGAAAAAAATTAATTATCTAAGTGTAGTGATATACCTCTTTAATCCTAGCACATAGAAAGCAGAGGCAGATGAATATGTGTGAATCTGAGGCCAATCTGAAGCCTAATGCATGTAGAGAGTTTCAGTACAGTCAGAGATACACAGAAAGACCCTGTCTCAAAAAAGGTTTTTAAAAAGAAGAAAGAAATAAAGAAAAGAAGGAAGGAAGGAACAAGAAAGAAAAAAAGAAAGAGAAAGAAAGCCAATAACCCAATTACAAAACCCAGTAGAGAATCTTGTAGGTAGAAGGGGTCCTGTAAAAGATAGTCAAGATTTGAAGACAAAGTAGAGAAATAAAGCCATTCAATGAAAACATTAAAATACAGCAACAACAACAACAAAAAGAATATGTAGTAATTTTAAGACACAGAGCAAATCTATGATTTACAGGCATAGGAGGAATAAAAGAGCAGTATTATAGACCTATTATAGACCTGAATTCTATTGATTCAATAGAATCAAAGAAGAAAACTTCCTGATATTGTATTCAGGAAACACATATTTGTATGGATACGATAGGCATACAAATGAACATAGCATACAAAACTGCAATTTTTGATACCTTATAGTTAAATCATTGTCTTATTTACTTCGTACAGCTGTGAAAAGACATCAGAACCAAAGCAAAGTTATAGAAGAAAGAATTTATTTTAGGCTTATACATTCAGAGAGTTATAGTCCAAACCATGATGCTGAAAGCTCATATCTTGACACAACCACAATCATAAAAGAACACACATAGTATGTATGCACTGTTAAGTGAATATTAGCCCAGAAGCTTGGAATACCCAAGATACAATTCACAGACCACATGAAGCTCAAGAAGCAGGAAGACCTAAGGGTAGACTTTGGTACTTCTTAGGATGTGGATCAAAATACCCATGAGGAAGACATATAGAGACAAAGTGTGGAGCTGAGACTGAAGGAATGGCCATCTAGAAACTGCCCCACCTAGGGATCTATCCCATATACAGTTACCAAACCAAGACACTATTGTGGATGTCAGCAAGTGCTTGCTGACAGAAGCCTGATATAGCTGTCTACTGAGAGGCCCTGCCATTGTCTGATAAATACAGAAGTGGGCTTACAGCCATCCATTACACTGAGCATGGGGTCCCCAATGGAGGAGCTAGAGGAAGGACCCAAGGAACTGAAGGAGTTTGTAGCCCCTCCAAAGAACAACAATATGAACCAAACAGTACCCCCCAGAGCTCCCAGGGACTAAACCACCAAGCAAAAGAGTACGCATGGAGGGACCAATGGTTCCAGTCACATATGTAGCATAGGATGGCCTTGTCAGACATCAATGAGAGAAGTCTTTGGTCCTATGAAGGCTCGAACCCCCAGTGTAGGGGATTGCCAGGTCAGGGAAGGAGGAGTGGGTGGGATAGTGAGCAGGGGGAGGTGGGATGGAATAGGGTGTTTTGGGAGGGGAAATGAGGAAAGGGAATAACATTTGATATGTAAACAAAGAAATATCTAATAAATAAAAGAAAACACTAAAAAAAGAAAAAGAAGTACTTGGAGTGATCCATGGCTCCAGATAAATATGTGACAAGGGCTGGCTATATCTGATATTCATTGGGAGGGAGGCCCTTTGTCTTGTTGAGGCTTGATGCTTCAGATGTTAGAATTGTAAGTTGGGAGTGGGTGAGTGTGTGGAGGAGCACCCTCATAGAGGCAAAGAGTAAGGAGGGGGAGGAGGATAGGATGGGCAGTTTGTGGAGGAGTAACATGGAAGGGGGATATCTTTTGAAATGTAAGCAAATAAAATGATTAATTAAAAAAACAAAACTAAATATACAAACAAAAAAGGAAATGAATTTTAATGGAAAAAAGTCATCATTTATTTATTTAATTTGGTTTTTGTTGTTGTTCCTTTTTCCCCCTTTTATTAAACATAGTATTTTTTTCCTCATACAGTCTAATCTGAAGTCAGCTTTCCCTTGCATCCTTTTTATCTCCTCTACTATCCAGATCTATTTCCTTCTGTCTCTCATTAGCAAAGAAAAAACTTCTAGGAAGCAATAACAAAACATAAAAAATAAGATAAAAATAAACATAAGATAAAATGAAAACCATCAGATTAAAGTTGGACAAGCCAAGCTAATAGAAAACTTAAAGAACTCCTAGTTAAGGCACAAGAATCAGAGAGCCACTTGTTTACACATTAAGGAGTCCCATAAAATTACTAAACCAAAAGCTATAGTATGCAGAGGATCTAGTATAAACCCATGCAAAGCCTGTGCATGCTTCTTCAGATTCTACGGGTTCATATGAGTTTTTCTCATTTCCTTTAGTGGGTCTTCTTTTTCTATATTCTTTATTACATTCCAAATGATTTCCTCTTTCCTGATTCCCCCCTCACCAAAAGTCTCATAAGTCCTCTTCTCTCCCCCTATTCCCCATTTGCCTAAGAATTTCACAAATTCATTATTTTTATTTGCTAAGTAGTATTCCATTGTGTAAATATACATGGAAAATATCTCTGATAAAATTGAAGAAATATATTGAAAAACACATTAAGATTGACTATCTCATGGAAAAATTATACAGATAAAATGGTAGGTATAAAAATATTCCTAAATTGACTGAAAGTGGAATTATAAACATTTTCTGATAAAATTTAAAATCTACAAGGAAAATGTTTCTGAGAAAACTCAAGAATTATGTAGAAAAACACGTTAAAACTGACTATTTCATAAAAATTATACAGATAAGATGGTAGGCATAAAAATATTTCTAAATTGATTGAAAGTAGAAGTAAAAACATTTTCTGATAAATTGAAGATTTACCTGGAAAATAGCTCTGGTAAAATTGATGAAATTTATACAGATAAATTGGTAGGAATAAAAATATTCTTAAGTTGATTGAAACTAGAATTATAAACATTTTTTGATAATATTGAAGATTTACTTGGAAAATATTTCTGATAAATTGAAAAAAAACTGGAAAAACATTAAAATTGAAGATTATCATGGAAAATTATACAGATAAAATGGTAGGCATAAAAATATTTCTAAGTTGATTGAAAGTGAAATTTTAAACATTTTCTGATAAAATTGAAGATTTACATGGAAAATATCTCTGATAAAATTGAAGAAATATATAAAAACATGTTAAGATTGAGTATTTCATGGAAATATTATACAGGTAAAATGGTAGGCATAAAAATATTCCTAAGTTTTTTGAAAGTGGAATTATAAACATTTTCTGATAAAATTGAAGATCTACAAGGAAAGTATTTCTGAAAAAATTCAAGAAATATATAGAAAAACATGTTAAAACCGATTATTACATGGAAAATTATACAGATAAAATGGAAAGTATAAAAATGTTCCTAAGTTGACTAAAAGTAAAATTATAGACATTATCTGATAATATTGAAGATTTACATGGAAATATTTCTGAGAACATTGAAGAAAAATATAGAAAAATGTTAAAATTGGAGATTATCATGGACAATTATACCGATGAAATGGTAGGCATGAAAATATTCCTAAATTGATTGAAAGTGGAATTATAAACATTTCCTGACAAAATTGAAGATTTACATGGAAAATATTTCTGATAAAATTGAAGAAATATATAGAAAAAATGTTAAAATTGAAGATTTTCATGGAAAATAATGCAGTTAAAATGGTAGACATAAAAAACATTACTAAATTGAAGGAGGAGTTATTTTCCTGGTGTCCTATATCTTCTCTGTTTCCCAACTTCTTCTGGCTCCTCTTCAGCAGGGTTCCTTGAACTCTAAGTGGAGGTGAATTGTTGAAGACATCTCCTTTAAAGTTGTATGTTCCAAGGTCTCTCTCTCTCCCTGTCTCTCTCTTTGCCTCTCCTCCCACCCTCCCTTCCTCTCCCTCTCCTCCCTCTTCCCCTCCCTCTCCCTTTCCCTCTCCCCCTCCCGTTTCCCCTCCCTCTCTCCCTCCGCCTCCCTCTCTCTCTCTCCCCTTCCTCAACCCTCCCCCTCTCCTCCCTCTCCTCTCTCTCTCTCTCTCTCTCTCTCTCTCTCTCTCTCTCTCTCTCTCCTTCCTTTCTTTCTTTCTTTCTTTCTTTCTTTCTTTCTTTCTTTCTTTCTTTCTTTCTTTCTTCTTCCCTTTGTGTTTGGTAACTATATATAGGATGGATCTCCAGGTGGAGCAGTTTCTGGGTGGTCTTTCCTTCAGTCTCTGCTCCACACTTTGTCTCTCTATTTCCTGCCATGGGTATTTTGTACCCCATCTAAGAAGAACAAAAGTATACACACTTTGGTCTTCATTCTTGAGCTTCATGTGGTCTGTGAATCATATCTTGGGTCTTCAATAAAAGATTCTGGGCTAATATCCACTTATCAGGGCGTACATACCATGTATGTTCTGATATCTTCTAGTTCAGACCATTTGCCTAAGAATTTCATGAAGTCATTATTTTCAATAACTAAGTAGTAGTCCATTGTGTAAATGTACCACATTTTCTACATCCATTCCTCTGTTGAGGGATATCTGGGTTCTTTCTAGTTTCTGCCTATTATAAATATGGCTGCTATGAATATAGTGGAGCATGTGTCCTTATTACATGTTGGAGCATAGTCTCAGTATATGCCCAGGAGTGGTATAGCTGGGTCCTCACATAGTATTCTGTCCAATTTTCTTAGGAACTGCCAAAGTGATTTCCGGAGTGGTTTTGCCAGCTTGCAATCACATCAACAATGGAGAAGTTTTCTTTCTCCACTTCTTGCCAGTGTCTGCTCTCACCTGAGTTTTTGATCTTAGCTATTTTGACTGATGTGAGGTACAATTTCAGGGTTGTTTTGTTTTGCATTTCCCTGATGATTAAGGATGTTGAACATTTCTTTAGGTGCTTCTCAGCCTTTCAATATTCCTCAGTTGAGAATTCTTTGTTAAGCTCTATACCCCATTATCCTTTTTTGATGACTTTTGATTGAAAGTTGATTTTATCTGATATTAGAATGGCTACTCCAGCTTGTTTCCTGGTACCATTTGCTTGGAAAACTGTTTTCCAGCCCTTTAACCTGAGGTAGTGTTTGTCTTTGACAGAGGTGAGTTTCCTGTATGCAGCAAAATTCTGGTTCCTGTTTAAGTATCCAGTCTGTTAGTCTATGTCTTTTTATTGGGGAATTGATTCCATTGATGTTAAGAGATATTAAGGAATAGTGATTGTTGCTTCCTGTTATTTTTTTATGTTATTTTTATGTTTGTTTGGTTATCTTCTTTTGGATTTGTTGAAAGATTACTTTCTTGCTTTTTCTAGGTTGTAGTTTTCCTCCTTGTGTCGGCATTTTCCATCTATTATCCTTTGTAGGGATGTATTTGCTGAAAGATATTGTGTAAATTTGGTTTTGTCATGGAATATCTTGGTTTCTCCATCTATGGTAATTGAGAGTTTTTTTGGGTATAGTTGTCTGGGCTGGCATTTGTGTTCTCTAAGGGTCTGTATGAGATCTTCCCAGGATCTTCTAGCTTTCATGGTCTCTGGTGAGAAGTCTGATGTAATTCTGATAGGTCTACCTTTATATTTAACTTGACCTTTTCCCTTTAGTGCTTTTAATATTCTTTCTTTGTTTATTACATCTGGTGTTTTGATTATTATGTGACAGGAGGAATTTCTTTTCTGGTCCAGTCTATTTGGAGTTCTGTAGGCTTATATATGTTCATGGGCATCTGTTTCTTTAGATTAGGGATGATTTCTTCTATAATTTTGTTGAAGACATTTATTGGCACTTTAAGCTCAAAATCTTTGCTCTGTTCTATACCTATAAACCTTAGGTTTTTGTTTTCTCATTGTGTCCTGAATTTCCAGAATATTTTGGGTTGGGAGCTTTTTTAATATTGCATTTTCTTTGACTGTTGTGTCAATGTTTTCTATGGTATCTTCTGCATCTGAGATTCTCTCTTCTATCTCTTGTATTCTGTTTGTGATGCTTGCATCTATTACTCCTGAACTCTTTCCTAGGTTTTCTATCTCCAGTGTTGTTTCCCCTTGAGATTTCTTTAGTTTTTCTATTTTCATTTTTAGATCCTGAATGGTTTTGTTCAGTTCCTTCACCTGTTTTGTTGTTTTTACCCATAATCCTTTAAAGGATTTTTGTGTTATAGCTTTAAGGTCTTCTGCCTCTTTACCTGTTTTCTCTTGTTTTTCTTTAAGTGGGTTATTTACATCCTTCTTAAAATCCTCTATCTTCATCATGTGATGTGATTTTTTTAAATCAGTCTTGCCT
This sequence comes from Tokudaia tokunoshimensis, assembly GCA_036184795.1. Lineage (NCBI taxonomy): Eukaryota > Metazoa > Chordata > Mammalia > Rodentia > Muridae > Tokudaia > Tokudaia tokunoshimensis. Next base: position 3,208,471 of record BTHU01000008.1, read on the forward strand.
TTCTGGTGTGTTGGGGTATCCAGGTGTGATGGTTTGTATATGCTTGTCCCAGGGAGTGGCACTATTAGAAGGTGTGGTCTTGTTGAAGGAAGTGTGTCACTGTAGGGTTGGGCTTAGAGATCTTCCTCTTAGATGCCTGAATATGCCCAGTCTGTTCCTAGTTTCCTTTGGATAAAGGTGTAGAACCCTCAGCTCCTCCTGCACCATGCCTGCCTGGATGTTGCCATGCTTCTGCCTTGATGACAATGGACTAAACCTCTGAACCTGTAAGCCAGCCCAAAGTAAATGTCTTTTATAAAATTTGCATTGGTCATTGGTGTCTGTTCACAGCAGTAAAACCCAAACTAATACACCAGGGTTCGCTTTGGTGTGAGAACGTGGTGTTTATGTTCTTGAGATTGCCTTTCTCCATCTTGTTATCTCTGGCATTAGCTTGTCTTACTGTCTCTGACTGTGACTTGTCTGTTCTGAATGCTTGTGTGTCAGTACTCCTGAGAGAACAGTTCTCTTTGGGAGGAATTTAGGTATGGAGAGTTCTGGCACAGGGTAAGTTCTGGGGTGCAGACAGAAACTAGAAGGATCCTGTCCCCAGCTGGTTCTAGGTTCCTGTGTTCTGATGGCTCTGAACAGGTTCCTCTTGGGCCAGGAATTTGAAGAGAAGTGGTGGTTTTACCTGTGCTTGCAGGTGTGTAGGCACTCCTGGCAGATCAGCTCTCTTCTGGTGGTATTTGTGTATATAGCTCTGTGGCCCAGGAGCAGCTCTAGGTCCATACAGAAATCAGAAGGCTCTTCAGGGTTGGTTCCTGTGATCAGCAGTGGTGGTCTACCTGCACTCACAAGCCTGTCCATACTCCTGAGAGGCTTGCTCTCTCCCAGTGCTATTTCAGTATGGAGCCCTGTGGCAGAGAATTGTCTCTAATGGCAGACAGAAACTGGAAGGCTCCCATTCCAGGTAGCCCCTCAGTTCCTGCGTCCTTAGGTTCTAGACCAGGTTCCTCTGAGCAACAGGGGTTGTCCTACCTGCACTCAAAGGCCTGTCTGCACACCTGGGAAGCTAGCTATATCCCTGTGCCACCTGGGTATGGAGCCCAGTGGCAGAGGACTGGCTCCAGCTGCAGACAGAAACTGGAAAACTCCTGTTCGATTTCTTTATGAGGGCACTTAGTGCTATGAACTTTCCTCTTAGCAGTGATTTTATGATGTCCTATAAGTTTGGGTGTGTTGTATCCTCATTTTCCTTGAATTTTAGAATGTCTTAATTTCTTTTTTTTTTATTTTTTGTCTTGAGCTAGTGATCACTGAGTTAGTCAGTTTCCAGAAATACGTAGGCTTTCTGTTGTTCCTGCTGTTGAAATTCAACATTAGTCCATGGTGATCTTATGAGATATATGACATATTTCAGTCTTCTTGTAACTGTTGAGGCTTGCTTTGTGTCTCATTATATGATCAGTTTTGAAGAAGGATTTATGAGGTTCTGAGGAGAAGTTTTTTGGATGAAATGGTGTACAGGTATAAGTTCAATACATTTGAATCATAACCTCTGTTAGTTCAGATATTTCTGTGTTTAGTTTCTGTCTCAATGACCTGTCCATTATTGAGAATGCAGTGTTGAGGTCTCCCACTATTAATGTGTGGGGTTCAATTGTGATTTAATCTTTAGTAATGTTTCTTTTAGCAATGTGGATGCCCTCACATTTGGGGCATAGATAAGTAGAATTGAAATGTCTTTATGGTGGTCTTTTTCCTTTAATGAAGATTAAGTGTCCTTCCCCATCTCTTTTGATTACTTTTGTTTGAAAGTGTATTTTATTAGATATTAGTTTGACTATTCCAGCTTGTTTCTCAGGTCTGTTTGATTCAAACCTTTTTCCAGTCCTGTATATCGAGATAATGACTATCTTTGTTGCTGAAATGTGTTTCTTGTATAAAACAGAATGATGGATTCTATTTATGCATTCATTCTGTTAGCCTGGTTCTTTTTACTGGGAATTGAATCTATTGATATTGAGAGATATTAAAGACCACAAATTGCTACTTCCTGTTATTTTGATTTTGTTTGTGGTTAAGTGTGTGCATGTGTGTTTCTCTTCTATTGATTTTAATATTTGAAATTATTTCTTGTGTTTTCCTGAACTAGTTAGCCTCATTGATTTGAAGTTTTCCTTCTAGTATCCTCCATAGCGCTGGGTTAGTAGAAAGGAATTATTTAAATTTGTTTTTGTCATGGAATATCTTGATTTCTTCATCTATGGTGATTTAAAGATTTTCTTGGTATTGTACACTGGGCTGAGATCTGTGGTCTCTTAGGGTTTGCAAGATCTCTGCCCAGGCCCTTCTAGCTTTTAGAGTCTCAGATGAGAAATCCAGTGTAATTCTGATATACATTACTTGACCTTTTCCCTTTGTAGTTTTTAAAATGTGTTTTTTTTGTTCTGTATATTTAGTATTTTGATTATTATGTTATGGGAGGATTTTTTTTTGTCCAATCTGTTTGATGTTCTATAAGCTTCTTATGCCTTATAGGTATCTCCTTCATTAGGTTAGGGAAATTTTCTTCTATGATTTTGTTGACAGTGTTTTCTGGATCTTTGAGCTGGGAATCTTTACCTTTTCTATTTCTGTTATTTCTATGTTTGGTTTTTTAATAGTGTTCCAATTGTCCTTATTGTTTTGTGTCATGAAATTTTTAGATTTTACATTTTTGACTGATACATTGATTTCTTCTATAGTATAGGACACTCTGTAGGCTGTGTCCTTGGTGGCCCCTACTCTGCAGGCTGTGTCCCAGTCATACCCAACTGGGATAGTGGACTGATTAGACTAGGATGGAATTGGTAGGGCAGGATTTCAAACTGCTCAGTTTTGGGACCCCTGAAGGTTTCCATGAGGAGACAAGATGCTCTTGGGGTCTTTCAAAGTATCTCTGGACCAAAGACCAAGCCCAAAACTAGACAATAGGGCTCAAGGAACTGACTGCCAATCACTTCTGCAGGCTTTCCCAGGTGGACCAACTGAGATGGTGAGTGGATCTGACCATGATGGAATTGTTCAGGCAGAGTTCCAAGTTAGTTAGTTTGGCAGGATGGTCTTGGGGTCCTGTAAGCCTCCTCCAGGCCAAACAGCAAGTCCAGATCTAGACACTGATGCTTAGGAGACCTTGAATCACTCACTTCTACCTTGATTTTTTTCTTATAGTGCTAGCAATTTCACTCATGAAAGCACTACCTTCATAGCCAAATGGTTACTGAATGCTGTCTTCAGACACTTTCACACGGACTTGAGAGAAGCACATAAACAAGAGTGAAATGTGAAAAGAAGACATCAGAATAGGACTGAATGATCACCTTTTCTTTATTCATGGTTGGAAATCAGAGATCCTATTTTATCCTCTCTTCTCTCACCAGTCAGAAACATTGGGAATAAATATATGGCATGTTTTAACAGAAAAAGGTTAAGACCACTGAATTTTCTTTCAAGTACTTTCAGTGATTCTCCACTTTTGTAGACATTCATGAAACAAACAGCTGACACATGGAAATTCTCATACATCTAAAGTCAAAGGTTAATCTCCAATCTCTTAAGAGTAGAGGTACAGAAGATACCAAGATTATCCCAACCTAAGAAGAACCATTATGAAAATAGCATCCACTAAGAAATCGATATCTCCACTAACATGTTCCTGGCAATGTACTAGGATGAATAATGGGTAGTAGACCATTTCTCTTGAGACATAAACAGAGTCACAAATCTGCATGGTTGTCCCATAAACTTGGGTATGTTGTGCCTTCATTAAATTTCATTAAATTCTAAAGAGGTTTTGATTTCTTTCTTTATTTCCTCCCTGACCAAGTTATCATTGAGGAGAGCATTGTTCAGCTTCCATTTGTATGTGGACTTTCTGTTGTTTTTGTTGCTATTGAAGACCACCCTGATTCCATAGTGATCTGATAGGAGGCATGGGATTAGTTCGATCTTATATCTATTGAGGTCTGTTTTGTGACCAATTATATGGTCAATTTTGGAGAATGTGCCATGAGGTGCTTAGAAGAAGTATATTCTTTGGCTTTAGGATGAAATGTTCTATTTATATCTGTTAGTTCCATTTGGTCCAAGGCTTCAATTAGATTCACTGTGTCCCTGTTTAGTTTCTGCTTTCCTGAACGATCCATTTCAGAGAGCGGGGTATTGAAGTCACCCACTATTATTGTGTGAGGCACGATGTGTGCTTTGAGCTTTAGTAAAGTTTCTTTTACAAGTGAAAGTGCCCTTGCGTTTGGAGCATAGATATTCAGAATTGAGAGTTCTTCTTGGTGGATTTTTCCTTTGATCAGTTTGTATTGTCCTTCTGTGTCTTTTTTGATGACTTTCGGTTGAAAGTCAATTTTATCTGATATTAGGATGGCTACTCCGGCTCGTTTCCTGGTACCATTTGCTTGTAAAATTGTTTTCTAGCCTTTTACTCTGAGGTAATGTTTGTCTTTGACACTGAGGTGTGTTTCCTGCACACAGAAAAATGCTGAGTCCTGTTTACATATCCAGTCTGTTAGTCTGTGTCTTTTTATTGGGGAATTGAGACCATTGATATTAAGAGAGATTAAGGAATAGTGATTTTTGCCACCTGCTATTCTTGGTGCTATCTTTATGTTTGAGTGGTTATCTACTTTTGGCTTTGATGAAAGAAGGTTACTATCTTGTTTATTGCAGGGTGTAGTTTCTCTCCTTGTACTGGCGGTTTCCACCTATTATCCTTTGTAGGGCTGGGTTTGTGGAAAGATATTGTGTAAATTTGGTTTTTCATGGAATATCTTGGTCTCTCCATCTATGGTGATTGAGAGTTTTGCTGGGTATAGTAGTCTAGGCTGGCATTTGTGTTCTCTTAGAGTCTGCATGAGATCTGCCCAGGATCTTCTGGCTTTCCTAGTCTCTGGTCAGAAGTCTGATGTGATTCGGATAGGTCTTCCTTTATATGTTACTTGGCCTTTTTCTCTTACTGCTTTCAATAATCTTTCTTTGTTTAGTACATTTGGTGTTTTGATTATTATGTGACGGGAGATATTTCTGTTCTGGTCCAGTCTGTTTGGAGTTCTGTAGGCTTCTTGTATGTTCATCGGCATCTCTCTCTTTAGGTTAGGGAAGTTTTCCTCCTTAATTTTGTTGAAGATATTTACTGGCCCTTTAAGTTGCAAATCTTTATCTCATCTATACCTATAATCCTTAGGTTTGGTCTTCTCATTGTGTCTTGGATTTCCTGGATGTTTTGGGTTATACATTTTTTGCATTTTGCATTTTCTTTGACTGTTGAGTGGATGCTTTCTCTGGTATCTTCAGCACCTGAGATTCTTTCTTCCATCGCTTGTATTCTATTGTTGATGTGTTCATCTATGACTCCTGATTTCTTTCCAAGGTTTTCTATCTTCAAAGTTGTCTCCCTTTGTGATTTCTTAGTTGTTTCTACTTCCTTTTTTAGATCCTGGATGGATTTGCTCAGATCCTTCACTTGTTTGTTTATATTTTCCTGTATTTCTTTAAGATATTTTTGCATTTCCTCTTTCAGGATGTCTGCCTGTTGACCCAAGTTCTCCTGTATTTCTCTAAGCAATTTTTGTGTTTCCTCCTCATGGGCTTCCATCTGTTGATCCATATTCTCCTGCATTTCTTTAAACGATTCTTGTGTTTCCTTCGTAAGGGCATCTACCCGTTGATTCATTTCTTTAAGCGACTTTTGTGTTGCCTCCTTATGGGCCTCCTTCAGTTGACCTATATTCTCCTGCATTTCTCTAAGCGATTTTTGTGTTTCCTTTGTAATGGCTTCTATCCGTTGATTCATGTTCTCTTGTATTTCTTTATGAGATTTATTTGTGCCCTTCTTGAAATCCTCTAATAGCATCTTGAGAAGTGATTTTAAATCCAGATCTTTCCTTTCGGGTGTGATGGATATCCAGGCCTTGCTGCTGTTGGAGAGTTGGGTTCAGATGGTGCCATATTGCCTTGATTTCTGTTAGTAACGTTCCTATGTTTGCTTTTTGCCATCTGGTTACCTCTGGTGTTAGTTGGTCCTGCTGCCACTGGCTGTTGGTTGGACTTCCTGTTAGCCTGCAAGACTATTTCTGCCCACCCCCACCCCCCGTGTTACCGGGATTCCCCTGGCACAGATTGCTGGGACCTGCTCTGCTCCTGAATGACTTTGGAGCCCTGCTGTGCCTTGCCCCAGGTGATGTTATATTGGGGAATTCCTGCACATCCAATGGCTCAGCATAGTGGATCCCTGGAGCAGAGGTTGCCAAGGGGAGGCTGGTGCGCTCCCTCAATTTGCAGGTGCACTCTCTCCCAGTGCGGGTCCCTCTGCAAGGCAGATGTCTCACAGCAGAGCTGGCATGTGTAGGTGACCACAGAACTGCACAGCTCTTGGGAGCAGTGAGCACACAAGCTGACTGAGTCCCAAGCGATATTATCCTTGGTTGTCCCTACACCTGGAGGTCCCAATTGCCCTGTTGCCGGAGTAAAGATGACGGAGTGCACTCTGCACCCTCTCTGCGCAGATCACTCTGCAGGGCAGATGACCCACAGCAGAGCTGGCGCCCAGACAACCACAGAGTTGCCCTGCTCTTGGGCGCAGATGGAAGCCCAACAGGCTGTGTCCCAAGCAATGTTATATTGGGTGGGTCCCTGAGTACCTGTATCCTCAGTGCAGTCGATCCCCAGAACAGAGGTTGCCAAAGGGACCTACATATTCTGAACCATACAGACCTGCTGATCTGGAAGCATACCGCTCTTGGATAACCTGTGTCTCACACCATGAAAATTGGGGTTAACCCTCCTCTAAATACTACAACAGAAACATCCAGGGACCAAAGTCATACAGATGGCCAAAAGCCCTCAAAAGAACAATCAACAAAAGCCAAGGCAATGTGACACCTTCAGAGCACAACTACCCTACTACAGAAAGCCCTAGATATCATACCATAATCGACACGCATGAAATAACTTTTAACCCCATCCTAGGAAGATGATAGAGGACTTTAAAGAGGAAATTAATAAATCCCTTAAGGAAATAAAGAAAATATCATCAAACAGTTAGAGGTGTTTAAACAGGAAACAAATTATTTTCTTAAAGAAATATAGGAAAATACAATTAATCAGGTGAAAGAAATAAGACCCGAAAATGGAAACAGTAAATTTCTAGGATGAAAATTTAAGGGAATTCTGGAGATGGAAAACCTAGGGAAGAGAACAAGAAAAAACGATGTAAGCATCACCAAAAGAATATTAAAGATGAAAAAAGAGTCAAGTGTAGAAAATACAATAGAAGAAATTGATAAACATGAGTCAAAGAAAATTTTAAATCTGAAAAAGTACTGACACAATACATCCAGAATATCTGGGATATCATGAAAACTTCTAACCTAAGAATAATAGGAATAGAAGAAGATGAAGAGTCCCAGCTCCAAAACCCAGACAATATATCCACAAAATCATAGAAGAACTTTCCCAACTTAAAGAAAGAGCTTCCTATAAACATACAAGAAGCTTATAGAACACCAATCAGACTGGACCAGAAAATAATATCCTTCTGCCCTATAATAATCAAAAGACAAAATCTATGGAACAAAGAAAGGATATTAAAAGCAGCAAGTGAAAAAGTTCAAGAACACACAAAGACAGACCAAACAGAATTACACCCAACATCTCATCAAAGACTCTAAAAGCTAGGAGGGATTGGACAGATATCTGGCAGCCTACCAAAAGAAAAAAGAAAAGAAAAAGAAAAAAAAGGTACCTGTAGATGCCAACCTATATTAGTATACCCAGCAAAACTCTCAATCACCATAGATGGAGAAAACAAGGTATTTCCAGATAAATCCAAATTTAAACAATATCTAGCCACAAACCCAGCCCTACAGAAAATAGTAGAAGGAAAACTTCAACCCAAGGAACACAACTACATCAAAAAAAATTAGAAATAAGAAACTCCATAACATAATAAACAAGGGAATCACACACACACACACACACAAACACACACACACACACACACACACACACACACACACACACACACACACACACACACACATGCACGCACACACATATTCAACATCAATGGACTCAATTCCCCCCAAAAAGGACAGGCTAATAGAGTGGATGTGAAAATAGGTTCTGTCACTCAGCTGCATACAATACAAGAAGTATACCTCAGCAATAAAGATAGTCATTACCTCAAAGTAAAGGGCTAGAAAAAAGTTTTCCAAGCAAATGGACCAAAAAAGAAAGTTAGAGTAACCATTCTAACACATAATAAAATAGTCTTTCAACCAAAATTTATCTAAAGAGATAAGGAAGACATTTCATACTAATCAAAGGAGTAATCCATTGATAGGACATCTCAATTCTGAACATCTATACCCCAAACGCAAGGACATCTGTATTCATAAAAGAAAAATTGCTAAAGCTTGAATCACATATTAAACAACATATGAATAGTGGAAGACATCAATAACCCACTCTTACCAATTGGTAGATCATCCAGGAATCTACTGAAGAAATAATGAAACTCATAGACATCAAATGGACCCAATGCACATCTAAAGAATATTTCACTCATACTCAAAAGGATATATTTTCTTTTCAGAACCTCATGGATCCTTCTCCAAAACAAATCACATAGTTAGTCAAACACCTTCAGCTCCTTCAGTCCTCTCTCTAGCTCCGCCATTGGGGACCCTGTGCTCAGTTCAATGGTTGACTGAGATTATCCCCCTCTGTATTTGTCAGGCACTGGCAGGGCCTCTCAGGAGACAGCTGTATCAGGCTGCTGTCAGCTAGCACTTGTTGGCATCCACAAGTGTCTGGGTTTGGTGATTGTATGTGGAATGGATCCCCATGTGGGGCACCCTCTGGATGGTCTTTCCATCAGTCTCTGCTCTACACTATTTCTCTGTATCTCCTCCCATGGGTATTTTGTTTCCCCTTCTAAGAAGGACCAAAGTATTCACACTTTGGTCTTCCTTCGTAAGCTTCATGTGGTCTGTGAATTGTATCTTGGGGAATCTGAGTGTTTAGGTTAATATCCACTTATCAGTGAGTACATACCATATATATTCTTCTGTGTTTGGGTTACCTCACTCAGGATGATATTTTTCGAGTTCCATCCATTTGCCTAAGAATTTCATGAATTCATTGTTTTTAATAGCTGAGTAGTACTCCATTGTGTAAATGTACCACATTTTCTACATCCATTCCTCTGTTAAGGGACATCTGGGTTCTTTCCAGCTTCTGCCCATTATAAATAAGGCTGCTATGAACATAATAGAACATGTGTACTTATTACATGTTAGAGCATCTTCTGGTATATGCCCAGGAGTGGTATAGCTGGATCCTCTGGTAGAACTATGTCCAATTTTCTGAGGAACTGCCAAAGTGATATCAAGAGTGGTTTTACCAGCTTGCAATTACACAAGCAATGAAGGAGTGTTCTTCTTTGTTCACATTCTTGCCAGCATCTGCTATCACCTGAGTTTTTGATCTTAGCCCATTATGAATGCTGTGAGGTGGAATCTCAGGGTTGTTTTGATTTGCATTTCCCTGATGACTAAGGATGTTGAACATTTCTTCAGATGTTTCTCAGTTATTCAGTATTACTCAGTTGAGAATTCTATGTTTAGCTCTGTACCCCATTTGTTGTAGGGCTGTTTCTCTGGAGTCTAACTTCTTGAGTTTGTTTTTTTTTTTTTTTTTGTACATATTGGATATTAGTCCTCTATCAGATGTAGGATTGATAAAGATATTTTCTGAATCTCTTGGAGGCAGTTTTGTCCTATTGACATTGCCCTTTGCCTTACAGAAACTTTGCAATTTTATGAGGTCCCATTTGTCAATTCTAGATCTTAGAGCATAAGATATTGGTGTAATGTTCAGGAACTTTTCCCCTGTGCCCATGTGCTTGAGGATCTTCCCCACTTTCTTTTCTATTAGTTTCAGTATAACTAGTTTTATGTGGGGGTCCTTGATCCACTTGGACTTGAGCTTTGTACCAGAGAATAAGAATGGATCAATTTGCATTCTTCCCCATGCCTGTTGCCCGTTGAACCAGCACCATTTGTGGAAAATGCTGTCTTTTTTCCACTGGATGGTTTCATCTCCTTTATCAAAGACCAAGCAACCATAGATGTGTGGTTTTATTTCTGGGTCTTCAATTCTATTCCATTGATCTATCTGCCTGTCACAGTATCAATACCATGCAGGTTATATGATTATTGCTCTATAGTACAACTTTAGGTCAGGGATAGTGATTTTCCCCCAAATTTCTTTTATTGTTAGAATAGTTTTAATTATCTCGGTTTTTTTGTTATGGTAGTTGAATTTGCAAATTGCTCTTTCTAGCTCTATGAAGAACTGAGTTGGAATTTTGATGGAGATTGCATTGACACCCTAGCTTGCTTTAGACAAAATGGCCATTTTTACTATATTAATCCTGGCAATCCATGAGCATGGGAGATCTTTCCATCTTCTAAGATCTTCAATTTCTTTCTTCAGAGACTTGAAGTTCTTATTATACAGATATTTCATTTGTTTGTAAATTTGGTTTTATCATGGAATATCTTGGTCTCTCCATCTATTTTGATTGAGAGTTTTGCTGGATATAGTTGTCTAGGCTGGCATTTGTGTTCTCTTAGGGTCTGTATGAGATCTGCCCAGGATCTTCTAGATTTCATAGTCTCTGGTGAGAAGTCTTATGTAATTCTGATAGGTCTACCTTTTTATGTTACTTGACCTTTTCCCCTTTTCTAGGGACCATTTGCTTGGAAAATTGTTTTCCAGCCTTTTACTCTGAGGTAGTGTCTGTTGTTTTGCCTAAGGTGAGTTTTCTGTATGCAGCAAAATGTTTGGTCCTGGCTATGTATCCAGTCTGTTAGTCTATGTCTTTTTTTTTGAAGAATTGAGTCCATTGATATTAAGAGATGTTAAGGAGAAGTGATTACTGCTTCCTGTTATTTTTGTTATTAAAGTTGGAGTTATGTTTGTGTTTCTTCTTTTTGTTTTGTTAAAAGATGATTAGTTTCTTGCTTTTTCTTGAGTGTAGTTGCCTTCCTTTTGTTGTTTTTTTTTCCATTCATTATCCTTTGAAGGGCTGTATTTGTGTAGAGATATTTTGTAAATTTGTTTTTGTCATGGAATACCTTGGTTTCTCTATCTATAGTAATTGAGAGTTTTGCTGGGTATTGTAGCCTGGGTTGGCATTTGTATTCCCTTAGCATCTGTATGACATCTGCCCAGGATCTTCTGGCTTTCCTAGTCTCTGGCGAGAAGTCTGTTGTTATTCTGATAGGTCTGCCTTTATATGTTACTTGACCTTTTTCCCTTACTGCTTTTAATATTCTTTCCTTGTTTAGTGCATTTGGTGTTTTAATTATTATGTGAATGGAAGAATTTCTTTTCTGGTCAAAACTATTTGTAGTTCTGCAGGCTTCTTATATGTTCACAGGCATCTCTTTCTTTAGGTTAAGGAAGTTTTCTTCTCCAATTTTGTTGAAGACATTTACTGGACCTTTAATTTGGAAATCTTCACTCTCTTCTATACCTATAATCTTTAGGTTTGGTCTTCTCATTTTGTTCTGGACTTCCTGGATATTCTGGGTTAGGTGCTTTTTGCATTTTTCATTTTCTTTGACTGTTATTTCAATGCTTTCTATGGTATCTTCTGCCTCTGAGATTCTCTCTTCTATCTCTTGTATTCTGTGGTTTATGATTGCACCCATGGCTCCTGACTTCTTTCCTAGGTTTTCTCTGCCCAGAATTGTTTCCCCTTATGATTTCTTTATTATGTCTACCTCCATTTATAGATCCTGGATGGTTTTGTTCAAGTCCTTCACCTGTTTTGTTCTGCTTTCCTGTAGTTCTTTACGCGCTTCTACCTGTTTACCTGTGCTCTCCTGTATTTCTTTAAGTGAGTTATTTATGTCCTTCTTGAAGCCCTCTATCAGCATCATAATCTGTGCTTCTAAATCCAAATCTTGCTTTTTTGGCATGTTGGGGTATCGAGGACTTGCTGTTGTGGGCGAATTGGATTCGGATGGTGCCATGTTGCTTTGATTTCTGTGCTAACGTTCCTAAGTTTGCCTTTTGCCATCTGGTTATCTTTGGTGTTAGTTGGTCCTGCTTTCTCTGGTGGGTGATTGTCCCACTTGTGGACCTGCAAGCCTGTCTCAGCACCCCTGGGTAACTGGATCTCCCTGGGCACAGAGTGCTGTGGTGCTGCCCAGCTCCTGGGTGCAGGTGGAGCCTGGATGGACCCTGGCCCTGCTTCTCTACCATTCCTCTGTTCCCTATGCTCTTTGCTGTACCTGCCCGATAAGTTGCAGGAGAGAAGATGGAGGCCTTGCCTCCAAAGCCTAGAGTCAAATCACTACCTGCAGAGTGGCTCTCCCCTGGTAGGATCTGTGCACTGATGCCTGTGGTGCTGCCCAACTCCTGGGTGCAGGTGGAGTCTGGATGGACCCTGGCCCAGCTGCTCTGCTGCTCCTGTGATCCCTGCCTCCTGGCTGTACCCACCTGCTCAGTGGCCAAAGAGAAGAGATATACTGTTGCTTTTTAATGTTAATATGGGATCTTAAATTTATTTAGTTTGGGATATAAAGTAACTATTGCATTTATAAAATTTATCTCATATTGTTGTATCATGCAGTCTATTTAGAAATCATTCATTTTGGTTTGTGCCTGTAATTACAAGGATAAAGGAGGTTAAAATTGGAGGCTTTTCATTCAGAGGCAAGTCTGTTGCTAGTCCTCTGCTACAACAGATTTACATTAATTCTTCAATATAAATTTGGTAAAAAATTAGCAGCTTAAGTAATTTGTAGACACGATTATTAAAGGACAAGGCCTTGTAAGTTTTGAAACTTCAGTGTTTCCTATTTTTGTATCCAACTTTGCCAGTTTTCAGCTATTAAATGGTATTTCTTCTTCTTAAGTATTCATTGCTTTCATTCTATAAATTGAAAAAAAAAATCCCACTTGGTAAAAGGCTAAAATACGGATAAATAGCTCTAATATTAATACCATTGCTCCAAACTCATGTTTTTCTGTCTCCACATTGCTGCTTAAAGTTTCTAAAAATCTTGATCAGATATGATTTCAAGATAAATTCTGTCAGCAACATTTCTTAATAATGCTCTTTGAATGGATTTCTTGGCTTTTATTAAGAGTTAAGTCTACCTAAAAAACTAATAAATATACATCTGATTCTCTAATGTACAGAATGTTGAGAAGCCTAAAATTCAGAGTGTTTTCAAGTTGTTTTTTTTTAATTTTTAGTTTATATGTGTTTGTGCATTTATTTGTATATGCACCTGTGTATGTGCGCCCATGCAGTATCTGTGTGTATGCATTTGTACACATGCATTCATCTACATACATGAACACTCACAGATAGCATAGTGGTTAGGTGGATATCAGAAGACAACTTGCTGAAGTCAGTTCTCTCGTTTTACCACTTGTATTTGAGTACCATCATTGATCCAACTTACCAAACTTGCAAATTGATTTCTAGTACCATTTATGAATCATTAGATTTGAAAACGTATCTCTATTTTACTGTGCAGAGTCAGTCCCATGGAGTCTCATTAGCATTTCTTGATTGTTTGCTAAATACTATCCTAAATACCACCTGCTTTCATAGGTAGAGTTATTTTAATTTATTTTTACCAATGTAGTATTTTCTCCAAAATAATATCATCATAGATGAGATTATAGGTGGATTATGCAGGAAACACACTAACAAAAATTCTTTCTCACAATCTCTTCCATAATAGTAACTTAGAAAAGCAAATAATTTAAATTCCCCACCACTATTATATTCATTTTCATGAATTGCATTATATTGAAACCAAACATCTATGCTACATCTTCTTGCCTAATTCTGGATTACATTACAAAATGTTGAAAACCAACAGACTGTAGGATGGTATGATTATAAGAACATAATACAACTAGCTTAAGTAACATCAAAGAACAATTAGGAACTCTATATTTTTTTCTCTTGATTCAATTGTGAACCTCAAAACTCAAATGGAATTGTATGGGTTTATGGCCTTTTAAAGTGATTACTGAGATCAAAAGATGCTCTCTGGTTCTGCAGGATCAGTGATTAACATTCATAAAATGCTGCATCTAATTAGCAAACTCATTTCAGTTACATGCCTTAAATTGTTCTATTGTTTGTTAAATTGTACTCAACTGCACTAGATTACATTATACAATGTAATTTGGTGAAATGTATGATTTCAGGTTTTTCTATGTCAGTATCTCTTATTTAATATAGCTTCATCAGACAGAACTATTATAAGGTCTGGACTTTTAGTATATTATAAAATCAATTTATATGATTTATAAATATGGATTACACTGGCAGAGACTTGATGTTCCAGGGTGGGAGCAAACCTAAGGGGGGTCCCCCTCTCAGAAGAGAAAGAGAGGGAGATGGGGAGAGGGTCTCAGTGTGGGTGGGATCTGAAGGGGGGCAGAGTTATGGATGTGAATTAATTAATTAATAAAATAAATAAGGATGACAGCAACAGGTCGAAAGAATTTGCTCTTCCTTAGTTTATACTAAGAATAGGCTCAAGTGTGCATCAACACCATAATTTTCACCGTTCAACAAATTAGAAAGAGCTAGATTGCTTGATAATAAAAATTTAGAGGTAAAAGAGTCACCAGTGATCATCCAGTCCAAATTGTAACTAAGGCTACATCCCTTTGCTATGTAGGAAGCAAGTTATTTTACATTTTAAAATGTTCAATAATATAAAGTATCATGTTCACAGGAATCCTACTGCATCTCAATCCTGTGACAGAACCTTCTCACAGTAAATCCTTATCTTCTAACCTGAGGCTGTATTGGGTCAAACCTCATTTCTGCTATCTCTTCACTGGGAAACTGACCACAATTCATAATACCATTTTATTTAATTTGTTTTAAATCTGTAAGATGGATTTATCCAAATATTAAATAGTAAATATGAATATCATGGTTAATTATTTTTTTAACTACACATAAACTAGATTCATTTGAGAAGACAATTCCATCAGATTTCCTGGAGTCAAGTCCTTGGGCCATTTTGATTGCATCCACATTTTCCCTGTCCATAATAGAGAGTGGGAATGCTTCTAAGTAATTTTTTTTTAACTAAAAGGGCTTCCTAAGCCTTAGGAAGACCAACTATACAGTATACTGTGTAAGTCACAGAGCACCCTCTCTGTATTAGTTTCTGGTCTTCTCATATATACCTGTAAGTTGTTTGAAAATAAATTTGTAAAACTGAAAGTTTGTATAGATAAGACCTTGTACAAATCTTTTAGTTCTTATTATGACTTCTAACAAGTGCTGTTCAGATGAAATTATTGCTTATATTACATATTTGTAATTAACATGACAAAAGAAACAGAAAAGTTAAAACTATCTTAAAGCCATAAAGTAAAACAAAGTTATACAAGTTGTGATAGTGGTAAGATAGTTCTAAGTTTCTAATACATATTTATTTCTTATGCTTTAGTTTCTTTTCAGAGTACTCATACATACATTCTAGGCAATTAGACTATACAAAATTTGTTAGATTTTTCTGTAGCGTCTACTTTAATATATAATTTTCCAAGGTTTGAGTTGAGTTCCTAGTGGGCAATAACCAAGGTTTCTTTTTAGGCTATGTCCACAAAAGCAGATATTTAAACACAATAAATAAGCAAATGTGTTACTTGAGACATAAAAATATTGAATTTCATATCCTGCACATCAACACAGGCTCCTTCTCTTATCACCTGAAATCATTCCTCATATCCAACTTCCAAGTGCAGTACAGCCCTAAATATATTGCGCCAGGCCCAAGCCAAGTGAGTCCACCAGATCATCCCCTCCACACAATCTCGAATTCCCATATCTAGCCAGTTCCCATATCTATTGAACTGGATTAGTCTGGACAGTTATATATATATATATACATGACAGTCATATATATACATATTTCACAGCAATAGAAAGGTAGATAAGAGAGATGAAAAAAAGTGTTCCATTCAAATTAAACCAAGGGGCAATCTGGCATTTAAAAATCTGATAAAATAGAGTTAAAACTAAAAATATTGAAAAGAGATTAAGAGGGATGATTTATTCTAATCAAGGTATCAAGTAAGTAAGAACTAATAAAAATTAAAACATAGTTGCAACAAATTGTGATACATAAAATTTAATAAAAATTATACAACTGGAATTAAATTTATAAAGAAGCAGACTAACATCAGCTAATTGATAGATTTGATTCAATGTTCAAAAAAAAAACCACTCAATCATCTGGTAAAAAAATAATCAGGCTCTCTTATCCCTCTTACCTCTCTCACTCTCAGCCTCTCCCTTGCTGCCTCTTAGATTCTCCTCCCCTCCCCCCTCTCTCCATGTGGTTATGGTAGGCCTCTGCTTCTTTACTCTCTCCCACTCTCTGCCTTTCTTTGCCTCTACTACCTCCTTAACTACCTCCCTATGCCCTGAATAAATTTTATTCTATACAAAAAAAAATCTGAAAAATGTCACAATTAAATTAAATTGTGTATAAAATGGATTTAATATCTACATAATATTTTGCTGAAATATCAATGGATATTCAAATCTCAAACTAGCACCTTAATAGCATACCTGAAATCTCTAGATCACATCCAAAAGGCAGCAAATAATAAAAATAAGACTGAAATCAGTAAAATAGACAGAAAAAAAATACAAAAATCAGTGAAACAAAGAGTTGGTTCTTTAAAAAATAATAATACAAATCCTCATCCATATTAATTATAAGACAGAAACAATCTCAATTAACAAAATCAGAAATAAACAGGAGGAGATAAGAAGACACACCAAAGAAATCAGCAGAATTACAAGGACATTTAAAAAAAAAAACTCTTTCTCTACCCTTCCCTCCTTTGCTGCCCTTCCTGTTTGTTCCAAGGTGGTAGACCTGTGCTAGGTCTGCCATGGGGGAAGACCCCATTTCCCAGTGTTTTCTAGAGATCCAGCAGCAGCGGGGCATTCGAGATCCAGCAGCAGTAGGGCATTCAAGATCCAGCAGTCGCTGGGCATTCGAGAACCAACAGTTTGCAGGACATTCAACCCTTGCCAAGTCTGCCACAGGGAAGACCCCATTTCCTGATACTTCCTGTAAAACCAGCTGTATGCAGGACATTTGAGAGAAAGGGAATCCCAGGAGTACAGATACACAGACCTGAAGGACAAAGAAGTCACAGTCAGAGACAGCAACACCAGCTAACACTGGAGATAACTAGATGGCCAAAGGCAAATGCAAGGTAATTACCAACAGAAACCAAGGCAACATGGCACTATCAGAACCCAGTTCTCCCACAACAGCAAATCCAGGATACTCTATCACATCAGAAAAGCAAGAGCTGGATTTAAAATCACATCCCATGATGCTGTTAGAGGAATTCAAGAAGGACATAAATAACTCCCTTAAAGAAATACATTAGAACATGGGTCAACAGGTAGAAGCCCTTAAAGAAGAATCACAAAAATCCCTTAAAAAAATGAAGGAGAATATGGGTCAACAGGTAGAATACCTTAAAGAGGCAACACAAAAATACCATAGGGAGCTATGGGAGAACATGGGTCAACATGCAGAAGCCCTTATAGAGGAATCACAAAAATCTCTAAAAGAAACACAGGAGAACATAGGTTAACAGGTGGAAGCCCTTCAAGAGGAAACACAAAAATCCCTTAAAGAATTTCAGGAAAACACAAACAAACAAGTGAAGGAACTGAAAAAAATTATTCAAGATCTAAAAATGGAAGTAGAAACTAAAAAGAAATCACAAAGTGAGACATCTCTGGAGATAGAAATCCTTGGATAGAATTCAGGAGTCATACATGCAAGCATCAACAATAGAATACAAGAGATAGAAGAATCTCAGATGCTGAAAATTCCATAGGAAACATTGACTCAACAGTGAAAGAAAATACAAAATGCAGAAAGCTGGTAACCCAAAACATCCAGGAAATCCAGGACACAATGAAAAGACTCAACCTTAGGATTATAGGTATAGAAGCAAATGAGGATTTACATCTTAAAGGTCCAGTAAACATCTTCAACAAAATTATGGAAGAAAACTTCCCTAACCGAAAGAAAGAGATGCCCATGAACATACTAGAAGTCTATAGAACTCCAAACAGACTGGACCTGAGCAGAAATTCCTCCCGTCACGTAAATGATCAAAACACCAAATGCACTAAACAAAGAAAGAATATTAAAAGCAGTAAGGGAAAAAGGTCAAGTAACATATAAAGGCAGACCTATCAGAATTACACCAGACTTCTCACCAGAAACTATGAAAGCTAGAAGATCCTGGGCAGATGTCATACAGACCCTAATAGAACATAAATGTCAGCCCAGACTGCTATACCCAGCAAAACTTTCAATTACAGTAGATGGAGAAAAGACGTTCCATGACAAAAGCAAATTTCACAATATCTTTCCACAAATCCAGCTCTACAAAGGAAAATGGGTGGAAAATGCCAACACAAGGCAGGAATCCATACTGTAGAAAAAACAATAATCTTTCAACAAATCCAATAGATGATAGCTATACAAACAGAATTTCACCTTTAACAAAGAAGATAACAACAGTAAGCAACAATCACTTTTCCTTAACATCTTTTAACATCAATGGTCTCAATTTCCCAATAAAAAGACATAGACTAACAGACTGGATACATAAGCAGGACCCAACATTTTGCTGCATACAAGAATCCCACCTAAGTAACAAAGGCTGTCACTATTTCAGAGTCAAAGGTTGGAAAACAATTTTGCAAGCAAATGGTCCCAAGAAACAAGCTGGAGTAGCCATTATAATATCAGATAAAATTGACTTTCAACCAAAAGTTGTCAAAAAAGATAAGGAGGGTCACTTCATTCTGGTCAAAGGAAAATTCTACAAAGACGAGCTCTCAATTCTGAACATCTATGCTCTCAATGCAAGGACACCCACATTCATAAAATAAACTTTACTAAAGCTCAAAGCATACATTGCACCCCACACAATAATAGTGGGAGACTTCAACACTCCACTCTCAACAATGGACAAATCATGGAAACAGAAACTAAACAGAGACACAGTGAAACTAACTGAAGTTATGGACCAAATGGATCTAACAGATATTTATAGAGCATTCCACCCTAAAGCAAAAGAATATACATTTGTCTCGATACCTCATGGCACCTTCTCCAAAACTGACCATATAATTGGTCACAAAAGAAGCTTCAACAGATACAGAAATATTGAACTTATTCCATGCACCTTATCAGATCACCACGGACTGAGGCTAGTCTTAAGCTCAAACAAAAACAATGGTAAACACACATACATGTGAACTTTGAACAATGCTCTTCTCAATGATAGCTTGGTCAAAGAAGAAATAAAGAAAGAGAAATTAAAGACTTTTTAGAATTCAATGAAAATGAAGACACATCATACCAAAACTTATGGGACACAGTGAAAGTAGTGCTAAGAGGAAAACTCATAGCTCTGAGTGTCTCCAAAAAGAAAATGTAGAGAGCCTACACTAACAGCTTGACAGAGCACTTGAAAGCTCTAGAACAAAAAGAAGCAATTACATCCGAGAGGAGTAGGCGGCAGGAAATAATCAAACTCAGGGCCAAAATCAACCAAATAGAAACAAAAAGAACTATACAAAGAATCAACAAACCAGGAGCTGATTCTTTGAGAACATCAACAAGATAGATAAACCCTTAGCCAGACTAGCCAGAGGGCAAAGGGGCACTACCCAAATTAATAAAATCATTAATGAAATGGGAGACATAACAATAAAAACTGTGGAAATTCAAAAAATCATCAGATCCTACTACAAGAACTTATATTCAACAAAGTTTGAAAATCTGGATGAAATGGACAACTTTCTTGATACATACCACATGCCAATGTTAAAACAGGGTAAGATAAACTATCTAAATAGTCCCATAAGTCCTGAGGAAATAGAAGCAATCGTTAATAGTCTCCCATCAAAAAAGAGCCCAGGGCCAGATGGGTTTAGCAGGGAATTCTGTCAGATCTTCAAAGAAGAGCTAATACCGATACTCTTCAAACTATTCCACGAAATAGAAACTCAAGGAACATTACCCAACTCATTCTATGAAGCCACAATAATGCTTATACCTAAGCCAAATAAAGACCAAACAAGGAAGGAGAACTTCAAGCCAATCTCTTTCATAAACATCGATGCAAACATACTCAACAAAATTCTGGCCAACCGAATTCAAGAATGCCTCAAAACTATAATTCACCACGATCAGGTAGGCTTCATCCCAGGGATGCAGGGATGGTTCAATATATGGAAATCCATCAACATAATCCACTATATAAACAAACTCAAGGGAAAAAAACAACATGGTTATTTCATTAGATATGGAAAAAGCTTTTGAGAAAATCCAGCATCCCTTTATGATAAAAGTCTTGGAAAGAGTGGGAATCCAAGGCCCATACCTAAACATAGTGAAAGCAATATACTACAAACCAGTAGCTAACATCAAACTAAATGGAGAGAAACTTGAAGCAATCCCACTAAAATCAGAGACCAGACAAGGCTGCCCACTCTCTCCCTATCTATTCAATATAGTACTTGAAGTTCTAGCCAGAGTAATCAGACAACAAAAAAAGATCAAATGTATACAAATTGGAAAAGAAGAAGTCAAAATATCACTGTTTGCAGATGATATGATCATATACTTAAGAGACCCCAAAACTTACACTATAGAACTCCTAAAGCTGATAAACAACTTCAGCAAAGTGGCTGGATATAAAATTAACTCAAACAAATCAGTAGCCTTCCTCTACTCAAAGGATAAACAAGCTGAGAAAGAAATTAGGGAAATAACACCCTTCACAATAGTCACAAACAATATTTCATACCTTGGTATGACCCTAACAAAGCAAGTGAAAGAGCTCTATGACAAAAAACTTCAAGCCTCTGAAGAAAGAAATCAAAGAAGATATCAGAAGATGGAAAGATCTCCCATGTTCATGGATTGGCAGGATCAATATATTAAAAATGGCCATCTTGCTGAAAGCAATCTACAGATTCAGTGCAATTCTCGTCAAAATCCCAAATCAATTCTTCATAGATCTTGAAAGAGCAATTCTTAAATTCTTCTGGAATAACAAGAAACTGAGGATTGCAAAAAATTTCTCCACAACAAAAGATCTCCTGGGGGAGATAACCATCCCTGACCTCAAGCTCTACTACAGAGCAATAGTGATAAAAACTGTTTTGTATTGTTATGGTGACAGGCAGGAAGATCAATGGAATAGAATTGAAGACCCAGATATGAACCCACACACGTGTGGTCACTTGATATTTGACAAAGGAGCTAAAAACATCCAGTGGAAAAAAGACAGCATTTTTAACAAATGGTGCTGCATCAACTGGAGGTCAGCATGCAGAAAAGTGCAAATCAACCCATTCATATCTCCCTGTACAAAGCTCAAGTCCAAGTGGATCAAGGACCTATATGTAATACTAGACACACTGAAGCTTATAGAGGAGAAAGTAGAGAAGAACCTTTTACACGTGAGCACAGGGGAAAATTTCCTTAATAAAACACTAATAGCTTATGCTCTAAGATCAAGAATTGACAAATGGGACCTCATAAAACTGCAAAGCTTCTGTAAGGCAAAGGACAGGGTCAATAGGACAAAACAGCAACCAACAGATTGGAAAAAGATTCTTACCAATCCTACATCCAATAGAGGGCTAATATTCAGTGTATACAAAGAACTGAAGAAGTTAGACTCCTGAGAGTCACATAACCCTACTAAAAAATGGACTACAGAGATAAATAGGGAATTCTCAACTGAGGAAACTCAAATGGCTCTGAAACACCTAAAGAAATGTTCATCATCCTTAGTTATCAATGAAATGCAAATCAAAACAACCCTGATTTTCCACCTCCTACCAATCAGAACAGCTAAGAAGAAAAACTCAGGGAACAACAGATGCTGGAGAGGATGTGGGGAAAGAGGAACACTTCTCCATTGTTGGTGGAATTGCAAGTTGGTCAAACCACTCTGGAAGTCACTTTGGTGGTTCCTCAGAAAATTAGACATAGCTGAGGACGCAGCTATACCACCCATTGGCATATACTAAGAAGGTGCTCCAACGTGTAGTAAGAACACATGATCCACTATGTTCATAGCAGCCTTATTTATAATGTCCAGAAGCTGGAAAGAACCCAGATATCCTTCAATGGAGGAATGGATACAGAAATTGTGGTATATATACACAATGGAGTACTACTCAGCTATTGAAATCAATGAATTCATGAAATTCTTAGGCAAATGGATGGAACTAGTAAATGTAATCCTGAGTAAGTTAACCCAATCACAAAATTACATACATGGTATGCACTCACTGATAAGTGGATGTTATCCCAAAAGCTCAAAAATAAACAAGTTACAACTCACAGAGTACAGGAAGCTCAAGAAGTAGGAGGACTTTAGTGCGGGTACTTTGATTCCTCTAAGAAAGGGAACAAAATACTCACTGGAGCAATTATGGAGGCAAAGTGTAGAGCAGAGACTGAAGGAAAGGCCACCCACAGACTGCCCTACCTGGGAGTTCATCCTATAAACAGTCACCAAACCCTGACAGCATTATGGTTGGCAAGAAGCGCATATGGAAAGGAGCCTGTTATGGTTGTCTCCAGAGGGGCCCTGTAAGAGCCTTACACATAGAGAGGCAGATGCTAGCAGTCAACCATTAGACTGAGAGTTGGGTCCTCAATGAAGGAGTTGGAGGGCATACTGGAGGAGCTGAAGGGGTTTGCATTCCTATGGTAAGAAAAACAATGTCAGCCACCCAGACACAGCAGGACTCCCAGGGACTAAACAATCAACAAAGGGGTACACATGGATCCAGCCAAAAGTGTGGCAGAGGAAGGCCTTGTCAGGCATCAGTGGGAGGAGAGGTCCTTGGTCCTGTGAAGACTCTATAGGTGCCCCAAAAATGGGAAAAGGAGGGTGGAAGGCGGAAGTGGTTCAGGTGGAGGGGCATATACTTGGAGGTAGGGGGTGGGAGGAAGGGTCGGGGGTTTTTGGGGAGGTATAAACTGGGAAAGGTTTTAGCATTTGAAATGTAAATGAAGAATATATTCAATAAAAGTATTCATTAAAAAAAAGGAAGAGAGGGGTGAGGGCCGATGATCTGGAGGGGATAGAAGGAATTGATCTCTAATGTTGACAGGCGGTGGACAGGAGACAGTCTGGCCACAGTAGATGGTGCTCAGCAAAGTTCCATAGGAGAGAATGGAGGTGGCAAAGCAATGGGGTGAGTAGATGGTCTGGGAGGGGAGAGCATTTAGTTGAAAGACCAGGAGTTAAGACTGGATGTCCATACATGAGTTCAAAGGGTTAGATGAGAAGAGTTCACTTAGGAAGAGCTGGCATAGCCTGAAAAGAGCCAGAGGTAGAAGTTTTACCCAGTCAAGGAGAAGCTCCTGTGACAGCTTAGCAAGAGTTGTTTTTAAAGAGTGGTCAGTTCTTTCTACCTTACCTGAAGATTGAGGGTGGTAGGGTAGGTGAAAATGACAGGGGATGTCTAGGCCTTAGATAGAATTTGAGAAACCTGGGAAGTAAATTCAGGACCATTGTCTGACTGAAGTGAGGCTGGGACACCAAATTGGGGGATGATCTCTTGGAGCAGGAGATCAGAGACTGTCTGATTCCTTTTGTTAGTTGTGGGAAAAGCCTCCACACAGCCTGAGAAGGTCTCTACCAAGACCAGGAGGTACTTGGAACATTTGACAGTGGGCATGTGGGTAAAGTCAAGCTGCCAGTCAGTTCCAGGAAGGGAACCTCTAGCCTGATGGATAGGAAAAGGGGTGCTAGGATATCTTGAGTTGGAGTCTAACATCTGACAGATTTCACAAGAAGCAGTGATAGATTTTAAGAAACTTAAGTCCTCAGGAATAGACTGTAGGTGGATCTTAACAAAAGAAAACGACACTTGACTGTTAGGATGAAAGAGTTAGTGAAGATATAGGACAGAGTTTGGCCAATGTCAGGGGGTGAAGGTAGAGATGTGGATTGCAGTGTAAGGATGTCTTGGGGAAGGTGAGATGAGTCTAGCCCCTTAATGGCCGCAGCTATAGCTGCCTCATTTGCTCAGTTTTTTCCCTTGGGGACAATAGAGTTATCCATCTGGTGGGATCTGCAGTGGACAAGCCCAATATCTATGGGGAGATGGGAGGCCTTTAGCATTGCCAAAATGTGTGGTTTGCATTAGTTACTGATCCTCCTTTTGTGGTAAGTAACCCATGCTCCTTCCAGATAGCGGCAAGAGACAGGAAGATATGGAAAGCATATTTGGAATCTGTGTAGATATTGAGGGATTGTCCCTGTGCCAGGTGAAAGGCACAGGTGAGGGCTATTAATTCAGTCTGTTGGTTAGTGGTGTGTACAGGAAGGGCCTGTGCCTCCACCACCTCAGTGTCTGACACTGTGGCATAGCCAGATTTTCTAGCCCCTTCTTATAGAAAGGAGCTACCATCTGTGTACCAGGTATAAATGGCTTGAGGCAATGTGCCCTCCTGTATGTGTGAAGGATAAGGTAATAGTTGCTCTAAAGTATCAGTGCAGGAGTGGGATAGGGAGTGGTTAGTATTAGGTCGAGGAAGAAGACTGGAAATAGTAAGGGGGGGGCATGATTGGAAGGTGAGTGTGGAATCTTCTATTAGCACTACTTGAAGAGAATGAACTCTAGAGGGAAGTAGGGTCTGCAAGCCTTTGTAAGTTAGGAGCTGTGACAGGTTGAAAAGAGAGGACAGTTATGGGTGACCCCAAGGTTAGTTTTCTTGACTCTCAAATAAGGAATTCAGAGGCTGCTAAGGTACAAATACAAGGTGCCCATCCCTGAATGGTTAAATCTAGTTTTTTTGACAAGTATGCTACAGGTGCAAAAGAAGGTCCCAGTTGGTGACCTATGACTCCAAGGGCAAATCCCTTCATTTCAGTTACATAGGGGGGGCGGGGAAAGATGAGTCAGGAGAGGGAGATGTAAGGCTGGGGCCTTAAGGAGAGCTTGTTGGAGCCTCTGAAAGGGCTTGGTAACAGGTTTGAGAAGTGGTTCATGGGTGGAGCCTAACACTGCTTCATATAAGGGTCAAGAAAGGAGGGAAAAGGAAGGAACCCAGGAACATGAAAAGCTAGCCATTCCTAGGGATGATAAAATCTTCCTTTGTAGAAGGAACAGTTAAAGACTGAAGAAAATTCCTTCTATCTAAGCTTGTGGGTTGGGATAATTGTTAGTCCCAAACAGGTAACCTGAGGAGTGGACAGTTGGACTTTAGAAGGTGAGACCTTGTAGCCTTGACTGGAAAGGAAATTTAGAAGAGTACAGGTGTCAGTTTGGCTAATCTCTAGAGAAGGACTACAGAGATAGACATTGTCTACATGAAGAAGAATCTTAGATTTAGGGAGAGATAAAGAGAGTAAGTCAGAAACCAGGGCCTAGCCAAATAGGTGTGGGCTGTCTTGAAATCCCTGAGGCAGAACAGACCAGGTAAGTTGGGTAGAAAAGTGGGTGTCAGGATCTGTCCAGGTAAATGCAAATATGTTCTGTGACTTGATGTTGAGAGGTGTTCCTGGTTGTCAATTTGACTATATCTGGAATGAACTAGAATCCAGAATTGGAAGGCTCACCTATGATCCTAATCTCGAGGCTCAGAGACACAAGTTTCTGACCTGGATCTTGGCATGGAGATCTTGAAGCATAGTGGCTATGAATTCCAGAAGATTAAGACAAGGAGATCTCTGAGTTCAAGGTCACCTGGGATTAAAGGCATGTTGGCACATGCCTTTAATCTGGGCCACACCCTCTGCTGGAGACCTACATAAGGACATCAGAAGAAGGAAGATTCACCCACTCACTCTTTCTTGCCTGTTTGCCTCGTGAGACTGAGTAACTGCTAGATCCTTGGACTTCCATCCTCAACTGCTACTGATCATTGTTGGGGATTTGGAGTACAAGCTCTAAGTCATCGACAAATTCCCTAACTATATAGAAACTACCCATACATTCTGTGACTCTAGAGAACCCTGACTAATACAAGAGGGATAGAGAAAAATGTGTCCTTGAGATCTAGGACTGAGAAATGTGAAGTTCCTGAGGGGATAGTGGAAAGAAGTGTGTAAGGGTTAGCTATAACAGGATGGAGGGGGACCTCTGCAGAATTAATACACCTGAGGTTTTGAACCAGGTGATAGGTATCATTAGGTTTCTTAACTGCTAGTATAGGGATGTTGAAGGGGGAAGAAGAGGAGCGAAGGAGTTTTTTCCTTAAGAGGCAGAAATGATAGGCTTAAGTCCCCTGAGGCTCTGGAGAGAGAGAGAGAGAAAGAGAGAGAGAGAGAGAGAGAGAGAGAGAGAGAGAGAGAGAGAGAGAGAGAGAGAGAGAGAGAGAGAGAGAGAGAACTGAGCTTGGGTGATATACCTTCTAGAGTTCAGTAACTGGATGACAACAGGAGAATGATGTTTAGCAACAGAGGGGTTCTAGATATCCCAAACTCTGGGATCCACCTGAAAAGCTTGTAAAGAAAACAACATGTTAGTGTTAGTAGGTTGAGTGGCTAGAAGGAGGAGTAGAGGAACTGTTGGCGAGCTTGGGTTCAGGCAAGTGGGGGGAGCAAAGGGAATAGAAGCTCCCAATTTAGCTAAAAGATTCCTTCCCAATAAGGGAACAGGACAAGTCAGCACTACCACAAAGGAATGGGTGAGGGCTACACCCTTAAAAATGCAACCAAGTGGTAGGGTCTGATGAGGAAGATAAGGTTGTCCTCCTACCCTGACGACAGGGAAACATGAAGGTGAAGTGGGTTCCCAAAACTCTGTCAGGACTGAGTAAGTGGCCCCAGTGTCCAAGAGGAAGGAGATGGACTGCCCACATACCATGATAGCTACCCGGAGCTCCATGCTGGTGATGGGCGTGGTCAGGTTGAGGGAGCTCTAGCCTCTTCAGTCATTCATAGCCAAGACTAAGAGGTCAGCCGGAGGAGTATCTGGATGGGATGTCCCTTTGTTCTATGCGACAGGAGGGCAATCGATAGCCCAATGTCCCTCTTGATGGCACCTAGGACACGGTCCTCTTGGCTTGCGGGGGGTGGGGGTAGGGCAAACCCTTGCCCAGTGACCTTGCTGACCACATCTATAGCAGGAGGCTGGTGGTTCCTGAGCCTTAGAAGTCCAGGGGTCCAGGGTAGAAGCTGGAGATGGTGCTGGTTGGACAGCCTTTGCCAGCATGTGGTATTTTTGTTCTCAGGCTTTCTCATCTCTCTCATGGTACACCTTGAAGGCCAGTGCCAAGACTTCTGCCTGTGGAGTTAGGGGTCCCCTTTCAAAGTACCTAAGTTTAGCTTTTATGTTGGGGTAGCTCTGGGGAAAAAAGTAGATCATCAGAAGATGCTTACCTTTTGGATTTTCAGGGTCCAGATTAGTGTATTGTAATAAAGCCTTTGTGAGGCATTCTGAAAACTGAGATGGGGTCTCCTGCTTGTCCTGGACAACCTCCTGGAGTTTTTCAAAATTTACTGATTTTAAGGCTGCTTTCCTAAGGCCAGCCAGAAAGCATATAATAAACCTGTCTCTGGCTAAAATACCACCTGTGGAATTGTAATTCAATTGGGGATCCTGGTCAGGCACTGCCTCAGATCCAATTGGATAGGTTCTGTCTGTTTGGAGAATTTCGTCTGCATGCATTCTTGCATCTTCCCAAACTTGTCTGCATTCAACAGGAAGTAAATTATTAATAAGAATCATATGAACATGGAAAGATGGAAAGTCAAGCTATAAGATTGAGTGATGTACTGGAACTCCTTAATAAAGCTGGAAGAGATAGAAGTATAGGAACCCAGTCTGCTTTCTATTTAAGAAAGTTCACTCAGTGAGAAAGGAACATATACTCTGACCAGACCACCAACTCCAGCCACTTCCCTTTAAGGAACGACTGATGCTGGGTCAGGTGTTCCTAAAGGAGAAGGACTTGGGGGTCTGGCCTTAAAACACATGATAGGAGGGGTAAAGGCCAGCACCAGTTCAGGGCGTTCGGAGCAACTTGCAGCTGGCACAGAAGGAGGGGAGGGGTCTGGAGAGGTTGAGCTCGTAGGCTCCAGGGCCTGGTGAGAAGGAGAAACTGAGGCAGCAGTTTGGGTTTTCACAGTCAGGGTGGTGGATCTGCAGCAGACGGGAGGTGGCTCGTTCGTAGGATCTAGCATAGCGTCATCTAGTGGAAGGTGGGTAGATTTCATGGCTAAGAGAAGTTGGGTGGAGGATAGGAAGAGCAGAGGGAGGGTTTAGAGCAAAGATAGATGAAAGCTTGAACATATAAAACCTCATTCCATTTACCGGACTGCTGGCAGTATGTATGGAGATCTCTTGAAAAGATCGGGTCTAGAGTGCTATTAGTTGGCCATTTGGAATTATTATCTAAAGGGTATTGAATCCAGATCTTATTGCAGGGGTGTATCAGTTTTGAGCACCTCAAATTGGGCATTAGTTTCAGAGATTTGAGATTTTCCAGGAGACATCCCAGTGAGGTGCCAGGACGCATGGTCGAAGACAAGTTAGCACCCATCGAGTGAGAGGGAAATTGATGAATAATCCATACCAGCATCCCAGAGGAGTACCACCAACATGGTTACGGCCAAGCTAGAAATTCAGGTCATCACAAGCAATTTCTAGGGGTCCTGCAATGTTTCCCAGAAAGGTCAGAAAGCAATCCAACCTGGTCCAGGATTTTCGGCAGCTACAAAAGCTCAAGGGATTTTTAGATTGCTTTTGAGAAGGGAAGTCACCCAAGGGCTCTATGTCCTACATGTAGGTCAGCCAGGAGGCCAGTCATATGGCCTGGACATTGAAAGCCAACCCTTAGCCCAAAAGAGGATGGCCAGGCCTTATCTGGGCCCAAGGGTCCCTCCGGTCAACAGGAGAAACTCCTTACCAATTAATATGGCTGGTGTGTGTCTGTAGGTTTCTGTAGTCCAGTAGCAGAAAATGTGGAACCGTTTGGTCAGTTGTCCAGAGACCAGCTCCATGTAGTAGGCTGCAGTGGCACAGCTCACATGGTAGAAGCTTGTGAGTCTTGTAGTGGTGGCAGCTGTGATGGTCTGCACAGTGGTGGGAATCTACGTGGTGCTAGCAGATGGACTCCATGTTGTGTAGTAGTGGCTGCAGGTGGTGATGGCGATGGCAATGGTGTCAGTTCTCTGGTGGCGGCAGCAGTTTCACAGCTGCACTGGATGGTGACTGCTGGTTGCCTGGGTCTGCAGCTCCCCTATGTAGCGATTCCCAGGTTTCAGCACCAATGTTGGGATTGGAGGGCGGCGGCTCCAGAAAGACCACACCAGGCCAAACAGTTTCACTTGAGGTTTATTGAAAGGGGAAAGGACAGAGGTGGTGGTGGTACAAGAAGAGGGGAGGGGGTGTTCCTCTTATATATACAGATGGTAACGTGGTCACAGGTAAAGATGAGCCCAATGGATTTTGGAAATATGGTGGCTGTTGCCTTGGCAACAAGTGTACAGGTTGCACTGTCATCTATGTGATGTCACAGGTTTCGGAGGTCCTGGTACCAACAGAGGGTATTAAAGGAGATTGCAGCAGTATTT
Source organism: Tokudaia tokunoshimensis (assembly GCA_036184795.1). Classification (NCBI taxonomy): domain Eukaryota; kingdom Metazoa; phylum Chordata; class Mammalia; order Rodentia; family Muridae; genus Tokudaia; species Tokudaia tokunoshimensis. Next base: position 3,238,183 of record BTHU01000008.1, read on the forward strand.
AGAGAGCTTGCTGCAGTGTTTCTCACTTGCTCCCAAATTAAAAAAACCTGTGTCTTTGACTCTGTGCTCCCTCTATTCCAATCCCCAAGGACAGGTAGAGTCAGCTGGTGAGTAGTCCAAGGCACAGTGAGCAGTCCAAGGCAGAGAAAACAGACCTTCAAACACTACAGGTTATTGCCAATGTGCTTAGCAAACTTCCAACACTTGACAGTAAGTTTAAATTGTTGTAGATACCACATAGTAGTTACAAAAAAACGAAACAAACAAAGCTCCTCTGAATGAAAATATTCCTCTGAATATTTCATCCATACTGGCTAGCTTTCAAAGCACTATACATACATAATTGGAAGAGAAAAGTAATCATCAATTTCACTCATCTGAGAACCCTGACTACAACTTGCTTGACTAGAGCAATAGTAGCATGGAAACTATGATGGTAAGTAACCGCATTCTGATTAAATCTGAAGCTCATTTCATTCTTCCTCACATTATGTCTCTCTTTTGAATTTGTGAGCTGAAATAAATTATTCCTTCCTTAAATTGTTTTTAATAGGTATTTTCTCTCTTCCAGAGGGACAGGTACTAATATAAGATATAGCAGCAAAAACATAGTTACATAGAAAAGTTAAAGAGTTATGCTCCTATGAGGTCAAATCCTTTATAAGCCAGGTACCTATTGAAGACATGGGGGAGGGGTCTTAACTTCCTTGGCTTGGCATTCTCATTTGAAATGCAAAGATAATGGTACTGTGTGTGTGTGTGTGTGTGTGTGTGTGTGTGTGTGTTTGTAATTTAATAACCAGATAAAATGTTTATACTAGAAAACTTTATTCTAGTATATATTTATTCCTATGAATAAAACTTATTGCAATGCATTTAGGGCTCCTCTCTAAAGAAATCATTAGTTTAAAAATTATTATGCAATTATTCTAGGTTGTTATTCTGTTGTACCAATAGTAAAATCACCATACCAAAAAGAACTTGGAAAGAAAAGGGTTTATTTGTCCTATTGGTTACACAGATCAAAATTGATGGAAGTAGAGTGAATGTTTTTTGATTTGAAGAAGTAAAATAAGAATGTGTAGAAACAGCACATTAGGAATCCTTGGCATGTCCATGCTCATGTCATTTATGTAAATACACTCTGGACTTTATTCACTCCAATCTTTTTCCACCCCTCACACTCTACAGTCGAGCTTCCAAATTAGTAGGTAACACAGGGAGGAAATTAATATTTTCAATATAATACAGTAAATATAATTATGGAAGCTATGGAAGAAGCATTTTCCACAATTTTTCCATGTATTCAAAAGCAATTAATTTCATTGGTTATGTGAAGCTCCTGGGAGTTTTGTGGAATGCCAATGTTTTAAAAGAAAATTCAAAGATAAAATGTTATTCCTATGTTCTGCCTTAATATAGTCGCTCATATCTGGCAACTATCAGCTATTTTACCCTGTAGACCATGTAAATCTTTATCAATATGGTCCTTGTTGCATAGTCTAGAGGTTCTTCATCTTGGCCACTCATCATAAGAATTTAGAAATATCAATGCTTTTCAAGTTACTGAGTCAAATTATTTTGACCCTAAGTTTAGAGTCTTAGTATTTGTTCTTTAGGAACTCTAACTTACTATTCAAACTCAAATCAATGGTTTGATATCTATCCTTTCAATTCTCAGTTACAACATTTATTTTTCCTTTGTTCCAGCTTCAAGCCATCTTTCCAATCTGTACAAGAAAAGTCCTGTCACCAATAATGTTCAGACATGATAGACATGATGGAGAAGGGGGCCCTTCTACAGATCCTGCAACTGAGACAGCCCATGGCTCAAAATATACCATGTGGTTATGTGTGTGTGTGTGTGTGTGTGTGTGTGTGTGTGTGTGTGTGTGTGAGAGAGAGAGAAAGAGAGAGAGAGAGAGAGAGAGAGAGAGAGAGAGAGAGACTTGAAATACTTGCTGTGAGTATTCTAGATAGCTAATCATGTACTCTTCTGACTATTTCCTAATGATGAGAAGGCTTGTAGATTCTACTCATACTGGTTAGGAAGAGGACTGGAAAGGCTGAAGGGCATGTGTAGGAGTACAAATTAAATAAGTTGTAACAAATATCTAAATGTAAATGTTGCTATTATTATTATTATTTTAATAGTAAAAATGTAAAAAAGAAGATTTATTCTTTTTTACAATGTGGCCACATTGGAAAAACAGGAAAAAGAGTGCCAGTGACCTCAGTGACCTCTCATGTCCATTTATGCAGTCCTGAAGAATACATGAAACTTAAATAGTGGACCAAGGATGTACATGTCTTAAGCAGTACCTGACAAAATGTGGCTCCTTCCATCACTGGTCCATCACTGTCTGTGCTTAAGTCTCCTCACGCAAGGTAGTCTGATAAGTTGTTAGTACTGGGTTAAATCCCCCCTTTTTTTTCCAGACAAATTCCACCCACTTGGCTGGTACTTTTTCCTTTTCCCATCATGAAACTACTAGTGAAATTTCTATTTCTTAGGGTGTATTATTTCAGTAGTTTGATAGATTAAGAGACCTCTTTAGAATATTTGTATTTCTATTTTGAGGATTATAATTCCCCACTTTCTGTTTTATTATATCGTGAGGTATAATATGTCTATGACTAAAACATATACAACAACGTGAATACAAGTAGGAACCAAAGTTAGAGTACAGTTGGTGCAAGGTTGCTACACAAAAGAGCTGTTTTTCATATTCTCTTCACTCTTAGTTACTTTTGAAAGGGCTGGTAAAAAAATATCTTACTGGTTTAAGACAGAGTCTTGTTAGGAAGCCTAGTTGGACCTCAATAATAAACTCATTGCCTTGCTTCCCAAGTGCTGGTGAAATAATTTTTTTTTTATTAAATAAGTTATATAGATTCTGGTCAGTCTCCCCTCCTCTTTTCCTGGTCCCTCTCTCTCACTTTCTCTCTCCCTCATTCACCTCTTCTCCCATTCTCAGAAAATGGGAAGCCTCCCATAGATATGAACCTAAGCTTGGCATATCAAGTTTCAGTAAGACTGGACATATCTTCTTGTATTGAGGCTAGAGAAGATAGCCCAGTTAGGGTTAAGGGCTCTAAATGTATCATAGAGAGCTCCTGCTCCCAGTTTAGGAATTCTACCTGAAGACCCAGCTGCACAACTGTTACATAAGTGCAGAGGGCCTAGATCCATTCTATTCATGCTCTCTGGTTGGCAGTTCAGTCTCTATGAGTCCCTCTGGGCCCATGTTAGTTAATACTACAGGTTGTTTTTGTGATGTCCTTGATTCCTCTGGTACTTTCATTCCTTCATGCCCTCTTCCTTTGGATTTCCATGCTCCACTTAATGTTTGGTTGCGAGTTTCTATATCAGTTTCAATCAGTTGCTGAGTGAAACCTCTGGTCACAGTTATGCTAGGCTCCAGTCTGCAAATATAGCAGAATATATTAACAGTATCAAGGGTGGGCTCTCTCTTTTGGTATGAATTTCAAGCTGGGCCAGTCATTGGTTGATCATTCCCTCAATTTCTGCTCCATCCAGATATGCTGGATTAAAAGATGGAAATAGTTATTTTTAGTCTAATGGCACTGTAATGACTCTTCCTAGTTATCAACTTGACTTCATCAGGAGTTAACTGAAATACACGTGACTAGGTATACCTGTGAGTAATTTTTTTTCTTTTTCTTTTATTAGTTGGCTTCTTTATTTACATTTCAAATATTATCCTCTTTCCTGGTTTCCCCTTTGAAAACAAGCTATCCCATCCCCACTACCCCTGCTCACCAACCCATCTGCTCTCTCTTTCCTGTCCTAACATTCCTCTATACTGGGGCACTGAGCCTTCTCAGGAGCAAGGGCCTCTTCCCCCTTTGATGTCCAACAAGGTCATCCTCTACTACATATGCAATGGGAGTCCCTCCATGTGTACACTTGGGTTGGTGGTTTAGTCCCTGGGAGCTCTGAGGATAGTGGTTGGTTTAGATTGTTGTTCCTCCCATGCAAGCTCCTTCAGCTCCTTGGGTCCTTTCTCTAGCTCCTCCAGTGGAGACCTTGAGCTCAGTCCAATGGTTGGCTGAGAGCATCCACCTCTGTATTTCTCATGTACTGGAAGACTCTCTCAGAAGACAGCTATATCAGGATTCTGTTAGCAAGTGTTCATTGGCATCCACAATAGGGTCTGGGTTTAGTAACTGTATATGGGATGGATCCCCAGGTAGGGCAGTCTCTGGATGGCCTTTCCTTCAGTTGCTGCTCCACATTTGTCTCTGTATCTCCTCCCATGGGTATTTTGTTCCCCCTTCTAAGAAGAACCAAAGTATCCATGAAGTTGCAAAGCTTCTGTAAGGCAAAGGACATGGTCAGTAGGACAAAAAGGCAACCAACAAATTGGGAAAAGATCTTTACCAATCCTACATCTGATAGAGGGCTAATATCCATAGTACACAAAGAACTCAAGAAATTAGGCTCAAGAGAGTCAAATAACCCTATTAAAAAATGGGGTACAGAGCTAAACATGAAATTCTCAAGTAAGGAAACTCGAATGGCTCTAAAGCACCTAAAGAAATGTTCAGCATCCTTAGTTATCAGGGAAATGCAAATCAAAACAACTCTGAGCTTCCACCTCACACTGGTCAGAATGGCTAAGATGAAAAACTCAGGGGACAGCAGATGCCAGAGAGGATGTGGGGAAAGAGGAACACTTTTCCATTGTTGGTAGGATTGCAAGCTGGTAAAACCACTCTGGAAAACAGTTTGGCAATTCCTCAGAAAATTAGACAGAGGACCCAGCTATACCACTCCTGGGTATATACCCAGAAGATGCTCCTACATGTAATAAGGACACATGCTCCACTATGTTCATAGCTGCCTTAGTTATAATAGCCAGAATCTGGAAAGAACCCAGATGTCCTTCAACTGAGGAATGGATACAGAAACTGTATTCAAGTATTAAAAACAATGAATTCATGAAATTCTTAGGCAAACGGATGGAACTAGAAAGTGTCATCCTGAATGAGTCAACCTAATCACAAAATAACGCACATGGTTTGCACTCACTGATTAGTGGATGTTAGCCCAAAAGCTCAAAATAAACAAATTACAGTTCACAGACCACAGGAAGCTTAAGAAGGTGGAGGACTGAAGTGGGGGTGCTTGGGTTCCTCTGAGAAAGGGAACAATACACTTACAGGAGCAATAATGGAGGTAAAGTATGGAGCAGGGACTGAAGTAAAGGCCACCCAAAGACTGCCCTCCCTGGGGATTCACCCTATAAACCCCAACACTACTATGGACAACAAGAAGCACATATCAAAAGGAGCATGCCATGGTTGTCTTTGGAGGGGCCCTGCCAGAACCTTATACATACAGAGGCACATGCTAGTAGCCAACCATTGATCTGGGAGTGGGGTTCCCAATGGAGGAGTTGGAGGGCGGTCCGGAGGAGCTGAAAGGGTTTACAGCCCCACGGGAAGAACAACGATGTTGACCACCCAGATGCCCCAGGACTCCCAGGGACTAAACCATCAACCCAGGGGTACACATGGTTCCAGCCAGAAATGTGGCAGAGGAATGCCTTGTCAGATATCAGTAGAAAGAGTGGTCCTTGGTCAGGTGAAGACTAAATAGATGCCCCAACAAGGGGAAAATGAGTGGGGGGGAGTTGGGAATGGGTCTGGTTGAGGGGCATGTACTTGGAGGCAGGGAGTGGGAGGAGGGGTTGGGGGGTTTTGGGGAGGGGAAAACTGGGAAAAGTTTTACCACTTGGAATGTAAATGAAGATTATATTCAATAAAAAAAACCCTCTTTTCTACCAAACTAAAAATGTAAAAGAAATTCATGATTTTCTTGATACATACCACTTATCACACTTAAATCAAGATCAGATAAGCAATTTAAAATGAACTAGTAACCCTAGAAAACAGAAACAATCATTAAAATTCCTCCCCAACCCCCCCCCACACACAAAAAAACACATACAAAGTTTAGGGCCAGATTGTTTTAGCACAGAATATTACAAGGTGTCCTACTCTTGGAGGTCTTTTTTTTTTTTTGTCAGCTTATCTTGTCTAAATTTGTATGATGGATTTTGTTTTATTTTATTGTGTTATTTGTATTGTTTTCTCTTAGAAACCTCTTCTTTGCAAATGAGAGACAGAAAGGGATTTGATCAATATGAGAAAGGAGCTGAAACAACCCTGAGATTCCACCTCATACCAGTCAGAATGGCTAAGATCAAAAACACAGGAGACAGCAGTTGTTGGCGAGGACGTGGAGAAGGAGGAACACTCCTTCACTGCTGGTGGGATTGCAAGCTGGTACAACCACTCTGGAAAGCAGTCTGGCGGTTCCTCAGAAAACTGGGCATGACACTCCTGGAGGATCCGGCTATACCACTCCTGGGCATATACCCAGAGGCTTCCCCTGCATGCAATAAGGACACATGCTCCACTATGTTCATAGCAGCCTTATTTATAATAGCCAGAAGCTGGAAAGAACCCAGATGTCCCTCAACGGAGGAATGGATTCAGAAGATGTGGTATATTTACACAATGGAATACTACTCTGCAATTAAAAACAATGAATTCAAGAAATTCCTAGGCAAATGGTCAGAACATGAAAACATCATCCTTACTGAGGTAACCCAATCACAAAGGAACACACGTGGTATGCAGTCACTGATAAGGGGATATTAACCCAGAATCTCAGATTACCCTAGACACAATTCGCATATCAATAGATTTCCAAGAAGATGGAAGGAGAGACCCCTGGTCCTGGAAAGACTGGATGTCAGGGAATACCAGGACAGAGAAGTGAGAGGGACTTGAATGGGGAACAAAGGGAGGGAAGGGGGCTCTTGGGACTTTCGGGAGGGAGGAACCGGGAAAGGGGAAATCATTTGTAATGTAAATAAAAAAAATATAGAAAATAATAAAAAAGTTAAAAAACAGAGAAAGGAGCTGGAGAGGAAAGGGTAGGATTATATTACATTAGAAAAGAATCTATTTAGGAAAAGGAAGAAAAGCCAAACACATCACATAAAAAATAGTAACTAAACTAAGTATGTAAAATAAAGTAATGACCCAAATTTACAGAATCAGAAATGAATCGGAAACTTTACAAAGAACAGTAAAGAAATTTATCGTATTTGAAATTAATACTTTAATGTATATGCCCTACATAAAATCTAAGAAAAAATGAATAAATCTATAAATTCATACAAAATAACAAAATTAAAACAAGAAGAGATTAACCGCCTAAACATATCAATGATAGTTTGATAAATCAGATCAAATCAGATAGATAAATTATATCAAAATATTTGAAAAGCAATTTGACTGAAAATGTTCAGGCTGAAATAGATTCACAGCAGAATTTTACTGGTTTTACACCCAAACTTTCCTAAATTGCAAACTGGTATAACCACTCTGGAAATCAGTCTGGAGGTTCCTCAGAAAATTGAAAATATTTCTACCAGAAGATCCAGCAATACCACTCTTGCAAATATACCCAAAAGATGCCCCACTATGCCACAGGGTCACATGTTCCTCTAAGTTCATAGCAGCCTTGTTTGTCATAGCCAGAATCTGGAAACAATCCAGTTGTTCCACAACAGAAGAATGGATACAGAAAATGTGGTTCATTCATACAATGGAATACTACTCAGCTGTTAAGAATGAGGACATCCTGAGTTTTGCATGCTAATGGATGGAACTAGAACTCATCCAGAGTAAGGTGCACTCAGCACAACAAGTAAGGGGCCCTCCTAAATAACTGCAGCAGTGAGGACACCTGAATACCTAGAGGATGCAGGACCCCTTCCCTCCACTGATCTCTACATCCTTTCCAGCCTTGTCCTTCCACCAGAGCAGATCATCAGTGTGTCAACCCCTCTGAAAACCCCAGATACTGAAGGTCTCCCAGAAGATCTGCTGCAGTTAGGGTGACAGTTTTCTCAGGAGACCTGCAGCAAACCAAGTACACAGCAGGTAGGCCCCAGACAGAGACAGCCAGGCCAGTTAACAACAGAGATGACCAGATAATGAAAGGGAAGACCATGAACAACAGAAGCCAATATACTTCAGCACCATCAGAAGCCAGTTCTCCCACCAGAGAAAGCTCTGGATACACCAACACGCGTGAATATCATGATACTGACCTAAAATTCTATCTCATGATGACAATAGAGAGCTTTAAGGAGGATACTAAAAACTAACTGAAAGAAATACAGGAAAACACAGGTTAACAGATAGAAGCCCATGAAGAAGAAACAAATAAATTCCTTAAGGAAACACAGGAAAACATAATCAAATGGAAGAAGGAATTAAACAAAGTGGTCCGAATTAAAAATGGAATAGAAAGTATTTTTTTAAAAAATCACAAACAGAGGCAACTCTAGAAATAGAAAACCTAGGAAGGAAGTCAGGAGCTACAGATGCAAGCATCACCGATAGAATACAATAGATAGAAGAAAGAATCTCAGGCATAGAAGATTCATGAGAAGATATTGTAACAATGGTTAAAGAAACTATATAGCATACAAAATTGCTAACACAAAACATCTAGTAAATCCAGGACACTACGAAAAGGCAAAAGTCAAGAATAATAGTTATACAACAGAACAAAGATTCCCAAATCAAAGGACCAAAAAAATCTTCAACAAAATCATAGAAGAAAACTTCCCCAACCTAAAGAAAGAGATAGCCATAAATGAATGGGAAACCTACAAAACACTAAATAGATTGGGCCAGAAAAGAAAATCCTCTTATCACATGATAATCAAAACATTAAATTAACAGAACAAAGAAAGAATATTAAAATCTGTAAGGGAAAAAAGGCCAAGTAGTATATAAAGACAGACCTATCAGAATTGCACCAGACATCTCAACAGGGAATCTAAAAGCCAGGAGAACCTGGACAGAGGTCATGCAGACCCTAAGAGAATACAAATGCCATTTGAGACTACTATAGCCAACAAAACTCTCAATCATCATAGACAAAGAGACCAAAATATTCCATGACAAACCAAATTTAAACAATATCTATCTACCAGTATAGTCATACTGAGGATTCTAGAAAGAAAACAACTATATAAGAATGGTATCTACACCAAAGAAAAGACAAGATATTAATCATCTCACAACAAAGCCAAAAGGAGAGAATCACGTGCACAAAATGTCACCTATAATTGCAAACGTATCAGAAACTAACAATCATCTGTCTTTAATATCTCTCAACATCAACAGAATAAATTCCCCAATAAAACAATATAAGCTAACAGACTGTATATGCAAACAGGATCCAGCATTTTGCTGCATACAAGAAACAAACCTCAATAACAAAGCAGACACTAATTAGATTAAAAGGCTGGAAAAAAAAATCTTCCAAGCATAGGGTCCCAAGAAACAAGCTGCAGCTTCCATCTTAATATCCAATAAAATAGACTTTCAACCAAAAGTTATCAGGCAAGATGGGGAAGGACACTTCATATTCATCAAAGGAAAAATTCATCAAGAGAAAGTCTCAATTCTGAATATCTATGCCCCAAATGTAAGGCTACCCACATTCATAAAAGAAACTTTACTAAAGCTCAAAACACACACTGAATCCTATACAATAGAGAAAGATTTCAACACACCCTACTCTTACAAATAAACAGGTCATTGAAACAGAAACTTAACAGAAGCACAGTGAAACTAATAGAGATTATGAACCAAATGGATTTAACAGATATCTATGAAACATTTCACCCTAAAACAAAAGAATATAACTTCTTCTCAGCACCTCATGGTACCTTCTCTAAAACTGACCATACAATCAGTCACAAAACAAACTTCAACAGATCCAAGAAGATATAAATAATCCCAGGCATCCTATCAGATCACCACATGTAAAGGTAGACTTCAATAACAACAAAAACAACAAAAAGTCCACGTACCCAAGGAAACTGAACAACTTTCTACTCAATGATAACTTGGTCAAGGAAGAAATAAAGAAAGACACAAAGAATCAACAAAACCAAAATCTGGTTCTTTGAGAAAATCAACAAGATAGATAAACCCAACATAACTAGAGGGAACAGAGATAGTATCCAAATTAACAAAATCAGAAAGGAAACAACAGAAACTAAGGAAATTAAAAAAAAAAATCAGATCTTACTACAAATGATTTTATGGAAAAAACTGGAAAATATAGATGAAATGAATGATTTCCTAAACAGATACTGCATAACAAATTTAAATCAAGAGCAGGTAAACAATTTAAATAGTTCCAAATCCCCTAAGGAAATAGCAGAAGTCATTAAAAACCTCCTCATCAAAAAAAGTCCAGGGCCAGATGGCTTTAGTGCAGAATTCTACAAGACCTTCAACAAATACCTAATACCAATATTCCTCAAACTATTCTTTAAAATAGTAACAGAAAGAACACTACCCAATTTACTCTATGAAGCCACAATTATGTTTATACCAAAACCACACAAAGACCCAACAAAGAAAGAGAACTTCAGACCAATTTCCCTTATGAATATCGATGTGAAAGTACTCAAGAAAATTCTCACAAACCGAATCCAAGAACACATCAAAACGATCATTCACCATGATCAAGTAGGCTTCATCCCAGTGATGAAGGGATGGTTTAATATACAGAAATCCATCAATGCAATCTACTGTAAAACAAACTCAAAGGAAAAAAACTACATAATCATCTTATTAAATATTCAAAAAGCATTTGACAAAATGCAACATCCCTTCATGTTGAAGTCTTGGAAAGATCAGGAATTCAAGGCCCATACCTAAACATAATAAAAGCAATATACAGCAAACAAGTAACCAACATCAAACTAAATGGAGAGAAACTTGAAGCAATCCCACTAAAATCAGGGACTAGACAAGGCTGCCCTCTCTCTCCATATTTATTCAATATAGTACTTGAATTTCTAGCTAGAGCAATTAGAAAACAAAAGGAGGTCAAAGGGATACAAGTTGGAAAAGAAGAAGTCAAAAAATTACTATTTGCAGATGATATGATATTATACTTAAGTGATCCCAAAAATTCCTCCAAAGAACTCCTATAGCTGATAAACAACTTCTACAAAGTGGCTGGATACCAAATTAACTCAAACAAACCAGTAGCTTTGCTATATTCAAAGGACAAACTGGCTGAGAAAGAAATTAGGAAAATGACACCCTTCACAGTAGTCACAAACAATATAAAATATCTTGGTGTGACTAGAACCAAACAAGTGAAAGGTCTGTATGACAAGAACTTTAAGTCTCTAAAGAAGGAAATCAAAGAAAATCTCAGAAGATGGAAAGATCTTCCATGCTCATGGATTGGCAGGATTTATATGGTAAAAATGGCCATTTTGCCAAAGGCACTATACATATGCAATCAAAATTCCAACTCAATTCTTCATAGAGTGAGAAAGAGCAATTTGCAAATTAATTTGGACTAACAAAAAACCCAGGATAGTTGTGGTGGTTTGTATATATTCGTCCCAGGGAGTGGCACTATTAGAAGGTGTGGCCTTTGAATTGCTCTTTCTAACTCTATGAAGAATTGAGTTGGGATTTTGATGGGGATTGCATTGAATCTGTGTATTACTTTTGGTAAGATGCTCATTTTTACTATATTAATCCTGCCAATCCAGCCAATCCATGAGCATGGCAGATTTTTCCATCTTCTGAGGTCTTCTTCAATTTCTTTCTTCAGAGACTTGAAGTTCTTGTCATACAGATCTTTCACTTGTTTGGTTAGAGTCACGCCAAGATACTTAATATGGTTTGTGGCTATCGTGAAGGGTATTATTTCTCTTACTTCTTTCTCAGCCTGCTTATCCTTTGAGTATAGGAAGGCTTCTGACTTGCTTGAGTTGATTTTATATCCGGCCACTTTGCTGAAGTCGTTTATCAGCTGTAGGAGTTCTCTGGTGGAGTTCTTTGGGTCGCTTAAGTATACTATCATATCGTCTGCAAATAGTGATAGTTTGACTTCTTCCTTTCCAATTTGTATCCCTTTGACCTCTTTTTGTTGTCTAATTGCTCTAGCTAGAACTTCTAGTACTATATTGAAAAGATATGGAGAGAGAGGGCAGCCTTGTCTAGTCCCTGATTTTAGTGGGATTGCTTCAAGTTTCTCTCCATTTAGATTGATGCTGGCTACCGGTTTGCTGTAAATTGCTTTTACTATGTTTAGATATGGGCCTTGAATTCCTGATCTTTCCAAGACCTTTAGCATGAAAGGATGCTGAATTTTGTCAAATGCTTTCTCAGCATCTAATGAGATGACCATGTGGTTTTTTCTTTGAGATTGTTTATGTAGTGGATTACATTGATGGATTTCCTTATATTGAACCATCCCTGCATCCCTGGGATGAAGCCTACTTGATCATGGTGGATGATCGTTTTGATGTGTTCTTGGATTCGGTTGGCAAGAATTTTATTATTTTTGCATCGATATTCATAAGTGAGATTGTCCTGAGATTCTCTTTCTTTGTCGGATCTTTGTGTGCTTTTGGTATTAGTGTAATTGTGGCTTCATAGAACGAGTTGGGTAGTGTTCCTTCTGTTTCTATTTTGTGAAACAGTTTGAAGAGTATTGGTGTTAGGTCTTCTTTGAAGGTCTGATAGAATTCTGCACTAAAACCATCTGGACCTGTGCTTTCTTTGGTTGGAAGACTTCCAATGACAACTTTTATTTCTTCAGGGGTTATAGGACGGTTTAGATGGTCTATTTGATCCTGATTTAATTTTGGTACTTGGTATCTGTCAAGGAAATTGTCCATTTCCTCAAGAATAGCTAAAACTATTCTCAAGAGTAAAAGAACCTCTGGGGGAATCAGTATCCCGGACCTCAAGCTGTACTACAGAGCAATAGTGTTAAAAACTGCATGATATTGGTACAGTAACAGACATGTAGATCAATGGAACAGAATTGAAGACCCAGAAATGAATCCACACTCCTATGGTCACTTGATCTTTGACAAAGGAGCTAGAACCATCCAGTGGAAAAAAGATAGCCTTTTCAACAAATGGTGCTGGCTCAGCTGGAGGTCAACATGCAGAAGAATGCAAATTGACCCATCCTTATCTCCTTGCACTAAGTTCAATTCTAAGTGGATCAAAGATCTCCACATAAAACCAGACACACTGAAACTAATAGAAGGGAAAGTAGGGAAGAACCTTGTACATATGGGCACAGGGGAGAATTTCCTGAACAGAACTCCAATAGCTTATGCTCTAAGATCAAGAATAGACAAATGGGACCTCATTAAATTACAAAGTTTTTGCAAGGCAAAAGACACTGTCAAAAAGACAAAGCGGCAACCAACTAACTGGGAAATGATCTTTACCAACCTTACATCCGACAGAGGGCTAATATCCAATATATACAAAGAACTCAAGAAGTTAAACTCCAGAGAGGCAAATAACCCTATTAAAAATGGGGTACAGAGCTACACAAAGAGTTCTCACCTGAAGAATATCTAATGGCTGAGAAGCACCTAAAGAGATGTTCATCATCCTTAGTCATTAGGGAAATGCAAATCAAAACAACCCTGAGATTCCATCTCACACCAGTCAGGATGGCTAAGATCAAAAACACAGGAGACAGCAGTTGTTGGCGAGGATGTGGAGAAAGAGGAACACTCCTCCACTGCTGGTGGAATTGCAAGCTGGTACAACCACTCTGGAAAGCAGTCTGGCGGTTCCTCAGAAAACTGGGCATGACACTCCCGGAGGATCCGGCTATACCACTCCTGGGCATATACCCAGAAACTTTACCTGCATGCAATAAGGACACATGCTCCACTATGTTCATAGCAGCCTTATTTATAATAGCCAGAAGCTGGAAAGAACCCAGATGTCCCTCAACGGAGGAATGGATTCAGAAGATGTGGTATATCTACACAATGGAATACTACTCTGCAATTAAAAAAAATGAATTCACGAAATTCCTAGGCAAATGGTCAGATCTTGAAAATATCATCCTTAGTGAGGTAACCCAATTACAAAAGAACACACATGGTATGCAGTCACTGATAAGGGGATATTGACCCAGAATCTCGGAATACCCTAGACACAATCCGCATATCAATAGATTTTTAAAAAGATGGTAGGAGAGACCCCTGGTCCTGGAAAGACTGGATGTAGGGGAATGCCAGGACAGAGTAACGAGAGGGGGTTGAATGGAGAAAAGAGGGAGGGAAGGGGGCTTATGGGACTTTCAGGGAGGGAGGAAACGGGAAAGGGGAAGTGATTTGGAATGTAAATTAAAATAATAAAATAAAATAAATAATAAAAAAAAGAAGGTGTGGCCTTGTTGAAGGAAGTGTGGGGTTGGGCTTAGAGATCTTCCTCCTGGATGCCTGAGGATGCCCAGTTTGTTTCTGGTTTCCTTTGGATAAAGGTGTAGAGCCCTCAGCTCCTCCTGCACCATGTTTGCCTGGATGTTGCCATGCTTCTGCCTTGATGACAATGGACTAAACCTCTGAACCTGTAAGCCAGCCCCAAGTAAATGTCTTTTATAAAACTTGCATTGGTCATTGGAGTCTGTTCACAGCAGTAAAACCCAAACTAATACAGATGTGAAAACTATTCTCAACGATAAAAGAACTTCTGGGGGAATAACCATCTCTCACCTTAAGATCCACTACTGAGCAAAAGTGATAAAAACTGCATGGTTTTGGTACAGTAATAGGTAGGTAGATCAATGGAATAGAATTGAAGACCCAGAAATGAACTCACACACCTGTGGTCACTCGAACTTTGACAAAGTAGATGAAAATCATCCAGTGGAGTAAAGACAGTGAAAACAATTCTTAATAGTAAAAGAAACTTCTTGGGAAATCACTATCCTGTCCTCAAGCTATACTACACAGCAATAGTCATACAAACTGCATGGTACTGATACAGAAACAGATACATAGATCAATGGAATAGAATTGAAGCCCAAGAAATGAACCTACACAATTATGGACATTTGATCTTTCACAGATAAGCTAAAAATATACAATGGATAAAAGAAAGCATATTCAATAAATGGTGCCTGTAGAACTGGAAGTCTGTAAACAGAAAAGTGGAAATATGTCCATATTTGTCACCTTGCACTAAGCTAAAATCCAAGTGGATCTAGAACCTCAACATAAAACCAGATATACTAAATCTAATAGAAGATAAAGTGGGAAAGAGCCTTGAACTCATTGGCATGGAGGTTGGGGGAGAATTTCCTAAGCAGAACTGTAATAGCACAGGCTCTAAGATCAAGAACTGATAAATGGGATCTCATGAAACTGAAAAGCTTCAGTGAAGCATAAAGACAACGACAATAGGACAAATCAAGAAACTACAGGCTGGGAAAAGAATTTTCATTAACCCCACATCTGATAGAGGACTAATATTTAAAATATATAAATAATGCAGGAAGCTAGCCAGCAAAAAAAAATCATAAAAGGGGGTTTAGGGTAAATAGAAAATTCAAAACAGAAGTATCTCAAACAGCTAAGAAGCACTTAAAATTTTCAAAGTTCCTTAGCCATTAGGACTTTGCAAATCAAAACACCCCTGAGATTTCACCTTACACCAATCAGAATGCCTAAGATCCAAAACTCAGGTGAAAGCACATGCTAGCCCAGGTGTAGAGAAAGAGAAACACTCTTCCATTGCTGGTGGGATTGCAAACTGATACAACTACTCTGGAAATCAATCTGGAGGTTACTCAAAAAATTGGAAATAGATCTACCTAAAGATCAAGCTATACACCACTTTGGGCATATATCCTAAAGATGCCCAACCATACCAAAGGGACACGTGCTCCATTATATTCATAGTGGCCTTATTTGTAATAGCTAGAAGCTGGAAACAATCCAGATATCCCACAAATGAAGAATGAATACAGAAAATGTGGTTCATTTACATAAAGCGATACTATGAAGCTATTAAGAATGAGATTATCATGTGCTTTGCAGAAAAAATAGATGGAACTAGAAAATTTTATCCTGAGTGAGGTAACTCAGACCAAAAATGACATGCATGGTATGTACTCACTAAGTGGATATTAGCCAAAAAAGTACAGAATATCTAAGATACAGTCCACAGAACTCAAGAAGGTTAGCAAGCAGAAGGGACCAAGTGATGATATTTCAATCTCACTTGAGAGGGAGAAGAAAATAATCATGGGATGCAGAGGGAGGGAGTGACCATGGTATGAGAGAGAAGATGGAGGGGAACATGATCAGGTATGAGGTGGGGAGACAGGAGAGAATCCCTGAGAGTTAGCAGAATGAATGGAAACATGAAAACCTCAGGGATGGGAGGGGGAGCACTCTACAATGTGCCAGAGACCTGGGAGGTGAGAGACTCTCAAGACAGTAATGATGACTGTAGCCCAAAAGCCTAAGGAGTGGGGAAAGGGAACTCATAGAGTCCACCTCCAGTTGAAAGACAGGACATCAAGTGGACTGATGGGGTTGCCATACCTTAGTCAAAAACTCTGACCCAGAATTGTTCCTGCCTAAAAGAACTTAAGGAACAAAATATGGGGAAAAGTCTTAGGGAAAGGAGGTGTAGTGGCAGGTCCAAACTGGGATCCGTCTCAAGGGGAAGCTCTAAGACCTGACACTATTACTGATGCTATGGTGTCCTTACAGACAGGAGTCAAGCATAACTGTCCTCTGAGAGGTCCAACAAGCTGCTGACTGAAACAGATACAGATACTTACACCCAATCATTGGACTGGGACCACTTTGGTTGAATTAGGGAAAAGCTGGAAAAAGCTGAAAGGAGGGTGACCCCGTAAAAAGATCAGCAGCCTCAACTAACCCAGACCCCTGAGTTCTCTCAGACACTGAGACACCAACCAGGCAGCATACACAAGCTGGTCTGAGGTCCTCTGAGACACATATAGCGGAGGACTACCTGATCTGGCCTCAGTGGGAAAAGATGCACTTAACCCTGGAGAGAATTACACAACGAGAATACCAAAACTAATGATAATAGGTTTAAAGATTCTCAACTTATAGGGCCAGTAAATGCCTTCGATAAAATTATAGAAGAACATTTGCCTAACATAAAGAAAGAAGCCTACAGAACTCCAAATAGGTTGGACTAGAAAAGAAATTCCTCCTGTCACATAATAATCAAAACACCAAATACAAGAAACAAAGAAAGAACATTAAAAGCAGTAAGGAAAAAAGGTCAAGTAGCATATAAAGTCAGATCTATCAGAATTACACCAGACTTCTCAACCAAGACTATAAAATCCAGAAGATCTGGAACAGATGTCATATGGACCCTAAGAGAACACAAATGCCAGCCAAG
This sequence comes from Tokudaia tokunoshimensis, assembly GCA_036184795.1. NCBI lineage: Eukaryota > Metazoa > Chordata > Mammalia > Rodentia > Muridae > Tokudaia > Tokudaia tokunoshimensis. The sequence continues at coordinate 3,255,496 of BTHU01000008.1, forward strand.
GATACTTTACCCAGATAATGCTCAATTACCATAGATGGAAAAAACCAAGATATTCTATAGCAAAACCAAATTTATGCAATATTTTCCACAAATCCAGCCCTACAAGGATAATAGATGGAAAACTCCAACACAAGGAAAGAAACTACACCCTAGAAAAAGGTAGAAAGTAATCATCAACAAACCCAAAAGAAGATAAGCATACAAGCATAATTAAAACTCTAACAACAAAAACAATAGCAAGCAACAATCATTGGTCTGTAATTTCTCTTAAATCAGAGGATTCAATTCTCTAATAAAAAAGCATGGACTAAAAGACTGGATACATAAACAGGATCTAGCATTTTGCTGTCTACAAAAAAAAAAATGCACCTTAGTGACAAAGATAGATACTACCTTAGAGTAGAAGGCTGGAAAAAAATTTCTAATTCTGTATTCAATGATAATTTGGTCAAGGAAGAATTAAAGAAAAGAAATAAAAACTTTTTAGAGTTTATTGAATATGATGGTATAACATACCCAAACTTATGGGGCACAATAAAAGTAGTACTAAAGGAAAACTCATAGCTCTGAATGCCTCCAAAAAGAAACTGGAGAGAGCATACACTAGCAGTTGACGGCATATTTGAAAGCTCTAGAACAAAAAGAAGCAAATACACTCAAGAGGAGTAGACAGCAGGAAATAACCAAACTCAGGGCTGAAATTAACCAAGTAGAAACAAAAAGAACTATACAAAGAATAAACAAAACTAGGAGCTGCTTTTTTTTTTTTGAGAAAATCAACATGATTGATAACCCCTTAGTCAGTCTAACCAGAGGGCACAGAAATAGTACCCAAATTAACAAAATCAGAAATGAAAAGGGAGACATAACTACAGAAATGGAGGAATTAAAAATCATCAGATTCTACTACAAAATCCTACACTTAACAAAGCTGGAAAATATGGGTGAAAAGGGCAATTTTCTACAGTTACCAATTCCCAATGTTACAACAGAATCAGATAAAACATGTAAACAGTCCCATAACCCCTAAAGAAATAGAAGCAGTCATTAAAAGCCTCATAACTTAAAAAGTCCAGAATCAGATAGTTTAAGGGCAGCATTATATCAGACCTTCAAAGAAGACCTAATACCAATATTCCTCAAACTATTCCACAAAATAGAAACAGAAGGAACACTACCTAATTCATTCTATGAAGCCACAATTATGCTTATACCTAAACCATACAAATTCCCAAAAAGAAAGAGAATTTCCGATCAATTTTCCTTATGAATATCGATGCAAATATACTCAATAAAATTCTTACAAACTGAATTCAAGAACCCACCCAAATAATCATTCACCTTGATCAAGTAGGCTTTATTCAAGTAATTCAGGGATGGTTCATTATATGGAAACCCATCAATGCAATCCACTATATAAACAAAGTGAAAGAAAATTATCACATGACGATCTCATTAGATGCTGAGAAAAGATTTGGCAAAATACAACAACCTTTCATGATAAAAGGCTTTGAAAGATTAGGAATTTAAGGCCCATACCTAAATATAGTAAAAGCAACATACAGCTAAACAGTATCCAACATCAAACTAAATGAAGAGAAACTTGAAGCAATACCACTAAAATCAGGGCCTAGACAAGGCTGCCCAGTCTATCCCTACCTATTCAGTATAGTACTCAAAGTCCTAGCCAGAGCAATTAGACAATAAAAGAAGGTCAAAAGAATACATATTGGAAAGCAAGAAGTCAAAATATCAGTATTTTCAGGTGATGTGAACGTATACTTAAGCGACCCCAAAAATTCCACCAGAGAACACCTAAACCTCATATACAACTTCAGCAAAGTGGCTGGATATAAAATTACCTCAAAGAGATCAGTAGCCCTCCTCTACACAAAGGATAAACCAACTGAGAAAAAATTAGGGAAACAACAACTTTCGTAATAGTCACAAAAAATATAAAATAATTTGGTGTGACTTTAACCAAGCAAATGAACTATATGTATGACAAGAACTTCAAGTCACTGAAGAAAGAAATCAAAGAAGTTCCCAGAGATGGAAGAATCTTCCATGCTCCTGGATTGGCAAGGTTAATATAGTGGTCATTTGCCAAAAGAAAACTACAGATTCAGTGCAATCCCAATAAAATTCCATCATAGATTGATTCCATCAATCCTTCATAGAGTTTGAAAGAGCAATTTGCAAATTCATTTCAAATAACCAAAAACCCATGATAGCAGAAATTATTCTCAACAATAAAAGAACTTCCGGGGGAAGCAACATCCCTGACATCAAGCATTACATAGCATTCATGATAAAAACTGCATGGCATTAGTACATAGACAGGCATGTATATCAATGGAAGAGAAATGAAGACCCAGAAATGAACCCACACAACTATGTTAACTTGATTTGTGACAAAGGAACTAAATCGATACAGGGGGAAAAAACAGCATTTTCCACAAATGGTTCTGGTTCAACTAGAGGTCAGCATGTAGAAGAATGCAAATCAATACATTCTTATCTCCTAGTACAAATCTCAAGTTCAAATGGATCATGGACCCCTACATAAAACCTGACACACTAAAACTAATAGAAGAAGAAGTGGGGACAAGCCTAAAACACATGGGCAGATGGAAAAACTTATGGAACACAAATGGCAATTGCTCTAAGATCAACAATAGACAAATGGGACCTCATAAAATTGAAAAGCTTTTGTAAGGCAAAGGACACTGTCAATAACACAAAATGGCAACCAACAGATTGGGAAAAGATCTTTATCAATCCTACATCTGATAGAGGGCTAATATCCAATATATACAAAGAATTCAAGAAATTAGACCCCAGAGAAGCAAATAGCCCTATTGAAAATGGGGTACATAGCAAAACAAAGAATTCTCAACTGAGGAATATCGAATGGCTGAGAAGCACCTAAAGAAATTTTGAACATTGTTAGTCATCAGGGAAATGCAAATCAAAACAATCCTGAAATTCTACCTCACAACAGTCAGAATGGCTAAGATTAAAAACTCAGGTGACAGCAGATGCTGGAGAGGATATGGAGAATGAGGAATACTCCTCTATTGTTGGTGGGATAGCAAGCTGGTAAAACCACTCTGGAAATCAGTGTGGTGGTTCCTCCAAAAATTGGACTTGAGGACCCTGCTATACAACTCCTAGGCATATACCCTAAAGATGTTCCAAATTATAACAAGGAAACATGGTCCACTAAGTTCATAGAAGCCTTATTTATAACAGCCAGAATATGGAAAGAACTCATATGTCCTTCAACAAAGGAATTGATATAGGAAATATGGTACATTTACACAATGGAGTACTACTCAGCTATTAAAAACAATGACTTCATGAAATTATTTAGCAAATATATGAAAATAGAAACTATCATCCTTAGTGTGGTAACCCAATCAAAAAAGAACACGCATTGTTTTTGCTCACTGATAAGCTGATATTAGCCCAAAAGCTTGTAATATCCGAGATACAATTCACAGACCTTATGAACCTCAAGAAGAAGGAAGACTAAAGTGTAGATGCTTCAGTGCTTCTTAGAAGGGAAAACAAAATACTTTTGGAAGGTAGAAGTTAGGATAGAATTGGGATGAAGAGAAAAGGTGGAGGTGCAAAAAAGGGGGTCAGGATCAGGTATTGGAGAAGACCTGCAGATTATGTAGCAATGGGGGATGGAGCACTAGGGGTTGCCACCAGTAAGTCCCAGATGCCAAGTAGCAAGAGCCTCCCAGGACCTAATGGTGATGATATTAACTGAAATGTCCAACAAATTGGAAGGAGAACCTGTTGAGACCATATTCAGAGTTTAGGTAAGGCTCCCATTTGGGGTATGGGGCCACCCACTCATGTCCAAATTTTTAACCCAGAATTGCTCTTGTCTAAAGGAAATATAGGGACAAAGTGAGGAGCATAGACTGAAGGAAAGGCGATCCAAATACTGCTCTACCTGGGGATCCATTCCATATACAGACACCAAGACAAGACACTATTCCAAATGCCAAGAAGGGATTGCTGGCAGTAGTCTGATATAGCAGTCTCTTGAGAGACTCTGACAGAGCCTGACAAATACAGAAGCAGATGCTCACAGTGAGCCATTGGACTGAACACGGGACCCCAATGGAGGAGTTAGAGAAAGGACTGAAGGAGTTGAAGGTGTTTACAACCTCATAGGAAGAACAACAATATCAACCAACAGACCCTCCAGAGCTCTCAGATACTAAATCACCAACCAAAGAGTACACATGGAGGGACCCATGACTCCACCTGTATATGTAGCAGAGGATGGCCTTTTTTGGCATCAATGGGAAGAGAAGTCCTTTGCCCTGTGAAGGCTCGATGCCCAAATGTAGGGGTATGCTGGGGGCCATCATGTGGGAGTGGGTGAGTGGGTCGGGGAGAATTCTCACAGAAGCAGGGAGAGGGGGATAGGAGTTTCAAGAGGGGAAAACAAGAAAGGGGATAACATTTGAAACGTAAATAAATAAAATATCATATGAGAGAGAGAGAGAGAAGGATCTCCCTCAGAAGGAAAATAGAATAAATTTTATGGGTGGACTGTTGGCAGGTCAATATAAGACTGGTAGGATCAGGTTTGGAAGGAGATGTGGTTAAAGTAGAGTGCGAAATAAGAAGAAAAAAATGCCTTCAGCTTCTGGTGCGCTGTCAGCCAGCCAGTGGACATGCCGCAACAACATTTCCCACCTCATGCCCACCGTTGTGCCCACTTCCTGGAAGGCCACCACTGCAGTTATTTTCCTTCACGGACTGGGAGATACTGGGCATGGATGGGCAGAAGCCTTTGCAAGTAGCAAACGTTCCTACATCAAATACATCTGTCCGCATGCACCTGATATGCCAGTCACATTAAATATGAATATGGCTATGCCTTCTTGGTTTGATATCTGTGGACTTTCACCAGATTCCCAGCGGGATGAATCTGGAATTAAACAGGCAGGAGAAACTGTAAAAGCCTTGATAGATCAAGAAGTGAATAATGCTGAGTTGGAGGCCAGCCTGGTCTACAAAGTGAGTTCCAGGACAGCCAGGGCTACACAGAGAAACCCTGTCTCGAAAAGCCAAAAAAAAAAAAAAAAAAAAAAAGTGAAGAATGGCATTCCTTCTAACAGAATTATTTTGGGAGGATTTTCTCAGGGAGGCGCCTTATCTTTATACACTGTTCTCACCACACAGCAGAAACTGACTGGTGTCACTGCACTCAGTTGCCGGGTTCCACTTCCAGCTTCTTTTTCACAGGGACCTATCAGTAGTGCTAATCAAGACATTTATGTTCTCCAGTGTCATGGAGATTGTGACCCTTTAGTTCCCCTAATGTTTAGTTCTCTTACTGTTGAAAGACTAAAAGCATTGGTAGATCCAGCCAATGTAATCTTCAAAATCTATGAAGGCATGATATACAGCTCGTGCCAGCCGGAAATGATGGATGTCAAGCACTTCATTGATAAGCTCCTACCTCCAGTTGATTGACATCACTAAGAGGCCTTGAGTAGAAGTTCACCAGCATCACATTTTCCCATGACTGACCATAAAACTTCTAATGTTTGCAGTGTTAAAGTGTTTTGCAAATACATACCAATGATACAGACTAAATGATGTCACCCTCATGGGAACTATATAATCCTTTTAAGTTTCTATGCATATAATTGTATTTTACAATTTATAATATACTACTATTATAGTAGGTAAGTGAAGCAACTGGCTTCTTTGTCTCAAATAAATTCAGCAAAATAAGATAACACAGCAGAGTTTTATTACAACTTTTGAAAGTTACTAGTATGCTCTCTGAAAATTTCTTCAGGTCTAAAGAAGCTGGTAAGATTTAAGTGACTACTTAATTCTGTGAGTTAGACTCTATCTAGTTTTACTCCACAATTGTTTAGTCACTACACAGTGTTTAGTCATTCTACATTTTTACGTTTGTATTCACATAGATGTGACTGTAATACCTAAGAATCAGATGGTATTACATTATCCCTAATAGTAGGGATAATGCTTTTAAGTGTCAAAAAGTAATACTGCTTTTGTCAATTAATGGTCCTTCTATTGGGGGACCAGGCTTTTTTTTCTCCCTTCTATGTAATTTTTCTCCTCTCAAGAAAAAAAAAAGATTCTGTCTTGATTTCCATAGAAAACTAATATTGCCTCTTTGTCATAAAAAAATCTATCACTATATATTATTTTGACATTTTGAAACACAGACATACAGTATTTCCAATCTAGGTAATGTGAAAACACACCAAACATTACTTAAGCTTATGTATTTCAAATAACTATACCTTAATCAAACTAGGCTGTAGAATTATCAGAATCTCCAGTCCTGGTAACAATTCTGTGGTTTTATTTTTCTGTAAAAAACTTAGAGGGTAAATAATATCGTGGCATATTTAGAAATAACTCTGACTGGTTTTAAAATGATTTAAGTTAACATTTTCTGTACATGTTATGCTTAAAATCAAATACTGTTCAAGATGAGCAATCAAACTTTTGTTTTATTTTTATCTGTGTAACATACTAAATTGAAATTTTCATCTTCAGTAAAGGAGCTTTTGATGATCAGTTTCCTGTGCAAACATTAAAATAATAATCATTTGATTTTAAATCATCAACATGTTCAAAATACTGGTGAAAATTATTTATTATATGGGTAATAAGGACTGGTTAGAACCCATATTTATAACTGGTACCACACAGTTGAATATGTTGCAAAAAATTATGGTTATTTCTGAATGGTTGCTTTTCTTGATGTTTTTGAACTGACCAAAAAGAAGCATCTTTACGTACGGGTGCTAACTGATATGAAGATCATTTTGGTATGTCCTAGACAGAATGCTAACAATGAAACAGAATGTTTATGTCTGGATTTAAAACAATTTCAAACAATCATTTACTATTTTGCTTTACTTTGAAAAACATAAATTTACTTTAGCTATTCTATCTGTAAAGATGTATTTTGGATAGGAAATATTCCATTGAATTTGTGTACTATAGTGTGGGAAAATGTCATGTTTTCCACAGTTTATATCAATGTGAAATAAAATTTAATTTTGGCTTTAAAAAAAAGAAAAAGAAAAAAAAGCAAAATGTTCCTTTGATTATTCTTAAGGTCCTACTTATATTTGGAGTTTACTGTGTAAACAGTGTTTTTGTACATGTTTTCACATTAGAGCAGATGTCCAAATAATTTAAATTTTCTTAAGAAACACAATTACCCCTTCCATCCTGTACATTCTGCCAGGGCAGATCACCAGCTAGTCTGCTCCTCTAGAGATCCAGCAGTTTGAAGGCTTCCCAGGAGTTTTGATGCACACAGGGCAACAAATCATGAACTTGCATGTGCCACTGAAGACGCCACATAAAAATCAATGCAGTCAGTGCAACAAGTTTCTGACATATAGGCCCCTCTGAAGACCCCACACTCTGAAGGCCTCTCAGGAACTCTGCTACAGTCAGGGCCACAGGTCTTTCAGGGAACCTGCAGCATCCAGGGACACAGAAGACAGGATTCAGAGAAAAATACCCAGACCAGTTAACATCAGAAATAACCATATAGGAAGATGTAGGGTTGATAAACATCTTTTCCCAATTTGTTGGCTGCCTCTTTGTCCTTTTGACAGTGTCCTTTGCCTTACAGAAACTTTGTTATTTTATGAGATCCCATTTGTCAATTCTTGATCTTAGAGCATAAGTTTTTGGTGTTCTGTTCAGGAAATATTCCCCTGTGCCCATGTGCTCAAGGCTCTTCCCTAGTTTCTTTTCTATTAGTTTCAGTGTGTCTGGTTTTATGTGGAGGTCCTTGATCCACTTGGCCGACAGAGGGCTGATATCCAATATATACAAAGAATTCAAGAAGTTAGACCCCAGAGAGCCAAATAACCCTATTAAAAAATGGGGTAAGGAGCTAAACAAAGAATTTTCACCTGAAGAATATCTAATGGCTGAGAAGCACCTAAAGAAATGTTCAACCTCCTTAGTCATCGGGAAATGCAAATCAAAACAACACTGAGATTTCACCTCACCCCAGTCAGAGTGGCTAAGTTCAAAAACTCAGGAGACAGCAGGTGTTGGTGAGGATGTGGAGAAAGAGGAACACTCCTCCATTGCTGGTGGAATTGCAAGCTGGTACAACCACTCTGGAAAGCAGTCTGGCAGTTCCTCAGAAAACTGAGCATGACACTCCCGGAGGACCCTGTTATACCACTCCTGGGAATATACCCAGAGGCCTCCCTGGCATGCAATAAGGGCACATGCTCCACTATGTTGATAGCAGCATTATTTATAATAGCCAGAGCTGGAAAGAACCCAGATGTCCCTCAATGGAGGAATGGATACAGAAGATGTGGTATATTAAACAATGGAATACTACTCTGCAATTAAAAACAATGAATTCATGAAATTCTTAGGCAAATGGTCAGAACTGGGAAATATCATCCTTAGTGAGGTGACCCAATCACAAGAGAACACACATGGTATGCAGTCACTGATAAGGGGATATTAACCCAGAATCTTGGAATACCAAAGACACAATGTACATATCAATTGCTTTCCAAGAAGAAGGAAGGAGAGTCCCATGGTCCTGGAAAGACTGGATGTAGCAGTGTAGGGGAATACCAGGACAGAGAAGCAGGAGGGGGTTTACTTGGGAACAGGGGGAGGGAAGAGAGCTTATGGGACTTTCAGGGAGGGGGGAACCTGGAAATGGGAAATCATCGGAAATGTAAAAAGAAAAAAAAAAGAAAGAAAGAAAGGAAAGCTTTGCCTGATACATAATAAATTTCTGCATTTAAAAAAAAGAAAAGAACCATATAGGAAGAGGCAAGTCGAAGGTCAAAAGCAACTGAAACCAATATATATTGGCATCATAATAACAAAGTTCTTCCTCCATAGTAGTCCTGGATACTCCAACACACTTGAAGATCAGGATACTGACCTAAAAGCCTATCTCATGAAGATAATAGAGTCCTTTAAGGAGGATATAAATAACTCACTGAAAGCAATACAGTAAAACAGAGGAAAACAGGTAAAAGTCCTTAAAGAGGAAACAAATCCCTTAAAGAAATACAGAAAAACACGATTGAACTGGTAAAGGAATTAACCAAGCAGTCTAAGACTTAGAAGTGGAAGTATAAACAATAAAAAAAAACCCACAAATCGAGACAACCCTTGAAATGGAAAACCTAGTATAGGTTAAGAAATACAGATGCAAGTATCACCAACAGAATACAAGAGATAGAAGAGAGAATCTCAGATATAAAAAAATACCTAAGATGATATTGACACAACTGTCAAAGAAAATTCAAAACATAAGAAAGTCCTAACTCAAAACATTCAGGAAAACCAGGACAAAGTCAAAATATAAACTCTAAGGATAATAGGAATAGAAGAGAGTGGAGATCCCCAGCTGAAAACATCTTCAACACAATCATAGAAGAAAACTTCCCCAACCTAAAGAAAGACATGGCCACAAATGTACATGAAGCCTATAGAACATGAAATAGATTGGACCAGAAAAGAAAACCCTATCATCACATAATAATCAAAACACTAAATGCACAGAACAAAAAAGAAATATTAAAAGCTGAAAGGGAAAAAGGCCAAGTATCATATAAAGACAGACCTATCAGAATTACACCAGACTTCTCAACAGAAACCCTAAAAGCCAGAAAAGCCTGGACAGAGGTCATGCAGACCTTAAGAGAACACAAATGCCAGCCAGGCTACTATACTCAGCAAAACTCTCAGTCAACATATATGGAGAAAAAATATTCCATAACAAAACCAAATTTAACATTTTTTCTCTACCAATCCAGCCCTACAGAGGATTCTAGAAGAGAAACATCAACACAAGGAGGGTACCTACACCAAAGAAAAAACAAGATATTAATCGTCTTTCATCAAAGCCATAAGGAGAGAATCATATACACATAATGCTACCTATAATAACAAATATAACAGAAAGTAAAAATTGTCCTTCTTTAATATTTTTATACCAACAGACCCAATTCCCCAATGAAAAGACGTATGCTAACAGACTGGATACATAAACAGGATCCAGATCCTCTGCCACAGCATCCCATATCCAGGTAACACAATGAGGTAGCTGATCACCTAGGAGAGAGTAGAGGCCAGACAGCACAGATGGAACCAACCCTGCTGCTCAGAGGATCACGTCCTGAACCCTCAGGCAAAAGCCTTCAGGTTTCTGTCTCCTGCTCAGGACCATCACCTGCCACAGGCCACAATATCCAGGTGGTGCCGGGAAATAGCTGACCACCCAGGAGTGCAGAGAGGATAGACAGCACAGGTAGGACCACCCCTGCTACTCAGATGATCATGCTTGTAGCCCTCAGGCAGGAAACTTCGGCAAGGAGTTAGTAGCTGATCACCCAGGAGTGTGGAGAGACCTGACAGCACAGATATAACCACCCCTGCTGCTCAAAGGATCACTTCTGGAACCCTTGGTCTGGAAGGAAACTTCACCCTAGAAAAAGCAAGAAAGTAATCATTTTTCAACAAACCCAAAAGGAGATAAACACACAAACATAAAAGTAACATAAAAAATAACAGGAACCAATAATCACTACTCCTTAATATCTCTTAACATCAATGGACTCAAGTCCCCAATAAAAAGACGTAGTCTAACAGACTGGATACTTAAACAGGACCCAGAATTTTTTTGCATACAGGAAAAGGATCTCAGGGTCAAAGACAAACACTACCTCAGAGTAAAAGGCTGGAAAACACTTTCCAAGCAAATGGTCTCAGGAAACAAGCTGGAGTAGCCATTCTAATATCAAATAAAATTGACTTTCAAGCAAAAGTCATCAAAAAAGACAAGGATGGATACTTCATACCCATCAAAGGAAAAAATCTACCAAGAAGAACTCTCAATTGTGAACATCTATGCTCCAAATGCAAGGTCACCAACATTCATAAAAGAAACTCTCTAAAGCTCAAAGCACACATTGCACCTCACACAATAATTATTGGTGACTTCAACATCTGACTCTCATCAATGAACAGATCAGGGAAACACAAACTTAACAGAGACACAGTGAAACTAACAGAAGTTTTGGACCAAATGGATTTAACAGATATCTGTAGAACACTTCATTCTAAATCAAATGAATATACCTTCCTCTCAGCACCTCATGGTACCTTCTCTAAAACTGACCATATAATTGGTCACAAAACAGATCTCAACAGATATAAGATGATTGAAATTATGCCATGCCTCTTATCAGATCACTATGGAGTAAGGGTGATCTTCAATAGCAAGAAAAACAACAGAAAGCCCACATACATATGGAAACTGAACAATGCTCTACACAATGATATCTTGGTCAAGGAAGAAATAAGGAAAGAAATCAAAAACTTTTTAGAGTGTAATGAAAATGAAGCCACAACATACCCAAATTCATGGGACACAATGAAAGCAGTGCCAAAATGAAATCTCATAACTCTGACTCCAAAAAGAACCTGGAGAGAACATGCACTAGCAGTTTAACAACACACCTGGAAGCTCTAGAACAAAAAGAAGCTAATACACCCAAGAGGAGTAGATGGCAGGAAATTATCAAACTCAAGGCTGATATCAACCAAGTAGAAACAAAAAGAACTATACAAAAAATCAACAAAACCAGGAGCTGGTTCTTTGAGAAAATCAGCAAGATAGATAAAACCTTAGCCAGTCTGACCAGAGGGCACAGAGTCAGTATCCAAATTAACAGAATCAGAAATGAAAAGGGAGAATTAACAACAGAAACTGAGGAAATTAAAAAAAAATCATCAGATCATACTACAAAAGTCTATACTCAACACAAGTGGAAAATCTGGATGAAATGGATAAATTTCTAGACAGATATCAATTGCCAGCGTTAAATCAGGATTAGATCGACCATCTAAACAGTCACATAAGCCCTAAAGAAATAGAAGTGGTCATTGACAGTCTCCCAACCAAAAAAATCACAGGACCACATGATTTTAGTGCATAATTCTACTAGACCTTCAAAGAAGACATAACACCAATCTCCTTCAAAGAGTTCCACAAAATAGAAACAGAAGCAACACTACACAACTCATTCTATGAAGCTACTACAATGCTGATTTCAAAATCACACAAAGTTCAAACAAAGAAAGAGATCTTCTGACCAATCTCCCTTATGAATAATGATGAAAAAATACTCAAAAAAATCTTGCCAATCAAATCCAAGAACACATCAAAATGATCATTCACTACCATCAAGTAGCTTCATCCCAGGGATAAAGGTAGAGTACAATATATGGAAATCCGTCAATGTAATCCACTACGTAAACAAACTCAAAGAAAAAAAACACATGGTCATTTCATTAAATGCTGAAAACACATTTGACAAAATTTGGCTTCCTTTCATGTTAAAGGTCTTGGAAAGATCAGGATTTCAAGGCCCATAACTAAACATAATAAAAGCAATATACATCAAACCAGTAGCCAACATCAAACTAAATGGAGAGAAACTTGAAGCAATCCCACTAAAATCAGGGACTAGACAAGGTTGCCCTCTCTCTCCTTATCTATTCAATATAGTACTTGAAGTTCTAGCTAGAGTAATTAGACAACAAAAGGAGATCAAAGGGATAGAAATTGGATATGAAGAAATCAAATTATCACTATTTAAGATGATATTATAGCATACATTAGCGTCCCAAAAAACTCCACCAGAGAACTCCTACTACTGACAAACACCTTCAGTAAAGTGTCAAGATATAAAATTAACTCAAACAAATCAGTAGCCTTCTTATACTCAAAGGATCAGCAGGCTGAGAAAGAAATAAAGGAAATAACACCCTTCACCATAGCCACAAACAATATAAAGTATCTTGCTGTGACTAACCAAACTACTGAAAGATCTGTATGACAAGATCTTCAAGTCTCTGAAGAAAGAAATTGAAGAAGACCTCAGAAGATGCAAATATCTCCCATGCTTGTGGATTGGCAGAATTAATATAGTAAAAATGGCCATCTTGCCAAAAGCAATCTGCAGAGTCAGTGAACTCCCCATCAAAATTACAACTCAATTCTTCATAAAGTTAGAAAGATCAATTCTCAAATTCATTTGGAATAACAAAAAAATCCGGGATAACTAAAACTATTCTCTGTCAACAGTAAAAGAACTTCTGGGGGAATCAGAATCCTGTACCTCAAGCAGTACTATGCATCAATCGTCTTAAAAACTGCATGCTATTGGTATAGAGGCAGCAGGTAGATCAATGGAATAGAATTGAAGACCCAGAAATGAACCCACACTCCTATGGTTTCTTGATCTTTGACAAGGGAGCTAAACCCATGCAATAAAAAAAGGATAGTCTTTTTAACAAATGGTACTGGTTCAATGGCAGTTAGCATGCAGAAGAATGCAAATTGATCCATTCTTATCTCCTTGTACAAAGCTCAAGTCCAAGTGGATCAAGGACCCACATAAAACCAGACACACTGAAACTAATAGAGAAAAATGTGGGGAAGAGCCTCCAGCACATGGGCACAGGGGAAATTTTCCTGAACAGAACACCAATAGCTTATGTTCTAAGATTAAGAATTGACAAATGGGACCTGATAAAATTTCAAAGTTTCTGTAAGGCAAAGGACATGGTCAATAGGACAAAACGGCAATCAAGAGATTGGGAAAAGTTCTTTATCAACCCTACATCTGACAGAGAGCTAATATCTGGTATATAAAAAGAACTCAAGAAGTTAAACTCCAGAGAAACAAATAATCCTATTAAAATTAGGGTACAGAGCTAAACAAAGAATTTTTAACTGTGGAATATTGAATGGCTGAGAAGCACCTAAAGAAATGTTCAGTATCCCTAGTCATCAGGGAAATGCAAATCAAAACATCTCTGAGATTTCCCCTCCCACTCATCAGAATGGCTAAGATAAAAAACTCAGGAGACAACAGGTGCTTGCGAGGATGTGGAGAAAGAGGAATACTCTTCCACTGGTGGTGGGATTGCAAGCTGGTACAACCACTCTGGAAAACAGTTTGGCGGTTCCTACAAAAATTGTGCATAATACTACTGGAGGACCCTACTATTCCACTCCTGGGCATATATCCAGAGGGTTCTCCAACATGTAATAAGGACACATGCTCCACTATGGTCGAAGCAGCCATATTTATAATAACCAGAAGCTGGAAACAACCCAGAATACCTAAGATATAGTCTACAGAACTCAAGAAGTTTAGCAAGCAGAAGGGTCCAAGTGATGATATTTCAATCTCACTTGAGAGGAAGAAGAAAATAATCATGGGATGCAGAGGGAGGGAGTGACCATGGTATGAGAGAGAAGGTGGAGGGGAACATGATCAGGAATGGGGTGGGGAGACAGGAGAGAATCCCTGAGAGTTAGCAGAATAAATAGAAACATGAAAACCTCAGGGATGGGAGGGGGAGCACTCTTCAATGTGCCAGAGACCTGAGAGTTCTTCCTGGTAGATTTTTCCTTTTGTGAGTATGAAGTGTCCTTCCTTATCTTTTGTGATGAAAATATAATTTTATCTGATATTAGAATGGCTACTCCAGCTTGTTTCCTGGGAATCTTTTCTTGAAAAATTGTTTTCCATCCCTTTACTTTGAGGTAGTGTTTGTCTATTACACTGTGTGTTTCCTGTAAGTAGCAAAATGTTCAGTCATGTTTATGTATGCAGTCTGTTAGTCTATATCTTTTTATTAGGGAATTGAGTCCATTGATGTTAAAAGATATTAAGGTATAGTGATTGTTGCTTCCTGATATTTTTGATGTTATTTTTATGTGTGTATGATTATCTTTTTTTGGGGTTTGTTGAAAGATTACTTTCTTGCTTTTTCTAGGGGTAGCTTCCCTCCTCGTGTTGGCATTTTCTATCTACTATCTGTTGTAGCTCTGGATTTGTGGAATGATATTCTGTAAATTTGTTTTTGTCATGAAATATCTTGGTTTCCCCATCTATGGTAATTGAGAGTTTTGCTGTGTTTAGTAGTCTGGGCCGGCATTTTTGTTTTCTTAGGGTCTGTATGAGATATTCCCTGGAACTTCCATTTTTCATATTCTTTGTTGAGAAGTCTGGTATAATTCTGATAGGTCTGCCTTTATATGTTACTTGACCTTTTTCTCTTACTGTTTTTAATATTCTTTCTTTGTTTTGTGCATTTGGTGCTTTGATTATTATTGAATTTCTTTTCCAATTTATTTGGAGTTCTGTAGTCTTCTTGTATGTTCCTAGGCATCTTTTTCTTTAGGTTATGGAAGTTTCCTTCTATAATTTTGTTGAAGATATTTACTGGCCCTTTTTGTCGGAAATTTTCACTTTGTTTTATACCTTTTATCCTTAGGTTTGGTCTTCTCATTGTATCTTGGATTTCCTGGATGTTTTGGGTTAGGAACTTTTTTTTTTTTATTTTTTTAATTTACATTCCAAATCACTTCCCCTTTCCCGTTTCCTCCCTCCCCGAAAGTCCCATAAGCCCCCTTCCCTCCCTCTTTTCTCCATTCAACCCCCTCTCGTTACTCTGTCCTGGCGTTCCCCTACATCCAGTCTTTCCAGGACCAGGGGTCTCTCCTTCCATCTTTTTAGAAATCTATTGATATGCGGATTGTGTCTAGGGTATTCCGAGATTCTGGGTCAATATCCCCTTATCAGTGACTGCATACCATGTGTGTTCTTTTGTGATTGGGTTACCTCACTAAGGATGATATTTTCAAGTTCTGACCATTTGCCTAGGAATTTCGTGAATTCATTGTTTTTAATTGCAGAGTAAATATACCACATCTTCTGAATCCATTCCTCCGTTGAGGGACATCTGGGTTCTTTCCAGCTTCTGGCTATTATAAATAAGGCTGCTATGAATATAGTGGAGCATGTGTCCTTATTGCATGCAGGTAAAGTCTCTGGGTATATGCCCAGGAGTGGTATAGCCGGATCCTCCGGGAGTGTCATGCCCAGTTTTCTGAGGAACTGCCAGACTGCTTTCCAGAGTGGTTGTACCAGCCTGCAATTCCACCAGCAGTGGAGGAGTGTTCCTCTTTCTCCACATCCTCGCCAACAACTGCTGTCTCCTGTGTTTTTGATCTTAGCCATCCTGACTGGTGTGAGATGGAATCTCAGGGTTGTTTTGATTTGCATTTCCCTAATGACTAAGGATGATGAACATCTCTTTAGGTGCTTCTCAGCCATTAGATATTCTTCAGGTGAGAACTCTTTGTGTAGCTCTGTACCCCATTTTTTAATAGGGTTACTTACCTCTCTGGAGTTTAACTTCTTGAGTTTAACTTCTTGAGTTAAAAGTTAGGAACTTTTTATATTTTGTATTTTCCTTGACTGTTGTGTCAATGTTTTCTATGGTATCTTCTGCACCTGAGATTCTCTCTTCTATTTCTTAAATTCTGTTGGTGATGCTTATTTGTATGACTCTTGTCCTCTTTCCTAGGTTTTCTATCTCCAGGGTTGTCTCCCTTTGTGATTTCTTTACTGTTTGTATTTCTATTTTTAGATTCTGGATGATTTTGTTCAGTTCGTCACCTGTTTAACTGTGTTTTTCTGTAATTCTTTAAGGGATTTTTGTGTTTCCTCTTTAATGTCTTTTACCTGTTTACCCATCTTCTCTTGTTTTTCTTTAAGTGAGTTAATTATGTCCTTTTTAATTAGATATATTCTTTATTTACATTTCAAATGTTGTCCTCTTTCCTGGTTCCTCC
The DNA here is from genome assembly GCA_036184795.1 of Tokudaia tokunoshimensis. Lineage (NCBI taxonomy): Eukaryota > Metazoa > Chordata > Mammalia > Rodentia > Muridae > Tokudaia > Tokudaia tokunoshimensis. Next base: position 3,272,246 of record BTHU01000008.1, read on the forward strand.
CACCCCTGAAAATCCTATAAGCCATCTCCCCTTCCCCAATCAACCCTCCCCCACTTCCCTATCCTGGTATTCCTCTACTCTAAGGCATCACGTCTTTCCAGCACCAAGGGCCTCTCCTCCTTTGGTGTCTAACATGACCATCCTCGGCTGCCTATGTGTCTGGAGCCATGGGTAACTCCATATGTACTCTTTGGTTGATGGTTTTGTCCCTGGGAGTTCTGAGAGTACTGGGTGACTCATATTTTTGTTCCTCCTGTGGCACTGCAAACCCTTTCGGCTCCTTGGGTCCTTTCTCTAGCTTCCCCATTTGGGACCCTGTGCTCAGTTCAATGACTGCCTGAGAGTCTCCCCCTCTGTATTTGTGATGCACTAGGACAGCCTCCCAGGTCATAGCTATATCTGGCTCTGGTCAGCCAGCACTTGTGGGCATCCACAATATTGTCTGGGTTTTGTAACTGTATATAGGATGGATCCCTGGGTGGAGTAGTCTCTGGATGGTCTTTCCCTCAGACTCTGCTCCACCTTTTGTCTCTGTATCTCCTTCTGTTGGGTATTTTTCCCCTTTCTACAAAAGACCATACTTTGGGCTAATATCCAATAGATACAAAGAACTCAAGAAGTTAGACTCCAGAGAACCAAATAACCCTATTAAAAAATGGGATACAGAGTTAAACAAAGAGTTCTCTTCTGAAGAATATCTAATGGCTGAGAAGCACCTAAAGAAATGTTCAACATCCTTAGTCATCAGGGAAATGCAAATCAAAACAACCATGAGATTTCACCTCACACCAATCAGAATGACTACAATAAAAAACTCAGGAGGCAGCAAGTGCTGGAAAGGTTGTGGAGAAAAAGGAACACTCCTCCCCTGCTGGGGAGATTGCAAGCTCTTACAACCACTCTGCAAATCAGTTTGGTAGTTCCTCAGAAAACTGGGCAAAATACTACAGGAGCAGTCTGCTATACCATTCCTGGGCATATACCCAGAGGATTCTCCAGCATGTAATAAGGACACATGCTCCACTATGTTCATAACAACCCTATTTATAATAGCCAGAAGCTGGAAAGTACCCAGATGTCCCTCAACAGAGGAATGGATATAGAAAATGTGGTATATATACACAATGGAGTACTATTCAGCCATTAAAAACAATGAATTCGTGAAATTCTTAGACAAATGGATGGAACTGGACAATATCATCCTGAGTGAGGTAATCCAATCACAAAAGAACACACATGACATGCACTCACTGATAAGTGGATATTAGCCCAGAAGCTTGGAACACCCAAAACACATTTCACATATCAAATTTATGTCCTTCTTAAAGTCATCTATCATCATCATGAGATGTGATTTTAAATCAGAGTCTTGCTTTTCTGGTGTGTTGGGGTAACAAGGGCTTGCTGTGGTGGGAGAACTGTGTTCTGATGATACCATGTAGCCTTGGTTTCTTTTGCTTATGTTCTTGAGCTTGCATTTCACCATCTGTTATCTCTGGTGTTAGCTGGTCTTGCTGTCTCTGACTGTGGCTTCTGTCTCCTGCAAGCCTGTGTGTCAGTACTCCTGAGAGACCATTTCTTTCCAGGAGGAATTTAGATATGAAGAACTGTGGTACAGGGTCAGCTCTGAGGTGCAGTCAAAAACCAGAAGGATTCTGTCCCCAGCTTATTCTTGATTCCTGTGTGCTGATGAATCTGATCGGGTCCCTCTTGGGCCAGGAATTTGAAGAGAAGTGGTGGTCTTACCTGTGCTCACAGGTGTATATGCACTCCTGGGAAACCAGCTCTCTCCTGGTGGCATTTATGTATGTAGCTCTATGGCCCAGGATCAGCTCTGGGTGCAGACAGAAATTGGAAGACTCCTGTCCCAGGTGGCCCCTCCGTCTCTGTGTCCTGAGGGTTCCTGGAGTGGGGGTGGAGAGAGGGTTCCCTCTGAGCAACAGTGGTGGCCCAACTTGCACTCAGAAGCTTGTATGTACTACTGGGAGGTTCTCTCTCTCCTGGAACTATTTGTGTATGGAGCCCTTCAGCAGAGAATGGTCTCCAGGAGCAGATAGAAACGGCAAGGTTCCTGTCCCAGGCTGCCCCTGGATTCCTGTGTCCTGAGGATTCTGGGCAGGTCCCTCTGAGCAGCAAGAGTGGTCCTACCTGTGCTCACAGTCCTGTCTGCACTCCTTGGAGGCTAGCTATCTCCCTGTGTCACCTGGTATGGATAACTGTGACAGAGGAGGGAGGAATTTGTCTTAATTAAGTATTTTGAAATGAGAAGACTCATTCTAAATATTCAGATCTTTTCAGGCAGGTCGATCTTCCTTAAGTATGGACTACACCTTCTGGTGGCAGGTTAATATAAATGACATTGAAGAAGTCATTGCTTTTTGCCTTCTTGCTCTTCCTTTCACTGGCAAGTTCATTCCTTCTCTAGAATGAGAGTTTTTCTTTTTCAGGATTTCTGTGGATGCTAAAGACTACCTGAGACATCCAGACTCATGGATATTTGGACTTCCTGTTGGTAGACAGCCATTGTTGGACTAGCTAGGTGACTGCCTATAAGCTGCTCTAGTAAATCACACACACACACACACACACACACACACACACACATACACACACAAATTCTGCAAGTTTTGTTCCCCTACAGAACCTTAACTAATACAGATTTTGGTATGAGAAATGATCCTAGAGCAACAGAAGTATGAAAATTATTTTTTTAAGTGTCTGGAAGAAGCTTCCAATTTTGCCAACTCTTATAATTACTGAAGTCTGTCTTAGAGCACTTAAAATTTCATGAAGTGAACTACTTAAAAACTTATCAAGACAAGCACATTTGATTATCCTGATTCAGTAATTGTGAGAAGAAAGAGGAAAGAAATTTTGTGACACTGCATATAAGCTTTTGACAATATGTCAAGAAAATAATTATGCTGACTAGTTGTTTCTAGTATCTCTGGATAAATTGACATACTAAATGATTGAGCTGTGTAATAAAGTCATCCAATTTCTCACATCTCAGAATATTGTGAAGAAGAATAACAATGAACTTGTGCTAAAACTGCCCAGCTCCAGATGATTGTAAATAGCCTGAAGGTTGTTAAGTGTGCCCTGGAAGAGAATCTTCTCTCCAGCAGCCATGAAGCTCAAAATGCAGAAAAGCAAGCTGAAGCCTTCAGTATAAGATTGATGGTATCACAATGAAAAATTAAGTCTTAGACTGGAGGGCATCCACAGCTAATTGATAAAGAAAGGGATTCTATAACTTAGGAAGGAGATGTGTGGCAATTCTCTACTATAGCTAAGAACTTTTAACCCTAAGACTCAAGGTTTATCTGAGATAAGGAATTAGTCTTCCCACTCTTAACAGATGTACTCTCACCCTACAGTACTTGAAATATTGCCTTTGCCTAAGGAAATTAATTCTTCTTTATCTACTAAACCAGCAATAACATTCCCTCAAGGAGTCATTAGGCAAAGACAATACTGATGTTCCCCTAGACCAGACTTATAGCAAACCTGGCTTCTAGAGAGAACACAGAAAATGTAGCCCATGAAGAGATGCATTATGCCATTAAAGGGCTTAAAGAGTTTGCTAATTCATTAAAGCAGAATTCTGGGGAAATATGTGTAGTAATGTGTTTTAAGGGTATTGGGATGGAAAGAACAGAGAACTAGATCAGGCTGAATTTATTAATATGGGCTCAATCAGTAGAGATTCTAGGCTTAATATGGAAGCTGACATAATTAGAAAAAATAGTAATCAAAAGTTTGCTTTAATAGTTGGCTGAAGCATTTGACAAAAGATGACCTACTAAAAAGGAGTTGGAGCTACCTGATATTGCTTGGCTTAGTGACAATGCAAAGATTGTAAGGCTTGGAGAAATTTCAGTGTTGTGTAAAATATAAGCTTTTGAAATGGAATGGTGAGAGGGATACTAGCACATTTATGTTTTCCTTGTGGAAGATCTTAGAGTCAGAAATACTGTTGCTCAGTTGGATGAATTGAATGGAAAAGGATTAATTTGGCCCCAAATCATTGGGTATCAGATAGCTGCACTGAATCTTCAAAGGCAAGGTTATCATAGTTATTGTAATGGGAAGCATAGGCAAAGCTATGTCCATAATAGAGTGACCTATGAGTAGCCTGGGAAATATTGTTTTATGGTGATATGACTTGTATGGACCTTTGGTTGTGCCTGATCAGTCATGGTGTTTCTAGTCATGAAATAGATTAGAAGCCTACTGAATTTTTGTTTGATCAGTACAAGCATAAAAACATTTCAAACAAATGAAGAAAGGCTACATTGGATCATGGCTAGAGGAAATCTTGGCTAGTGAATTTCCAGACTTGAGTCAGTTTTCAGACATAGAACACATTGAATGAAGAAAGGCCAGAAGCTCTGAGGAAGGATATTAATAAAACACCTGTAACTGGGTGAAAGCCATCATTTTGAATTGGTAGTACGTAGGTACATCAGATGATGGAAAACAAATCCAACAAAATTAAAGCCCCTGTCTCAGTGAAATTTTTAGTTCAGTGATATGGAGCATTCAGAGATATTCCTTCTAAAATGAAAGACAAATTATTTTACCTTTTCCTTCCCACCACCAGAAAAGAAATAAAATGTTGCAACCAACTAACTGGGAAATGATCTTTACCAACCCTACATCCGACAGAGGGTTAATATCCAATATATACAAAGAACTCAAGAAGTTAAACTCCAGAGAGCCAAGTAACCCTATTAAAAAATGGGGTACAGAGCTAAACAAAGAGTTCTCACCTGAAGAATATCTAATGGCTGAGAAGCACCTAAAGAGATGTTCATCATCCTTAGTAATTAGGGAAATGCAATCAAAACAACCTTGAGATTCCATCTCACACCAGTCAGAATGGCTAAGATAAAAAACACAGGAGATAGCAGTTGTTGGTGAGGATGTGGAGAAAGAGGAACACTCCTCCACTGCTGGTGGAATTGCAAGCTGGTACAACCACTCTGGAAAGCAGTCTGGCAGTTCCTCAGAAAACTGGGCATGACACTCCCAGAGGATCCGGCTATACCACTCCTGGGCATATACCCAGAGGCTTTACCTGCATGCAATAAGGACACATGCTCCACTATGTTCATAGCAGCCTTATTTATAATAGCCAGAAGCTGGAAAAAACCCACATGTCCCTCAATGGAGGAATAGATTCAGAAGATGTGGTTTACTTACACAATAGAATACTACTCTGCAATTAAAAACAATGAATTCACGAAATTCCTAGGCAAATGGTCAGAACTTGAAAATATCATCCTTAGTGAGGTAACCCAATCACCAAAGAACACACATGGTATGCAGTCACTGATAAGGGGATATTAACCCAGAATCTCGGAATACCCTAGACACAATTCGCATATCAATAGATTTCCAAGAAGATGGAAGGAGAGACCCCTGGTCCTGGAAAGACTGGATGTAGGGGTTAGGCCAGGACAGAGAAATGAGAGGGGGTTGAATGGGGAAAAGAGGGAGGGAAGGGGGCTTATGGGACTTTTGGGGAGGGAGGAAACGGGAAAGGGGAAATGATTTTTAATGTAAATAAAAAAAACTTAGAAAATAAAATAAAATTTTAAAAAAAAGAAGTACAATGTTTACTGGGCATATTGGATCAGAAAACAAGTGACTAGGAAAGCTAGATTTCAGTGGGGTTACGAACAAAAGAAGGCTCTTCATAGGTGCTAGCTATTGTTGAAGTTACTCTATCACTTGAATAATTTTATCTAGCTGATTCTCTGGTAATTGATATATCAGTGGCACCTGGTGACACTCTTTGGGGTCTTTGCTACCCCCGTATATGTGAACAACAGAAGAGACCTTTGGGGTTTTGGAGCAAGACTCTATCATCGCTTGTAGAAAACTATTCTTCCTATGAGAGACAGCTCTTGACCTGTCATAAAGCCTTAATGGAAACCAAACATTTGACAATGGGCCACCAGGTCATGAGGTAATCTGACATGTAATTATGAGTTGACTATTATCTGACCCACCGAGCTAGAGTGGAATGTGCATAGCAGTAATCCTTTATTAAATAAAATTGGTATATATGTAATTGGGCTTGAGGACACCTGGAAGGCACAAGCCAGTTACATGAAGAAGTTGCTTAAAATATCTATGATTTCTACTCCTATTACAATGCTATCCGATGCCAAGCATGTACCATAGCCATGTGGGGTGGTCCCTATTTTCTATCTTATTACTCTTTATTATTGTTCCTTCCATGCTTATTTGGTTTTTTAATGAGATATAGAAAGTGTATAGATCCAGATACGAGGCTTTGGGGAGGGGACATGGGAGGATTTGGAGGAGGGGGAAACCTTAATCATGTCATACAAAAAAATCTATTTTTAGTATGAAAAGGATAGTTTTAAATATTTTTAAAATATGTGATTAAGATTTAAAACTCAAACAGTAAAATCGAATTCACTTTTAGAAATATAAAAAGGACAGGTTGTACTAAATACCAATAAGTTGAATAGACATTTCTTTGATGGGTACTACTTGAATTTTTTTTTTACTTTTTTATTCTTTAATCCTGTTTTACAGTCCAGTCTTCAACCCTCTTCTGATCTGCTCCCTTGACTACTCCCCATCCCATCTCATCCCATACCTCCCCCCCTCCATGTCTCCAGGAGGATGTCTCCACCCCTCCAAACCCACTCCACAAGACCTCCCCAATCTCTAAGGCCTAAAGTATGAGGGTTAGATGCACCTTCTCTTACTGACGCCAGACAAGGCAGTCCTCTGCTGTATATGTGTCTGAGGCCTCATATTAGCTGGTGTACGCTGCCTGGTTGGTGGCTCAGTGTCTGAGAGATCTTGGGGGTCTAGGTGAGTTGAGACTGCTGGTCTTCCTATGGGGCTGCTCTCCTCCTCAGCTTCATTCAGCTTTTTCCCAATTCAATCACAGAGGTCTCTGGCTTTTGTCCAATGTTTGAGTGCTAGTTTCTGCATCTGACTCAGTTGCTTGTTGGATCTCTTGGAGTTCAGCCATGCTAAGCTCCTGTCTGCAAGCACATCACAGCATCAGTAACAGTGTCAGCCCCCAGGAACCTCCCTTTGAGTAGATCCCAATTTGGGTCTGTCACTGGACTTCCTTTCCCTCATTGTCTTCTCCATGTTTGTCCCTACAGTTCCATCTGACAGAAACAATTCTATATCAGAGTTTTTAATTGTGAGATGGCAACACTATCCCACTGGAGGTGGTCTCTACAAGTTTTCCTCCTCTCTGTAGAGTAATTTATCCAAGGTCTCTCCCTTTGAGCCCTGAGAGTCTCTCACCTCCCAGGTCTCTGGTACATTCTAGAGGTTCCCCCCTCCCCACCTCCTACTTCCTGAGGATGCCTGTTTCCATTCTTTCTGTTTGCCCTCAGTCCTGTCCCCCAGTAAATGATCATGTTTCCCCCTTCCCCTACCTGTCCCCTCTCCCACACAGGTCCTTCCCTCCCCCTCCCTTTCTCTGCCCACCCCATGTGATTGCTTTCTTCTCCCTCTCAAGTGGAATTGAGGTATGCTCACTTGGGTCCATTAGTTTCTTAACCTTCTTGAGTTCTGTGGATTGTGTACTAAGTATTCTGTACTTTTTTGGCTAGTATCCACTTGTTAGTAAGTACATACCATGCATGTCCTTTTGGGTCTGAGTTACCTCACCTAGGGTGATATTTTCTAGTTCCATCCATTTGTCTGCAAAACTCGTGATGTCCTTTTTTTTAATAGCTGAGTAGTATTCCATTGTGTAAATGAACCAGATTTTCTGTATGCATTTTTCCTTTGTGGGACATCTGAGTTTTTTCAGCTTCTGGCAATTACAAATAAGGCCAATATGAAAATAGTGGAGCGATTGCTCCTGTGGCATGGTGGGGCATCTGTTAGGTATATGGCCAAGAGAGGTATAGCTGGATCTAATTTTCTGAAGAAACTCCAGATTTATTATCAGAGTGGTTGTACCACTTTACAATCCCACCAGCAATGGAGGAGTGTGCATCTTTCTCTACACCCTGCCTAGCATGTGCTTTCACCTGAGTTTTTGATCTTAGCCATTCTGATTGGTATAAGGTGGAATCTCAGGGTTGTTTTGATTTGCATTTCCCTGATCACTAAGGACTTTGAAAAATTTTAAAGTGCCTCTCAGCCATTTGAGATTCTTCTGTTGTGAATTCTGTTTAGTTCTATACCCCATTTTTGGTTTGTTAGTTTGTTTGTTTTGGAGGTTAGCTTCTTGAGTTCTTAATATATTTTGGGTATTAGCCCTCTATTGAATGTAGAGTTGGTGAAAATTTTTTCCCAATCTGTAGCTTCCTGGTTTCTCCTTTGGACTTTGTTCTTTGCCTTGCAAAAGCTTTCCAGTTTCATGAGGTCACACTTTGAATTATTATCTTAATACCTTAGTCTTTGGAGTTCTGTAAGGGAATTTCCCCCTGTGTTGATGAGTTCCAGTCTCTTTCCTACTTTCTCTTCTATTAGATTCAATGTATCTGGTTTTCTGTTAAGGTGCTTGATCCACTTGGGCTTCAGCTTTGTGCAATGTGACAAATATGTATCTATTTTGATTTTTCTACATACAAATTACAAGTTAGAACAGCACCACTTATTAAAGATGCTTTCTATTTTCCATTGTATATTTTTGGCTTCCTTGAAAAAAGATCAAGCATCTATAAGTTTTCAGTTTTATTTCGGGGTCTTCAATTCTATTCCATTGATCTACCTGTCTGTCTGTGTACCAATACCATGCAGTTTTTATGACTTGCTCTGTAGTAAAGCTTGAGGTCAGGGATGGTGATTCCCTCAGAAATATTTTTATTGTTAAGAATTGTTTATGTAATAGTCAGTTTTAACATGTTTCTCTATATATTTCTTGAATTTTTTCAGGAATATTTTCCTTGTAGATCTTCAATTTTATCAGAAAGTGTTTATAATTCCACTTTCAAAAAATCATAGGAATATTTTTATGCCTACCATTTTATCTGTATAATTTTTTTCATGAAATACTCAATCTTAACTTGTTTTTTTATATATTTCTTCAATTTTATCAGAGATATTTTCCAGGTAAATCTTCAATTTTATCAGAAAATGTTTATAATTTCACTTTCAATCAACTTAGAAATATTTTTATGCCTACCATTTTATCTGTATAATTTTCCATGATAATCTTCAATTTTAATGTTTTTCCATATTTTTTTCAATTTTATCAGAAATATTTTCCATGTAAATCTTCAATTTTATCAAAAAATGCTTTTACTTCTACTTTCAATCAATTTAGGAATATTTTTATGCCTACTATCTTATCTGTATAATTTTTCATTAAATAGTCAGTTTTAATGTGTTTTCCTATATATTTCTTGAGTTTTATCAGAAATATTTCCTTGTAGATTTTCAATTTTATCAAAAAATGTTTATAATTCCACTTTCAATCAATTTAGGAATATTTTTATGCCTACCATTTTATCTGTATAATTTTTCCATGAAATAGTCAATCTTAGCGTGTTTTTCTATATATTTCTTCAATTTTATCAGAGATATTTTCCATGTATATTTACACAATGGAATACTATTCAGCAATTAAAAACAATGAATTCATGAAATTCTTAGGCAAATGGGAAACAGGGGGAGGGAATAGGGCTTATGGGACTTTTGGGGATGGGGGAACTGCGAAAGGGGAAATCATTGGGAATGTAAATAAAAAATATAGAAAATAAAATAAAAAAAGTAAAAAAAAAACCATTTCAAGTATAAAAAAAAGAATTGTTTTCACTATTCTGAGTTTTGTGTTACTCCAGATGAATTTGAGAATTGGTTTTTCAATGTCTTTGAAGATTTGTGTTGGGATTATGACAGAGATTGCACTGCATCAGTAGATTGCTTTTGGTAGGATGCCTAACTTTACAATGTTAATCCTACCAATTCATGAGCATGGGAGATCTCTCCTTTTTCTGAGCTCTTCTTTGATTTCTTTCTTCAGAAACATGAATACCTTGTTCATATTTTATCTTGTTTTGTATTGTGACTATTATGAAGGGTGTTGTTTGCATAATTTTTTTCTTAGCCCATTTATCATTTGTATTAAGGAAGGCTACTGATTTATTTTAGTTAATTTTAAATCCAGTCACTTTACTGAAGTTGTTTATTGTGGAACTATGAAAGGTAGCCTGGTCTCCAGTTGAGCTAAGGCTAGAAGCCTGGGTGACCCTGAAGGGACTCTCAGAGCTTTGCATGCTCCAGGGAACCAGGCTCCTGTCACTAGTCACAGTCCCCCATAGATTTGTGCCCATTAGTCATATAAGGGCAGTGCCCCAAGACCCCTACATGTAGATGAGGAAAAGAACATAACCTCTGATCATGTAGGCTCAAGAAATATCTCTATGCTAATGAGGTAGATAGAGGCCTAGAGGACATAGCCAATAATCTTTCATTCCCAGACATTCCTCCCTGCAAAAGATATTTAATCTCAGGCCCATCCTGAAAAGGAGTGTATGGTTTTACACATCCACTTTCTGCCATGACAATTAGTGCCTTAAAACCATGGACTGTTTCTTCTCAGAAGGATCTTCCATGGGGCGCCATGGAGAAGGCCTTTGCCTATAGAGTTTCTGGTTACTCTCCTGAAGATGGCCTCTTTGTTCTCCCAGCCACAACTGCCGCCAAGCCTAAGTCTCCACTCAAGATAAGGACTCTCCTTGTGGGAACAGCTGGAGTCCCCACCTTTACCCTTAGCCCAGGGTCAGATCTAGCCCTCAGGTCCGGATTCCTCCTCAACTTCCAATGGTGCCTGGGTGTCCAAGATCATGGGAACCCCATGCTCTTCATAGGCCCAGGGACCTCTGAAACAGCTCTGACTGTTCTATGCCTCAGACTACTCTTCCCCACCCCTGGAGCAGTGTCCTGTTGCTTCACTACAGCCCAGCAAAGGCATGGGGTAAGCACAGTCAAACTCCCTGAATCCTTCCTTGCCAAGTGACCATGTCCTTTGACAGAGCAGACACTGAACCCAAAGCTCTACAGTTTATCAGCTGTAGAAGTTCCCTGGTAGAATTTTTGGGGTTGTTTATGTATACTATCATATCATCTACAATAGTGATACCTTGACTTCTACTTTGCCAATTTGTATCCCCTTGATCTTCTATTGCTGTCTTATTGCTCTAGATAAAATTTGAGTACTGTATTGAATAGATATGGGGAGAGTGGATGTCCTTGTGTTGTCCCTGAATTTAGTGGAATTGCTTCTTTTATCTCTCCATTTAATTTGATATTAGCTGCCAGTTTGCTGTAAATTGCGATTATTATATTTAAGTATGGGCCTTGAATCTCTCCAATATTTTTAACCTGAAGGGGTGTTGAATTTTGTCAAATGCCTTTTCACCATGTAATAAGATGACCACATGATTTTCTGATTTGAGTTTGTTTATATAGTGAATTATGCTAAGGGATTTTCATATATTGAACCAACCTTGCATCCCCAGGATGAAGCCTACTAGATCATGGTGAATGATCATTTTGATGTGTTCTTGGATTTGGTTTGTGAGAATTTTATTGAGTATGTTTGCATCAATATTCATAAGTGAAATTGATCTGAAGTTCTTGTTTTATTGTTATATCCTTGTATGGTTTAGGTATCAGAGTAGTAGTGGCTTCGTAGAATGAATTAGGTTGTATTCCTTCTGTTTCTTTTTTGTGGAATAATTTGAGGAGTATTGGTTTTAACACTTCTTTGAAGTTCTGGTAGAATCCTGTACTAAAGCCATCTGGCCCTGGGCTGTTTTTGATTGGCAGGCTTTTAATCATTTCTATTTCCTTAGGAGATATGGGCCTGTTTACCTAATTTACCTGTTTTTGATTTAACTTTGGTATGTGGTATCTGTCTAGAAAACCAACCATTTCATCTAGATTTTACAGTTTTGTTGAGTATAGGTTCCTAGTAGGACCTGATGATTTTTTGAATTTCCTCAGTTTCTGTTGTTATGTCTCCCATTTCATTTCTGATTTTGTTGATTTGTAAACTGTTTCTGTGCCTTTTAGTTAGTTTGGCTAGGGGTTTATCTATCTTGTTGATTTTCTCAAAGAATCAGCTTTTGGTTTTGTTGATTCTTTGTGTCTTTCTCTTTGTTTCTATTTGATTGATTTCAGTCCTGAGTTTGACTATTTCCTGCCATCCATTCCTCTTGGGTGTGTTAGCTTCTTTTTATTCTATAGCTTGTAGGTGTGCTGATTTGCTAGTATAGGATCTCTCCAATTTTTTTTTCTCACGGCACTTAGTGCTATGAATTTTCCTCTCAGTACTGCTTTCATTGCATCCTATAAATTTGGATATGCTGTGTCATCATTTTCATTGAATTCGAGGAAGTCTCAAGTTATCATTGAATAGATAGTTGTTCAGTTTTTTTGGGTATGTGGGTTTTCTGTTGTTTTTGTTGCTATTGACATCCAGCCTTAGTTCGCAGTTATCTGATAGGATGCATGGTATTATTTCAATTGGTTAAGGCTTGTTTTGTGACCGAGTACAGAACCAATTTTGGAGAAGGTACTGTGAAGTGATGAGAAGAAGGTATATTCTTTTGTTTTAGAGTGAAATGTTCTATAAAGGTCTGTTAAATCCTTTTGAATCATAACTTCAGTTTCTGTGTCAATGACCTGCCTGTTAGTGATTATGTGGTGTTGAAGTCTCCCACTATTAGGGTGTGGGGACCAATGTATGTTTTGAGCTTTAGTAAAATTTCTTTTAAGAATGTGGTTGCCCTAGCATTTGGGGCATATATGAATTGAGACTTTCTCTTGTTGAATCTTTCCTTTGATGAATATGAAATGTCCTTCCTCATCTTCCTTGATAACTTTTGGTTGAAAGTTCATTTAATTGGATATTAGGATGGTAACTCCAGCTGGCTTCTTGGAACCATTTCCTTGGAAGACTTTTTTCAGCCTTTTACTCTGTGGGAGTGTCTGTCTTTGTTTTTGAGATGTGTTTCTTGTATGTAGCAAAATGCTGGATCCTGTTTGTTTATCCAATCTATTAGCTTATGTCTTTTTATAGGGGAATTGAGTCCATTGGTATTGAGAGATAGTAAAAACAGATGATTGTTACTTCCTGGTATGTTTATTGTTGTAGGTGGCATTTTGTGCATGTGATTCTGTTCTTTTGACTTTGTTGCAAGATGATTAATATCTTGCTTTTATTTTGGTGCAGGTACTCTCCTTGTGTTGGAATTTTCCTTCTAGAGTCCTCTGTAGTGCTGGATTGGTAAATAGATATTGCTTGAATTTTTTTTTCTGGAATATTTGGTTTCTTCATGTATCTTGATGGAGAGTTTTGCTGGGTATAGTAGCTTGGTCTGGCACTCATGTTCTCTTTGAGTTTGCACGACCTCTGTCCAGGCTCTTTTGTCTTTTAGTGTCTCTGTTGAGAAGTCTGGTGTAATTCTGATAGGTCTGCCTTTATATGCTACTTGACCTTTTTTCCTTGCAGCTTTTAATATTCTTTCTTTGTTCTGTACATTTAGTGTTTTGATTATTATGTGATAAGAGGATTTTCTTTTCTGGTCCAATCTATTTGATGTTCTATAGACTTCAGGTACATTTATGTCAATCTCTTTCTTTCGGTTGGGGAAGTTTTCATCTATGATTTTGTTGATATTTTATGCTCTTTGAGCTGGGTACCTTCATGCTCCTCTATTCCTATTATTCTTAGATTTGGTCTTTTAATTGTGTCCTGGATTTTCTGAAAGTTTTGGGTTAAAAGATTTTTTCTGTTTTGATTTTTCTTTGACGTTGTGTCAATATATTCTAATGTATCTTCTACACCTGAGATTCTCTCTATCTATTGTATTCTGTTTGTGATGCTTACATCTGTAGTTCCTGCCTCTTTCCTAGGTTCTCCTTTTCAAGGGTAGTCTCCATTTGTGTTGTCTTTATTGTTTCTACTTTCACTTTTTGGTCTTGGACTGCTTTATTCAATTCCTTCACTTGTTTGATTGTGTTTCCCCATATTTTTAAAGAAATACAGGGATTTGTTTCCTCTTTAAATGTTTCTGTTTAGCTGTGTTTTACTGTATTTCTTTCAATGAGTTATTTATATCCTCTTTAAAGGATTTGATTATCTTCATGAGATAGGATTTTAGGTCAGTTTCCTGATTTTCAAGTATGTTCATGTATCCAGGGCTTGCTATATATACTAAGAGCATCAGGTTCTATTGAAGCCAAAGTATATTGGCTTCTATTGCTTATGATCTTGTGTTTACATCTCAATGTCTGGTTATTCCTTGTGTTAGTTGGTCTGAGTGTTTGTCTTTTGCCTGTCTCTTTTGTCCCTGGTTTGCTATGGGTCTCATAATAGGCCTGGGGCTTTTGCTGTAGCAGACTTCCTGTGAGGCCTTCAGAGTGTGGCGTCTTCAGAAGGACATGTAAGTTGGCGACCTGTTGCCCTGGCTGCAGTTGCTCTTCTGGGAGGCACATTCCAAGAGGTTATAAAACAATTAACCAAAGGTCATAAGAAGGGAACTAATGATTTATTATGGGTTATAGGACAGACAACAAAATATTGACTGGCGTTATCTATAAAAAACTTTACTAATAACTTAGTTATGATTTTTAACCTTCTCAGAAACTGTGGAGCTGTGACACATGGTGAACGTTTAACCAGATAATTACTTTTAATGGATATCCATGTAAATATTCTCTGTTGTAAACTTCTATTTTAATTGATGATTTGATATTTTGTGTGAATTTATGATGAAATTTTGAACATGTGATCATGTATTCTGAAAGATGTGTGAGTACTGAGGACAAAGAGATAAAATGGAGAGAAGAAAACTTTCCATTTCCTCTCTTAGAGTAGAAATTTTTCCCTTTCCCTGCTTAGGATCTTTCCACTTTTCTCCTTAGTTAGCTTTCATAGGAAACTATTTACAACTTAGTTATAAACAGTATAGAGTACTATATGATGATCTAAAACATATAGGTTTAGGCAAACAATTCTGAACAGAATCTTAGTAAAGAGTCTCTTGATGGCTCACTCAGAACCCAGAAAGACTCAACTTCCTTTCACTTCAAGCCTCAGAGTCCTAAGTACTAATGAGAGAAATACTTAAAAGTATTTCAAACAATGAACATTACTGAGTGAAGTTCAGATACAGTTCTTTTATGAAGTTATTTGGCAAAGACTTGTTATGCTCTGATTAGTTTATTAGTTCATTCTGGATTTGTAGTTTGAGGCATTGTCTATCATCTGGCTAGGAATTAGGACAACAAATGCTTCAAAATTGTCTTTGTTCATTTAACCATATCACTGCAGATGTTCATCACATGAATGTACATTATTTGGAAAGCACACTATGTATCTATTCAATTGTATATTTCTGGTTTTGAATAAATTGAGACTCTTAAATGTAAGCTAAAATGTTAAGAAACATACTGTCCGTTCAAATGAATTATAAATTGCATATTTGTGTATGATTTATTGAGAGTATGAGAGTAGGTAGCAGATTAATGTATTGCATTAAAATATATACATATATATTATATATATTTATTCTATATATAAAATGTAGCCTATGACAATAGCTAAGTTTAAACTTAGGTTAAATATATCTCTTTTTAATATATTTTCTTATTTATTTTATTTAAGTACACTATCACTCCACTCAGACACACCAGAAGAAGGCAACAGATCCCATTTCAGATGGTTTTGAACCACTAAGTGGTTGCTGGGAATTGAACTCAGGACCTTTGGAAGAGCTGTTAGTGCTCTTAATCTCTGGGCCATCTCTCCAGCCTGGTTAGATTTATCTTAAATTATTATATTGAAGAATATCAGTTCATTTTATATTGCTCAAAGAATTAATCAGATCACAAAACATAAAAGATAAGAATTCATTTGCCTTATACTTATAAGTCTGAAAGTTCATTAACATGGAGTTAGCATTTTTGTTTATTTGTTTGTTTGTTTTTTACTGTCTAGTAACAGTCTTCCTTATTAGCTACCGATGCCATTATGGGGTCTCACACTCCATACAGTTGTACAATATACATCATCCTGTATTGTAATACATATTGGCTTCAGATAGAGAATAAGTAAATATTTTTGGGCAAATTATTGGATTTGGGATATGATTTTCTTATCAAAAAATGAAGATGATTTTATCTACTAGTTATGGTGCTTTTGTGAATTAAAATAGTTTCAAAAGATTTATTTCCCAAACAACACTTTATATAGCACCACATTCTTAATATATGTTAAATAACTATCTATCTTGGAAGTAGATGAGATAGAACTGACAGCAGTCGAGGAAGAGATAAGAATAAAGTGGGACAAACAATTTTTCTAGAGAAGAGCACATTAATTAGCTACATAATACCAAACAGTCAGCCCTAAAATCATATATCTACAGGTAATATTTTATGAATTAAGAGGTTTTTTTATGTATTTAAAAATATGTAACAATACTTAATGGAAAGAAATGTTATGAATTTGCAAGGGAAGAAAGAGGAGTATATGAGAAAGTTTGCAGGAAGTAAAAGATGGGAATGATATAATCTCAAAAATAAAAAATTTTAAAATAAGAACATTTATTTAGAACCATAAATCTTAAACATTTCCCATAAACTATCAAAAAGGTTTGTTTTTAAAGTTGAAAATGCTTAAGTGTATTCATGCATGTACTTATGCTCATACATATGCATAAAATATAGTCTTCAAATTTCAAACTCACAATTGAAAAAATGCTGATTTCCATCATATAAACTTAGATACAAGATATATAAAACACATATTGGAAATTAGTTAGCAAGTAAAAGTGTTCCAGTGTAGGAAGTCCATAGCTTTTTAATATTTCTGTCTAATAAAATGACAATTACCACAGTTATCACCCATCAATAATTTGTGAAGAATGTTGCACAAAATCCAATGAAGCTTTATGAAATTTGTGGGTTATGGAGTGTAAACATAACAGATGCTACTCTATTCAGATGCCTGATAGCAGTTCCATATTCTTCTACACAATTAATTTTCACTATACAAAAAAAATTATATAATAAAATTAAGGAAAATAAATTTATTTGTGAAGTAACAACAGAATAATTAAAACATTTAAAATAGTCTTGTATTTGATGGTTTGGAGCATGAAAGTAAACAATTTGATGGTGCGGTATTATTTTAAATTTCAATGTTGTAAGACAATAGGTTGAAAAAAAGACAATGATGTCAAATTTAATTAGTTTGTTGTTGCATTCAATGTTGATTTTCTAGGATAGGACCCACTTTTCATTAAAAAAACTTTTGTTCTGATGATGTAACATTATATATCGGTATTGTAGGAGAAAAGTCCAATGTTGATATTTCAAGGATAAGTAATAATAATATATTAATATTTTTTCTTTCAGAATTAAACATACATATGATGTGTTTTGATCAAATACATCTTCTAATCCCTATACTCTAATTTCTCTGTCCACTCACTACCACTTTTCTTTCCATAATTTATGTAATTTTTTTTAAAACCCTCTGAGCTCTCATTGTGTACATGGTGTAAGCCAGTTTACAAACATCAGCAACATATCAGGGCCATATCTGAATAAAATTGATTTTTTTCCTCTAATATTCTTCAGATGTTTCTCAGATGTGGTAGAACTTTGTGAATCCCTCTGCTATCCAGGCTGGGGTTTTGGTATTTGTAGGTCTTGTGCAAGCAGTTACAACTACTACGAGTCCATGTGTAACATGATCCTGTCATGTCCAGAAGATATTGCTTTGTATCAGACCTCCACTATCTATGACTATTAAAGTTTTCTACCCCCTCTTCTCTTGTAACAACTGAGGGTTTGGAAGAGGATGGTGTGATTTTTTTAAAAACATTTTATTGTTATTTTATTTATTTACACTTCAAATGTTATCCCACTTCCCAGTTTCCCCTCCACACACCCCTACTATCCCATCCCCCTTCTCCTTCTTCTGTGAGGGTGCTCCTCTACCCACCAACCCACTCCTGCCTAACAGTTCTAGCATTCACCTATGCTGGTGCATCAAGCCTTCACAGGACCAAGGGCCTACCCTCTTATTGATGCCAGATAAGGCCATCTTCTGCTACATGTGTGGCTGGCGCCATGAGTTTGTACATGTGTATTCTTTGGTTGGTAGTATAGTCCCTGGGACCTCTGGAGGGTCTGGTTGGTTGATATTGTTGTTCTTCTTATGGGGTTGCAAACCCCTTCAGCTCTTTCAGTCCTTCCCCTAACTCCTTCATTGGGGCCCCCGTGCTCAGACCGATGGTTGGCTGCAGACATCCACATCTATATCAATAAGGCTCTGGTAGAGTCTCTCAGGAGATAGCTATATCAGACTTTTCTCAGCAAGCACTTCTTGACATTAGCAATAGTGTCTGGGTTTGGTGGCTGCATATGGGATGAATGCCCAGGTGGGGCAGTCTTTGGGTGGTCTTTCCTTCAGTCTCAGCCCCACTCTTTGTCCCTGTATTTCCTTTAGACAGGAGCAATTCTGAGTAAAAATTTTTTGAAAAACCTAAAACCTCCCAACCAAGGACCATGCTTAACCTCTGAATATGGTCTCTACAGGTTCTGCCTCCCCTTTGTTGGGCATTTCAGCTAATCTTATACCCGTTAGGTGTTGCACACCTCTGTTCAATTTCCTGAACCTCTGTACATCTCCTTCACAACTAATCCTGCCCCATTTTATATCTCTCTCCCTTCTATCTTCCTCCCAACTTTCTCCTATCCTCTATCTCCAGTGATTATTTTGTTACCCCTTCTAAGTAAGACTGAAGCATTCACACTTGGTCTTCCTTCCTCTTGAGCTTTTTCATATTGTCTGTAAGTCATATCGTGGGTATTCTGAGTTTTTGTCCTAATATCCACTTCTCAGTGAATACATACCATATATGTTCTTTTGTGATTGGGTTATCTCACTCAGGATGATATTTTCTAGTTCTGTCCATTTGCCTAAAAAATTCATGAATTCATCATTTTTAATAGCCGAATAGTACTCCATTGTGTATTCCAAATAGTACTCCAAAATGTACCACCTTTTCTGTACCCATTCTTCTGTTGAAGGACACCTGGGTTCTTTACAGCTTTGGGCTATTATAAATATGGCTGCTATGAACATAGTGGAGAATGTATCCTTCTTACATGTTTGAACATCTTCTGGGTATATGCCAAGGAGTGGTATAGCTGGGTCCTCAAGTAGTACTATGGACGTTTTTTGAGAACCACTGAACTTATTTCCAGAATGGTTTTACCAGCTTGCAATCCCACCAGCAATGGAGGAGTGTCCCTCTTTCTTCACATCTTCACCAGCAACTGCTGTCACCTGAATTTTTGATCTTAGCCATTCTGACTGGGTAGTGTGGTATTGATGTTCCATTTACAGTAGAATGCTCCATAGTCTCTTATTTCCTGCACTTGAACCAGTTGTGAGTCGATGTATCAATTATCATCTACTACTTAACAAAGCTTTTTGGATGAGGATTGAGAGATGTATTAACTAATGTATATTATATTATGTAATATATCATTAATTTTATGTTAATATATTATATGAATTATTATATACCAATAAATATAATTATGTGTTGATATATTATATATAATATATGTATATATGCATACATATGATCATATATGTGGTTATATATGTATAAAGATAAGTTGTTAGAGGACAGTTCAATACTATAAACATTTTGCAAAAATTATAGTAGTATGCTCTCCCTCATTATCTTTGGCATGGCCAGTCACTGAATCAGGGCCCAGCTAACAGTACTAGTCATCAGTTTCTCGTTATGGAACAGGCCTTAAATTCAACCAGGAAATTATTCCTAAATCATTCATGCCACTGTTACACCCATGGGCATATTCTTTCATGGTAGTCATTATTGTCGTTCATAGAATGCACAAGTGGGTGAAGACTACTTTTCTTCCACAGTAGCATACAAAGCATGTCCCCAAAATAAAAATTATCAGATAGGGATAGGCATTCTAGGTCAGAACTAGCTTGACTTCTCCATCTCTGTAGACTCAGTTATGTGGTGTCATTAGCAACATGGTCTTATAATTAAGTTCTTGAGGGAAACCAAGAGCAGTGGTTGTAGCCTATCATATTTGGTGGGAGGTCTTTTGGACTTTACTGACCAAGAACTTGAAAATAGATAACCCACTTTTGGCCTTGGGCATTTTGTTGGATAGCTTATGGTATGTGGAGGTTTAGATCTTCCTTTGTTTCTTCAAAAAATGATGTGCCAGCATATAGCCATACTTTTGTTTCATTCCTCTACTTTTGTTTTCATAATCATGCTTTCATTTTACAAGGAAGAAATGCAATAAACAAAATGCAAGCCTAATATTCCTTCTGATATTCACATCATACTAGTTGTAAAATTTCTAGACACTAAAGACATATAACCCAATATGTCAGATGCCAGTAAAGCCTTCACAGTTAAGGCAGTATCATTTAATTTTCTTTTTTTTTTTTTTTTTGGGTTATTTTTTTTTTTTTTTTTTTTTTTTTTTTTTTTTTTTTAATTTAATTTTATTTTATTTTTTTAATTTACATTCCAAATCACTTCCCCTTTCCCGTTTCCTCCCTCCCCGAAAGTCCCATAAGCCCCCTTCCCTCCCTCTTTTCTCCGTTCAACCCCCTCTCATTACTCTGTCCTGGCGTTCCCCTACATCCAGTCTTTCCAGGACCAGGGGTCTCTCCTTCCATCTTTTTAGAAATCTATTGATATGCTGATTGTGTCTAGGGTATTCTGAGATTCTGGGTCAATATCCCCTTATCAGTGACTTCATACCATGTGTGATCTTTTGTGATTGGGTTACCTCACTAAGGATGATATTTTCAAGTTCTGACCATTTGCCTAGGAATTTCGTGAATTCATTGTTTTTAATTGCAGAGTAGTATTCCATTGTGTAAATATACCACATCTTCTGAATCCATTCCTCCGTTGAGGGACATCTGGGTTCTTTCCAGCTTCTGGCTATTATAAATAAGGCTGCTATGAATATAGTGGAGCATGTGTCCTTATTGCATGCAGGTAAAGTCTCTGGGTATATGCCCAGGAGTGGTATAGCCGGATCCTCCGGAAGTGTCATGCCCAGTTTTCTGAGGAGCCGCCAGACTGCTTTCCAGAGTGGTTGTACCAGCCTGCAATTCCACCAGCAGTGGAGGAGTGTTCCTCTTTCTCCACATCCTCGCCAACAACTGCTGTCTCCTGTGTTTTTGATCTTAGCCATCCTGACTGGTGTGAGATGGAATCTCAGGGTTGTTTTGATTTGCATTTCCCTAATGACTAAGGATGATGAACATCTCTTTAGGTGCTTCTCAGCCATTAGATATTCTTCAGGTGAGAACTCTTGTAATGTATATTTCTTTTAAGGAAAAACAGTATATGGTAAATGAACTACTATTATTTAGACTGTAATATTCTGAATTAAAATACTCTGTGGAGTGAAGAAGCCGAAGTAAAAAAAAAATTTCTAGACCCACATCATCAACTGTTGAGAAAGAAGTATTCCGTCAAAGAATCTCTGAAGGTTGTAGCAAGACAAAAGCAAGAAGAAAGCACTCAAATCAACAATGTTCCTTTCCTGAATGTAGCAAATTGAAAAAACACTTGTCTTACTTACCCACTCATCCAGATATCATTTTCTCTCTAACTGATCTATAAAGCATATGACATTCAGCTTTTGTAAAAAGTACTGTTAAGTACTTTGATTTACCCTGATGTGCCTTTCTCACATTTTGCCAATCAAACCCTTGGAGATCATTTTCATTCACCGCATCTTTTTAATATCTTTAAGAATTCATATTTTGTTATTTTTAATTGTGTATGCGTGTATGTGTGTCAGCATGTAGGCATGTGAAGTGCTAGTGGAAGCCAGAAGTGTCAGATCTCCTGAAACTGGAGGGACAGGCAGTTGTGAGCTCCCACATATTGGTGTTGGGGACTGAACTTGTTCTGCAAGCGCTTTATAATCTCTTAACTGCTGAAATTTTACTTCAGAGCACCCATTATCTAACCCATTCTATAACTCTTTGAAAACATTTTTATATTCACTGTTAATTAGTGTGTGTGTGTGTGTCCATGTGTGTATGACATTGTGTGAATGTGGAAGTAGAGAACAACTTGTAGGGAGTTATTTTTCTCATTCCATGTGTGGGTCCTAAGGACTGAGATCAGGTCACTGGACTTGGTGTCAAGTGTGTCTTTCTTTACCCATTTAGCCATCTTGCCAGTCCTGGTCCTGTAACTCATAAAGGCTTTATTCAGGTTTTGAGTTATGTTCTACTTTCTGGTCATTTTTCACTATTTTCTAACTATTTAAAAAAACAAAACACTCCTCCTCATCTCATCATTGCTACATCTTTAAATTTTCTGGGAATTGTCTGATTTATTAGCAACATAAAACAAACAAAAAAACTTCAAAAGCTACAATCTAGAAATTGTCTGATCTTATAGCAATACAAAATAAATAATAAACTTCACAAGATGCAATCTACAAAGAACACATTTTAAGTGTAAAATATAGCATTATTTATTTATTTATTTATCAGTTTATTTATTTACTTATTTATTTATAATTCACCCATTGTCCCGTCTCCCAGCCCCCCTTCCCACAGTTCCTCATCCCATTCCTTCTGCCCCCTGTCTCCAAGAGAATGCTGCCCATCACCAGACCTCCCCATTCCCTGGGGCTTCTTCCTGGGGTGCATCTTCTCCCACTGAGTCCAGACCAGGCAGTCCTCTGCTATGTATGTGACAGGGGCCTGGTACCAGCTCATGTATGCTGCCTGGTTGGTGACTCAGTGTCTGGGAGCTGTCAGGCATCTGGGTTAGTTGAGACTGCGGGTATTCCTATGGGGTCACCCTCCTCTTTGACTTCTTCCATTCTTCCCCTAATTCAAATGTAGGGGTCCAATGGTTGGGTGTAATATCTGCATCTTTTTCAGTCAGCTGCTTGTTAGGCCTCTCAGAGGACAGCCATGTTAGGCTCCCATCTGTAAAAATAACACAGAATCAGTAATAGCGTCAGGCCTTGGTGTCTCCCCATTAGGAAAATTCAAAGTTGAGCCAGTCACCGGACTGAGAGTCTTCCCCTCAGTTTCTTCTCCATTTTTGTCTCTGTAGTTCTTTTAGACAGGAACACGATCCCTCCTCTTGAGGCCCTGTCTGTCTTCTGGAGGTAGACTCTTTGAGTTCCCTCTCCCCACTGCCAGGCATTTCATCTAAGGTGAAATGATAGAGTCCTGTGAAAGAACTTCAAGTACTCTTTTTTAAAACTCTTCAAGATAAGATTACATACTCTTTACAATTAAAAAAGTATGTATTATTTTCCCCTCCACTTCCTTCCTTTGATTCCTCCCATGTATCTTATTCCCACTCCATTTAAATTTCATGATATTTTTCAAATTATCTTATTAAAATTAAAAATTATTTTTGATGTTTATTATGAATTTTTTGCAGTATTACCTGATTATATTTTTCCATCTCTTTAACTCCTCCAAATTACTTCCCACTTCCCTCTCATTCAGATCCACTCCCTTTCTGTCCTGCATTAGAATAGCACAACTTCTTTGAGATAAGAACCAAACATAATAAAATAAAATATAATAAGATAAAGCAAAAATCATCACACTGAAGCTGAACAAGGCAACTCAATAAAGGAAAAGAGACACACAAGTAGGCATAAGAATCAGAGACCCACACATTCACACATTCAGGATTCCAATAAAACATTTAATTGAATGTTATAATACATATACAGAGATTTTATATGAACCTGTATGTATGATGCTTCAGTTTCTGTGAGTTCATATGAGCCTTGCTTAGTTGTTTCGGAGGGTCTTGTACTCACTCATTGTTCTCCTGGTGCCTTCCATGCCCTCTAGCTCTTACATTTTCTGCCTCTTCTTCCACAATGTTTGGTGAGCTATGATGGTAGGGATTTGATAGAAATATCCCATTTAGAGCTTCATGTTTCAAGGTCTCTCTCTGCCTAATGTCTGTGTGTTGGTCTTTGTACCTGTTCCTGTCTACTAGAGGAGGAAGCTTCTCTGGTGATGCCTGAATAAGGCACTGATCTAAGAGTGTAGCAGAATACTTTTTTTTCTTTAACCTCAGTAGTATCTGGTCTCTGTTTTACCTAGTTTCTTGTTCTTGGTCACCAAACACTGTTGGGTATGGATTTTATCTCATGGAGTTGGCCTAAAATCAACAAAGACATTGGTTGGTGCTCCCAAAACTGTATCATCATTGTCCTAGCATATTTTTCAGGTAGGACAGAGTGTAGATCAAAGATTTTGTGGCTGGATTGGTGTTTATATTAAACTTTTGGTAGCAGCAGAGTACCTTCCTATAAGAAAGGCACTAGAACATAGGGATAAATGTTCTATGTAGGCACCAACTTGGCCTCTCCACATTCAAAGATTTGAGTAAGTATTATCTTCAGCAATTGGAGCTGTTAGTTTGTAGAGAATAACCCACTGCTTTGGCAATAGCCTGGGTTGTTTGGGGGATTTCCATGTGACCCCCTTGGCCAACAACTAAATTGGATATAAACTAGTCCTGGTACTGGAAGCTTCATTTGATGTCAAGAGATGTCCAGTTGTGACTCTGCTTCCCTTGAAGAATTAATTTGGATTGTCTTCATATATGATAAGAAGTTTCTACATAATCCCTTAAATGTTTCCTCTAATTCTAGTTCTCCCACAATTCACTCTCTCAACCCTATATACACTTTGTGAAGTTCCCTCTCCCTATTGTTGGGCACTTCATCTAAGGTCCCTCCCTTTGAGTCCTGAGAGTCTCTCACCTCCCAGGTCTCTGGTTCATTCTGGAGGCCCTCCACCCCAACCTCTTATCTCCCGAGGTTGCCTGTTTCCCTTCTTTCTGCTGGCCCTTAGGACTTCAGTCCTTTTCCCTCACCCAATTCCAGATCAGGTTCCCCACTCCCTCCAACTCTTCTACCTCCTCCACTTTCCCTCCTAGGTCCAGCCCTCCCTCCCATTTGTGATTGCTTTCTTCTCCCTCCCAAGTGGGACTGAGGAGTTCTCACTTGGGCACTTCAGTTTGTTGACCTTTTTGAGTTCTGTGGCTAATATCCACTTATTAGTAAATACATACCATGCATGTACTTTTGGGTCTGAGTTACTTCTCTCACAATGATATTTTCTAGTTCCACCCATTTGTGTGCAAAACTCAGGGTGTTCTCATTCTTAATAGCTGAGTAGTATTCCATTGTGTAAATGAACATTTACTGTATCCATTCTTCTGTTGTGGGACATCTAGGTTCTTTCCAGGTTCTGCCTATGACGTATAAGGCTGCTATGAGCATAGTGGACCATGTGCCCCTGTGGTATGGTTGATCAACTTTTGGGTATATTACCAAGGGTGGTATTGCTGGGTCTTCAGGTAGATCTATTTCCAGTTTTCTGAAGAACCTCCAGAGTGGTTGTACCAGTTTGCAATCCCATCATCAATGGAGGAGAGTTCCTCTTTCTCCACATCCTCTCCAACATGTGCTATCACTTGAGGTTTTGATCTTAGAAATTTTGATTGGTGTAAGGTGGAAATCTCAGTTATTTTGATTTGCATTTCTCTAATCACTAAGGACTTTGAACATTTCCTTAGGTGCTTCTCAGCCATTT
Organism: Tokudaia tokunoshimensis; assembly: GCA_036184795.1. NCBI lineage: Eukaryota > Metazoa > Chordata > Mammalia > Rodentia > Muridae > Tokudaia > Tokudaia tokunoshimensis. The sequence goes on from BTHU01000008.1 coordinate 3,297,915, forward strand.
GAAATTCCTCAGTTGTGAAATATCGGTTTAGTTCTATACCCCATTTTTTGATTGGGTTGTTTGGTTTTTTTGGTGATTAGCTTCTTGAGTTCTTTATAAATTTTGGATATTAGCCCTCTATTGGATGTGGGGTTAGTGAAGATATTTTTCAGAACCTGTAGGTTGACAATCTGTCTTATTGACTATGTCCTTTGCCTTATAGAAACTTTCCAGGTTTATGAGGTCTCATTTATCAATTCTTGATCTTAGAGCCTGAGCCATGGGAGTTCTCTTTAGGAAATTTTCCCCTGTACCAATGAGTTCAAGACTCTTTTCCACTTTTTCTTCTTTTAGATTCAGTGTATCCAGTTTTATATTGAGGTCCTTGATCCACTTGGACTTGAGCTTTGTGCAAGTTGACAAATATGGTTCTATTTTCATTTTTCAACATACATACAGACAATTAGACCAGCACCATTTATTGAAGAAGCTTTTTCCCCCCCATTGTATATTTTTGGGTTCTTTGTCAAAGATCAAGTGTGTGGTTTTATTTCTGGGTCTTCAATCCTATTCCATTGATCAACGTGTCTGTCTCTGTACCAATACCATGCAGTTTTTATCACTATTGCTTTGTAGTAAAGTTTGAAACCAGGGATAGTGATTTCCCCTGAAGTTCTTTTATTGTTAATAATTGTTTTCACTATTATGGGTTTTTTGCCTTTCCAGATGAATTTGAGAATTGCTCTTTTCATGCTTTGAAGAATTGTGTTGGGATTTTGATGGGAATTGCATTGAATCTATAGATTGCTTTTGGTAGGGTGTCCATTTTTACTTTGTTAATTCTGTCAATCCATGAGCATGAGAGATCTCTCCATTTTCTGAGATCTTCTCTTTCTTTCTTGAGAGTCTTGTCATATAGGTCTTTCACCTGTTTGGTTAGAGTTACCCCAAGATTTTTTATATTATTTGTGGCTACTGTGAAGGGAGTTGTTTCACTAATTTCTTTCTCAGCCTGTTTATCATTTGTATAAAGGAGGACTACTGATTTATTTGAGTTAATTTTATATCTGCCCACTTTGCTGAAGTTGTTTATCAGCAGGAGAAGTTCTCTTGTAGAATTTTTGGGGTCGCTTATGTATGCTAACATATCATCTGCAAATAGTGATAGCTTTATTTCTTCTTTGCCAATTTGTATCCCCTTGATCTTTTTTTGTCTTATTGTTCTAGCTAGCACTTTGAGTATATATTGAATAGATATGTGGAGAGTGGGCATCCTTGTCTTGTCCTCAATTTCAGTGGGATTGCTTCAAGTATGTCTCCATTTAATTCTTGAAGATGCCATGGGAAGAGTCATCTGAAGCAGAGCTAAAACAATATCAAACTGCAAGTAACATGGGGATGGGGATGGGGATGAGGATGTGGATGGGGATGAGAATGGAGATGGGGATGAGGATGGGGATGGGATGTAGCCAATTTAGCTTATCGGGTTTATATAAATCAAAAATGCCCAGATATTGAGATGCAGCTTGAAATAATATTGGCTTATCTGTATGGTTATTGGGGATTAACAAAGATAAAGAAATACAACTGTTGAATTAATTTACATTTATATTACAATAGTTCATTTTACATGGCTATGATGATTCTTTTCTAGAACAGAGGTGGACATATTGCAGGATTAAAAATCATCTGGGGCACATATATTCACTCAGTAATTGAATTCTCTGTAAGGTCTATACAATAAAATTTCATAATAAAAGCAAAGGTTTTGTAGGGTTCAGTAACTAATTGTACCTTTTTTTCATATAAAAGCAAGAATTATAGCATTGTTGGTCATTAATTAAAGCTTCAAACCAGTGTATAAAACTTTGCAATTTCTACATACAAAGTAAGTATAGTCTTGTTTGGAATATTTTCTGTTTGAGACAGGGTTCAAAGTCAATATGTATAAAAGTAGGACTTTGAATTTCTCATTCCCCTACATCCAACACCTATATTGTATGAGTATCAGCATGGTTCAACTTGTCCATTGTATTTGTTTCTGAAACTACAACTCAAGTTCATATATATATATATATATATATATATATATATATATATATATATATGTGTGTGTGTGTGTGTGTGTGTGTGTGTGTGTGTGTGTATGTGTGTGTGTGTATGTGTGTGTGTGTATGTGTGTGTGTGTGTGTGTGTTAGATAAGTATTCTACTAATTTATTAACAAAATGGTTTTTAAAGCTTGCTTTTCTAAAATCTTGCTTGCTTGCTTGCTTGCTTGCTTGCTCCCACCTGTGGTTTGGGGTATAAAAACTGGAGCTGGGATTGAGGCCTATCTGGCGCTTTCCTGGCTTTGGCATACTTGTGACATCACCTCTTTTCCACTTTCACTGGTGTCCAGAAATATTTCTACATTTCTGGAGAACCCCTGTCAAGATTTCCTTCTCTATGACCCCATTTGGTCCAGAGAGACTGCTGCTCCAGGTCTGCTCCACCTACCAAGGGTCTCTGGAAATGAGAAGCATGTGCCCCCTCATAGGATTCCAAGGTCTTCTTACAATGATCAATGAGACTGTGAGACCCAGGTCCAGAATCTCCAAGTGGAAGAAGAGAAAACTAGGCGGATTGTCTAGATCAGGTAATGATCTAAACCAGATAAAGACCCCGATAGAGGTAAGTAAAAATAGTTAATCTGTCTTGATTACTCCACAGGAGATTGCATCGAAAGGCACTATGGGATATCCAGGTGGCCCTGGTGTTTAAGGAAAGACCTTTTAAGTTGTTGTCGTGAGGTGTCCCAGGCAGTTACTTGCTTGAGAGAGAAGTCAGACATGAAGACTTACATTTATTATAATAGCTTTAGACATTATAGATTAGGCTTGTTTCCAAATAACTTGTAACTTAATTTAGCCTGTTTTGTCATGTGACTCATTAGTTACCTCTTCTTCAGTCCTGGACTGCTTCTTCCTCTATGTCTGGCTGACAAATCCCTCATGCCTGACTCTGTCCCTGAGTTCCAATCTCTTTGTCTGGAAGTCTCACCTTCCTTCCTGTATGTGCTATAGGCCATCAGATTTTTATTAAAACCAATCAGAAGGTGAGAGTGGGAGTATTTACAAACTATGATATAGCCATATGAATAACAATACCAAAGTTTGGTCTGCACTCAATTCTCTCCCAACACAAAAATCAGCATTTAAATAATAAAAAGACAATCTTTACATAGTGCACAAAAAGATCACACCAACAGTTGCTACAGAAGAAAAAAACCTGATCATCAGTCTTACCCATCTGTAAACCCTATGACATGCAATAATACTGATCTGTAAGACATGTTTATTTGTGCAACCATGTTACAAATGTTACAGGAAAAACAACCTCTTTTGATTTGATTTAAGCACACCCTGAAAATTGAACTCATACCTAGCACCATTACTGGTTATAAGAACCCATGACTAGACAGGACATAGATCTTAGGGGAAAACCTACTACTATTACTCTGGTAATAGGACACTATATTAAATAGACAACATTATATCCATAGATGAGAGAATTGGTCAACTTTCATCAGAGAAACTCCTTTTTGCAGTAGGTCGTGATTGACACAGAGAGTCACAAATGATCAAGGTGCAGAGAAGAAGAGACTTGGAATACTTGGCCCTAAATGGGATATCTATATCAAATTTCCTCTTCTCAAGGCTTGGTGATCATTAAAGAAGAGGGTTAGAAAGATTCTAAGAGTCACAGGTAGTAGATAACTAAGGAAAAAGTGTTTTCTGTGAACAGTTTGTACATGTAAATTAACAGTAGGAGAGACAACATGAACAAGACATTCAGGATTTCAGACAAGACAAAATCCTAGCATTGAGATGGAAGATGAGCCTGAAGTCCCACACAGAGCTAAGGAACTATTAGAAGCCTGTAGCCTCTGGAAAAGAGTAAGTCAGTTTTCTTTAAGGATACACTGGTGGATTGACCACCCTCCAGTGAAGGTCACACACCAAAAAGTATGGGTAATACCAATTGTACCTCATGAAATCTTTTAAAAAGTAGACACATGAGCGGCGCCACGGAGAGAGTGCAGATTGCACTCCACCATCTTTGCTCCAGTGACTGGGAAGTTGGGAAAGCCAGGTTCTGAGACAGACAGGCATAATATCGCTTGGGTCTCAGGCGGCTTGTGTGTATGCAGCTCTCAAGTGCGGGGCTGATCTGCAGTAACCAGCACGCCAGCTCTGCTGTGGGACTTCTGCCTGGCAGAGGGACCCCGCACTGGGCAGGAGCCTACCAGCTTTCCTTCCGTGACCTCTGTTCCCGCAGACTGCGCTGAAGAGACAGGTACCCCAAGCTCCCTATCTCCAATATAACATCACTTGGGACACGGCCTGTTGGGGCTTCTGTCTGTGCCCGAGAACGGGTCAGCGCTGTGGTCGTCTGGGTGCCAGATCTGCAGGCCAGCGCGTCTGCAGGTGAGCGGCGCCACGGAGAGAGTGCAAATTGCACTCCACCATCTTTGCTCCAGTGACTGGGAAGTTGGGACAGCCAGGTTCTGAGACAGACAGGCATAATGTCGCTTGGGTCTCGGGCGGATTGTGTGTATGCGGCTCCCAAGTGCGGGGCTGATCTGCAGTAACCAGCGCGCCAGCTCTGCTGTGGGACTTCTGCCTGGCAGAGGGACGCCCCCTCCCCCCCAGGAGAGATCACTCACCCCTGCACAGGGCAGGAGCCTACAAGCCTCCCTTTAGCGACCTCTGCTCCAGGAATCCACTAGGCTGAGCCTTTGGATGTGCAAGGCCTCCCCAATATAAGATCACTTGGGGCAAGGCACATTAGGGCTCCAAAGTCACTCAGGAGCAGGCAGGCCCCAGAAATCGGTGCCAGGGGAATCCTGGCAATCCAGGGGGGGGCAGAAATAGCTTTGCAGGCTCACAGGAGGTCCAACCAACAGCCAGTGGCAGCAGGACCAACTAACATCAGAGGTATCCAGATGGCAAAAGGCAAACTTAGGAATGTTACTAACAGAAATCAAAGTAATGTGGGACCATCCGAACCCAACTCTCCAACAGCAGCAAGTCCTGGATACCCCACCGCACCCGAAAGACAAGATCTGGATTTAAAATCACTTCTCATGATGCTATTAGAGGATCACAAGAAGGACACAAATAAATCTCATAAAGAGTTACAGGAGACCATGAATCAACGGTTAGAAACCCTTACAAAGGAAACACAAAAATCGCTTAGAGAAATGCAGGAGAACATGGATCAAAAGATGGAGGCGCACAAGGAGACAACACAAAAATCGCTTAACGAGATGAATCAACGGGTAGATGCACTCACAAAGGAATCACAAAATTGGCATAAAGAAATGCAGAAGAATATGGGTCAACAGGCGGATGCCCATAAGGAGGCAACACAAAAATTGCTTACAGAAATGAATCAACGGTTAGATACCCTTACAAAGGAAACACGAGAACTGCTTAAAGAAATGCAGGAGACGATGGATCAACAGATGGATTCCCATGAGGAGGAAACACAAAAATCACTCAGAGAAATGCAGGAGAACGTGGGTCATCAGGAAGAAATCCTGAAAGAGGCAATGCAAAAGTACCTTTAAGAAATACAGGAAAATACAAACAAACAAGTGAAGGATCTCAGCAAATCCATCCAGGAACTAAAAAAGGAAGTAGAAACAACTAAGAAATCACAAAGGGAGACAACTTTGGAGATAGAAAACCTTGGGAAGAAATCAGGAGTCATAGATGCAAACATAAACAATAGAATACAAGAGATGGAAGAAAGAATCTCAGGTGCTGAAGATTCCATAGAAAGCATCGACTCAACAGTCAAAGAAAATGCAAAATGCAAAAAAAGTGTAACCCAAAACATCCAGGAAATCCAGGACACAATGAGAAGACCAAACCTAAGGATTATAGGTATAGACGAGAGTGAAGATTTGCAACTTAAAGGGCCAGTAAACATCTTCAACAAAATTATGGAGGAAAACTTCCCTAACCTAAAGAGAGAGATGCCGATGAACGTACAAGAAGCCTACAGAACTCCAAACAGACTGGACCAGAACAGAAATACCTCCCGTCACATAATAATCAAAACACCGAATGTTCTAAACAAAGAAAGAATACTAAAAGCAGTAAGAGAAAAGGGCCAAGTAACACACAAAGGAAGACCTATCCGAATCACATCAGACTTCTCACCAGAGACTATGAAAGCCAGAAGATCCTGGGCAGATCTCATGCAGACACTAAGACAGCACAAATGCCAGCCTAGACTACTATACCCAGAAAAATTCTCAATCACCATAGATGGAGAGACCAAGATATTCCATGATAAAACCAAATTTTCACAATATCTTTCCACAAATCCAGCCCTGCAACGGATAATAGGTGGAAACCTCCAATACAGGGAGAGAAACAACACCCTGGAAAAAATGAGATAATAACCTTCTTGAATCAAACCCAAAAGTAGATAACCACTCAAACATAAAGATAGTGTCAAGAATGGCTGATGGCAATAATCACTATGCCTTAATCTCTCTTAATATCAATGGTCTCAATTCCCCAATTAAAAGACATAGACTAGCAGACTGGATACGTAAACAGGACCCAGCATTTTGCTGCATGCAGGAAACGCACCTCAGTGTCAAAGACAAACACTACCTCAGAGTAAAAGGCTGGAAAACAATTTTACAAGCAAATGGCCCCAAGAAACGAGGTGGAGTAGCCATCCTAATATCGGATAAAATTGATTTTCAACCTAAAGTCATCAAAAAAGACACAGAAGGACACTACATACTGATCAAGGGAAAAATCCACCATCAAGAACTCTCAATTCTGAATGTCTATGCTCCAAATGCAAGGGCACCCTCATTCGTAAAAGAAACTTTACTAAAACTCAAAGCTCACATCGCACCGCACACAATAATAGTGGGTGACTTCAACACCCCGCTCTCTGAAATGGATCGTTCAGGAAAGCAGAAACTAAACAGGGACACAGTGAATCTAATTGATGCCTTGGACCAAATGGAACTAACTGATAAATATAGAACATTTCATCCTAGAGCTAAAGAATACAACTTCTTCTCAGCTCCTCATGGTACCTTCTCCAAAATTGACCATATAATTGGTCACAAATCAGACCTCAACAGATACAAGAAGATAGAAATAATCCCATGGCTCCTATCAGATCACTATGGAATAAGGGTGGTCTTCAATGGCAACAAAAACAAAAGAAAACCCACGTACACATGGAGGCTGAACAATGCTCTACTCAATGATAACTTGGTCAAGGTGGAAATAAAGAAAGAAATCAAAGACTTTTTGAAAGTTAATGAAAATGAAGGTACAACATACCCTAATTTATGGGACACAATGAAAGCAGTGCTAAGAGGAAAATTCATAGCCCTGAGTGCCGCCAAAAAGAAACGGGAGACAGCATACACTAACAGCTTAATGGCACACCTGAAAGCCCTGGAACAAAAAGAAGCAAATACACCAAAGAGTAGTAGAAGGCAGGAAATCATCAAACTCAGGGCTGAAATCAATCAAGTAGAAACAAATAAAACCATACAAAGAATCAACAAAACGAGGAGTTGGTTCTTTGAGAAAATCAACAAGATAGATAAGCCCTTATCCAGACTAACCAGAGAGCACAGAGATAGTATCCAAATTAATAAAATCAGAAACGAAAAGGGAGAGATAACAAGAGAAACTGAGGAAATTCAAAAAATCATCAGATCCTACTACAAAATCCTGTATTCAACACAACTAGAAAATCTTGAGGAAATGGACAATTTCCTTGACAGATACCAAGTACCAAAATTAAATCAGGATCAAATAGACCATCTAAACCGTCCTATAACCCCTGAAGAAATAGAAGTTGTCATTGGAAGTCTTCCAACCAAAAAAAGCACAGGTCCAGATGGTTTTAGTGCAGAATTCTATCAGACCTTCAAAGAAGACCTAACACCAATACTCTTCAAACTGTTCCACAAAATAGAAACAGAAGGAACACTACCCAACTCGTTCTATGAAGCCACAATTACACTAATACCAAAAGCACACAAAGATCCGACAAAGAAAGAGAATCTCAGGCCAATCTCTCTTATGAATATCGATGCAAAAATACTCAATAAAATTCTTGCCAACCGAATCCAAGAACACATCAAAACGATCATCCACCATGATCAAGTAGGCTTCATCCCAGGGATGCAGGGATGGTTCAATATAAGGAAATCCATCAATGTAATCCACTCATAAACAATCTCAAAGAAAAAAACCACATGGTCATCTCATTAGATGCTGAGAAAGCATTTGACAAAATTCAGCATCCTTTCATGCTAAAGGTCTTGGAAAGATCAGGAATTCAAGGCCCATATCTAAACATAGTAAAAGCAATTTACAGCAAACCGGTAGCCAGCATCAATCTAAATGGAGAGAAACTTGAAGCAATCCCACTAAAATCAGGGACTAGACAAGGCTGCCCTCTCTCTCCATATCTTTTCAATATAGTACTTGAAGTTCTAGCTAGAGCAATTAGACAACAAAAAGAGATCAAAGGGATACAAATTGGAAAGGAAGAAGTCAAACTATCACTATTTGCAGACGATATGATAGTATACTTAAGCGACCCAAAGAACTCCACCAGAGAACTCCTACAGCTGATAAACGACTTCAGCAAAGTGGCCGGATATAAAATCAACTCAAGCAAGTCAGAAGCCTTCCTATACTCAAAGGATAAGCAGGCTGAGAAAGAAGTAAGAGAAATAATACCCTTCACGATAGCCACAAACCATATTAAGTATCTTGGCGTGACTCTAACCAAACAAGTGAAAGATCTGTATGACAAGAACTTCAAGTCTCTGAAGAAAGAAATTGAAGAAGACCTCAGAAGATGGAAAAATCTGCCATGCTCATGGATTGGCTGGATTGGCAGGATTAATATAGTAAAAATGAGCATCTTACCAAAAGTAATACACAGATTCAATGCAATCCCCATCAAAATCCCAACTCAATTCTTCATAGAGTTAGAAAGAGCAATTCAAAAATTCATCTGGAATAACAGAAAACCCAGAATAGCTAAAACTATTCTCAAGAGTAAAAGAACCTCTGGGGGAATCAGTATCCCGGACCTCAAGCTGTACTACAGAGCAATAGTGTTAAAAACTGCATGGTATTGGTACAGTAACAGACATGTAGATCAATGGAACAGAATTGAAGACCCAGAAATGAATCCACACTCCTATGGTCACTTGATCTTTGACAAAGGAGCTAAAACCATCCAGTGGAAAAAAGATAGCCTTTTCAACAAATGGTGCTCGCTCAGCTGGAGGTCAACATGCAGAAGAATGCAAATTGACCCATCCTTATCTCCTTGCACTAAGCTCAATTCTAAGTGGATCAAAGATCTCCACATAAAACCAGACACACTGAAACTAATAGAAGGGAAACTAGGGAAGAACCTTGAACATATGGGCACAGGGGAGAATTTCCTGAACAGAACTCCAATAGCTTATGCTCTAAGATCAAGAATAGACAAATGGGACCTCATTAAATTACAAAGTTTTTGCAAGGCAAAAGACACTGTCAAAAAGACAAAGCGGCAACCAATTAACTGGGAAATGATCTTTACCAACCTTACATCCGACAGAGGGCTAATATCCAAGATATACAAAGAACTCAAGAAGTTAAAGTCCAGAGAGGCAAGTAACCCTATAAAGAAATGGGGTACAGAGCTACACAAAGAGTTCTCACCTGAAGAATATCTAATGGCTGAGAAGCACCTAAAGAGATGTTCATCATCCTTAGTCATTAGGGAAATGCAAATCAAAACAACCCTGAGATTCTATCTCACACCAGTCAGGATGGCTAAGATCAAAAACACAGGAGACAGCAGTTGTTGGCAAGGATGTGGAGAAAGAGGAACACTCCTCCACTGCTGGTGGAATTGCAAGCTGGTACAACTACTCTGGAAAGCAGTCTGGCGGTTCCTCAGAAAACTGGGCATGACACTCCCGGAGGATCCGGCTATACCACTCCTGGGCATATACCCAGAGGCTTTACCTGCATGCAATAAGGACACATGCTCCACTATGTTCATAGCAGCCTTATTTATAATAGCCAGAAGCTGGAAAGTACCCAGATGTCCCTCAACGGAGGAATGGATTCAGAAGATGTGGTATATCTACACAATGGAATACTACTCTGCAATTAAAAACAATGAATTCACAAAATTCCTAGGCAAATGGTCAGATCTTGAAAATATCATCCTTAGTGAGGTAACCCAATCACAAAAGAACACACATGGTATGCAGTCACTGATAAGGGGATATTGACCCAGAATCTCGGAATACCCTAGACACAATCCGCATATCAATAGATTTCTAAAAAGGTGGTAGGAGAGACCCCTGGTCCTGGAAAGACTGGATGTAGGGGAACGCCAGGACAGAGTAACGAGAGGGGGTTGAATGGAGAAAAGAGGGAGGGAAGGGGGCTTATGGGACTTTCGGGGAGGGAGGTAACGGGAAAGGGGAAGTGATTTGGAATGTAAATTAAAAAAAAATAAAAAAAAAAGTAGACACAAAGTGGGGTGGGTAGGCAAGAGGTCTGTGCGAAGGTGAATATGATCAAAATGTACTGTATGAAATTCTCAGGACACTATTAAAAGATGAGGAAAAAGCAATTACCTAATTCAGTAAGCCTCTTCTACCATACATTTAAACCATAATGTATTATGATACTACAGGCCCATAAGCCACAGGGCTAGTAGACCATAGGCTGACCTTTCTAAAACTGCCAAGTCAGAGTAAACTGGATTATCTAATTTTTTCTGACAAAAAATATCAAGACATCATAAATTGTTAAAAAAGCTTTCTCATTCAACTCTCTCACTCTGCATACAGAATGTACATATACAATCTGAAGCAGTATTCTAAAATTTCAGAATCACTAATTAAAAACTCATAGAAATCTTGTAATGTCAAATGTGAATGGCTAGCTCACCTAAGCAATACTCCTGAATTAGAAGAGGCATATTTTAAGTTAATTTCTTGGGGACATTTTGGATTTTTGTATGTGCATTCTAGATCACATATGAGAGATGAATAGAACAAGAAAAGCCACAGTTAACCTGATCCTGTACTTATTCAATATAATATTCAACATCTTTGCAAGATCAATAGTACAATTAGAGGCAATAAAAGGGAAATAAATAGGAAAAGAGAAAGTTGAAGTATGTTTATCTGCAGATAATATGACATTATTTTAAATATTTTTAAAAAAGACCCTACAGACACCACCAGAAATTTTCCATAGCCAATAAAAACTTTCAACAAATTAGCAGGATAAAAATGAACACACAAAAATTAGTAGTCTTTTATATAAGTGACAATAATACTGAAAAAGAATTCGGGAAAATAGTGCCTTTCACAATTGTCTAAAAATTAAAACAACTCTGGATAACTCTAATCAAGCAAGTGAAAAGTCTTTGATAAAAAAAAAAAAAACAGGAACAAACTTTAAGACACTGAAGAAAGAAATGGAACACCAGAAGATGGAAAGACCTTCCATGCTCATGAATTAATAGTACTAATTTTGTGAAAAATACCAATCCTATGAAAACAATCTACAGATTCAGTGCAATTCTGTGTTGTGGGAATAACTGACTACATACTCTCTCTCATCTGTGTTTCCTAGTCCCAGGTTTCAGATTTGAGAGTGTATCTTGCAGAAACCGTCGTAGTAAAAGGTTATTGTGGTGGTAGTGGTGGTACAATAGAGATAGTATAGATGAGTAAAAGTGTTCTGAACAGTGAAATGGCAAAAAATATGGAATGACTTTAAGTAGAGTGGGATCCAATAAATACATAGGAAAGAAGGGTGAGCATATAACTTCTTCTTCAAGTACTAACTGATGTATACAGATGGTGCAATGCCTGTTTTCAAGGAATGAAGCAACTGACAGTTTTATCCAGCTATGGTGCTTACGAAGCACCCCAATAGCAGCCAGTTTGGCAGTTGTACTGGCTGGTGTTGTGTGTCAACTTGATACAGGCTGGAGTTATTACAGAGAAAGGAGTCTCCCGTGAGGAAATGCCTCCATGAGACCTAGGTATAAGTTATTTTCTCAGTTAGTGATCAAGTGGGGAGAACCCAGTCCATTGTGGGTGGTGCCATGTCTGGGCTGGTAGTCTTGGGTTCTATAAGAAAAAAAGCAAGCAAGCCAGTAAGAAATATCCCTCCATGGCCTCTGCATCAGCTCCTGCTTCCTGACCTGCTTGAGTTCCAGTCCTGACCTCCTTTGGTGATGAACAGCAATTTGGAAGTGTAAGCTGAATAAACCATTTCCTGCCCAACTTGCATCTTGGTCGTGATGTTTTGTGCAGGAATAGAAACTCTGACTAAGACAGCATTATAATCTGGAGCGTGCAATAGTAACATGAGTACCTTGGGTAACCAAAAGTTCTCTAATTGGAGTTCAGGCCCAATCATAAAGATGGAATTTATTCCCAGGTTTGGGCTACTCAATGAGCCTGCTTACAATGCAAGATCTAACTCAAGCCATTTGTGTGGCAAACCCAGTCTTGTGGAAAGTTAGAAACTATTAATAGTCTCCTAAAGAGAAACCTAAACATTATATTCAGAGAATTCAATTTCCCTGAGTCAAACTACTGCCTGCTAGCCCTGTTCAGATTTTGGAATATGCCTACTTATCAGGTCCTCATACCTTTTGAGGTTCTGTATGGAAGGCCTGTAAACATTCACGATCTTGTATTGGAGCATGGAACCACAGACATGTGACCTGTGTTACCCAACTGACAAAATTTCAACAGATTCTGTCATAGATACAAACAGGACTTCCCAGGGAGGGCCAAAGAAGACCCCAGGTAGGGACATAGAGGACCCTTAGGAGGGACAAAAGGACCCTTAAGAGGGACAAAGAGAACCCCTACCTCTTATTCTGGAAACTTGATCGAATTAAAAACACCAGGTCCCAAAATAGGACGTGCTTATCTTTTATGGGAGGGTTCAAATTCTGTTTTCTTGTCCACTCCCATGGCAGCTAACTCACAGAATTAAAGATTCCCGCATCTATCACATCTGTGACAATCCCTGGACAGCTACTGAACCGCCTGAGACTACAACAGCTGCCCGGGAAGCTGCAGGTTCCAGGTACACCTGTGAACCACTAGATGACCTCTGACTGCTCTTCAAGTGTCAGCACTCTTCAGATTCAGATAAGTTCCCATAAACAAGAGAGGCATCCTGTTAAGGTATCAATCTCTAATGATTAAAATGTTTCTGGTGACACTTTTTTATTGGTGACCCTTCAAGCAGGCTTGATGGAGTGCCCTTTAATATCCCTCCAAGACTCCAGTGTTCTTTGAACCAGATTCCAAGAAATAGACAGATGGAAATGAGATCCAAGTTACAAGTAACATTGTACCACCACTGATTCTGGTGCTATAGAAAGATGCATTCCAAAACCAACACTGGGTAAAGGGCTCATACAGTTCTGCCATTTTTCATTCTTTGAGAAAGGGCGGGCCTTTTACTCTGAGATGGACCTACAAAAGGAGAAATGTTTTTGGAAGTACTCTTATATTTGAGTCTGAGCCCCAGTCAAAGTTCTCTCTTTAGTTCTTTCCTGGTTGATACCTGTGTGAAAAAAACAAAATTGTCAGGGACAAATCTATGTCACAATATATATGATAAATTTCTCTGGGCAAGAATGGCTAACCAACTCCAAGGACCACTTCCAATCTTATACCTCTGTGTGCAGAGTTCATGAGCCTAACAAGATACGTTAAGATTCACTGTAAGTTATAAAGTTGTTCTAAAAGATTTCTTGCCTATACCTGTGGGATACTTACAGAGTATCAACTCCCAACTGATCAAAATAACCTGGTGGCCACACAGGCCTTCCAGAGCTAATCTTACTTTCCAGGCTGAATCTGGCAGGACTAAAATGACCCAAAGGCCCACTAACATACCTGCATGGATTTGGGAAACCCTGTGGCATACACAAAGCATAGCCTACATGGAAGTGGTTTCAACTACTCTCATGTTTCAATGAGAGGACATTTCTAAATTCTGGATCCACTGATTTTATACTAATTGTACCCCAATCACAGGCCACCAACAGATTCAGCTTCTCTGTAGCTATTGCAAACTTGGCCTAAAGAAAACTCAGAGTGTCCCATGGCTTCACACTGGTGCCTTTACAAAAGGAGAGACTTACTTGGGGAATTGGCACAGGCTTGAAGATTGCAAGACAATTACAATGGGCCAAATTAGAAAAAAACCTTTATTAGAAAAGGCCTTGATATCTAAAGTAGACACAGTGTTGGAACGTTATTATGAGAAAAATGAAATGGAGAGGTACATAAATTTGGGGTTAAAAGAATGAATAAAGGCCACAGAATAGAATTTCCAGAGCTTTGTGGCTCCTGTGACCCGTGAGAGGGCTTATACAGAAGCCAAACACAATCTTCTGGTCATTTTAGTTCAAATGAGATCTGAACTCACTATGGGACAATGACTCACTCTCCTAAATTGTGAGGCTAAACATAGTCATATTTTCACTTCTTAGGGTATCCCCATTCTTCTGCAAAATAACCTCCAGTTACTGTGATGAAACTTTCTGTGTCCTAACCATCCATGTTCCTTTACTAAATAAGGCAATTAAATATCACATTAAAATGGGACTTTCTTTGGATCACCAGCTGCTAGATAATGACAGAGATTCCTTTTATATTTATTATAAGCTTTAGCACTATAGCTGGGTAGATTCTGAGATATTTGAACTGGACAATACTGGCTTACCCTATGTGCTATTACCTGGCCCATTACCTCTCAGTCTCTAGTTCCAGCACCTGCTTCTTTATCCTTGTTTGGCTGGTGACTTCTTCCCATGGCTGACTCTTTTCCTAAATTCTATCTCTGCTGGAAGTTCCACCTATTCTTTCCTCCTTTTCTATAGGCCACCAGATTTTTATTAAACCAATCAGAAAGTGAGAGAGGGTATGTTTGCAATACATGATGTAGTCATATGAATATCAATACCAAAGTCTGGTCTGCACTCAACTCTCTGCCACATGGAAATCAACATTTGAAATAATACAAAGACAATCTTTGCATAGTGCACAAAAAGATCACCCCAGCATCATATGATCAGACTCACAGAATTAGGAGAAATTATTCAAAATGCCAGTGTTGTATTCATGGGATATTGATGGGTACTTCTATGAAGCAAAACACAATGACAGTATGTTTTTCTTTCAGATTGTCAACTGGAAAATGGAACCCAAAAGAAATGGTATCTAGATTTCATCCAAATTTGTCCTTTAGCATTTACTCCCAACAAAAATTATGTATGGTAAATTAATAATACACTTACTCTTGTCAATTTCTCATGTGAGGTTTACAAACACTCCTTCAATCTTACTGGACTCTGGTACACTGCTTAGCTGGTCATAGTCACAGTACAATACTAAACAAAGTTTTGTTAATCATGATGTTGAGGAACTTTCCTCATTAACCTTGTCTCTTTATGTTCTGAAAGAGGAAACTCAATGGCTGAGTTCTGAGATTAAACTGGCTAATGAAAGGTTTCCTGAACTCCTAAACTAAAAATGACCTCCTCCAAGGTATATACATCTTACAGTAGACAGTGGTGTCGGAGAAATCATCATTCTTATTGTTACCTATGTCAAAGTATGCACAAAATTCTTAAGATGGTTTTCTTCCTCTCATAAGGGAGAAACTTCCTCAGCTATTTTTCTAATTGCTTTCAGTAGGATTTATAGTACTATGAACATTTTCTTTTTTATGTGTTACAGATGATATCCTACTCATGACAAGCTTCAAGTACATGTATCATTACCAAATGACTGTCTGAAGCTATGAATCATTACCATTGACTAAGTTTTATCATGGCTCCTTAGATAAATCCTCTTCTGAATCACTGCCAAACCATAGGCACTCTTTAATGGCAGTTAGGGTGATCTCTTGAGAGAGTCTAATGACAGATCAGAAGTTAGAAAGACTCTCTGGTAGGCAAACAGATAGGGAGAGAGGGCCATGGTTTGGTAATAAAGGTTCCAAATTTCCAAGATGGCCAGCTTCTTCCTCATCCTCTTGAGACAAAAGCCTCATAGCCTTTGTCTTCAACCCATAAGCTCCTGTCGGTGGAGTCACTCAATAGTTCAGAACATATTACACAACTTGAGAAACAACCATCCTATCTTTCTTCAATCTGACTAACCTCCAAAGTAAGGAAGGAAAATATTTCAGTGGCTTTAATAACTCTAACCCTCAAGAAAAGACTTCATATTTTGTCTATTCAAGTCACTTACTCCTCTGCTTTGCAGAGGGTCTTTTTCTGTCTGCTGTGTTTCCATATTCTCATTCCTAAATAAATATATTCCTTTAGCTTCCAATTCTATTTGCAGTGGATATGATTTCTGTTGTTACCTGGGTGTTCAGTTAACAAGGGGGTGGATTTGTGGTAGTTACATTTGTTAACTTGATAAGTCACAGACTAACCACAAAGAAGGTGACCTGACAGTCAGGATTCATCATTCTGCTTCTGCAATGTTGCCTATGTTCCTGTTACCATGTTTTCATTGCCATGACGGACTGTACTTTTTTTTTAGCAAACCAAATAAATCCTTCTTTTCGAACATGGCTTTCCTCAGGTACTTTGTTGTAGGAACAGGACAAGTAGCTAATATAAGTGTGCCAATAAAAATGTTCTGGTGTCATACATTTCTATAAACTCCAAATGACTAATGAGAGGAAGCAGTAACCTCTGTATTACCATATTTGCTAAGGTTTAGTTTACTATGGTTCAATCTCCCAGTTGTTGGTTGGTCTTGAACTCTACAGACTCTTTTGTATGAAAAGTCCCCTTCATTCCCTCCAACCTAAAATGTCTTACATGCAATTATTTACCCTCACAGACTTGGGTCTCAGCTTTTAATACAGTTTGGGGCTCAGAATGGAAGGTGAGCAAAGGTTACATCCAGATGCATTCTTTACGAGCACAGGCCGCCTGCTGTTTTCCTCACTGTAACGGGATTTTTGAGTCAGGAGGCGTCCCTGGGCTTCTTGCTCTGAGGAAACTTTCTATCCGGAGTTGCGAAGTATAGGTCTAGTAGGAAATTGGCAGCCCAGCACGCAAACCCGCCGCCGGAAATTCCGGACCTCGGAGCAGGAAAAAAGCTCCTTGGCGCACGCGCCCTGGTGATTGAGGGGGGTGGGGGGGAGACGGAAACTGGACGCTCGAGTTAGGCGTACTTTTTGGCGGCGGTTGTGTTTACTGTGGGGAAGAAGTTTAGCAGCCGTCTAGAACAAGGAGGGAGGCCGGGAGGAGGATGCGGCTTGGCCAGGGGGTGCCCGCTGCAGGAGCTCGCTGCCACCTCAGCCTCGGCCCCCGGGGCCGCCGAGGGCCCGCCCGCCGTTCCGCGTGTCCGGGTAGGTGTTCGGGCCGCTGGCCGGTGCTGGGTCGGCTCCCTCTCTTTGGTGCTCCAGCCCACGCCCTCCGGCCCTGCCCCCCTTCCTCTCCCGACCCCCCCCCCCGCCCCGCCCCGCTCCTCTGCTCTCCTTCAGGCCCGTCTGCTTCCTCTGGACGTCCCTACCCCTTCCGGAGTCTGCTGCTTCGGTCCCAGGCCCCCCCTTTGCTCGCGTCGAATCTATACCCACACCTTTATTTCTGTTCCTGTCTTCCCGAAGCAAAGAACTGCACCCCTTTATAGTCTTCATCCGTCCCCTCAAGCATGGGTTCTGCAAACTGTCGTCCCTGTTAGCTCATTTTAGGGCGATTTAAGCTCCCCGGACCAGGAGTGTCCGTCTCCAACCTTATTCTTGCCCCTAACAGCTCATATTTACCAGGACGTGACAAGCCAGCCCCGTGATTAAGAGTCTAATTCTTCATTATTGAAAATTTGTCTTCCCTTTTTATCTTTTGCTGCTGCCTTTCCCTCTAATTTTCTGTCTTAAGTATGTATATCTGTGTTGGCCAAAAGGAAATGGGTGGTAGAATTTTCACCCTCCAAGAAATTGACACTCCCTATAGAAATAAAAGCCACTCCTTCTGTGTCCTTGACTGAATACAATGCTTAAGCTGTCTGCCGATTTTCCCCAAGTGTCTGATGCTTTGTATATATCTGAATAATTCTGGGCTTAGTTTGCCCCATTAGGAGGCTTTTCTTATTTTCTTCTACAGTTGAAACCCACTGTTTATTAGAATGGAAAGAGTAGTAAAAGGCTTATAACTGGGAAAATTACTCCCCCCCCCATAATAGGAGTAGCAGAATATTTCAAATTATTCCATCATTCCTAAGAGAAATGTTGCTTCATGGTTAGGAGTTCAGAGAGTGTAGTTGAATTGCCAAACATTCTACCCAGCAAGCTCTGTTCTGGCTTTGAGAAAATCATTTAACTTTTCCAGCCTTTAGTAGTCTTATAACTACAAAGGAAATGGTGATAATACTCTTTGGTAGTAGTGCTTGAACAAGTTAAATGCAGTTAAAGTACCTATCAGTGCCTGGAATGTGGTAAGTGCTACTGAAATGTTACCCTTTTTATAGCCTCACTTGATTTAAGTGTTGGTAAGTTGATTCTAAGAGAGGAAAGTAAGAATTGAGAGGTACTGTGTTGTTTTTACTTAACGTCCAGTTTTGGTGTATATAAGGTTTGTACTGCATTATTATGCCAATTAATATATGTATGTATATTTCAAATACATGTTTTAGCTTTATTTGTGTTCCCTATTTTTGTATAGGAAAATGAGTTCCTGTTTCAAATATCTGTTTGGAACTTGTAAATCTTTATCATTGCTTTCAGAATAAATGAAATGAAGTACATAGCAGATTTTTCACAGTGGAAAAATTACATAACAATACTAGTATTATAGGTGAAATATTCGGAGTTGGGTTGGTAGTCTACACATGACTTTTATATTGAATTACACGAGGCAAAAACTTGCCTTCATCTAGAATACTGGCAATTCTTTTCCTTGCTCCTCTTACATTCATTCATATTCCTAAGCCTTTACCTATTCCAAGTACCAGGAGATAAAGTAATTTGGGCAAGAAGTGATGAAACTTTAGAATAGTAAGAACAGAGTTGAAGTAGCTTTCATGAATATCTGAGAGGCAAAATTGATAGGACTTAGTAATGACTTAGGACTTAGTAAAGGACTTAGTAATTTGGGACCTCAGAGAGAGGAAAAGGCTGGTACCTGAAGTATGTATAAAGAGGCAAGTGTCCATCCTAAGTATGGATGGGTATTATAGGTACACAGTGTCTACAGAGGCCAGGAGATGGCATCAGCTCTTCTGAAATTGGAATGACAGATGATTGTGAGCCTTCATGTCAGAGCTGGAAACTGAAACCAGGTCCTCTGCAAGAGGTCCAAGTGCCCCTAGCCACTGAGCAATCTCTACAGAGCCCAGGAAGCAATTTTGAATGTAGCCAAGAAATCAGTTAAAAACAACAAAATACACATTGGTTTTAGTGACATGCAGACAGTTTTGAGTTCTTTAGTTCACCCACAAACTATTTGATGTCTAAATTTGGTTTTAATTGCCAAAGCTACCACTATGAACATAGAGGGATTAAAAATCTATAAGCTACCACTGTCAACATAGAGGGATTAAAAATCTATAGCATGAACCATATTTTCCTTCTTGACCTCCAGCCCATATGTATGTATGTGTATACACACACACACACACACACACACACACACACACACACACACACACACGTTTTGCTTAGTGACATTTGGATACATATCTGTAACCTCTCCTTTTTTAAAAGACTCACTATCAAATACTGAGTTCTAGACTTAACTATGTGTAAGTAACAATGGCCAGGTAGATGAGTAATTGTTACTCTAGTATGAATAGTGCGATCAAAGCAGTTTGTTTAAGCTGACTTGGAAAAAGAGTGACATTGGGATAGAGTGTTTAATAGCAAGTTGAACTTGAGTGGGTAGTATAGTAGGTGGGAAGTATAAAGACATACTTCAGTTGTTTTTGACAGCATGTATAGGCAAGGGTTTTCAATGCTGTGGCTGGCAAAGCCTTAGTTCAGCAGGATCCTAGTCAAAGAAAACAATGATTTGAAAGAAAAGATGCTTAAGGTGTACCTTATATTATTTTCAATCTCTTCATAGGTGAGGCTGATCTTGATCTTCAGTCCTGCAGTGCAGGGAATACATGCATATATTGCATATCTGGTAAAATGGTTTGAAATTGTTTCACATCTCCCCTTTTGTGCCTGCATGTGTATTTGTACATGCCATGGTTCATGTCTAGAGGTCAGAAGACAATGTGAGGGAGTGACTTCCTTCTGCCATGGGATTCAGGGATTGAACTCAGGTTGTTAGGCTTGGCTGCAGGTACACTTGCCTGTCCAAGTTAGTCTTCTTAAATTCTATGTTCAGAAAGTTTCGACTTTTGCAGTCTTTTTTTTTTTACAGTTTTTTATTGCCTTTGACATTCACCACACCTGTGATCTACATGCCTCTTAGTTTTGTAGGTCTGATTAAGTAACAATTGTTTTTCATATGATCTTCAGTTGCTGTTAATATTTCTTAATTATTAGCATAATATCTGAATTGTGTAACATAACTCTATGCAACTTAAGTTTGTATAGCTGAAAGCTAGCAAATTTATAACTTAAGGGGCCAAGGGTAACATACAGCTTTAGTTCCATCATCTAAAAGTCTGAGATAGGGAGATTGTCAGTTTCAGGGACTCAGGGACTACGGAGTGAAGCGGCATCTGTGACATATATAAAGTCAATATCGTCTTTATATTAAAATTTCATTTCATTGTCCCCCTACCCTTGGGATTACTGTTTGTTAGAAGTGAAAAGTATAACAAAAGGAGCAGTCTTATTCTCTTAGTAGCTAATGCAGCTATATTACTTTAGATTTATTAAAAAGAACATATTGATACTTAGGAGATGGCTCAGTAGTTAAGATCACTGGCTGCTCTTCCAGAGGACCTGAGTTTAGTTCCCAGCTCCCTTATAACTGAGAACTGTCTTTAACTCCCTCCTCAAGGGGACCATTGCTTTTTTCTGGCCTCCATGAGAATTGTATACATGTGGTTCACAGACACATAAGCAGACAAAACACCCACACATAACAAAATGAAAAGTGAAATAAAAGAAGATATTTTTGCTTCCTACATGGTTGTGTTTTCTGAAGCAAATTAAGTTTTGAAAGTTTTATATAAAGAGTATTTGTAAACTTCTCACTTGCCCCTACCCCAAGTAATTAATTCAAGAGACAGTTTTTGAAGCTGTTATCAGTTTACAGCAAAATTCAACAGAAGGTACAAAGATTTCTCATTTTTTTCTGTGCCCAAATTCACATAGTTTTCAACATTATTGCTCTCATCTACCAGAATGGATCATTTTTTTCAGTTGATTAATCTGAATTAACATATTGTTATTACTCTATATATCTACATTAAGAACAACTCCTACTATATATTCTATGAAATTCATCAAATTTTTATTTACCATCATGATAATGTCATATAGAGTATGTTAACTGCCATAGAAATTCTGAGCTCCACCCATTCATCCACCTGTCCTCAATCCCTGGAAAACTACTAACTTTAAAAAAACCCAAAAAACCTATTTTGCTTTTTCCAAAATGTGATGTGAGTCATACAATGTAGACTTTTTTATTCTAGTTTCTTTTATTCAGTGTGCTTTTTAGCTTCCTCAAGGTTTCATGACTTGAATAGGATATTGCTTTTTAATGCTGAGTAGTATTCCATTGCATAGATGTCCCACCATTTGCTTATTTGGCTTATTAAAAGACATCTTCAAAGTTTTGCCAATTAAGAATATAGTTGTTATGAACAACCATTTTGTGGAGACATAAAATTTCAACTTCTTTGGATAAATAACAAGCAGTGTAGTTGTTGTGTGTAAGATTATGTTTCATTTGACGACACGTTGACCAAATAGCTTTTAAAACGATTATATCAGTAGATAGCCTCCAGCAGTGAATAAAACAGTTTGTTTCATATTTTTCTTTGCATTTGGGGTTGTCAGTGTTTTGGACTTTGAGCATTTAATAAGTGTATATGTGATGGTTCATTATTATAATTTGTATTTCTCTAATATAGAATGAGAAGTGTCTTCATGTAGATGTTTGGTATTTGTGTGCTCTCTGTCTTATTGGTTTTTTTTTTTTTACTGTATTTCAAGGTCTCCTTTTGTGTTGCAGTTGTTTTGGTTGTTATCAACTGCCCACCTGGCTTGTCTTTTGGTTCTCTTAACAGTGTCTTTTCATGAGTTCGAAAAAAAATTATCAATTTACATCTATTTTTGAACAGATTTTGCTCTTCGGTTTCATCTTTAAAGTCACCATTAAATCCACGGCCATTTAGAGTTTTTCCTGTTTCTTTTAGTTGTATTGAGGCAGTTTTCTACCCTCCCCAAGAATGGAGTGGGAGACAGGAAAGAAGAGACAGTGAAGACCAATGGGAAGTACTTTATTGTTGATTTGTGTCTAACAACCTTAAATGGGATAGAAACAAACTTAGAATAGATTCCCATGCAGGATTTAAATGCAACAGTTTTGAACTTTGAATAGTGGTGGGATACTAGTTCTTATGGCTTGAATGAGATGTCTCCCATAACCTCTGGCATTTGGATGCTTGGTACCCAGTGGAGCTGTTTGGGAAGTTTAGGAGGTGTGGGCTTCCTAGAGGAAGTGTGTCACCGGGTAACAGACTTTGGTAGTTTAAAGACTCAGTTGCTAGTTTGTTGTCTATGCTTCCTGCTTGCCATTCAGCATTAAGTGAATAACTGCTCCTGCCTTCATATCTACTGGTTTCCTACCATAAAACACTCTGGATGGTAATCCCAATAAAGCCTTCCTTCTATAAGTTGCTTTGGTCATGGTGCTTTATCACAGCAGTAGAAAAGTAACTAGTACAACACCAGAAAGCTGTTATAGTTCTGAGAATTGTGATAGCTCAAAAGCTCTCAAGGTTTTTGGTTTGCCAAAGATGAGCAGTTGCTTGTGGAGTAAGTTTACAGCTAAGGGAGTAGCAAATTTTGGAGGCTGCAGGAATGAATTCCTGTCTACAGCTGAAGTTTGTAGTGTCACAACTAGTGGCAAAAATGAGCCCTCTCTGTGCCTCTGGTCCAGTTCTGGAAGCAAGACCTGAAAGGATCAGCTCAGGAACTTTGGAAAGGTTATGGAACACTTGCCCCTCCCAGAAGGGAGATGCTAAATTACATTCCTCAGACTACAAGGAGGTCCCTGCAGCTAGTAGTGGCCCAGAGTTATTCAGAGACTGTTGGCCACCTACCTCATTCCCTCACAACCAATTAGTTTAAAGGTAAAACTGTTCTGCCAATCACATTGTGCCTAATGGCGGCTGCCCAGAGAACTGTATAAAGGTCTGTTGTACAGGCAGTGCATGGTCATTCTCTCCCTATGTGCAGGGTGACCCCAGCATGCTGGATTAAATAAAATTCCTCTTGCTTTTTGCATGGATTCCCGTCTCCACTTTGTTCACTCTGGGTCCCAGGTAGGTTAAGGCTCCAGAGTCTTACAGTCCAACCAAGCCTCCTTACCAAAGGAGAAGCCCTAGTCCTCAGTGGGCCTGTCCTCAGAGTCTTGAGTTAGGTTCTTCTTCACCAAAGAAATAAGCTGACTGAGTGACAGGCAGTAGAGTCTTCAGTCAGGCTTCTTTTCCCCTGTAAAGAGCAGGAGCATCTGGGGAATGGGGTAAGGTACATGGCTAGGCCATATTATCAGGAGCAGGGTGAGTCTACTTCTTTTCTGTTCTCTTCTTCCTCTGTCTATGCCTGTGTTCTGAAGTTGGAATTTATAAAAAGTGTCAGGTGCCTGTGATTCCTGACTGACAATTGTCGGCATGCAAATAAAGTTTAAAAAAAAAAATGAGATCAGTCAGGGAAGAATTTTCCAATCTGTGGAACTAGAGAACTATAGGGTCTCCAAAAGATACAGAAGTTCAAAGTCAGATCTGTCTATCCCTAAAGAGGTAGGGAAGAAAGTTTTGTTTTTTGTTGCCCTTCCTCTGCTTTGGCTTCTGTGTCTTTTGCCAGACTACTTTAGTACTCTACTCTTTGTTGCTGCTTTGATCTGTTGATGTAGTGTGATTGATTAATGAATGGGTTTTCAAATGTTGAGCAAGCTAGTGTTCCTGTGATAAATTCCAGTTGGTTGTGGTGTGTGTGTTGGGAGATTAGCATAGGGAAGGAGATAAGAAAGGCTTGGTGAACTTCCTAATATAGTGAAGTAGCCTAGAAACTAGGAGCACTTTGGTATGTTAATAGACACCACTGAAAGCCTTTTGTTCCTTTTGTCTTTGGTTAGGGAAATGGCTCTTTTGGTGTGTGTGTGTGGGGGGGGGTGGGGTGGGGGCGGGATGGGGTGAGTGGGGTCAGGGATGGGTGTGTACTTTTCAGAGGAATGCTCGCTTTTTTCTAGTCACAAGGAAATGGAGTTTCCTTTGAATCTGACAGTATATTGTTGGATTTGATTTGCCAACATTGTTTTGAAGAATTTTCTGTTTATGGCAGTTACTTCTTTGTGTTTCCTTTGTACTCTTCTGGTCTAGTCTGGTTATGGTAGGTTTGATTTCACAAGAGTTTGTAGAGAATTTCTCTAATTTCTTTTTTATTTCCTTTTTGATTGTAGTATATCTTCCTTTCTTTTCTTCCTCTAACTCCTCTTACATTCTCCCATATTTTTTTTCATTTATATTACATGCGTGTTTATCAGGGCTATTTTTGCTACATGCATATATATAATTAGGGCTGACTATTTGATATTGGATAGCCAATTGGTGTGGTCTTTCCTGGGGAAGACCTTTTCTTCCACTCAGCCTGCCTCTGGGGAGGGAAAGGTTGAGGCCTTGTCTTTCCCATGTATTAATCATGTTTGTTGTTGTTCTCCTTGCAATGATGTTTAGGTATCATATTGATGATACTTTATGGGTAAAGTTTCTGGTATTATGGGAAAGATAATCTTACAGCACACTCCATGAATATACTGACTTTTATAATGTGCTTTTTTACCATGTTCTTGAGCCTTTGGTGTAGGAGGTCTTTCATAAATGTATCCCACTGTAATGGTCTCTGTTGCAAAGAGAAGCCTTCTAGAGTCAATGTCAGTGCATGCAGAATTAGTAACTGATGTAACTATCCTGAGTATGTTAAAAGACCTTTCTTCATTTGACTGATGGTCACTGTAGTCTTCCTGTGGTTAAGAAATTAGGTATTCCTTTTCTGAAGAGAGAAAACAAAGGGCCAGAAAATAAAATCCCAACCTATTTTTTTTTAATTTGGGAATTTCATACAATGCATCCAGATCATACTTGCTTCCCATTCCTTTAAAGTCCACCCTCCCACTCTTCTCCCCTTCCCCCCCCCCCCCAATAAATGGAAAAGAAAAAAAATGCACGAAGTTCAATTCATGTTGCCTGTATAAATCTTTG
This sequence comes from Tokudaia tokunoshimensis, assembly GCA_036184795.1. Classification (NCBI taxonomy): domain Eukaryota; kingdom Metazoa; phylum Chordata; class Mammalia; order Rodentia; family Muridae; genus Tokudaia; species Tokudaia tokunoshimensis. The sequence goes on from BTHU01000008.1 coordinate 3,323,415, forward strand.
GAACATAACCCAACTCCCAGTGTCCAGGACCTTAAAGTTAACTGAGTCCTTCTCCACCTCCCCACCAGAAGCCATCAACTATGAAGAGGTACAGTTCGTCATCTTTATCACAATTTTTTTTTGAAAAGCATGTTGAAAAAGGAAGTAAAAACATTTTATGATAAAATTGAAGATTTACATGGAAAATATTTCTGATGAAATAGAAGAGATATATAGAAAAACATTAAAATTGTCAATTTTCATGGAAAATTAAAGAGTAAAGTGGTAGACATAAAAAACATTGCTAAGTTAATTGAAAAAGGAAGTAGAAACATTTTATGATAGAATTGAAGATTTACATGGAAAATATTTCTGATAAAATTGTAGAAAAATGTAGAAAAGCATGTTAAAATTGAAGATTATCATGGAAAATTTTATATAGATATAATAATGGTAGGCATAAAAGTATTCCTAAGTTGATCGAAAGTAGAATTATAAGCATTTTCTGATAAAGTTGAAGATTTACGGAAAATATTTCTGATAAAATTGAAGACATATATAGAAAAACATGTTAAAATTGAAGATTATCATGGAAAATTATACAGATAAAATGGTAGGCATAAAAATAATTCTAATTTGATTGAACGGGGAATTATAAACATTTTCAGGTAAAATTGAACATTTACATGGAAAATATTTCTGATAAAATTCAAGAAATATATAGAAAACACATTAAAATGGACTATTTCATGGAAGATTATACAGATAAAGTGGTAGACATAAAAAAACCTTTCTAAATTAATTGAAGGTGGAACTAAAAACATTTTGTGATAAAATCAAAGATTTACATGGAAAACATTTCTGATAAAATAGAAGAAATATAGAAAAACATGTTAAAATTGAAGATTATCATGAAAAATAATGCAAATAAAATGGTAGACATAAAAAATTACTAAATTAATTGAAAGAGGAATTACAAACATTTTCTGATAAAATTGAAGATTTACATGAAAATATTTCCATTAGTCTATGTCTTTTTATTGGGGAGTTGAGTCCATTGATGTTGAGATATTAAGGAATAGTGATTGTTGCTTCCTGTTCTTTTTGATGTTATTTTTATATTTGTGTGGTTTTCTTCTTCTGAGTTTGTTGGAAGAAGATTACTTTCTTGCTTTTTCTGGGGTGTATTTTCCTTCCTTGTGTTGGTGTTTTCCATCTATTATTCTTTGTAGGGCTGGATTTGTTGGAAGATATTGTGTAAATTTGTTTTCTTCATGGAATATCTTGGTTTCTCTGTCTATTGTGATTGAGAGTTTTGCTGGGTATAGTAGTCTGGGCTGGCATTTGTGTTCTCTTAGGGTCTGAATGAGATCTGCCCAGGATCTTCTAGCTTTTATCGTCTCTGGTGAGAAGTCTGGTGTAATTCTGATAGGTCTGCCTTTATAAGTTACTTGCTCTTTTTCCTTTACTGCTTTTAATATTTTTTCTTTGTTTAGTGCATTTGGTGTTTTGATTATTATGTGACGGGAGGACTTTCTGGTCTGGTCCAGTCTGTTTGGAGTTCCTGTAGGCTTCTTGTATGTTCATGAGCATCTCTTTCTTTAGGTTAGAGAAGTTTTGTTCTATAATTTTGTTGAAGATATTTATTGGTCCTTTAAGTTGGAAATCTTCACTGTCTTCTATACCTATAATTCTTTGGTCTTCTCATTGTGTCCTGGATTTCCTGGATGTTTTGGGTTTCAAGCTTTATGCATTTTGCATTTTCTTTGACTGTTGAGTCAATGTTTTCTATGGTGTCTTCAGTACCTGAGATTCTTTCTTCTATCTCTTGTATTCTGTTGTTGATGCTTGTATCTATGACTCCTGATTTCTTTCCAAGTTTTTCTATCTCCAAAGTTGTCTCCCTTTGTGATTTTTTTTGTTGTTTCTACTTCCACTTTTAGGTCCTGGAAGGTTTTGTTCAATTCCTTCACTTGATTGTTTGTGTTTTCCTGTAATTCTTTAAGGGATTTTTGTGTTTCCTCTTTAAGAGCTTCTTGCCTGTTTACCCATGTTCTCCTGTACTTCTTTAAGAGATTTTTATATTTCCTCTTTAAGGGTTTCTACCTGTTGACCTATGTTCTGTTGTATTTCTTTAAAGGAGTTATTTAAGTCCTTCTTGAAGTCCTCTACTGTTGACCTGTGTTCTGTTGTATTTCTTTAAAGGAGTTATTTAAGTCCTTCTTGAAGTCCTCTATCATCATAATGAGATATGATTTTAAATCCAGCTCTTGCTTTTCCGGTGTGTTGGGGTATCTGGGACTTGCTGTGGTTGGAGAACTGGGTTCTGATATTGCCAAGTAGCTTTGGTTTCTGTTGGTAGGGTTCTTGTGCTTGCCTTTCGCCATCTGGTTATCTCTGGTGCTAGTTGGTCTTGCTGTCTCTGGCTGGAGCTTGTCCCTCCTATGGGCCTATAAACCTGTGTCTGTACTCCTGGGAGACCAACTCTCTTCTGGCAGGGTCTGTGTACAGAAGGCTGTGGAGCTGCCTGACTCCCTGGTGCAAATAGCAGCCTGAAGACCTCTGTCCCAGATGCTCCACTGATTGTCTGCCCTGTGCGCTCCAGAGAGAAAGTGGAGATCTCACCTCTGTGCTCAGAAGTGAAAGTGCTGCTGGGAGATCACTCTCTCCTGGGGGTCCCTGCACAGAAGGCTGTGGTGTCACCTGGCTCCCTGGTGGAAATGGTGGAGGGAAGACTAAAGCTGATGTTTTATAAACACCTCTAATACCTTTATCACAGTTTTAAGGGCTCTTTTCCATGTGTTCCTTCCTAGACCTCCCTCCCTCCCTCCCTTCCTGCCTCTCTCCCTTCCTTCTTTCCTTTTTTCCATAAGAGTTTGTAATAGAAGTCTCCAATGTCTCCTATTCTCAACTACAAGTTTGCAGTCAATGATACCACTGCAATTAAAGCTTCCTTGTCTATAACAGTCAGTAGCAGCACAGATCATGGAATTCTAGATGGCCCCCAGCCACAGTAGGGATCACAAACAGATGGCCTTGGGCAGTAACACCGATCACAAACATCAATATGGTCATCTAATAATCTCCATCAGTAGCACCAACAACCCTCTTCACACCCTTCCTCCTCAACCATCTCCTCACCCCCACTCCCAACTCCATACCTTTCTTCCCCCTAACTCCACATACTACATCATGGATCATTGACACCAACATGGCCTCTGTTGGCAGCATAGACCATGGAAGTCTTTTGAGGAGCCCCAATTCAGAAAACAAATGGTTTTCCATCTTGGACATCTTGGCGATGCTCAGAGCCACGGCAATCCTGCCTCCGGGCAAGCTTTTGTATACTACACTGCTGACCCTACTCAGCACAGACATGCTGCTCTTTCCATCTCTACCCTATTCCAACATCTGTTGCCACTTCTGCCACTGTCGTTCCACTCCATCGAGTATTTATTTATTTGCATTATAAACTGCAGTGTGCCAAACAGTATGTTGTTTACCCAAACAGCTTTACATTCAAATGCGTTTTGCAATGAGGTATTGATCTGGTTCGGGGTTTCTGGGGCACCATAAATACTGAACTATCACTGAGACTCCTCTAGATATCCTGTTGTTGCCTAGAGTCAGGGTGTCTAGCAGCAGGATACTTAGAGCAGAGCTCTACGCCACTGCACATCTCCCTGACTTCAGTGCCAGCCACCCTACTGGCTCACTGGGTATGAGCACTGTGCTTGCAGCCTGCAGGCAGCTCATGAGACCCAAGCTCTCCTCCTCTAAGCAGAGTGAGCAGCACAAACTGCAGCAGGGAGCTCCATTGTGCTGGCTTGGCCACTGACCCAAATCTGCTTGCAGACTGTACCAGTGCTGCCTAGCAAAACCGGGTTCCTTTGTCCCCTACAACCATTCCCACAGCCCCACAGCAGCTCCACCACACAGGTGGCCATCTTCCAGTTTCATGAGACAATTTTAAAAACCATCTTTCTATAAGACCTGCTTTTTAAAAGTTGTTCCAGAGATACTGTGTGTTCTGGAGACTCATCCTCCACTGCAGTACCTCATTTAGAGCCTCCCACCCTTTTGTTTTTAACTTGTGGGTTTCATATAGATTTTTGTTTTTAAAGACAATGCCAGTGAGCTTTAGTAGAAGTACTCAACAGCTTAATGAAGATATAAATCAATTCCATTGTTTCAGGAAAGTTCACTCAGGTTATGCAATTCCTGAGAGAGTTGGGTATCAACTCCTTTCACCTAATTTGGATTAAAAGGTAGATAAAACTGTTATATATAAGCACCATGAGAGCATCTAAGTTAATAGTTAATAGAAAAACTGATGGGAGCCCAAGTGATAAAAGGTAGAAAAGCAATGATAAGATTCCAAGAACCTTATTTGGGTAAAGTTCCCTCTTTCATAGTTTCTGATAATGCTGTTTTCTACATTCATTCTTTTTCTATACTAGACACTGAACTAAATGTTTTGTATGTATTCCCCTTGAGCAAACTAGTATTTTGAAATTATTATTCCAATTTTATGGATAGGAAAATTGATATATAGAGAGTGCACATGCTTTTGAACCTGAAGTTAATATCTGTAACCAAATTTTCAACTTTAATAATATTCTCTGTATTCTTCTGTTAATAACAGCTTAATATTATACTTTGTTTTTGAAGGCATACGTATTACTTTTTCTAAGTATCTTATTTAGCAGTGTCTAATTTCAAATCCAGTTAATACAATGTGACTTACTACACCTAGCAAGCAGTGAGTTTGTATAGATAAAGGAGCATAGAATTGAATATTTTCAACTAAAAATTATGAGTTTAACTTCTGATTTCCTGGCCTTTTGGAAAAAATCAATACCCCAAGTTTATTTCATTTTTTTTTCATTTAATGTTTCCTTATCAATAAAATAGACTTTGCACATGACTCTTTAAATCTTTTTAGTCAAATTCTTTTTGATTATGTTAATATTTTAAATATTTTATTATTTTTATTTTATGTGCCTGATGCTCTAGGAGGTGTTAAAAGATAGTTGTGGGTGCTGGAAATCTAATCCACCTTATTTGGTAGAGCAGCAAGTGTTCTTAGCTGCTAAACCATTTTTTATACCCCGAGACTTGTGTACAAGATCAAATGAAATTATATGTATAAGAATAACATTTTAAGGTGTGAAACAAAACCTTACTGATCATTAACTGCTGTGTATTTCAGTCATACTTGAAGAACCATTACAATAAGGGCCATGTAACTTGTGGTTTAATTATTTTTACTAAATGATAGGTGGTTAGGCTTTACCAAAGAGGCAATACTTAAGAAAAGCAGTTTAGTCCTACCTCCATGCACATTCCTTTCCAGTCATGTCCAGTTCTATCTAGTGCTGGTATCCCCCATGGTAACAGATGTGCTAACCAGCCCCATATATTGGCCTATAGTACTAAGTGATATTTCTACAGCTACAAGAATCATTTAAGTACTATAAATTGATTGTATGGACCACAGTCCTTTAGGCAGTTGAACCAGGGGGAGTTGAAGTCATAGACCAGTTCCTACTCATATACAACTCCCCTTAAAGAGCCACTTCTAGTCTCATGCAGGAGGCCTCCCTTTGCCCTCACACATGGTCTCCACCAAGCCAAGCTGCCCCAGTAAGCCAAGGGCACTTTTCTTCTCGCATGAATCAGCAGGCTCCCTTTTCCCTTCTGCCCCAGGCTAGAGCCAGCCCTGTGGGCCTCCACTCAGTTCTTAGCTCTTGAGAGGCATCCAGTAGCATCTCCAGTGCCAGACTGCACATCCCCAACCCAGGAGCAGGGTCCCCCGGCTTCTCACAGTCTGGCCTGACTAGGCCAGACACGGTAGACCTCTTTCTCTCTCTCTCTCTCTCTCTCTCTCTCTCTCTCTCTGTCTCTCTCTCTCTCTCTTAAAAAAAATTAGTTATTTTCTTTATTTACATTTCAAATGGTATCCCCTTTCTGCTTTACCCCTCTGAAAACCCCCATCCCATTCCCCCTCTCCTTGCTCACCAACGCCTGCCCCCTTTCCACTTTCCTGACCTGGCATTCCCCTATACTGGGACATCTAGCCTTCTGAGGACCAAGGACCTCTCCTCCATTTGATGTCCAACAAAGCCATCCTCTGCTACATATGTAGCTGGAGCCATGGGTCCCTCCATGTGTACTCTCTGGTTGGTGGTTTAGTCCTTGGGAGCTCTGAGGGTCCTGGTTGGTTCATATTGTTGTTCCTCCTATGGGGCTGCAAGCCCTTCCAGCTCCTTGCTTCTTTTCTCGAGCTCCTCCATTGGGGACCCTGTGCTCAGTCCAATGGCTGAGAGCTTGCACCTCTGTATTTGTCAGGTACTGACAACCTCTCAGGAGACAGCTGTATCAGGCTCCTGTCAGCAAGCAGTTGTTGGCATCCACAATAGTGTCTGAGTTTGGTAACTGTATGGAATGGATCCCCAGGTGGGGCAGTCTCTGCATAGTCTTTCCTTCAGTCTCTGCTCCACACTTTGCCTCTGTATCTCCTCCCGTGGGTATTTAGACCCCCCTTCTAAGAAGGACCAAAATATCCTTACTATGGTCTACCTTCTTCTTGAGCTTCATTTGGTCTGTGAATTGTATCTTGAGTGTTCCAGGCTTCTGGGCTAATATCCACTTATCAGTGAGTGCATAGCATGTGTGATTGGATTGCCTTACTCAGGATGATATTTTCTAGTTTCACCCATTTGCCTAAGAATTTCATGAATTCATTGTTTTAATAGCTGAGTAGTATTCCATTGTGTAAATGTACTATTCAAAACTAATCTTTATTTTCCAATTATGAATGAGTTGTACCATTTTGTTTATCTTGTGAATTGAATTAGTCTTTAATAATTCCCATTTATGAATACCTATTCAAAACAGGGTATTCTTATCTTTTTCTAGTACACTTTATGAGAAAACATCTATCTATCCATCTGACCGTCTGTCCGTTCATCCGTCCGTCCATCCGTCCATCCATCCATCCATCCATCCATCCATCCATCCATCCATCCATCCATCTATCCATCCATCCATTCATCCATCATCTTTTGAGAAATAGTCTCTGTGTAGCCCTGTGCTAATTAGACCAGCCTGGCCTCAGACTCACAGATGCTCCTGTGTCTACCTACTTTATAAGAAAATTCAAGTCTATTGTTCTGTGTGCTGAATTGATTATAGGTTACTTTTTTCTCTTTTTCTCCCATTTTAGAACTTCTTTTGAATGTCATTTGTTCTTCCTAAATGAATTAATCTGCTCATACTTTTGTTTAAACATATATATATATATATATATATTGAGATTACAATGTATCATTTCTTCTTTCTCATATTTCCCTCATAGCCCTCCCATGTACCCTCCTTCTTCTTTTTCAAACTATGGCCCTTTTTCTTTGGTTGTTGTTATGTGTGTGTGTTTATACGTATACTATATATTCACACACACACACACACACACACACACACACACACACACTCAGCCTGCTCAGTCCATATAGCATTACTTGTATGTATTGTATGTATATTTTTCAGACCTGACCATTTGGTACTGAATAATCAGTTGGTGTACTACCTGGGAAAGACCATTTCTCTTAGTTGTTCATAGCTCTTTGACCAGAGTTGAGCCCCCATGAGCTCTTATCCTTCCAGGTTAGTACTTCTATTAGTGTCATCCTTGTTCAAGTCTTGTTTAGTCAGTCATGTTAATAAGACTTCATGGATATAGCTTCTTTGACATTTCTTAGAGAAACAATCTCACAGCAAACTTCTGGTTCTCTGGCTTTTACAACTATCTGGCTCTTATAATCTTTTCTCCCTGTCTTTAAAAATGATCCCTAAGCTATAAGGGAAGTGTTGTGTTGTAGATATTATAATTTAAGACTGTCCTTTATAACTTTTTATTTGAATTAGTTATGGTTTTCTGTGATAGTCTCTAGATCTGTTCCAAAGGAAAGTTTCTTTGATGAGAGGTGAAAAACATGCATCTGTGTATAAGGATAAATATGTAGGAATAATGTTGGCTGAATAAATTGATAGTTGTGGTTTCTCCTGCATGATCTGTTTATATTTTAAGATACAGGACAACTTTGCAAAGTAATTGTATTGGACTAGAATTGTTTTCTTTCATGTGTGCAGGTCTGTTTTCCTTAGCAGTTAGTTCTCTTTTGAGTGGAGAATGACACAAAGTATGAACCATTTTATTATGAATGTTTGAAGTATTAAAATGAAATTAAATTAGTCTTTTCTTTTTTCTCTTGACAAGTGTAGTTAATGTGTATCAATTTTATTAAGTCAAAACTTATGTTTTGATTCTTTCTATTGTTTCTTTGGTTCACTATTGTATTTATCCTTTTTAAATCTTAATTCTTATACAAATTTTATTTTGTTTGCCTCCTTTTTTCTCATTTTCTATGGTATAAAGGAAGCATATTGACTTGACACTTTATTTTGCACTTTATTAGTTCATTGACATTTTGTACAGTGTGCTTTTACCATAGTCACCCTGTTTTACTTAGGTTTCTATTGCTGTGATAAAATACTACGACTAAAGCAACTTCAGAAAAAAGACTTTATTTAATATTTCAACTTTCAGGTCACTATCACTCTTTCATCACTGGGGCAAGTCAGGATAGGACCTACCTTCAATCAGGGCTGGGAGCAGAGATCTTGGAAGAATATTGCCTACTGGCTTGCTCCTCATGATTTGCTTAGCCTGCTTTTTTATAGCACACAGGATCACTTATCAAAGGATAGTACCACCTGCAGTGAACTGGGCCTTCCATTATCAGTCACTAATCAAAACAGTACCCCACAGCCTTAACTGCAGGTCAGGTCTATAGAGGCATTTTGTCTCTATTATTGTTCTTCTTACTAATTCTAGCTTGTGTCAAATTGACATAAAACTAGCCAGTATACTCCCTCACCTAACTCATTCTAGTTCAGTGGTTCTCATCCTTCCTAATGCCATGACCTTTTAATACAGTTCCCTAACCATAAAATTATTTTCATTTCTACTTTATAACTATAATTTTGTTACTGTTATAATTCCTAATATAAAAATATCTGTGTTTTCTGGTGGTCTTGGGTAGTCTTAGGTGACTTCTGTGAAAAGGTAATTGGAGTCAGTACCCACAGGTTAGAACTACTGTTCTAGTTCTCTCTCCTTCCCTACCCATTAATTTTGTGTCATCCCTGCCCCAACCAAATCTAGTATGTGTTGCCCATATATTCTTGGACTTGTTTTCTTCCATTGGAGTGTGGTTCACTTACCAGAGGCAACACTCTTAAAGAAAACTTACATTCCATTACCTCAAAAACTGACATGAAGTTATTCGAGACAGGGTTTCTCTGTATAGCCCTGGCTGTTCTGGAACTCACTCTGTAGACCAGGCTGGCCTCGAACTCAGAGATCCACCTGTCTCTGCCTTCCAAGTGCTGGAATTAAAGGCATGCACCTCCACTGCCCAGCTAATGAAGTTATTTTCATTGCTTCTTTATAACATAACAGTTTGCTACTGTTAGGAATCATATACTATGTCTGTTTTTCCAAGGTTTCTTGGACCTCCAGAGGGGTCATGACCCACAGGTAGAGAGCCACTAGTGTAGGCATTTAATTCTATGAAGTCTTCTCTTAGTTCCATAGATTGTGTTTTCATTTTTGTTCAACTCTAGAGATTTTAAATTTCTTTCATTTCTGCCTTCATCCAATTTTCATTCAATATTATTTCTGTTTATTTCTATGAACTTGTGTAATTTCTGTCATTTCTATTGTTGTTGATACCCAGTGTTATTCTACTGTGGTCAGATAGAAAGTAAAATGTTATTTTAGTTTTCCTATTATTGTTAAAACTTCCTTTGTACCCTTGTATGTGGTTGATTTGATTTTTTTTTTTTTAAGAAAACTCCATGGGCTGCTGAGAAGAATATATATTCTTTGGTATTTGAGAGGAAAGTTCTATAGATATCAGTTAGGTCCATTTGATTCATGATGTCACTAACTCTGAGTTTGTTTTGTTTTTTTTTTTCTAGATGACCCTTCTATTACGAAAATAGGGTATTAGAATTACCCACTTTTACTGGATTGGGGTTGACCTACTTATAATAGTATTTCTTGTATGTAATTTGGTTCCCCTGTGTTGATGCCTCTATGCTTAGGATTATACCATCATGTTGGTGAATTTTCTCTTTAATGAGTATGAAATACTGTTTCTTTTTTGACCAATTTTTGATTGAAGTCAGTTTTGTCAGTTGCTGGAATAGCTATGTCTCTTCAGTTTTTAGTTTTATTTAGAATGCCATTTCTCTTCCTCATACATTCCAATGTTATCTATTATTAATGGTGAGGAATGTTTCTTAGAGGTAGAAAAACAATGGATTTATGCCATTATATGAATCTGTGTCTTTTCATTGTGGAATTGAGACCATTAGTCTTCAAAGTTATTTGAACAACATGTGTTAACTACTGTCAGTTTGTTTATTTTTTTTTTTTGTCTTACTTATTTTTTCACGTTTATTTTGATAATCTGTCCTGGTATTTATTTGTTTGATTGTGTTTTATATGTTTTGTTGTTGTTCCATGTGACTTTTTGTGTGTTTATTTTTCTCTATAGACTGCACTATTTTATCCTCTGAAGCATTTTTTGTAGTTAAATATCTTTAATCTGTTCAAAATATATAAAGAATTCAAGAAGTTAGATACCAACAAACCAAATAACTCAGTTAAAAACAGGTACAGAGCTAAAAAGAAAAAAATTCAACAGAGGAATCTCAAATGGCTGAAAAGCATGTAAAGAAATGTTCAAAATAACTCTGGATTCTATCTTCACACCATCTGAATGGCTAAGATCAAAAACTCAAGGGACAGTACATGCTGACAAGGATATAGAGCAAGGGTGGTGAGAGTGCAAACTTGTACAACTACTCTAGAAATCAATTTGGTAGTTTCTCAGAAAATTGGGAATAGTTATACCTCAGGACTCAGCTACATCACTCCTGGGCATATACACAAAAGATGTGCCACCATCCCAGAAGGACAGTGGCTCAGCTGTATTCTTAGGAGCTTTATTCATAATAGCCAGAAACCTACATACCCCTCAACTGAAAAATGAATCAAGAAAACATGCTTCATTTATACAGTGGAAGGTATTAAAAACAAAAGACATGAATTTTGTAGGCATATGGATGGAACTAGAAAATATCCTGAGTGAGGTAACCCAGGCCAAAAAGGACATGATGGTGTGTACTCACTTAGTGAATATTAGCCATAAAGTATAGGATTACTACACAGTAATCAACAGACCCAAAGAAGTCAAATAGTCAAGAGGGACCAATGGAAGATGGTTGAATCTCTCTCAGAAGGGGAAATAAAATAGATATCAGAGGTGGATTGAGGAAAGGAACTGTGTGGGAGAGGGGATGAGGAGGGGAGTAGAATATGGTGGCAAGAGGGAGAGCAGGGGAGGGAGAAGGGAAATTGGGAGTGGGAGCAATCTCTAGGAAGCACCTGGGATAGGGGAGCCCTCAGAGGGTCTTTGGGGTGACTCTACTTGAGACTCCTAGCAGTGCGGGATATGGATCCTGACATGGCTACTTTTTGCAGCTAGACAGGACTTCCAGTAGACAGATAAAGACTTCAACCCATCCACAAAACCTTCAACCCAAAATTTGTCCTACCTACATGTTGTGCAGGGAAAAAAGTAGAGCAGAGATGGAGGGAATGGCCAATCAATGACAGTCCCAAAATGAGACCAATCCTAGGGGCAAGACACAATCCTTGACATTATTAATGATACTTTGTTATACTTACAGACAGGAGCCTAGCAAATAGTGTCCTTTTGAGAGGCTCCACCTAGCAGCCAGTGGGATTCAGAGACCCACAGCCAAACATTAGATAGAGCTTGGGGAGTGTTATTTCCATAAGAGTTGGGGGACTCGAAGAAGACAAGGACTCCACAGGAACACCAACAGAGTCAACTACCTGGACTCTTGGGGCTTCTCAGAGACTGAATCACCATCCAAAGAGTGAGCATGGGCTGGACCTAGGCCCCCTCCACATATGTAGTAGATGTGCAACTTGGTCTTCATGTGGGAGACCCCCAACAACAGAGACAGGGTTTCTTGAATATGTTGCCTGCCAGCCTGTGAATCCTGTTCCCCCTAACTGGACCACCTTGTCTGGCCTCAGTTGGAAAGGGTATGTCTAGTTCTGCAGTAGTGACTTGATGTGAAGGGGGTGGGGGTGGTGTCTGATGTGTGGTAATGGAGGGGTGATACCTAGAGAAGGGCTCCTCCTCAAAGGAGAAGGGGAGGGAGCAAAAGGAGGAGGATCTGCATGAGGGACTACTGTGTGGAGAGAGAGGGTTGATATTGGGATGTAAAGTGAAAAAATAAATTTAATAAACCAAAGTTACAATTTTAATAAAATTTGTATTTTATTAAATAAAAATTATTGTATTTAACAATAAAACAAAACAAAGTTAATATCACAATAAAACAACTGAAATATATCTTTAGTATGTTTTTATTATGGAAAATGTTTGTTTCTTATTCAGTTTAAATAGACAGTTTTGCTTGGCATAGTAATGTTTGACAATTGTAAACTTTTGAAAGGTGGAATACATCTTTCCAGGCCCTTTTTGTTTTAAAGAGTTCTGTCAAATATATTATTCTAATTGACTTGCCTTGGTATGTATCTTGACATTTCTCAATTGCAGCTTTCAGAACCTTTCTGTACTAGATATTTGTAATATTTTAACTGCAATATGTGGTGGAGAGTTACTTTTCTTCTCTTGATTGTTCCATGTTCTGTTCACATAACTTTCCTCAAACTCGATGCTTACCAGGTGTTCCAATTACTCTGCTTCATCCTCCATCCCTGACTTTCTGCTTTTGAAATGATCAATTCTGTTGGTAAGGCTTTTCGTTGAGTTTTTTTTTTCTATTTTTTTTTATTTACATTCCCAATGATTTCCCCTTTCCCGCTTCCTCCCTCCCTGAAAGTCCCATAAGTCCTCTTCCCTCCCCCTGTTCCCTATTCAACTCCCTCTCGCTTCTCCGACCTGGTATTCCCCTACATCCAGTCTTTCCAGGAACTGGCTTATTGAAATTTCAGTTCAAGCATTATTTCAATTTGGGTTTTCATAGATTCAAAGTCTACTTTCCTGTTTTGGGCTAACCTTCTTATTTCATTCATCTCTTTGTCTTAGTATACTTTTAGTTGTTTAACCATAGTTATTTTTGAATTCTGCATCTGGGAGCTTTTCCATGTTATTTTCAATAGGGACTTTTTGGGACTTTTACTTTTTGGAGGAGATGTTGTTTTGGTATTTCATGTTTTTATTTCTGTGTTTGGATTTGTGTATTTGCAGTTACTTGGTTGAATTTTTCTTTCTGTTTTATACAGCATGTTCTTTAAGCATGGGTGATTGCAGTGCTCAGGAGGGGGCTAATTTAAAGCACAATTGGGATTTCTATGTTCCCTGTTGGAGCCTATGGTTCATCTATTGTCAGCTATATAGCCTTTAGTGAAATGGTCAAGTTGCTTGGAACAAGTTAAGTGTCCCTTGGGCTGGGTTTCAAGACTGGATAAGCTACTAAAGATCTCAGTCAAGCAGTTGTTACAGTTTTGTTAGATTATCAACCAAGGGAGTTTACTGGGTTTCCCAGCCATGTGCTATGCTGGAGGATGCTTTTCTGGGAACAGGCTGAACACTGGGAAATCCCAAAGGGAGGTAGACAGATTAAGAGGAAGTGATGTTCATGGGAAGTCATTATTTGGCATAGGGATGACCTGGATGAAACAGGGCTAGACAAAGGAAATGCAGGTAATCTACATGTGTCTTTATGATATATGGGTAATCTGGAGTGTCCCTAGTGTAGAGTGCTCTTAAATTCCTTTTTTAAAAGTATTTTTTATTGGTTATTTTATTTATTTACATTTCAAATGTTATCTCCATTCCCTGTTTTCTAAACCCCCATCCCATCCCTGCTCCTCCCCTGCTTCCTTGAGGGAGCTTCCTCATGCACCCACCCATTCCCTCCTTTCCCCCCAGTATTTTACATTTGTAAGAATTTTGTTGAGTATATTTGCATTGATATTCATAAGGGGATTGGTCTGAAGTTCTCTTTCTTTGTTGTGTCTTCGTGGTTTAGGTATCAGTATAACTATCACTTCATGGACCAAATTAAGTACTGTTCCTTCTATTTCTATTTTGTGAAATAGTTTGAAGATTATTGTTATTAGGTCTTCTTTGAAGGTCTGATAGAATTCTGCACTAAAATCATCTGTTCCTGTTTTTTTTTTTTTGGTTGGGAGACTTTTAATGACTGCTTTTTTTTGTGGGGGGGGCGGCTATGGGACTCTTGAGATGGTTTATCCGACCCTGATTTATCTTTGGTACCTGGTATCTGTCTAGAAAATCATCAATTTCATCTAGATTTTTCCAGTTTTGTAGAGTATAGGCTTTTGTAGTAGGATCTCATGATTTTTTGAATTTCTTCAGTTATATCTCCCTTTTCATTTCTGATTTTGTTAATTTGGATACTGTCTCTGTGCCCTCTAGTTAATCTGGCTAAGGGTTTATCTATCTTTTTGATTCTCTCTAAGAACCAGCTCCTAGTTTCATTGATTCTTTGTATAGTTCTCTTTGTTTCTACTTGGTTGATTTTAATCCTGAGTTTGATTATTTCCTGCCATCTACTCTTCTTGGGTATATTTGCTTCTTTTTGTTCTAGAGCTTTCAGATATGCTGTTAAGCTGCTAATGTATGTTCTCTCCAGTTTCTTTATGGAGCACTCAGGACTATGAGTTTTCCTCTTAGCCCTGCTTTTATTGTGTCCCATAAGTTTGGGTATATTGTGCCTTCATTTTCATTAAATTCTAAAAAGTCTTTAATTTCTTTATTTTTTCCTTGACCAAGTTTTTAATTTTTTTAATTTCTTTTTTCTTTTTGGTTTTTCCAGACAGGGTTTCTCTGTATAGCCCTGGCTGTTCTGGAACTCACTCTGTAGACGAGGCTGGCCTCGAACTCAGAAATCCGCCTACCTCTGCCTCCCAAGTGCTAGGATTAAAGGCGTGCGCCACCACTGCCCAGCCTTGACCAAGTTTTAATTGAGTAGAGAGTTGTTCAGTTTCCAAGAGTTTGTGGGGTTTGTGTTGTTTTTGTTTGTTTTGTTTTTGTTTGTGTTGTTTTGTTTTTTATTGAAGATCAGCTTTAGTGCATGGTGATCTGATAGGATGCATGGACTTATTTCAGTTTTTTTGTTTAAGTTGAGACTTGTTTTATGTCCAATTATGTGGTCAGTTTTGGAGAAGGTACCATGAGGTTCTTAGAAGACCGTATATTTTATTCTCAGGTGAAATGTTCTATAGATATTTGTTAAATCTATTTGGTTCATAACTTCTATTAGTTTTACTGTGTCTCTTTTTTCTTTCCATGATCTGTCTATTAGTGAGAGTGGGATGTTGAAGTATCCCACTATTGTTGTGTGAGGTTCAATGCTTGTCTTGAGCTTTAGTAATATTTCTTTTACACATATGGGTGCCCTTGTATTTGGGGGACAGATGTTCAGAATTGAGAGCTCATCTTCCTAGATTTTTTTTTTCTGTTGATGAGTATGAAGTGTCCCTCCTTATCGTTTTTGTAACTTTTGGTTGAAAGTGGATTTTATTTGATATTCGAATGGCTCTTCCAGCTTGTTTCTCGGGACCATTTGCTTGGAAAATTGTTTTCCCACCTTTTACTCTGAGGTAGTGTCTATCCTTGTCATTGAGATGCATTTCCTGTATGCAGCAAAATGCTGGATCCTGTTTATGTATCCATTCTGTCAGTCTATGTTTTTATTGGAGAATTGAGTCCACTGATTTTAAGAGATATTAACGACTAGTAATTATTGCGTCCTGGTATTTTTGTTAGAGATAGAATTACATTTGTGTGGCTATCTTTTTTGGGGTTTGTTGAAAGAACATTACTTTCTTGCTATTTCTAGGGTATAGTCACTCCTTATATTGGAGTTTTCCATCTATTATTCTTTGTAGGGCTGGATTTGTGGAAAGATACTGTTTGACTTTGGTTTTTTTCATGGAATATCTTGGATTCTCCTTCTATGTTAATTTAGAGTTTTGGTGGATATAGTAGCCTGGAATGGCGTTTTTGTTTAGGGCCTGTATGACATCTGCCCATGATCTTCTGGCTTTTAGAGTCTCTGTTGAGAAATCTGGTGTAATTCTGATAGGTCTGCCTTATATGTTGCTTGGCCTTTTCCCCTTGTAGCCTTTAATATTCTTTCTTTTTTTTGTGTGCATTTATTGTTTTGATTATTATGTGATGGGAGGAATTTCTTTTCTGGTCTAATTAATTTGGCATTCTGCATGCTTCTTGTGTGTTTATAGGCATCTCTTTTTTTTTGTTGTTGTTTTTTTGTTTTTTTAGGTTAGGGAAGTTTTCTTCTATAATTTGTTGAAGATGTTTACTGACCCTTTGAGCTGGGAATCTTCTCTGTCTTCTATACCTATTATCCTTAGGTTTGGTCTTTTCATTGTGTCCTAGATTTCCTGGGTGTTTTGGGTTAGGAGCTTTTTGTATTTTACGTTTATTTTTGATCATTGTGTCAATGTTTTGTATAGTATCTGTATTATTCAGGGTTCTCTAGAGTCACAGAACATATGGATAGTCTCTATATATAGTAAGTGAATTTGTTGGTGATTTACAGTCTATAATCTAACTCCCAAACAATGGCCAACAGCAACTGTGGATGGAAATCCAAGGATCTAGCAGTTGCTCAGTCCCACAAGGCAAGCAGGCAAAAAAGAGAGAGTGAATCTTCCTTCTTTCAATGTCCTCATGTAGGTCTCCAGCAGAAGGTGTGGCCCAAATTCAAGGCATATGCCACCGTGCCTTTAATCCCAGATGACCTTGAATTTAGAGATCTCCCTGTCTTAATCTTCTGGAATTCATAGCCACTATGCCTCAAGATCTCCATGCCAAGATTCAGGTCAGAAACTTGTATTTCTCGGCCTTCCTTCTCTCCTTTCTTTTCATACTTTTTATTGATCCTTAGTGAGTTTCACATTCATGCATCCCAGTCCCATGCATCTGCCCATCCTTCATATCCATGCCCTGTCCTTGCACCCTCTCTACCAAAAGAAAATACAAAACAAATTCACAGAGCATATGAATCCTAAGAAGAAGGAAGACCAAAATGTGGATGCTTCAGTGCTTTTTAGAAAGGTGAACAAAATACTCAGAGCAGGAAATATGGAGACAAAGTGTAGAGCAGAGACTGAAGGAAAGGCCAGAGACTGCCCCACCTAGGGAGCCATTCCATATACAGCCACCAAACCTGGACGTTATTATAGAGCCAATAAGTGCTTGCTGATGGAAGCATGATATGGCTCTCTCCTCAGAGGTTCTGCCTGAGCCTTACTAATACAGAGGTGGAAGCTCACAGCCAACCATTGGACTTAGTGCAGGGTCCCTGATGGAGGAGTTTGAGAAGTGACTGAAGGAGCCGAGGGGGTTTGCAGTCCCATGGAGGGAACAACAATGTCAACAGGCCAGATCCCGGAGCTCCTGAGGACTGGACCACCAACCAAAGAATACACATGGAGTGACCCATGGCACTCGCCACATATGTGGTAGAGGATGGCCTTGTTGGACATCAGTGGGAAGAGAGGCCCTTGCACCTGAGGGTGTTCGATGCCCCACTGTAGGG
This sequence comes from Tokudaia tokunoshimensis, assembly GCA_036184795.1. NCBI lineage: Eukaryota > Metazoa > Chordata > Mammalia > Rodentia > Muridae > Tokudaia > Tokudaia tokunoshimensis. The sequence goes on from BTHU01000008.1 coordinate 3,341,121, forward strand.
AAATGCCAGGGCAGGAGGACCAAGTGGGTGGAAGAGCACCCTCATAGAGGCAGTGGGAAGGGGTTTCCGAAGGGGAGATCTGGAAAGGGGAAAATATTTGAAATGTAAATAAAGAATATATCCAGTTAAGAAAAAAAGAACAGAAAAAAATAAAAATTAAAAAAGAACAATTAAAAAAAAACTAAAGAAAGCATAGAAAACATCTTGCTGTGGAAGCTATAGTGTATCACAGTGTTGTCCCACGATATATTTGTCCACATTTACTTGCAAATATTCATTGCAGTTAGACATTGGTCTGGTTTGTGGCCTCCAGCTTCTGCTACACCATCAATAGTATATCCTCACCAGGACTGCTCTTGGTAATCCAAAAGACTTGTTTTCTTTTAGAACCCAGGACCACCAATCCAAGGGAGTACCAGCTATGATGGGCTGAGCCCTTCCTTACCAGTCACTAATTAAGAAAATACCCTACAGTCCTTTCTGTAACCCTATCTTAGCGAGGCATTTCTCATTTGAGGGTCTTCCTTATCCAGTCACTGTAGCTTGTGTCAGACTGACATAGAACCAGCCAACACAACAAAGATAAAACAAAAATCTTACATTGAAGTTGGCAAGACCAATGAGTAGAAATAAGAGAGCACAAGAGTCAGAGGCCTACTTGTTTGCACACTCAAGAATTCCATGAAAACAGTAATCTGGAAGCCATAACATGTATAAAGCAGATCTGGTGCTGACCTGTCTAGACCCTTTGCATGCTGTTTCAGTTTCTGTGACTTCATATCAGCTTTGTTCATGTTGATTTCAAGTGCCTTGTTTGTTTAGTATCTGTCATGTCCTCTGGCTCTTACATTCTTTCTGCTTCCTTCTCTACAAAATTCCCTGAGCTCTTAGGGGAGGCTTTTGATTGAGACATCCCATTTTGGGATGAGTGTTTCAATATCTCTCATTCTCTGTCTAGCTGTTGGTCTCTGTATTTGTTCTCATCTGCTTCAGGAGGAAGGTTCCTGGATGGTAACTAATTAAAATATTGATCTATGAGTATAACAGAAAGTGATTAGGAGTCATTTTATCACTACTTTAAAAAACTGGTGTTCAATGTTTATTTTTGTTTTACATGTAGTAGTGTTTTGCCTACATATATGTCTGTGTGAGGGTGTCAGAAACCCTGAAACTGGAGTTAAAGACAGTTGTGAACTGTTATATGGGTGCTAGGAATGGAATCAGGGTCCTCTGGAAGAGCAGCCAGTGCTCTTAACCTCTGAACCATCTTTCCAGGGCACTTTTTAACATACCAGTAGTATTTTGTTTTACCCTAGGTTCCTAGTCTATCTGGTCTTTGGGTATTGAGCACCCAAGCAGTATCAAGTTTGGGTTACACTCATATTTTGGTTGGTTGGCTGACCCCACAAGCTTGTGCTACTATTGCCCTAGCATGTCTTGTAAACAGTATGGCCTTGTTTGTGCCTTGCTTGGTATTTGCATTTCTCTTTTGGTAATGTGCAGAGTGCATTTCTATACCAAGGAAGCTAGAATGTAATAAAGGCTTGACATAGGCACCAGCTCAGTTTCTCTATGTTCAATGAGTTCTGTAGATGTTGTCTTCAGCATTGAAACCTTGATGTCAGTTTGTGGAGAGAAATCTTTATAGTCTTGGCAACTGTCTCAGTTGTTTGGAAATTACCATGTTGTTTGGGTAACAACTTAATTATATGTAATCATGTTCCAGTTCCGGAAAATTTGTTTGGTGATGAGATTGCCTGTTGGGACTCTGTCTCTTCATTATTTTATCTAACTTAGATCGCCTTTATATATGTATATATTTAAGGATGTTTCTGCTGAATATGGTTTTCATACTACCCCTCAAATAGACTTTAATTTTAGCTGTCTCTCCCCATATTCTCTCCCTCAATTCCTTCTTCTTCCTTATCCCCACTTAATTATCCCAGTCCAGCTACTTCCCTATCCATCCATAATTATCTATTTGATTTCCCATTCCTTATGAGATCTATATGAACCCTTTTTTTTGTATCTACCCTCTGTGGTACTATGCATTGTAGCTTAGTTATTATTGATTTAATGGTTAATATCCACATACAAACAAATACATGCCATATATATCTTTCTAGGTCTGGGATACCTCACTCAGGATGATGATTTTTTTCCTGCTTTCATCCATTTGTCTGCAATTTCATTATGCAATTGTTTTAATGGCTGAATAATACTCTATTACATAAATATATCACATTTTCTTTATCTATTCTTCTGTGAAGGGACATCTAGATTGTTTCCAGTTTTTGGCAATTATGAATGAAGTAGCAATGACCATACTTGAGTAGGTGTCTTTTTATTAGGATGAAGCACCCTTTGGATATTGTATTAGTCAGGGTTCTCTAGAGTCACAGAACATATGGGTAGTCGCTATAGAGTTAGGGAATTTGTTGATGACTTACAACTTGTAGTCCAACTCCCCAATAATGGTCAGCAGTAGCTGTGGATGGAAGTCCCAGAGATGTAGCAGTTGCTCAGTCCCACGAGGCAAGCAGGCCAGAAAGAAGCAGAGTAAATCTTCCTTCTTCCAGTGTCCTTATATAGGTCTCCAGCAGAGGGTGTGGCTCAGATTAAAGGCATGTGCCACCGCACCATTAATCCCAGATGACCTTGAACTCGGAGATCTCCTTGTCTTAATCTTCTGGAGTTCATAGCCACTATGCTTTAAGATCTCCATGCCAAGAACCAGCTAAGAAACTTATATCTCTGAGCCTCCAGATTAGGATCATAGTTGAGTCTTCCAATTCTTGGTTAGTTCATTCCAGATATAGTCAAGTTGACAACCAGGAATAGCCACTACAATCTAACCCTTGTCAACTTGACACAAATAATATCTCATGTCCACATGAAACAATAACAAGGTCATGAATACACCTAACATGATATAACTATTCCTCATACTGCATTTGTAAATTTACAATGGGGCAGTGTCCCTTGAAAACATTCTTTTAGTGTCTCAATACCAATTGATGTTAAAGAAATTGGAAGAAAGACAAATGTATCCTTAACAAAATAAGACAGAAGCATTCATATTACTTATAATGCTCGTTTCTGCACCTAGTTACGTGGCCTTAGCTAGTATTTATAACTACCTTCCTCTGCTACCCATTCTGTATTTCCTTCACCTTTGGCAAGCACCTCATCAGGTCTTGGCTCTTTTCCTGGAGGATTGACCCATACCTTCCTTCCTGATGGGTCTGTGTCCTTTGTCATCCTGCTTGGATTAGGCTGTTGTAGTTTCCCATTGACTTTAATCACAGGACATGGTAGTACTAAGAGATGCCCTAAGGGATCTCCTGCACTCCACACATAATCCTGCTTACCTCCATTGTGGAGAAGCAATCCAATTTCTCCATGGTAATCTGGATCTATCACCCCTCCTAACACTGTTATTTCTTTCTTAACCTGTTGGTTTAAGAGCATTAGAAGCCCAAAATGGCCAGGGGGATGTCTGAGCTTCCAGTTCAATGGGATGTTTTTTGTGGCTCCTGGTAGGAGCACTCCCCCATCTGGAACCAAAACTTCTAGGCCAGCAGAACCTAAAGTTGTGGGGACAGGAAGCAAAAATCTTCCTAGAGGGTCACTAGGAGTGATAGTGAGTGGAACTATTCCCTTTTCCACCTCTTGATTCCTGGACCCATGGATCCTGGCTATGGGAGAGACTGTACCATATATTGAATGCTGATTCAAAGCATATACTGCCTTCTGAAGAACTCTGCCCCAGCCCTCCATGCTGTTGCCACCTAATTGGTACTGTAACTGTGTCTTCAAAAGGCCATTTCATCTTTCTATAAAACCAGCTGCTTCAGGATGATGGGGAACATGGTAAGACCAGTGAATTCCATGATTGTGGGCCCACTGTCGCACTTCTTTGGCTGTGAAATGAGTTCCTTGGTCAGAAGCAATACTGTGTGTGATACTATGACGATAGATAAGACATTCTGTGAGTCCATGGATGGTGGTTTTGGCAGAAGCATTATGTGCAGGGAAGGCAAATCCATAACCAGAATAAGTATCTACTCCAGTAAGAACGAAACATTGTCCTTTCCACGGGGAAGTGGTCCAATGTAGTCAACCTGCCACCAGGCTGGTCACCTCGAGGAATGGTGCCATATCTGGGGCTCAGTGTTGGTTTCTGCTGTTGTCAGAGCTGGCATTGAGCAACAGCTGTAGCCAGGTCAGCCTTGGTGAGTAGAAGTCCATGTTGCTGATCCCAAACATAACCTCCTTCTCGGCCACCATGGCCACTTTGTTCATGTGCCCATTGGGCAATGACTGGGATGGCTGGGGAAAGAGGCTGACTGTCCACAGAACAGGTCATCTTATCCACTTGATTGTGGATAACTCCTCCTCAGCTGAAGTCACCTTTTGGTGAGCATTTACATGGGACACAAATATCTTCATATCCTTTGCCCATTTGGGGAGATCTATCCACATACTTCTTCCCCAGATGTCTTTCTCACCAATTTTCTAATTGTGATCTTTCCATGTCCCTGACTAATCCATTGGCTACAGCCCATGAGTCAGTGAACAATCGTACATCTGGCCATTTCTTCTTCCAAACAAACTGTAATACCATGTGTACTGCCCGAAGTTCTGCCCACTGTGAAGATTTTCCTTCACCTGTATCTTTCAGGGTTGTCCCAGAAAGGGGTTGTAATGCTGTAGCTGTCCACTTCTAGGTGGTGCCTACATAACGTGCAGAGCCATCAGTAAACCAGGTCCTAGTCTCCTCTTCTTCAGTCAGTTGGTCATAGGGACCACCCCATGAGGCTATAGGTGCATGCGTGGTAGCAGATGTCATTGTAACAGGAGTAGAAACCATAGGCATCTGAGCAACTTCTTCATGTAACTTGCTTGTGCCTTCAGGACCTGCTCTGGCCCGATCACGTATATACTACTTCCATTTGATAATAGACTGCTGCTGTGCACGTCCTACTTTATGACTTGGAGGGTCTGACAACACCCAGCTCATGATGGACAGTTCAGGTCGTATAGTAACTTGGTGTCCTACTGTCAAACGTTCAGTTTCCACTAAGGCCCAATAGCAGGCCAAGAGCTGTATTTCAAAGGGAGAGTAGTTGTCTCCAGCTGACACTAGATCTTTGCTCCAAAATCCCAAAGGTATCTTTTGTGATTCACCTACAGGGGCCTGCCAGAGGCCCCAAACAGCATCTCTATCTGCCACCAACACCTCAGGTACCATTGGGTCTGCTGGATCATATGGTCCAAGTGGTAGAGCAGCCTGCACAGCAGCCTAGACCTGTTGAACAGCCTTCACCTGTTCCAGGCCCCACACAAAGCTAGCATCTTTCTGAGTCACTTGGTAAATAGGCCTGAGTAACACACCTAAGTGAGGAATGTGCTATCTCCAGAATCCAAATAGACCCACTAAACATTGTGCTTCTTCCTTCGTGGTGGGAGGGGCCAGGTGTAATAACATCATCTTTCTCCTTAGAAGGAATATCTCAGCATGCCCTATACCACTGTACTCCTAAGAATTTCAGTGAGGTAGATGTCTTTGAATTTTGGTTGGATTTATTTCCCATCCTCTGATACGCATGTGTGTTACCAATTAATCCAAAGTGGTTGGTACTTCCTGCTCACTTGGTCCAATCAGCATAATGTCATCAATATAGTGCACCAATTTGATATTTTGTGGAAGAGACAAATGATCAAGATCCCTTCTAAGTTACGACACAGGGCAGGAGAGTTAATATATCCTTGAGGCAAAACTGTAAAGGTATACTGCTGGCCTTGCCAACTGAAAGCAAATTGCTTTTGGTGGTCCTTATGGACAGGTACTGCGATGAAGGCATTTGCCAGATCAATAGCTGCATACCAGGTTCCAAGAGATGTGTTAATCTGCTCAAGTAACGAAACAGTATCTGGTACAGCAGCTGCAATTGGAGTTACTACCTGATTTAGTTTCCGATAGTCAACTGTCATTCTCCATGATCCATCTGTCTTCTGCATTGGCCAGATAGGAGAGTTAAAGGGAGACGTGGTGGGAACCACCACCCCTGCATCTTTCATGTTCTTGATAGTGGGAGTAATTTCTGCAATTCCTCCAAGAATACAATAATGTTTTTGATTCACTATGTTCTTTGGCAGAGGCAACTCTAAAGGCTTCAATTTTGCCTTTCCAACCCTAATAGCCCTCACTCCACAGGTCGGGGAACCAGTGTGAGAATTCTGCCAATTTCTGAGTATATCTATCCCAATTATACATTCTGGAACTGGGGAAAAGACCACAGGATGTGTTCGGGGACCTACTGGATCTACTGATTTAGAGAACCATATTGAACGTCAGTCAAAACTCCATTAACCTCCTGTCCTCCATAAGCCCCTACTCTAACTGGAGGGCCACAATGTTTCTTGGGATCTCCTGGGTTCAGTGTCAATTCAGAACCAGACCAATTCAGACCCTGGAAAGTCTGATTATTTCCTTTCCCCAGTGTACATTTACCCCTGTAAAAGGCCTTAGGTCCCTCTGGGGAAAAATTGGAGGAAGACTAACAGCAAACCTTTTAGGTGTCTTACCAAGATCCTTCTTCAGAGGAACCTGGCCACCCCTTCATTCGAGGGGTTCTGGCCCTGCAGACTGACTCAAGTCTGGAAATTGATTCACTGGCCGAGATAGCCTTTTGCCATGATCCAATGTAGCCTTTCTTTCATTTGTTTGAGAATTTTCTGCTTATACAGATCAAACAGATATGTAGTAGGTTTCCTATCTATTTCATGCCTGGAAACACCATGATTGATTAGCCAGTACCAAAGGTCCAAACGAGTCATGCCATTATAAATTCCACCTCTCTTGTACTGACCATTACGGGGTATGTCATTATAAACATTGTTTTGTCTACCCTGTCGATTATAATAACTATGATCACCTTGTCTCTTGCCATTCAATGCTGCCACCCCATTTTTTAAAATGATTATTTGCTTCTGATATTTAGTGTTTGATTCCTTTTATTTAGTCTTTATATATTTTGGATATGTAGTTGGTAAAAATCTTTTCCCATTCTGTAGGCATTCTGTCCAAATTACTTTTTCTTTTCCCTATGCAGGCTCTCAGTTATCACTGTTTCAGCACCTGTAGCCATAACTGAAAGTTTAGTGTCTGATATTTTTCTTTCTACTTATATTTTTAAGCCCTTGACGTGTACATGGTTTTCATGATTTCCAGTATAATGTGGGAGGGTTTTTCAAAGCCTTAGTCTACTAATTTCTGTATTAGTTACTTTTCCATTCCTGTGATAATGTACCCTGACATAAAGCAAGTTAGCAAAGAAAGGCTTCATTTTTGTCTCAGTTCTAGTAAAGATACAGTTAATCCATCTTGACAAGGAAGGCATAGCAGCAGGTATTTGGCTTCCATGGAAACAGAATGTTCATATTTTGTCCTCATAGAAAAAGAAGAGGGAGAGGGTAAGGAAGACCTCAGTTCTGTCCTAGTGATGTATTTTGTTCAGCACAGTGTGACTTCCTAAAGATTCCATAGTTTACGCATGCAGTGCTGCTATGTAGGGAGCAAGTATTCAAGCACATGAAGCTATGGGAGGCATTTTATAGTCAAAATACAACTTTTTTTTTCTCTTTTTTCTTCCAACTCTGTCCTGTGTGACCACTGCTTATATTCATTCCCATTCCTTGTAGGTGAGTGCAGCAAATAGACTTCACTCTAAATGTTTTAATGAATATTAGAGTCCAGGATGCCATGTCTGTATTCCCAAAGTGTGGATACAGGTGAAAGAAAGGCAAGTCCTTGAGCTAGCTTTCAAAGTTACCAAGCTAGTTAAAGATAGAATTACAATTATTTTAGAATAAAGTTCACAAACTTTCTTGGTAGCAGTATCCTGACACCTTGGTCTCAGAACGTGGGCTGATAATATCATGGTTACTAATGAAGGAGGCCCTGGCACATTTGCTAAAATATCATATCACTTATAACTGAACAGAGTAAGTTCTTTCTTTATTATAGTCTACTCACTAGAGAGGGTTTTCTTGTTATTGCCAGATTTTTTCATTATATTTAGAGTCACTACTCGACTATTTTTTGTCATATCTGTTTATGTATTTATTACCTCTGTGAACTGCCTGCCTATAAAGTTTAGGGATTCCTTGATAAATCTCTTCATTTTCATTTAATGTTATCTGCAATTTCAAGCCAATATTTACTTTTGATAGGGAGAAGAAATGAAACAATAGATGCATGGTTATTTGACATGACCTTTATTTTCTTCTAAATATTGGGAAATTCTTATAGTAAATATAGGTAGTTATGTTAGTATTCATCTATATCAAAGATTAATGCTGATTCTTCTGTAAAATAGGAAGTCTCACAAACGTTCATATCAGTAAGACACTTTTTATTAATAAGTAAAAGAGGAAATATGACACTTGAAATTTCTAAACTGAATCCAGACAAGTTTTTCACTTAACATTAGTTTAACTTGAGTTTTACTACTTTATAAAAGCAATCCATATTCAGAAGATACTGTACTCTCAGTTTTTTAACTTTGATGTTTTCTTAGGCTAGCATTATGCAGTAATTATATTCTCAGGATATTTGGCTGCAGCAAGCCACATTTGCTGTTTGGCCATGCAAGTAAATAAATGATATTCAATGGTGTATTGTATAGTTATGCTGTGATGTTCAGTGTGTTTTTAAACTACATAGGATAGAATTATCATGCCATGGCTCTATCATATGTCCATAGAATAAGGAAGAAATCATTTGTTTACTATTATTATTTTAGTTATGTTCTTCTTTTTATGCAATCTTATTTGAAAGAACAAAGTTAGGAAGGTCTGAATGACATTAGTTAGTAGAATACATTATTTCTTTTTTTTAAATAAAGAGATGGTAAAGAATACTGGAAATAGTGAAGTTGATGTTCAAGGGTCTCATCTTTGTCCCTTATTGTACTTACTTAACATTGTAAAATTGAAATTTCATTTAACCTGTGTCTTGTTTGTCATCTGTAAAATTTAGAGTTGAAACAGTCAGCATGTTGCATCTCTATAATTTTTAGAGGTAGCAATATTCTATGAGGAGCATGGGTTTGGAGCCAGGCAAATTTGTGTTCAATCACTTGTCAGTTCTTTACATTCTAAGTGTAAGATTTTAAAATGGCTATCATCAAGGAAGAAAAAAGGGACTAGATGCTAGCCTAGTGTAGATGTAGAGAAATACAGACACTTACACACTATGAGTAACAATGAGACCTAGTATAGCCTTTATGTAATCCAGGACTTGAAAGGGAGAGGAAAGGTGATGGTGATTGTGAAGCCAGCCTGTGTTATATAGCCACCATGCCTGGCTACCATTTCATTTGCAAACATGAATTTCTGGTTTACATTCATATGATATAAAAAAAATTTAGAACTTCTTTTTATGGAGGTTGTTGTGGGTTTTTTTTTTTTTCTTTATATGTCTGCCTTTGGAAGGTAACTTAAGTGAATTTATCATTTTCAGGACATAGCTTCTCTTAGCAGAGTGGGGTGCAGATCCAATCACAATGCAGTTTGCTAATCCTATATGACTCATGTTATTATTGGACCAATGGGCACATCTTCGTTGGCAGGATGGCAATGTAGCATACAAGGTCCACAGCTAGATAAGGACCTCAAGGACTTTTCCCTTAGCTATCTGATGAGTAGCGCAGTATCTGGCACTATAAAAGCCATCCAGCAGGAGGGACCTTCCAGCTTAGTTTTTACTTGATTTGTGTGATTCTACTTCCAAACTATGTGGTACCTTTATTTCAATGGTAGGGTCTAACCTTGTAGTTCTGGTAAAGAACCAACATCAGTGACAATGACCTTTATTGTTTGGGGGGCCTTTGAGGTATTGTTGGTTTAAAACTCACTGAGTGGCATTCTATACCTGCTACTGGGATTTTCGTTTAATAACCCATGGTCATTAGGGGGAGACAGAATTCTACTTATGATGAATGCCTCTATTTGTTATTTTAATTATATCTTTAATTATCCTAAAAAATAATAGGTTTCCATATGGTTTCTTCATAACCCTTCTCTTCCCACCATCTCTATCCTTCATTCCCTCAATCTACTGTTTAAACCCTACTGTCTTTAAATCCCTAGTATTTCTTCCCTCTGCTTTTATACTGTATATGTTCTGTCCCACTCCCAACCCTGTTACTGCCATTACCAGTGACACTTTTCTAACTTTCTGATCTCTTATAGATATTCTAACTTAAACATACCACTCTGAAAATTCGTGAGGATTATCCATGTCTGACGGAACTTGTAGCATTTGTCATTCTGGCCTGGGTTACCTCACTTGGGATAATATCTTCCAGTGTTGTCCATTTTCCAGAAAATTTTAGTTTTCTTTATAGCTGAATAAAGTTCTTGATTTATATTTAGCCCCGTGATATTATCCATTTATTAGCTGATCAGTAGTTAAGCTGATTTAATTCTCTAGGTGTTGTGACTAGAGCAGCAAGGAGCATGCATGTGTTAGAACAGACTTTTGGAGTATATGCCTGGGAATGGTATACCTGGGTCATAATTTGTTCTAATTTTAATTTTTGGAGAAAAATCCATACTAATTTCCATAATGACTATACTAGTTCTCATCCCCACTTATAATGCATAAATATGTTTCTTCTCTGCATTCACATCAGACCAACATCTTGTTACTTCCCTCCCTCCTTGATGGTAGCTATTTTAAATGGAATGAGATTAATCTACATTTCTCTGATGGATAGCTAAGGATATTCAACACTTTAAAGTGTTTCTTCGCTATTTATATTTCATTTGAAAACTGATGATTTCCATATATTTCCATAGCCAATTGTGTTTTTTTTCAGTTCTTTGTATATACAAAACATTAATTCTATGTCCAGTGTATAGATAGCAAAGATTTTCTGTATTTAGGTAGGTGGCTTCTTCAGTTAAATTATAGTTTCCTTTGATGTACAAAATCTTTTTAGTTTCATGAGGTCTCATTTGGCCTCTATTGATCTTATTTCTTGAATGACCTGAATCCTGTTCAAAATTCCTTACTTTTGACCTGTATTCTCTAATTTTTGCTATAGCTGTACTGGTTTCTGGTCTTAGGTTAAGGGCTATGATTCCATTTAGAATTTATATACTTATTTTGGTAGGATAAGAAATGATGATCAAGTTTCATTCTTCTGCTGGTAGATATTTTGCTTTTCTTTTATTTTTTTTTAATTTATTTTTTATACTCCAGATTTTATTCCCCTCCCCTCCCCGTCCATCCTCCGACTGTTCCACATCCTATACTTCCCCCACCCATATCCACAAGCATGTTCCCACCCTCTCACCCCCCACCCCACCTGACCTCTAAACTCCCTGGGGTCTCCAGTCTCTTGAGGGTTAGGTGCATCATCTCTCATTGAACATAGATCCAGCAGTCCTCTGCAGTATATGTGTTGCTTTTCTAGCAGCATTTGTTTGAAATGTTCTATTTTCATCAATGTGTACTTTTGAAATCATTGTCAAAAATCAGTTGGTTTAAGGGCATGTTTCCCTTATCTGTCCGCCACTTATGAAATAAGGGAGAACTGGCCCTGAGAGCATGAGAGTGGGAGAACTGTCCCTGTCCCTTGCTTGCTGCAGCATCCCAGAGAGCGGGCCTTCCTTGTACCTCGCCTGGTCAGCACATTAGAGCTGGCCTTTATGGTGTGGGTGTAGATTAGCCAGCCACAAGGGCATGAGAGCTAGAGAACTGGGGCCTGAGAGGGTGAGACAACTGGGGCAGGGCAGGAGAGCTTGTCCTGGTCATGTGGCTGTCAGAAAGCTAGTGCACTGACCAGCTCAGATACCTCTAAGGCTTTGAATTGGCCTATCCCCACATCTACCCCATTGATGAACTGTTAGAGTACATGAAGGAGATAGTCTAACAGATCCAAAACTACAGTATCTCCAAATGACAAAGGGCAGCAAGAGAGCCAAAGAAGAGTCCCAGTGAGGTTCTAGCATTGATAGTGTAACAGAAGTCAGAGGCCTGTACCAGAGCAAGACTCACTGCAATGAACATCTGCAAGCAAAGAAGTAAGGACAAAAGGCTATTCTGTGTTTACACAGTGACCCAACTACAGCTTCCACAATGAGATTTTTTTTTTCCTGTTTGGGGAGAGGTTTACAAGGGAGAGAGAGGGAGATAAATGGGATTGGGTACATGATGTAAAATTCACAAAGAATCAAGAAAAAGTTAAAATAATCAGTTGTAGTTGCATGGGAGAACTTTTATATATTGCGGTAATATTTTTTATTATTGGTGACTGTGTTCTTTTCAGTTCTCACTTCCATCCTCTTCCCCTCCCTCCTGTTGTCCTCTCCTTTTCCCCCAATTTCTTTCTGTCCTGCTCTGTTACTACCATCACCAACTCCTTAACTATTTCTCCCTCTCTCCCTCCTCTTCTATTTTATTTATTTTGAGACAGTCAGCAGGAATTTGTGTAAGCCAGGCTAGTCCATTATCTCTAGTGATTCACCTTCAATTTGCCTTGTTTAGCAGACTGTTTCTGTGATTCTTCTGCTCTGGCTGGGACTCCAAGTCTGCACCATGATTCCTGGCTCTTGTTTCTTATCTGTATTAAAGAATTTTAAAGTGCTTCTTCACTCATAGTTTTATATGATGACTTATCTTTTATAGCTTTATTTCTTTCTTAATATGTCAAGTGGTTTACTCAGTCTTCATTTTCTTATAGTTTTAGAGAAAAGTCTCTCTTTTATTTTAGGTAAAGAATTTGCCTTCTTCTGCCAAGTATTTCCCTCCACCAGATTTATGTGCTGTTTTCGATCAGTTCTTAAATCAAAAGTAGGTTCTCATTGTTCCTACAAAGTGTACGGTATTCAACAAAATCAATGACAATAGGAGAATAGAAGGTGAGAACTGAAGAAAAGGACATAGTTACCAGTAATGAAAACTATTACTATAGTGTGTTGATGTTTTCCCATGCAACTGCTACCAACTGATTTTGACAGAGATTTCAAAAAAAAAAAGTACACCTTGGAGAAAAGAGATCATCTGAAACAAATACTGATAGGTTACTAATTGTGCATCCAAATTGATTTGGATAAGGAACAGATAACTAGAAGGGACATAAATCACTTAGTATATCTCCAAAGGAAACACTGTGACACAGATACAGTCTTAGGACACAGCTGGTAGTCTGAGATATTTATAGGCTTTTGTAGACATCTGTATTCTTTGGTGAGAACTAGGATCTAGCAGGTGGTGTTGACACAAAATTACAGTGAAACCTTGCTTATGGCCCTTTGCATTTCAAGAAATGATGGCAGAAGATGAGCCAGACATTGATAACATAAGTTTCTGTGATATGGTACACTACTACATGGATAATTTTGATGTGGTATTTTGAAAAATAGTCATATAAATATTAAGCTGGTTTGCATTTCAGATTTAGATTGACAGATGTTTATGGATTTATGAAAAATTTCTAAAATTACTTAAATACCTCACGTACTCTTTCAAAATCTTACTTTATACTGATTACCCCAACTTTAAAAATAATCTTCCTTATTTTCTCAAAGATTGATTAATAAATTCAATTTCTTTTTTGTAGCTAAATTATTCAAATTTGTGGGATACTATATGAATCTTAAGACTGTAATAAGGTGGCAGTGTCTCGGGAACCTACCCCACCTCTGCCTGGAGATATGTCTGCTAGTCCTGTTGCAGAAAGCTGGTGTTACACACAGGTACATGTCATTTAAAACGTATTTGCTGTCACATTTTCTAACAATGATAAGTATTACTGTAAAATTGTAAAGCAATATGGCTTCATTACTGTAGTTAGAATATTTGATTTGTGACAAGATTAAGTCATTAATATAAAAATGTTTTTCTCATCTCGTAGGTTAAAGTAGTGAAATTTTCCTACATGTGGACTATTAATAACTTCAGTTTTTGTCGAGAAGAAATGGGTGAAGTGTTGAAGAGTTCAACATTTTCTTCTGGCCCAAATGATAAAATGAAATGGTAAACATTATATTTTTTTTTACTCTGTTTTTTGTTAACCTTATGTTTATTGTTATTTTTGTTCCTATGGTTATTAGTATAATTTTATATTAAACTAGTAATTAATTCCTAATACAATGGAGAAATGTAAAAACTTTTGGGGTTATTTCATAAGTGCTGTTGTGATATTAATTTGTAGGTAATTTCAGTATTGTCCACCTTTTTTTGTTTAAGTCAAATACTAAATTACTATAAATCACCTATTGTTTTATTTTAGGTGCCTGAGGGTGAACCCAAAGGGATTAGATGATGAAAGTAAAGACTATTTGTCCTTATATTTGCTTCTAGTCAGCTGCCCAAAAAGTGAAGTTCGAGCTAAATTCAAATTCTCTCTTCTGAATTCTAAAAGGGAAGAAACAAAAGCAATGGGTAAGTGATTGGCAAACTGGATGAAGACTTCTTTTCATACTTTACCTGGAAAAGTTTGATATTATTGTCCTCTCTTAAGTCCTAGTCCATTATTTATTTTCACAATTCACATTTTAGTTTAAGTTGTTTCATAATATTTTTAGCTCCATAGACATACAGAAGTAGTTAAAATAATATTAAAATTTAACTGCTTCATGTCCTAAAATGATGTTGTACTTGTCACTTGGAAAAGTACTTACTGCTAAAACAGGGTTTCTGGTATATATGTCATCAGGAAAATGTCTCCTCTCCCTTGCCTTTTTGCTGGACATTACAAGGAAATGGAGTGGCCTTATATTTTGTCACTAATTTTTTTTTTTTACAATAAATGAAGGAAAAGGAAATTTTCTTGTAGTCAGAGCCTTTTAATTTCAGTGAAAATTCTTTACTTCAGAGCTGCATAAAGGAAGAATGTTAGAGAATATTTACAATGTGTTTAATAGGTAATAGCCTATGAATTGCCACACTGAATTGTAAATACTTTCTTAGAAATGAATCAAAGAACCGAGTAACTTCATTATACATACAATTATTAATTTTTACATTTCATATTATGTGTTATTTAAAATAGAGTATTTCAGTTAAAGTTTTATGCTGCTTGTATAGATGATATATAATAAATACTTTGTTGAGAATCTTATGTATTTCACATACAATTTCACATACAATTGAGCAGTCCCTAAAATGTTTGAAACAGCTTAGATATTTATTAAAATATTTTACAAATTATACAAAAAGCATTTTTGGGTTTTTAATGTATGGATGTTTATTTCATGGGATTATTTTATATATGAAATCCTGAGAATGGGAAGAGGCTTTTTAATATTCTCACCAACTTTAGTTTTTCTATATTTCAGCAAACTTAAATCAATAGGATGTGTTTGCCAGCAGTGCTTAAAGGTTTTATTAATGAATTAGATCATTTGGTTTTAAGGGGAGAAACAAAAAGTGAGACTTTTTTTTAACAAAGTTTGACGTTAGATGATGACTACTATGCCAGTATTACTATGATTTGAATTTATTATTTACAGGCAACAGTGTGTGTGTGTGTGTGTGTGTTGTGTGAGAATATGAGAATGTGTACATGTGTGTCTATCCCTCTAAGGGTTTTGATGGCTTTTCTTAAGAGATTCACAAGTCTTAAGTACAGTAACTGTGGCCAAACTTTGAGGAACAATGAAATGGTTTAATTCTTCTTGACACATTTCTTCAGATGCCCTTATTAGATTTGTAGCTCATACATCATAGTGAATATTCTAGCTATATCCTACATATCTATATTTCTTTATCATTAAGAAAAAGAATTATCTTTGATTCTTGTTTGATTTAAACTTCTGTTTTCTACCAGAAAGCCAAAGAGCATATCGATTTGTACAAGGGAAGGACTGGGGATTTAAAAAATTCATTAGAAGGGATTTTTTGCTTGATGAAGCTAATGGTCTCCTTCCAGATGACAAGCTTACGTTATTCTGTGAGGTAGGTATGTTCTTATTAATACATAACTCCATGGTTTATATACTGATGTGGAAAAAAGTGTGAATTAGATTAATACAGGGTATAATTTGGTTTGGATTTGCTTATGTCATTTTTATCTTTGGGTAGTTTTATTTATATAAAATCATGAAATTCAACTTTTGCAATAAACTCAAGGGTTATATTATTTCTAGTACAATGTTATTGATATAATTAAGGTAGCAGATGAATTTCTTAAAGTATCAATATACTTCAGCAAGTTATTGTGAACAGATGAATATAATAACTTCCTTATCTACTGATTTAGCTTTAGTCTTTGTAGTCAATGTATAAAAGCTTTCAAAATTACAAACTCTGTATCATTGTATTATATCATTCTGAAGTATGTATAGTAATTAAAACATGACCACAGAGAAATGCATACATAAATGAACTGCATAATTCATTTTTTATAAATACAATTATTTGGTTGCATTTTCAGTTTAAGGGGTTAAAACATGAAGCATTTGTTTGCAGTAAGCAGGCATTTAAGTAGTATTTTAAATAGATAGAAGTTATTATACTGTTTAAATTTTGGCCTTTAATGTAGACTCTTCCAGAATTTTAGAATTGATCTTAATTTAAAAATGTTATTTTTTTTTAAATGTCATCTTAGAATTTAGTGGTCCTTAAACATTATTTAAGCAATCTATGAAAACACAATCAAACAAAATGGCCTGATAATTTTGATTACTGATTTAACCATTTTTAGAAAATAATCTGCATTATAGAACTGAAATAATGTTTGTTAATAGGTTTTTCTGGGTGTATGTACTGGAACCTAGACAATTAATAAATTCAGAATTAAGGCTGAAATTAATTTTAAGATTATTCAAGTACGTGTTTTGTGTTATCAATATGCTAAATAACATATTCTAGTGACCCATAAAACTTATTATGACATGTTTTTAAGATAATCCCATTTTTAGATCTTGAAATGTGCTTTTCATGAGCCCAGACATTATCTCTTGGGCACTATCTTTAATATAGATGGGCAAAATCACCGTTAATTGACATTCTTTGTGCCCTCCATCATTCCTTGCACTCCTCTCATGGATGCCCTTCATTCTACAGCATCTCCAACACTGCTTGCAGAAGAGGTGGAAGCATTGCCCTGCCCTCCCTAAAGAACTGGCACCTCCCCCTCCACTGCAAGTGGTGCTGTAGACAGGTAAGGCAGCTGGTGCTACTCTTTTTGTGCAAGACATAGCTTAGTCTTGCAGTCTATATAGTGGCAAGCGTTAGATGAAAATCTCTAACAGTCTAAACAGCTCTGCTTCCTTTCTCCAAAATGATGCACAAACAGGAATTGAGAATAAGTTGGAGAAATAGAATACTGGTTAAAGTTACTCTTATTTTGAAATCTTAATTTTTTTTTAATATTGATAGTCTACAGATCTATGACATTCCTTGAGAAACAGAGAAACATTTATGCATAATTAAAATAAATGAGAAGCTTTTAATAAAGCTGAGCTCATTCTTTCCTAAGGACACATAAAAAAATTCCTATTGATAAGGTATCCTTTTAATAAGGTCTGTTTAATGCATTGTGGTAATATGTAGAAGATGGGTTTTATTTTCTGAACTCATAGCTGTGAGAAATGAAAAGTTGATTACCCTGTTGCTATGACCAGAACTTTTAAAATGGGATCCTGAAACCCCCAAGCTCTTACTATCTCCCTTTTCCAGAAGATATACAAAATTGGACTTTTAAAAGCATCTGCCTTTGGAGTCCCTCTAGAGGTTAAACAAGCAGTTGATTCTAGTGACAACATTGTAATACTGTGTGTATTTAGAAACAACTCCCTTTCAGAACAGTTTTACAGTGTTCAGGTTCAAGTATTGTTCAGTCAAAGCAGAAAAGAAGAACTAAATTTGTGAGCTAGATTCATATTCAGTTATACCCCTCAAATGTCCATCTATGTTCTTATGGTGAACTAATGGCAAGTATAAAAAGAGAATTATCCTATGTGTTAAGTCAGCAGAGAATCTCAGCCTTCTTCCTGAATTTTCTCTCTAGGTTCCATAAAGTTGTTCATTACCTGTTTACGATATCATTTCAAATTATAGATATCAAAACAGTGAGAACCCATCACTTCACAACTTTATTTAGGTCATTAATTTCTATTTGAATTGAAACGTGTGGTTGCTTTGATAGCACTAGCTAAATATGCAAGGACTTGCTTATACAGAATGTAATGTGAATTACTATCACAATGATAATGTCTCTGTTCTCTTATTCTTTAATATACTTATTTTATATATGATTGTGTGTCTTCTGCCAAGTTTTTATATTAAGTATGTTATCTTGGGGCCCAGGGAGATAATTCAGTGTGTAAAAGCACTTGCCACGCATATCCTCGATGACCAGAAAACACCTAAGAAGGCAATCGTGATGGTACATGCCTATAGTCCCAGCACTTCTACAGTAAATGGGAGGCTCTGACAGGAGAATCAGACTGAGACTTGTGGTCTAGCTAGAAATAACATGATAACAAGCCAGATTCAACCTTAGAAACAAAGGAAGGAGAGAACTGACTGCTCAAAGTTCCCCTCTGACATCTGCATCAATGGTGTGACACTGTGCACTAGGAGTTCACACACACACACACACGTGCACGCACGCACGCACGCATACAAACAAATATGCAATATTGAATTAGAGACAACGAATAGAATTTAAGAAATCTTTTCCTATATAAATTATGACTGTATTTTTTATAACTACTGTATGATTTATGCAGGTAATTAAAAAAATTCAGTTCTCTCTACTTAAAAGTTTCAAGAGTAATTATTAATATAAGCAATTAAATACATTATATGTTAAAATCACTAAATAGGGTATATATTTACATCAGCATATTCCATTTATGTATCATTGTCTTTTGATAAGTAGTAAAATAGGGCAATGAAGTAAAGATCAATAGAACAGTTTTTCTCTTTGAAGTCACCAAAATTTTAGATACTTTAAATTATGGAAATCTTAAGATAGAACCTTTGTGTATGGTTTTATGTAATTAATACCTTGTCCCCCATATTTAGAAAATAAGATTATTATAATAAATACTTTTGTTCATAATTGTTAAAGGTAATAGTATAAGGTAATTTTATGTACTAAAAATAACATGTAGTATAAGACCTTAGGAATCTGGAGGTATATGAAGCCTTTCCTCATACAGACTATCCATGTGATTTACATTGCTTTATTTACCTTATGATACCAATTTGAACTGTCTATAACATAGAGTGAATGGATCAGATTACCTTTATGCTACATATCCTTCCAGTCTAAATCTTGTCTAGCTTTTTCTTATAAGTGTCTAGTAACTTATTTGAAACACACATTTCTATATACTCACATATCAGGTCTCTTAAACCTTTTAAACAGGACCATGCATTTGCATGTTAAAAATTTGTTCCAGTTTATCTGTTATGCGTTTTCATTTTCTACATGGTTTATTGTAATACATGTGTCCTGCATGGTGTTTTGTTTTGTTTTATTTTTTGAGACAGTGCCCCTTACTGAACGTGGAGTTTCCTCATTTGACTGGCTGGCCAGCAAACATTAGGGATCCTTCTCTCTTGGCCTTCCCAGTGTTATGATTATACTTACTGATGTAAATTATTATTTTTTTAACTTGGGTATTGGAGATCAAACTCAGATCCTCAAGTTTGCACAGCAGACAGTTTACCATCTGAGCCATCTCTCAAGCCCAGTGTATACCCTTAAATTACATTCTCAAGAAATCAGTTTGTCTACTGCTTTGTAAAAAAGTTCCTGTCCCCAATATTTAGTACTCAAAAGCATAACTAATATATTACATGCAATTTAAATTTTAAAAATTGTTCATTTGCTCTGAACTAATTGGTTTGTTAGTTGAAGTGTTTCTTTTTTGTTGTTGTTCATTGTAATATGAAATTTCCAAAGCAATACAATACAGTGCTTTCTTTTAAAGATGGTGTAAAGGTTATAAAATTTGATTCAGTAAACAACGATTTTTCATGAGGGATTTACAGTTATCCCGATTCTTACTTAGTGTTTCACAAATAAATATTTGCAAATTGAGCTAAAGTACATTTGTATTAAACTCATCTTTGTCTTTCCAGAAAATATTTTGAACTTTAAAAATTACAGTGGGAATTCTTTTTAAGTGTGTCTTTTACTTAATTTAATTTAACTTAAAATTTTAAATCAATTTTAACAGATATTTCAATCAATTCTACTGTTGTTGAAATGTGTAGGAATTTGCTTTTTATATTTACTTTATTATGTGTGTGAGTGTTTTGCATCTGTGTCTCTAAACTACTGTCTGGTGTCCAGGAAGGTCAGAAAAGAGTGTTGGGTCCCATGGAGTTAAAAATGGTTGAGAGCTGTTGTGTTGACTCTGGAACCCATGTCTTTTAGAATGGCAAGCTGGATTCTTACCTGAGTCC
The DNA here is from genome assembly GCA_036184795.1 of Tokudaia tokunoshimensis. NCBI lineage: Eukaryota > Metazoa > Chordata > Mammalia > Rodentia > Muridae > Tokudaia > Tokudaia tokunoshimensis. The sequence continues at coordinate 3,361,567 of BTHU01000008.1, forward strand.
TGAGCCATTTCTCTACCTCCAAGTTTCCAATTTTTATATGATAATAGTTTTATGTCTTAGAAAATTGTACATATAATAAAATTGAAATGTTAATAGGTGTGCAGTGTAAGTGGAAAAAAATGAAAATCCCTCCACAGAAATGTTAACTCTGCAAATCTGATGATGTTGTGGAATTTCTAGTAAGAAATAATTTTGTGGTTGTAATAAATGAGCTTTCTAATCGATTGATAAGCCATTTTATTTACATACAGTGACACCACTGAACAAGATTCAGGTTATATCTTAGTTCCCCTAGGCTATTTCTCTCATTTATATCATTAAATATGTTTTGAGGGTACTAGGATTTGTGATTACTAGATATTAGATATGTTGAATTAGTCAGGACATCTTAAATTTAACAAATAAAGTGTACACATAATAACTAATGATTGATAATGCTGTATGATTATATTTTCCTTGTTGTTTTCTTTATTAGGTGAGTGTGGTCCAAGATTCAGTAAATGTATCAGGACATACTAATACAAACACTTTGAAGGTGCCAGAATGTCGCCTAGCAGAAGATTTAGGTAATCTCTGGGAAAACACAAGATTTACAGATTGCTGCTTTTTTGTGAGAGGAAAAGAATTCAAAGCTCATAAGTCTGTGCTTGCAGGTACCTCTTCCTTTGGATAATACAACATTTTAAAAATAAATCTGTGCATTGAGTAATGATGCTTATTCTTGTTATAGCTCGATCCCCAGTTTTTAATGCAATGTTTGAACATGAAATGGAAGAATGCACAAAGGTAAATGTTGTTAAAAGGCTTCATATTATTTAATTTGTATATATGTATGTGTATAGAATACACATATTAAAAATATCTGTGCATGTTCTTGTTCTCAAATTATATAAAACTTTAGAAACTGGGGAAAGTGTATCCTCTAATAAAATAGCAGATGCTCTCAATGTGGATGCTCACTGAACATTGTCAGGAACAACTGTTTCCATGGTCTCATTGCTAGAGTACTTTCCTAGTATACAGAAAGCCTTGCAATTCGTCCCTAGTGAGAGAGGAAGGGGAAGGAATCACACTGGGGATATTATTGAGTAACTAATCACTTCTAGGGCATAAATTACCGACCTGTCTACAGGCTTATGTTCAGAAAATTTTTGAATTATATTTTTTAATACATTCACTTAAAAAATTACAAATAGTAAGCTTTATGGAGATTTTTTTTTCCCATTGCTTTTGATTATCCTTTCCTCTTACATCTTCTCCTGCATTCCCTGACTCATTCCCCATGTAAGAAACCTTTTCCATCCTTAGTATTTCCTCTCTCTACTTTCACAGAATATGTTTTCTACTACTCTCCCTTCCATTTAGGTTTGTATCATTCCACTTCCACTAATGGACCCATTCTAAACGTTTGCATAGTCTGAGAATTCAAAGCTAGAATCCTGAGAGACCATGGGGGAGTTTTTCTGTTGAAGGCCTGATTACTTCATTTAATATATGATAGTTTCTAGATCAATCTGTTTACTTGGAAATTTCATGATTGATTGACTAATTAATTAATTAATTAATTTTTGCACCTGAATACAATTACAAAGTGCATAATCTGCTTGTCAGTTGATGGACATACAAGTTGCTTAAATTGCCTAGCTATTGTGAATAGAATAACAGTGAACATGGATATATAAGTTTCTCCATAGCCAGGTATTCTTTCTTTTGGATATGTCCCCAGGAGTGGTATAGCTGGGTCATGTGGCAGATCATTTAGAAACATCCACACAATGTTGTATGAGTCTGTATTTCCACCAAAGGTGAATAAAGGGTTCCTTTATTCATATCCTCATCATAGTTTTTGATTTCTTGATAAAAGCTATTTTGACTGGGATAAGATGGTATCTCACAGGAGTTTTAATTAGTGTCTTCTCAATGGCTAAGGACGTTGATTTGTATTTCTTTTAAGAATTCTGCTTTAAAGCATGGTCCATTTAATTGGGTTGTTTCTTGATATTTAGTTCTTTGTATATTGTAAATATTAATCATCTATCAGATGCATAGCAGATAAAAATTTTTTTCCCACTCTGTAGATTATCTCTTTGTTCAATAGTTTCCTTTGATGTGCAAAATTTTATTAATATGAGGTCCCATTTGTTGATTGTTGACATTATTTTCTGAGTAACCAGAATCATCTTTACCAAGGCCTTTCTTGCATCTGTGTATTTAGTATCTTTTCTGCTTTTTTATCTAAGCATTTCAGAATTTCACATTTTATGTTGAGATCCTTGTTCCTTGTGTACCCTCATGTGCACTTCTTCAAGCTCTTTTTGTCTCTCTGTCTTTTTCTTCCTTCCCTCCCTCAAGTAATGTTAGAAAGCAAGGTCTAGTTTCAGTCTTCTGCATGTAGATATCTAGTTTTCCCAACACAATTTATTAAAGATGCCTTATCCAATATGTTTTTGGCATCTTTGTCTATAGAGCATGAACTTAATTTACACCATTTCTTTTTAATCTTGGATTGATTATGTGTCTGTTTCTGCACCAGCAGCATGTTACTATTACTATGACTCTTTAGTATAACTTGAAATCAGGTATTGTGATACCTTCAGAAGAATTCCTTTTATTCAAGGTTGTTTCGGCTATGAAGATGATACACTTCCAGATAAGTTTAAGAGAGTTTGAGGGGGGTTTTGTTTGGTTTTCTGGGTTTTTTTTTCTTGTTTTTTGCTTGCTTGTTTGTTTTTCCTACTTATGTTAAGAATAGCCCTAGCATTTTATTGGGATTAAATTGAATCTGTAAATTTTTCTTGATAGGATGACTGTTTTCTTTCTTTTCTTGGAAAACTCTGATCTTTATTTGATTGAGAAAAAGAATTCTGGGCTGGGTAGTGGGTGGCGCATGCCTTTAATCCCATCACTTGGGAGGCAGAGGTAGGCGGATTTCTGAGTTCAAGGCCAGCCTGGTCTACAGGGCTATACAGATAAACCCTGTCTCAAAAAAAAAAAAAAAGAAAGAAAGAAAGAAAAAAGAAAAAAAAAGAATTCTGAGAACAGTGCACATATTAGACACAAGTGCTGTGGCCTGATTGTTCTGAAACTCACTCTGCAGACCAAGATGGCCTTGAACTCATAAGATACTCACATGCCTCCATCTCCCAAGTGCTAATACCAAAAGCTGTGCCACTATCTCCAGGCTCTAAATGCTGTTTTAACTCAGCTAGTACATGCTACCTAGTTGGTGGTTCATTGTCTGAGAGATCTCGGGGTTGCTCTCCAACTTCTTCAAGCCATCCCTACTTCAACCACAGGGGTCCCTGACTAAAGTCCATTGGTTGGGTGTAAGTATCTGCATCTGTCTCAGTCAGCTGCTTCTAAGGTGTCTTATAGGGCAGCCATGCTAGGATCTTGTCTGTAAGCACACCTTAGTATCAGCAGTACTATCATGCCTTGGAGCTACCCCTTGAGTTGGATTTGGGCCTGTCACTGCACCTCCTTTCCCTCAGGCTCTTCTCCATTTTGGTCCCTATAGTACTTTGAGGCAGGAACACTTCTGGGTCAGAGATTTTGACTGTAGGATAGCAACCCCAACCCTCTACTTGGTGCCCTGTCTTTTTACTAGAAGTGGACTCTACAAGTTCTTTCTCTCTATTGTCAGGCATTTCATCTATAGTCCCTACCTTTGAATCCTGAGAGTCTTTCATCTACCAGGTCTCTGGTACATTCTAGAGGTTCCTCCTACCTCCTATCTAACCAGTTTGCTTGTTTCCAGTCATTCTGCAGGAGTTTCACTCCTGTTCCCCCTCGTCCGACAGTACCTGATCCTGTTCTCCTTTTCTCCTCCCTGTCCCCTCTCCCACCCTGGTCCCTCCCTCCATCTACCCCCTGTGATTGCATTTTTTCCCCCTCTCAAATGGGATTGAGGCATCCTCACTTGGGCCCTTCTGCTTATTAACCTTCTTGAGTTCTATGGATTGTATCCTGGGTATTAGTACTTTTTTTGACTATTATCCACTTAATTAATAAGTACATGCCATTCATGTCCTTTTGGGTCTGAGGTGCATTGATCAGGATGCTACTATTTTCTACTTCCATCAGTTTGCCTGCACAACTCATGATATCCTGTTTTTAAATAGTTGAATAGTATTCCGTTGTGTCAATGAACCACATTAACTATATTCATTCTTCCATTGTGGAACATCTGGGTTGTTTTCAGCTTCTGGCTATCACAAATAAGGCCGCTATGAACATAGTGGAGCATGTGCCCCTGTGGCATGATGGGACATCTTTGGGTATATGCCCAAGAGTGGTATAGCCTCATCTTCAGGTAGATCTATTTCTAGTTTTCTGGAGAACCTCCAGATTGATTTCTAGAGTGGTTCTACCAGTTTGCAATCCTACCAGAAATGGAGGGGTGCTCCTCTTTCTCTATATCCTTGCCAGCATGTGCTGTCACCTGAGTTTTTGATCTTAGCCACTCTGATTGGTGTAAGATAGAATCTCAGAGTCATTTTGATTTGCATTTCCCTGATTACTAAAGACTTTGAAGTTTTCATTAAGTCCTTCTCAGCCTTTTGAGATTCCTCTGTTGTGAATTCTCTGTTTAGTTCTTTACTTCTATACTCCATATTTTGATTGGGTTGTTTGGTTTTTTTGGAGAATAGCTTCTTGAGTTCTTTTTATATTTTGAATATTAGCCCTCTATCGGATGAGAGGTTAATGAAGACTTTTTCCCAATCTGCAGGTTACCAATTTTTCCTATTGAATATGTTCTTTCCCTTATAGAACATTTTCAGTTTCATGAGGTCTCATTTATCAATTCTTGATCTGAGAGCCTGCGACACTGGTATTCTGTTTATCATCATTTCCCCTGTGCCAATGTATTTGAGGTGCTTTCCCACTTTCTCTTCTACTAGATTAGTATATCTGATTTAATGCTGAGGTCCTTGATCCACTTGGACTTGAGTTTTGTCAAAGGTGACAAATATGGATCTACTTTCATTTTTTATACATACAGATGGCCAGTTAGACCAACACCATTTATTGAAGATGCTTTCTTATTTCCATTGTATATTTTTTTTGATTCTTTGTCAAATATCAAATGTCCATAAATGTAAGGCTTTATTTCTGGATCTTTAATCTTATTTCATGGATCAACTAGTCTCTGTACCAATACGATCTAGTTTTTATCTCTATTGCTCTGTAGTATAGCATGAGGTCGGGGATCGTGATTCACCAAGAAGTTCTTTTATTGTTAGAATTGATTTTGCTCTCCTGTGAGGGTTTTTTTTTTTTTTTTTTGGTTTTTTTGTTTGTTTGGTTTTTTTGTTTGTTTGGTTTTTTTGTTTGTTTGTTTTCCCCCAGATTAATGTAAGAATTGCTCTTTCCATGTCTTGGAAGAATTGTGTTGGCATTTAGAAGGGAACTGCATCGAATTTGTATATTGATTTTAGTAGGATTACCATTTTTTTATATTAGTTGCCCATCAGTACAGATTTTTTTTTATTGAATATAATCTTCATTTACATTCCAAATGGTAAAACCTTTCCCGGTTCCCCCCTCCCCAAAACCCCAACCCCTCCTCCCACCCCCTGCCTACAAGTATATACCCCTCCACCTGACCTGCTCCTACCTCACCCCGCCTTGATTTCCCTTTGTTGGGGCTTCTATTGAGCCTTCACCTAACCAAGGACCACTCCTCCCATTGATGCCCAACAAGGCATTCCTCTGCCACATTTTTGGCTGGAACAATGCATACCCCTTGGGTTTAGTCCCTGGGAGTTCTGGGTACATCTGGGTGGCCAACATCATTGTTCTTCCCATGGGACTATAAACCCCTTCCAATCCGCCGGACCACCCTCCAACTCCTCCATTGGGGACCCTACCCCCAGTCCAATGGTTGGCTGCTAGCATCTGATTCTGTATGTATAAGGCTCTGGCAGGGCCATCCCCCACCCCCCAAGAAACAACCATGACAGTTCCACTTCTTCTCGTCCATAACAGTGTTAGGGTTTGGTGACTGTTTATAGGATGACTCCCCAGGCAGGGCAGTCTCTGGGTGACATTTACTTCAGTCTCTGTTCCATACTATGTCTCCTTTATTGCTCCTGTGAGTATTTTGTTCCCTTTTTCAGAGGAACCAAAGCACCCTCACTTAAGTCCTCCTTATTCATGAGCTTCCAGTGCTGGGTGAATTGTAACTTGTTTATATTGAGCTTTTGGGCTAACATCCAGTTATCAGTAAGTGTATACTATGTGTGTGCTTTTGTGATTGAGTTATCTTACTCAGGATGACATTTTCTAGTTCCATCCATTTGCCTAAGAATTTCATGAATTTATTATTTTTTTTTATTTTATTTTTTTAATTTACATTCCAAATCACTTCCCCTTTCCCGTTTCCTCCCTCCCCGAAAGTCCCATAAGCCCCCTTCCCTCCCTCTTTTCTCCATTCAACCCCCTCTCGTTACTCTGTCCTGGCGTTCCCCTACATCCAGTCTTTCCAGGACCAGGGGTCTCTCCTTCCATCTTTTTAGAAATCTATTGATATGCGGATTGTGTCTAGGGTATTCCGAGATTCTGGGTCAATATCCACTTATCAGTGACTGCATACCATGTGTGTTCTTTTGTGATTGGGTTACCTCACTAAGGATGATATTTTCAAGATCTGACCACTTACCTAGGAATTTCGTGAATTCATTGTTTTTAATTGCAGAGTAGTATTCCATTGTGTAGATATACCACATCTTCTGAATCCATTCCTCCGTTGAGGGACATCTGGGTTCTTTCCAGCTTCTGGCTATTATAAATAAGGCTGCTATGAACATAGTGGAGCATGTGTCCTTATTGCATGCAGGTAAAGTCTCTGGGTATATGCCCAGGAGTGGTATAGCCGGATCCTCCGGGAGTGTCATGCCCAGTTTTCTGAGGAACCGCCAGACTGCTTTCCAGAGTGGTTGTACCAGCTTGCAATTCCACCAGCAGTGGAGGAGTGTTCCTCTTTCTCCACATCCTCGCCAACAACTGCTGTCTCCTGTGTTTTTGATCTTAGCCATCCTGACTGGTGTGAGATGGAATCTCAGGGTTGTTTTGATTTGCATTTCCCTAATGACTAAGGATGATGAACATCTCTTTAGGTGCTTCTCAGCCATTAGATATTCTTCAGGTGAGAACTCTTTGTGTAGCTCTGTACCCCAATTTTTAATAGGGTTACTTGCCTCTCTGGAGTTTAACTTGAGTTCTTTGTATATATTGGATATTAGCCCTCTGTCGGATGTAAGGTTGGTAAAGATCATTTCCCAGTTAGTTGGTTGCCGCTTTGTCTTTTTCACAGTGTCTTTTGCCTTGCAAAAACTTTGTAATTTAATGAGGTCCCATTTGTCTATTCTTGATCTTAGAGCATAAGCTATTGGAGTTCTGTTCAGGAAATTCTCCCCTGTGCCCATATGTTCAAGGTTCTTCCCTAGTTTCCCTTCTATTAGTTTCAGTGTGTCTGGTTTTATGTGGAGATCTTTGATCCACTTAGAATTGAGCTTAGTGCAAGGAGATAAGGATGGGTCAATTTGCATTCTTCTGCATGTTGACCTCCAGCTGAGCCAGCACCATTTGTTGAAAAGGCTATCTTTTTTCCACTGGATGGTTTTAGCTCCTTTGTCAAAGATCAAGTGACCATAGGAGTGTGGATTCATTTCTGGGTCTTCAATTCTGTTCCACTGATCTACATGTCTGTTACTGTACCAATACCATGCAGTTTTTAACACTATTGCTCTGTAGTACAGCTTGAGGTCCGGGATACTGATTCCCCCAGAGGTTCTTTTACTCTTGAGAATAGTTTTAGCTATTCTGGGTTTTCTGTTATTCCAGATGAATTTTTGAATTGCTCTTTCTAACTCTATGAAGAATTGAGTTGGGATTTTGATGGGGATTGCATTGAATCTGTGTATTACTTTTGGTAAGATGCTCATTTTTACTATATTAATCCTGCCAATCCATGAGCATGGCAGATTTTTCCATCTTCTGAGGTCTTCTTCAATTTCTTTCTTCAGAGACTTGAAGTTCTTGTCATACAGATCTTTCACTTGTTTGGTTAGAGTCACGCCAAGATACTTAATATGGTTTGTGGCTATCGTGAAGGGTATTATTTCTCTTACTTCTTTCTCAGCCTGCTTATCCTTTGAGTATAGGAAGGCTTCTGACTTGCTTGAGTTGATTTTATATCCGGCCACTTTGCTGAAGTCGTTTATCAGCTGTAGGAGTTCTCTGGTGGAGTTCTTTGGGTCGCTTAAGTATACTATCATATCGTCTGCAAATAGTGATAGTTTGACTTCTTCCTTTCCAATTTGTATCCTTTTGATCTCTTTTTGTTGTCTAATTGCTCTAGCTAGAACTTCAAGTACTATATTGAAAAGATATGGAGAGAGAGGGCAGCCTTGTCTAGTCCCTGATTTTAGTGGGATTGCTTCAAGTTTCTCTCCATTTAGATTGATGCTGGCTACTGGTTTGCTGTAAATTGCTTTTACTATGTTTAGATATGGGCCTTGAATTCCTGATCTTTCCAAGACCTTTAGCATGAAAGGATGCTGAATTTTGTCAAATGCTTTCTCAGCATCTAATGAGATGACCATGTGATTTTTTTCTTTGAGATTGTTTATGTAGTGGATTACATTGATGGATTTCCTTATATTGAACCATCCCTGCATCCCTGGGATGAAGCCTACTTGATCATGGTGGATGATCGTTTTGATGTGTTCTTGGATTCGGTTGGCAAGAATTTTATTGAGTATTTTTGCATCGATATTCATAAGAGAGATTGGCCTGAGATTCTCTTACTTTGTCGGATCTTTGTGTGCTTTTGGTATTAGTGTAATTGTGGCTTCATAGAACGAGTTGGGTAGTGTTCCTTCTGTTTCTATTTTGTGGAACAGTTTGAAGAGTATTGGTGTTAGGTCTTCTTTGAAGGTCTGATAGAATTCTGCACTAAAACCATCTGGACCTGTGCTTTTTTTGGTTGGAAGACTTCCAATGACAACTTCTATTTCTTCAGGGGTTATAGGACGGTTTAGATGGTCTATTTGATCCTGATTTAATTTTGGTACTTGGTATCTGTCAAGGAAATTGTCCATTTCCTCAAGATTTTCTAGTTGTGTTGAATACAGGTTTTTGTAGTAGGATCTGATGATTTTTTGAATTTCCTCAGTTTCTGTTGTTATCTCTCCCTTTTCGTTTCTGATTTTATTAATTTGGATACTATCTCTGTGCTCTCTAGTTAGTCTGGCTAAGGGCTTATCTATCTTGTTGATTTTCTCAAAGAACCAACTCCTCGTTTTGTTGATTCTTTGTATGGTTTTATTTATTTCTACTTGATTGATTTCAGCCCTGAGTTTGATGATTTCCTGCCTTCTACTCCTTTGATGTATTTGCTTCTTTTTGTTCCAGGGCTTTCAGGTGTGCCATTAAGCTGTTATTGTATGCTGTCTCCCGTTTCTTTTTGGCGGCACTCAGGGCTATGAATTTTCCTCTTAGCACTGCTTTCATTGTGTCCCATAAGTTAGGGTATGTTGTGCCTTCATTTTCATTAACTTTCAAAAAGTCTTTGATTTCTTTCTTTATTTCCACCTTGACCAAGTTATCATTGAGTAGAGCATTGTTGAGCCTCCATGTGTACGTGGGTTTTCTTTTGTTTTTGTTGCCATTGAAGACCACCCTTATTCCATAGTGATCTGATAGGAGGCATGGGATTATTTCTAACTTCTTGTATCTGTTGAGGTCTGATTTGTGACCAATTATATGGTCAATTTTGGAGAAGGTACCATGAGGAGCTGAGAAGAAGGTGTATTCTTTAGCTCTAGGATGAAATGTTCTATATATATCAGTTAGTTCCATTTGGTCCAAGGCTTCAATTAGATTCACTGTGTCCCTGTTTAGTTTCTGCTTTCCTGAACGATCCATTTCAGAGAGCGGGGTGTTGAAGTCACCCACTATTATTGTGTGCGGTGCGATGTGTGCTTTGAGTTTTAGTAAAGTTTCTTTTACGAATGAGGGTGCCCTTGCATTTGGAGCATAGATATTCAGAATTGAGAGTTCTTGATGGTGGATTTTTCCCTTGATCAGTATGTAGTGTCCTTCTGTGTCTTTTTTGATGACTTTAGGTTGAAAATCAATTTTATCCGATATTAGGATGGCTACTCCACCTCGTTTCTTGGGGCCATTTGCTTGTAAAATTGTTTTCCAGCCTTTTACTCTGAGGTAGTGTTTGTCTTTGACACTGAGGTGCGTTTCCTGCATGCAGCAAAATGCTGGGTCCTGTTTACGTATCCAGTCTGCTAGTTTATGTCTTTTAATTGGGGAATTGAGACCATTGATATTAAGAGAGATTAAGGCATAGTGATTATTGCCATCTGCCATTCTTGACGCTATCTTTATGTTTGAGTGGTTATCTACTTTTGGGTTTGATTCAAGAAGGTTATTATCTCATTTTTTCCAGGGTGTTGTTTCTCTCCCTGTATTGGAGGTTTCCACCTATTATCCGTTGCAGGGCTGGATTTGTGGAAAGATATTGTGAAAATTTGGTTTTATCATGGAATATCTTGGTCTCTCCATCTATGGTGATTGAGAGTTTTGTTGGGTATAGTAGTCTAGGCTGGCATTTGTGCTGTCTTAGTGTCTGCATGAGATCTGCCCAGGATCTTCTGGCTTTCATAGTCTCTGGTGAGAAGTCTGATGTGATTCGGATAGGTCTTCCTTTGTATGTTACTTGGCCCTTTTCTCTTACTGCTTTTAGTATTCTTTCTTTGTTTAGAACATTCGGTGTTTTGATTATTATGTTACGGGAGGTATTTCTGTTCTGGTCCAGTCTGTTTGGAGTTCTGTAGGCTTCTTGTATGTTCATTGGCATCTCTCTCTTTAAGTTAGGGAAGTTTTCCTCCATAATTTTGTTGAAGATGTTTACTGGCCCTTTAAGTTGCAAATCTTCACTCTCGTCTATACCTATAATCCTTAGGTTTGGTCTTCTCATTGTGTCCTGGATTTCCTGGATGTTTTGGGTTACACCTTTTTTGCATTTTCTTTGACTGTTGAGTCGATGCTTTCTATGGAGTCTTCAGCACCTGAGATTCTTTCTTCCATCTCTTGTATTCTATTGTTTATGTTTGCATCTATGACTCCTGATTTCTTCCCAAGGTTTTCTGTCTCCAAAGTTGTCTCCCTTTGTGATTTCTTAGTTGTTTCTACTTCCTTTTTTAGTTCCTGGATGGATTTGCTGAGATCCTTCACTTGTTTGTTTGTATTTTCCTGTATTTCTTTAAGGTATTTTTGCATTGCCTCTTTCAGGATTTCTTCCTGATGACCCACGTTCTCCTGCATTTCTCTGAGTGATTTTTGTGTTTCCTCCTCATGGGAATCCATCTGTTGATCCATCGTCTCCTGCATTTCTTTAAGCAGTTCTCGTGTTTCCTTTGTAAGGGTATCTAACCCTTGATTCATTTCTTTAAGCAATTTTTGTGTTGCCTCCTTATGGGCATCCGCCTGTTGACCCATATTCTTCTGCATTTCTTTATGCCAATTTTGTGATTCCTTTGTGAGTGCATCTACCCGTTGATTCATCTCGTTAAGCGATTTTTGTGTTGTCTCCTTGTGCGCCTCCATCTTTTGATCCATGTTCTCCCGCATTTCTCTAAGCTATTTTTGTGTTTCCTTTGTAAGGGCTTCTAACCGTTGATTCATGGTCTCCTGTAACTCTTTAAGAGATTTATTTGTGTCCTTCTTGTGATCCTCTAATAGCATCATGAGAAGTGATTTTAAATCTAGATCTTGTCTTTCGGGTGTGGTGGGGTATCCAGGACTTGCTGCTGTTGGAGAGTTGGGTTCGGATGGTCCCACATTACTTTGATTTCTGTTAGTAACATTCCTACGTTTGCCTTTTGCCATCTAGATACCTCTGATGTTAGTTGGTCCTGCTGCCACTGGCTGTTGGTTGGACCTCCTGTGAGCCTGCAAAGCTATTTCTTCCCCCCCTGGATTGCCAGGATTCCCCTGGCACCGATTTCTGGGGCCTGCCTGCTCCTGAGTGACTTTGGAGCCCTAATGTGCCTTGCCACAGGTGATCTTATATTGGGGAGGCCTTGCACATCCAAAGGCTCAGCCTAGTGGATTCCTGGAGCAGAGGTCACCAAAGGGAGTCTGGTAGGCTCCTGCCCTGTGCAGGGGTGAGTGATCTCTCCTGGGGGTGGGGAGGGGGCGTCCCTCTGCCAGGCAGAAGTCCCACAGCAGAGCTGACGCGCTGGTTACTGCAGATCAGCCCCGCACTTGGGAGCTGCATACACACAAGCCACCCGAGACCCAAGGATATTATGCCTGACTGTCTCAGAACCTGGCTGTCCCAACTTCCCAGTCACTGGAGCAAAGATGGTGGAGTGCAATCTGCAGTCTCTCCGTGGCACCGCTCACCTGCAGACGCGCTGGCCTGCAGATCTGGCACCCAGAAGACCACAGCGCTGACCCGTTCTCGGGCACAGACGGAAGCCCCAACAGGGCGTGTCCCAAGTGATGTTATATTGGGGATAGGGAGCTTGGGGTACCTGTCTCTTCAGCGCAGTCTGCGGGAACAGAGGTCGCGGAAGGAAAGCTGGTAGGCTCCCGCCCAGTGCGGGGTCCCTCTGCCAGGCAGAAGTCCCACAATAGAGCTGGCGAGCTGGTCACTGCAGATCAGCCCCGCACCTGGGAGCCGCATACACACAAGCCGCCCGAGACCCAAGCGATATTATGCCTGTCTGGCTCAGAACCTGGCTGTCCCAACTTCGAATTTATTATTTTTAATAGGTGGATAGTACTCCATTGTGTATGTATATCACAATTTCTGTATCCATTCCTCTGTTGAAGGACATCTGGGTTCTTTCCAGATTCTAGCTATTATAAATAAGGCTGCTATGAACATAGTGGAGCATATGTCCTTATTGCATGTAGGAGCATCTTCTGGGTATATGCCCAGGAGTGGTATAACTGGGTCCTCAGATAGTACTAATTTTCTGAGAAATCGCCAAACTGATTTCCAGAGTGGCTTGCAATCCCACCAACAATGGAGAAGTGTTCCTCTTTCCCCACATCCTCTCCAGCATCTGTTGTCCCCTGAGTTTTTCATCTTAGCCATTCTGACCAGTGTGAGGTGGAATCTGTGTTGTTTTGATTTGCATTTTCCTGAACTTCCTGAAATGCTGAACATTTCTTTAGGTACTTTAGAGCCATTTGAGTTTCCTCAGTTGAGAATTCTCGGTTTAGCTCTGTACCCCATTTTTATTAGGATTATTTGACACTCTGGAGTCTAACTTCTTGAGTTCCTTGTATACATTGGGTATTAGCCCTCTGTCGGATATAGGATTGGTAAAGATCTTTTCCCAATTTGTTGGTTGCCCTTTTGTCCTATTGACCCTGTCCTTTGCCTTACAGAAGCTTTGCAGTTTTATGAGGTTCCATTTGTCGATTCTTGTTCTTAGAGCATAAACCATTGGTATTCTGTTCAGGAACTTTTCCCCTGTGCCCATGTGTTCAAGATTCTTCCCCACTTTCTCCTCTATAAGCTTCAGTGTGTCTGGTTTTATGTGTAGGTCCTTGATCCACTTGGACTTGAGCTTTGTACAAGGAGATAAGAATGGGTTAATTTGCATTTTTCTGCATGCTGACCTCCAGTTGATCCAGCACCATTTGTTAAAAATGCTGTCTTTTTTCCACTGGATGTTTTTAGCTCCTTTGTCAAATATCAAGTGACAGTAGGTATGTGGGTTCTTTTCTGGGTCTTCATTTCTATTCCATTGATCGTCCTGCCTGTCTCCATACCAATACCAAACAGTTTTTATCATTATTGCTCTGTAGTAGAGTTTGAGGTCAGGGATGGTGGTTCCCCCAGGAGACCTTTTGTAGTGGAGAAGAGTTTTTGCTATCCTGGGTTTTTTTGTTATTCCAGATGAATTTGAGAATTGCTCTTTCTAACTCTATGAAGAATTGATTTTGGATTTGGATGGGGATTGCACTGAATCTGTAGATTAGTTTCAGCAAGATGACCATTTTTACTATGTTGATCCTGCCAATCCATGAACATGGGAGATCTTTCCATCTTCTGAGATCTTCGATTTCTCTCTTCAGAGGTTGGAAGTTCTTGTCATACAGATATTTCACTTGCTTCGTTAGGGTCACACCAAGGTATGAAATATTATTTGGGACTATTGTGATGTGTGTCATTTTCCTAATTTCTTTCTCAGTTTGTTAATCCTTTGAGTAGAGGAAGACTACTGATTTGCTAGAGTTAATTTTATATCTAGCCACTTTGCTGAAGTTGTTTATCAGCTTTAGGAGTTCTCTGGTGGAAGTTTTGGGGTCACTTAAGAATATGATCATATCATCTGCCAATAGTGATATTTTGACTTCTTCCTTTCCAATTTGTATAACTTTGACCTCCTATTGTTGTCTGATTGCTCTGGCTAGGACTTCAAGTACTATATTGAATAGATAGGGAGAGAGTGGGCAGCCTTGTCTGGTCCTAGATTTTAGTGGGAATGCTTCAAGTTTCTCTCCGTGTAATTTGATGTTGGCTACTGGATTGCAGTATGTTGTTTACACTATGTTTAGGTATGGGCCTTGGATTCCCGATCTCTCCAAGACTTTTATCATGAAGGGATGTTGGATTTTGTCAAAAACCTTTTCAGCATCTAATGAAATGACCATGTGTTTTTTTTTTCCCTTGAGTTGTTTAGGTAGTAGTTTACATTGATGGATTTCTGTTTATTGAACCATCCTAGCATCCCTGGGATGAAGCCTACCTGATTATGGTGAATTATAGTTTTGATGCATTCTTGGATTCGATTGGCCAGAATTTTGTTCAGTATTTTTGAATTGATGTTCATGAGGGAGATTGGTCTGAAGTTCTCCTTCCTTGTTTGGTCTTTGTTTGGTTTAGGTATAAGCGTTTTTGTGACTTCTTCATAGAATGAGTTGGGTAGTGTTCCTTGAGTTTCTATTTTGTGGAATAATTTGAAGGAATTGGTATTAGCTCTTCTTTGAAGATCTGATTGAATTCCCTGCTAAACCCATCCATTCCTTGGCTTTATTTGATGGAAGACTATTAACAACTGCTTCTATTTCCTCAGGACTTATGGGACTATTTAGATGGTTTATCTGATCCTGTTTTAACATTAACACCTGGTATGTATCTATAAAGGTGTCCATTTCATTCAGATTTTCAAACTTTGTTGAGTATAAACTCTTGTAGTAGGATCTGATGACTTTTTGAATTTCCACAGTTTCTGTTTTTATGTCTCCCTTTTCATTTCTGATTTTATTAATTTGAGTAGTGCCTCTGTGCCCTCTGGTTATTCTGGCTAAGGGTTTATCTATCTTGTTGATTTTCTCAAAGAACGAGCTCCTGGTTTTGCTGATTCTTTTATAGGTCTTTTTGTTTCTCTTTGTTTGATTTCGGCCCTGAGTTTGATTATTTCCTGATGTCTACTCCTCTTGGGTATATTTGCTTCTTTTTGTTCTAGAGCTTTCAAGTGCACTGTCAAGCTGTTAGTGTAAGCTCTCTCCATTTTCTTTTTGAAGGCACTCAGAGCTATGAGTTTTCCTCTTAGCACTGCTTTCATTGTGTCCCATAAGTTTTGGTATGATGTGTTTTCATTTTCATTAAATTCTAAAAAGTCTTTAATTTATTTCTTTATTTCTTCCTTGACCAAGCTATTGTTGAGAAGAACATTGTTCAAAGTCCACGTGTATGTGTGTTTTCCATTGTTTTTGGGCTTAAGACCTTCTCTAACTGTTGGGGCCCTTTTTGTGACCTTTTATATGGTCAATTTTTGAGAAGGTACCACGAGGTGCTGAGAAGAAGGTACATTCTTTAGAATGTTCTATAAATATCTGTTTGATCCATTTGGTCCATAACTTCAGTTAGTTTCACTGTGTCTCTGTTTAGTTTTGTTTCTATGATTTGTCCATTGTTGAGAGTGGGGTATTGAAGTCTCCCACTATTATTGTGTGGGGTGTAATGTGTGCTTTGAGCTTTAGTAAAGTTCCTTTTATAAATGTAAATGCCTTACTAAGGAGCATAGATGTTCAGAATTGAGAGTTCTTCTTGGGAGACGTTTCCTTTGACCAGTATGAAGTGTCCCTCCTTTTCTATTTTGACAACTTTTGGTTGAAAGTCAATTTTATCCGATATAAGAATGGCCACTCCAGCTTGTTTCTTTGAACTATTTGCTTGGAAAATTATCTTCCAAACTTTGACTCTGAAATAGTGACTGCCTTTGTCGCTGAGGTGGGTTTCTTATATGCAGCAAAACATTGGGTTCTTTTTACATATAAAGTCTGTTAGTCTATGTCTTTTTATAGGGGATGAGACCATTGATATTAAGAGATATTAAGGAAAAGTGATTGTTGCTTACTGTTATCTTCTTGGTTAAAGGTGAAATTCTGTTTGTGTAGCTATCATCTATTAGGTTTGTTGAAAGATTACTTTATTCCTTTTTCTAAAGGGTGGTTTCCAGCCTTGTGTTGGTATTTTCTACCCATTAACCTTTGTAAAGCTGGATTTTGGGAAAGATATTGTGAAAATTTGCTTTTGCCATGGAATGTCTTGTTTTCTCTGTCTATGGTAATTGAAAATTTTGCTGTGTATAGTAGTCTGGGCTGACATTTATGTTCTCTTAGGGGTCTGTATGATGTCTGCCCAGGATCTTCTGGCTTTCATAGTCTCTGGTGAGAAATTTGGTGTAATTCTGATAGGTCTGCCTTTATATTTTATTAAATATATTTATATTTTATTTTTATTATATATATTTATATTTTATTAAATATATTTAAAATATTTATATTTTAATTTACCTTTTTCCCTTACTGCTTTTAATATTCTTTCTTTGTTTAGTGCATTTGGTGCTTTGATTATTATGTGATGGGAGGACTTTCTGGTCTGGTCCAGTCTGTTTGGAGTTCTTTAGGCTTCTTTTATGTTCATGGGCATCTCTTTCTTTAGGTTAGGGAAGTTTTCTTCTATAATTTTGTTGAAGATATTTACTGGCCCTTTAAGTTGTAAATCCTTGCTCTCTTCTATACCTTTAATCCTTAGGTTTGGTCTTCTCATTATGTCCTGGATGTTTTTGGTTCCAGGCTTTTTGCATTTTTCATTTTCGTTGACTGTTGAGTCAATGTTTTCTATGGTATCTTCAGCACCTGAGATTCTTTCTTCTAGCTTTTGAATTCTGTTGTTGATGCTTGCATCTATGACTCCTGAATTCTTTCCAAGGTTTTCTATCTCCAGAGATGTCTCACTTTCGATTTCTTCATTGTTTCTACTTCCATTTTTAGATCCTGGATAGTTTTGTTCAGTTCCTTCACTTGTTTGTTTGCTTTTTCCTGAAATTATTTAAGAGATCTTTGTGTTTCCTCTTTAAGGGCTTCTACCTTTTGACCCATGTTCTCCTGTGTTTCTTTTAAGGATTTTTGTGATTCCTCTTTAAGAGCTTCTGCATGTTGACCAATGTTCTCCCATAATTCCCAATGAGATTTTTGTGTTGACTCTTCAAGGGGTGCTACCTGTTGACCCATGTTCTCCTGTCTTTCTTTAAGGAAGTTATTTATGTCCTTCTTGAAGTCCTCCATCAGCATCATGAGATATGATTTTAAATCCAGCTCTTGCTTTTTTGAAGTGATGGTGTATCCCGGATTTGCTGTTGTGGAAGAACTGGGTTCTAATGGTGCCATGTTGTCTTGGTTTTTCTTGGTAATGATCTTGAGGTTGCCTTTGGCCATCTACTTATCTCTGGTGTTAGCTGGTCTTGCTTTCTCTGACTGACTTCTCTGTCCTGCAGGCCTGTGTATCTGTACTCCTGGGATTCCCTTTCTCTCAAATGCCCTGCATACAGCTGGTTCTCCAGGAAGTATCAGGAGATGGGGTCTTCCCTGTGGCAGACTTGGCAAGGGTCGAATGTCCTGGGCGGTGTGGGTTTTCAAATGCCCTGCTGCTGGGAATGCCCTACTGCCGCTGGTTCTCTAGAAAGTATCATGAAATGGGGTCTTACCTTTGGCACAAGTGGCACAGGTCTACCACATCAGAAGGAATGGGGCAGGTGGTGGCGGGGGAGGAGGGAGTGATAGAAGGGACAGAAGGGGATTGGTGATCTGGAGGGACTGTGGGTTTTGGTGGTTGCAGGGTAGTGAGTCCCAGAGGTTCTGGGCCTTCAGAGGTGTGGAGTGGTTCTCGAATGCCCTGCTGCTGCTGGTTCCTACAGAGTGTCAGGAAGTGGGGTCTTCTCCATGGCAGAAGTGGTCTACTACATCAGAAGGAATGGGGCAAGCAGTGGAACGGGAGGAGGGAGGAGTAGGAGGATTACCTATGTTAATCTTATCAATCTATGAGCATGAGAGATATCTCCATTTTCTGAGGTCTTTGATTTCTTTCTTGAGAGACCAGCAGTTGTCATATATATCTTTCCCTTGGTTGGTTCAAGATGCCCTAAGATTTTTATATTATTTATGACTATTATGAAGAGTGTTGTTTAGCTAATTGCTTTATCAGCCCTTTTATCATTTGTATAAAGAAGGCTATGGATTTGAGTTAATTTTATATTTAGCCATTTTGCTGAATTTGTTTATCAGCTGTAGAAGTTATCTAGTAGAATTTTTGTCACTTACGCATATTATCATATCATCTGGAAATAGTGATGTCTTGACTTTTCCTTTGCCAATTTGTATCCCCCTGATCTCCTTTTGTTGTTTTATTGTTTTAGCTAGAACTTTAACTACTATATTGAACAGATATGAGAAGAGTGAACAGCCTTGTTTTGTCCCTGATTTTCGTGGGGTTGCTTCAAGTATCTTTCCATTTCATTTGATATTTGCTGTTGGTTTGCTATATATTGTTTTTATTATGTTTAGTAATAAACATAATTTTTATGGGTCTTGAATTCCTTATCTTGCTAATACGTTTATCATGAAGGTGTATTTGTCAAAGGCTTTTTCAGCATTTATTAAGATGATCATGTGTTTTTTTTTCTCCCATTGAGTTTGTTTATATAGTACATTACATTGATAGATTTCCATATATTGAACCATTCCTGCATCCCTGGGATGAAGCCTACTTGATCTTAGTAAATGATCATTTAGATGTGTTCTTGGATTCTGTTTGCAAGAATTGTATTGAATATTTTTGCATCGATATTCATAAGCCAAATTGGTCTGAAGTTCTCTTTCTTTGTTGGGTCTTTGTGTGTTTATGTATCAATGCAATTGGCTTCATAGAATGAATTAGATAGTGTTCCTTCTGTTTCTATTTTATGGAATAGTTTGAGGAGTGTTCTTATTAGCTGTGGTGGAAATCTACACTAATGCCATCTGTCCCTTTTTGTTTGTTTGTTTTGTTTTTGTTTTTGGAGGTTTTTAATGACTTCTATTTCTTTAGCAGATATGGTCCTGTTTAGATAGTTTACCTGCTCTTGATTTAACTTTTGTATGTGGTATCTGTCTAGAAAATCATCCATTTCATTTAGATTTTCCAGTTTTGGCAAATACAGGCTTTTGTAGTAGGATCTGATGAGTTTTTTAATTTCTTCATTTATGTTATGTCTTGCTTTTCATTTCTTATTTTGTTAATTTGGATACTGTCTCTGTGCTCTTTAGATAGTGCTAAACTGGCTAGGGGTTTTTCTATCTTGTTGATTTGCTTAAAGAATCAGATTTTTGTTTTGTTGATTCTTTGTATCATTCTGTTTGTTTCTATTTGGTTGATTTAGGTCCTGACTATTTCCTGCTGTCTATTCCCCTTGGGTGTGTTTGCTTCTTTTTGTTATAGGGTTTTCAGGTTAAGTGTGTTTGCTTCTTTTTGTTATAGGGTTTGCTTCTTTTTGTTATAGGGTTTTCAGGTTAAGTTGCCAGTTTAGGGTATCTCCAATTACTTTATGAGAACACTTAGTGTATGAATTTTCCTTTCAGCATGCTTTCCTTGTGTCCCATAAGTTTGGGTATGCTGTGTCATCATTTTCATTGAATTCCAGGACTTTAATTTCTTTCTTTATTTCTTCCCTGAACAAGTTATCATTGAGTAGAGAGTTATTCAGTTTACATGGGTATGTGGGTTTTCTGTTGATTTGTTTTTGTTGAAGTCTAGCCATAGTCCATGGTGATCTGATAGCAAGTATGGGATTATTTCGATCTTCTTGTATCTTTTGAGGCTTCTTTTGTGACTGATTATATGGTCAATTTTGGGGAAGGTTCCATGAGGTGCTAAGAATAATGTATATTCTTTTGTTTTAGGGTAAAATGTTCTGTATATATTTGTTAAATACATTTGGTTCATAATGTCTATTAGTTTCACTATGTCTGTTTAGTTTAAGTTTCAATGACTTGCCCATTGGTGAGAGTAGGGTGTTGAAGTCTCCCACTATTATTTAGTAGGGTTTAATGTTTGTTTTGAGCCTTAGAAACCTTTCTGTTATGAATGTGGGTGCCCTTACCTTTGGAGCATAGATGTTCAAAACTGATACTTTCTCTTGGTGGATTTTTCCTTTGATGAATATGAAGTATCTTTCCTCATCTCACTTGATAATTTTTGCTTGAAAGTCTATTTTATTGAATATTAGGATGGAAACTCCAGCTTGTTTTTTGGATCCATTTGCTTGGAAGACTGTTTTCCAGCCTTTTAGTCTGAGGTGGTGTCTGTCTTTGTTATTGAGGTATGTTTTTTGTATGCAGCAAAATACTGGATCCTTTTGGGAATCCAGTCTGTTAGCTTATGTCTTCTTATTAGGAAATTGAGTCCCTTGATATTGAGAAATCTAAAGATGGATGATATTTACTTCCTGTTATGTTTGTTGTAGCACGTGGCCCTATGTGTATGTGATTCTTTCCTTTTGGTCTTGTTGTGAGATGATTACTATCTTATTTTTTCTTTGGTGTAGGTACCCTCCTTGTGTTGGAATTTTTCTTCTAGAATCCCTCTCTAGAGCTGGATTGGTACATAGATATTGTTTAAATTTGGTTTTGTCCTGGAGTGTTTTGGTTTCTCCATTTATGATTATTGAGAGTTTTGCTGGGCTATAGTAGTGTGGGCTGGAATTTCTGTCCTGTAAGGGTCTGCATGTCCTCTGTCCAGGCTCTTCTGGCTTTTACGGTCTCTGTTGAGAATTCTGGTATAATTCTGATAGGTCTGCCTTTATATTTTCCTTGGCCTTTTTTCCTTACAGCTTTTAATATTCTTTCTTTGTTTTGTGCATTTAGTGTTTTGATTATTATGTGAGGAAGAGGATTTTCTTTTCTTGTCCAATCTATTTTATGTTCTATAGGTTTCTTGTACATTTATGGCCATTTTTTCCTTTAGTTTGAGGAAGTTTGATTCTATGTTTTTTGTTGAAAATGTTTTCGGGTCATTTGAGCTGGGAATCTTGGCTCTCCTCTCTTGTGATTATTCTTAGATTTGGTCTTTTCATTGTGTCCTGGATTTCCTGGATGTTTAGGGTTAGGAGTTTTTTTATGTTTTGAGTTTTCTTTGACCTTTGTGTCAATATCTTCTTCACCTGAGATTCTCTCTTCTATCTCTTGTATTCTGTTGGTGATGCTTACATCTGTATTTCCTGACTTCTTTGCTAGGTTTTCCATTTTCAGGCTTACCTCATTTATGTTTTCATTATTGTTTCTACTTCCACTTTTATGTCTTGGACCGTTTTATTCAATGCCTTCACCTGTTTAACTGTGTTTTCCTGTATTTCTTTAAGGAATTTATTTGTTTCTTTAAGGGCTTCTACCTGTTTACCTGTTTTTTCCTTTATTTCTTTCAGTGACTTATTTATATCCTCCTTAAAGGAGTCTATTATCTTAATGTGATAGGATTTTAGGTTAGCTTCTTGATTTTCAGGTGTGTTGGTGTATCGTATCCATACTTGCTTGCTGTGCTGGGCAAACTGAGTTGTCATGATACCATAGTATATTGGCTTCTGTTGCTTATGTGCTTGCCCCTTGCCATCTGGTTATTACTGATGTTAGCTGGACTGGGTATCTCTGGAGCCTGCTTCTTGTGTCCCTGAGTTGCTACAGGTCTCCTGGGAGGCCTGTGGCCCTGGCTGTAGTAGACCTCCTGGGAGGCCTCAGATTGTGGTGTTTTTAGAGGGTCAGTCTCTCAGGTGATCTATTACCCTCAATGCAGAAGATCTCCTGGGAGACCTTCAGACTGTGGAGTCTTCAGAGGAGCATTCACTCTAGTGATCTGTTGCTTTTGATGCAGCAGATCACCTGGCAGGCCTTTAGACTATGAGGTCTTCAGAGGAGCAGATAAGCTGATGATCTTCTCCTAAGGAAGGCACAGACCAGAAAGAGGGTGTAGTTCGAGTAGGGGTGGGGTGGAGATGGCCAATAGTCTGCTGGGCTCCTCAGGGTTCCCAGCTGCTGAGATTGTTTAGGAGGGTCCCTAAAGTAATAGCCTGTGTCCAGCAGATATCTTGGCAGGCTTTCAGACTATCAACTGTTATTTTAATATTAATCCTGTCAGTACATGTGCCTGAAGTTCTATTTTATATTATCTTCAGTTTTTGACATTTATTTAGTGTTTCAAAGTTTTTATTCGAGAGCTTTTTCATTTTCTTGATTAGGTTTATTTCAGGACATTTTTACTCAGGCTATTTTCAGTGTGATTGATTCCCTGATTTTTTTCTCAGTGTTTGTCAATGGTGTATAGGAAGATTTACGTGACTCCTAGGAGAGTTACCTTCTTCAGGTCTCTGGAACTTCCTAAAGATCACCCATCCCCCTCTCCCTTACCTATAGCAGCTGCAGATTTTTGTTCATTCTCCTGGCCCTATGGGTCTCTTGTCTCTCAGCATATCTGATCCTGCCCCCCATCCCTACTCCTCTCTCCCACCCACTTCTCTGCCTTTTATGACTATTTTATGATTCAAGCGTCCTCACTTGGGCCTTTGTTCTTGTTTAACTTATTAAGGTCTATGGATGTATCATGGGTATTCTATGCTTTATGGCTAATATTAATTTCTAATGTAGGAACCTAGAGGTATAAGATTTCCTCTTCAAACTGTTTACGGTGGGTTTCAGAGGTTTTGTTGTATTTGTATTTTCAGTTAATCTCATGTATCTTTAAAAGATCTTTTTTTGATTACTTTGTTCTTTATGATTCACGATTATGTTATCTCATCTCCATGAGTTTTATAATTGTGAGAGATTCATTTGAAGTTTAAATTTTATTCCATTTGGTCAGATTTGATACATAGAATTATTTCAGTTTTCTATATTTTGTTCAGCTTTGTTTTCAGAGGGATTCACAAGGATAGACAGGAGTCAGCATGTAGGCCCCAGGCTAGGACTTCAGGTTGCATGTTTCTCCCAACCTCGACTCCTGTAGGCATTGAGAATTATGAACTTTCTTCTTAGAACTTCTTTCATTGTATCTCATAAGTTTTGGTATATAAAATTTTTATTTTTGTTTATTACAGGAATTTTTATATTTTTTTATTGCTTCATTGACTTATTATTCAGAGGTGTACTGTTTAATCTCTGAGTTTATGTGTTTTCTGTATTTTTTTATAGTTTTCAGAAGTTTATCTTCTTTTTCTTTAATTGGATATTTTCTTTATTTACATTTGAAATGTTATCTCCTTTCCAACTCTTCCCTCAGGAAACCCTCTATCCCATACCCCCCTCCCCCTCCTCCTACCTTTATGAGGGTGCTCCCCCACCCACCCACCCACTCCCATCTTCCTGTGCTGGCATTCCCCTACACGGGGGCATTGAATCTCCACAAGACCAAGGGCCACTCCTCCAACTGAAGTCCAACAGGGCCATCGATCCTCTGTCATATACGTGGCCAGAGACATGGGTCCCTCCATGTATATTCTTTGGTTGGTTGTCCAGTCCCCAGGAGCTCCAGGAGGCCTTGCCTGTTAACACTGTTGGTCCCCTCAGGGGTCTGCAAACCCCCTCAGTTCCTTCAGTCCCTTCTCTAACTGCTCCATCAGGCCCTTTGTGCTCAGTCCAGTGGTTGGCTGAGAGCATCTACCTCTGTATTTTCTGTACTTTTGCTGTTCATTTCTTCCATTGTGGTAAAATAAGATATAGGTAGTTATTTCAATTTCCCTAAATTTTGTTGAGACTTGCTTTCTATTTCATCTGTATTCTATTTGGGGTAAATTTCCATGGGCTACCTAATGCATATTCTGTAGTGTTCAGTTGGGGGTGTGTTCCATATTTCTGTTATGTCTATTGCATCTTTTGAGATCATTTAATTCCATGCTTCTCTATATTCATCTGGATCATATGTCTGATAGCAAGAGTGGTAAAGTCTCCCACTGTTGTTATGCTGGTGTTAATCTCTGATTGTATCCTTACTTATATGTGTCTTATGAAATTGGGTCTACCTGTGTTGAAGGTGTTTTATGTTTTGATTTTGTAATATCCTTTTGATGAATTGTTTACCTAATCAGTATGAAGTGACCTTTATTTCTTCTCACTAGATTTGGTTAGAAGTATGTTTTCTCAGATTTTAGATGAGCAGCACTTGCTTGTTTTCTAATGCCATTTGCTTGGAATAAGTTTTTATGCCCTTTCCTTATAAGATAATGTTTGTCTTTGATGGTGAGCTATGTTTCATGTAAAAGGCAAAAAGAAGGATCCTATTTTCTAATCCAGTCCTCTTTTTCGGAGGTCCAGTTTGGATAAATGAGAACATTCATATTCAGTTATTATTAAAAGTTATTATTATTAAAGTTATTATTATCATATATATTATAATATATATTCTATATGTAATATTATATTATTATTAAAGTTATTATTATTAAAAGTTATTATTCCTTAAATTTTGTAGTCCATTGTGCTTTTAGTCTTCTAGTTTTTTACTTTTTTTTTTTAATTTTCTGTTTTTTTTTATTTACATTCCAAAGGACTTCCCCTTTCCCATTTCCTCCCTCCCGAAAGTCCAATAAACCCCCTTCCTTCCCTCTTTTCCCCATTCGACCCCCTCTTGCTTCTCTGTCCTGGCATACCCCTACATCCAGTCTTTCCAGGACCAGGGGTCTCTCCTTCCATCTTCTTGGAAATCTATTGATATGCGAATTGTGTCTAGGGTATTCCGAGATTCTGGGGATTAATCCCCAGATTATTAAATCCCCTTATCAGTGACTGCATACCATGTTTGTCCTTTTTTTTTTCATAGCTTTGATGCTTTATTATTAAGAAAATAGAAAGAGAAAAGGAGATAGAAAAATAAAGAGAAAGGAGAAAATAGATAAGAAAAAGCCATGACCACGTGGAAAGGGGAGAAAACAGAGAGACAGAGAGACGAGGGGTGGGGAGAGAGAGCAGGAGAGGTATAAGAGGGATAAAAGAGAGTGTGGAGGGGCAGGAAGACTCCTTAAATAATGCATGTATGTTCTTTTGTAATTGGGCTACCTCACTAAGGATGATATTTTCCAGTTCTGACCATTTGCCTAGGAATTTCGTGAATTCATTGTTTTTAATTGCAGAGTAGTATTCCATTGTGTAGATATACCACATCTTCTGAATCCATTCCTCCGTTGAGGGACATCTGGGTTCTTTCCAGCTTCTGGCTATTATAAATAAGGCTGCTATGAACATAGTGGAGCATGTGTCCTTATTGCATGCAGGTAAAGTCTCTGGGTATATGCCCAGGAGTGGTATAGCCGGATCCTCCGGGAGTGTCATGCCCAGTTTTCTGAGGAACCGCCAGACTGCTTTCCAGAGTGGTTGTACATGCAATCCCACCAGCAGTGGAGGAGTGTTCCTCTTTCTCCACATCCTCGCCAACAACTGCTGTCTCCTGTGTTTTTGATCTTAGCCATTCTGACTGGTGTGAGATGGAATCTCAGGGTTGTTTTGATTTGCATTTCCCTAATGACTAAGGATGATGAACATCTCTTTAGTTGCTTCTCAGCCATTAGATATTCTTCAGGTGAGAACTCTTTGTTTAGCTCTGTACCCCATTTTTTAATAGGGTTACTTGGCTCTCTGGAGTCTAACTTCTTGATTTTTTTTGTATATCTTGGATATTAGCCCTCTGTCAGATGTAGGGTTGGTAAAGATCATCTCCCAGTTTGTTGGTTGCCGCTTTGTCCTGTTGACAGTGTCCTTTGCCTTACAGAAACTTTGTAATTTTGCTAAATAGGAAGTAGAACAGAAATGGAAGAGAAAATGGTTTTAGGGAGATGCTTAAATGCAGAGTGGGAAGGGAAGGCTAAAATACTTGGACTCAGGTAACACGTAACAGTTTAATCTGCAAGAGGAGGAGTCATGTCATGTTACTTTGTCAATTGGACAAAATAAAATAAAATAAAAAATCCTGAGGAGAGGTCAGTGGAGGAAGACTAAGAAGGGAACACAACTGAAAAACACGAAACTGGAGGGGAAAAAAATAAAGTATGAACAGTGGGATATCAGAATATCCTGCTGCATTCATCTTGGATATCATAAAAATACCACGTAGCTGCAGGGTTGGGTGGGAGTTTAGAACAGTCCAGGTATAGAACCAGTCTCAGTTCATTCCCTGACTTTACAGAACAATGTGGTGTAGGGGCAAATGTAAATACACTCTACCTCAGAGGTAGCTCTGGGGTTGGGAATGAAGTACCAGCATCCTTCATGACCTCAATGAAATGTCAACCCAGAGTAGGGTCTGAAGTCTTAAGTTCTCTGACTTCCCAGCATATCTTGTTGTGGAATCTGAAGAGTGTTTGTGGGCTTCTTGACCTCAGAGGGTGGCCAGGTGGAGTCCGAAGTCTCCCACACAACCCCAAATTTCACAGGGTGTCATAAGACAGAAGCTGGGATCTGAAGTCTCATCATATGCCTTGTCTGGAGAGCACTGACCAGTGGGCAATGCGGTGCTCAACAATTATGATATCCACACAAGATTTGTGTTTCAAATATGCCTGGTTTGTCCATATAAACATTCCTTATGATAGCATACTAAAATAAAAGTTAAACACCTCTAAGTAGGAAATAGTTGGCTGGGCATAAAATGCTACTGCAGGATTCCACTGGAGAATTTTCTCCAGTGAGTATGCTTCAGAAGCATGTGGGCTCAACCGATAATCATGGTGAAGAGACTGGAAGGATGGCACCTGGTGGAGGATTCAGGACATCCTTGAGAGCATAGGCTATGTGATTAACAGGTGGGATTGTGTGAGCCCAGGGCCACACACAGAGTCTCAAGTCTTGCACATGAATATCAACATAAGCTAGAGAAACCTTTCTCCGGAGCTCAGGAGTGTGATCCTAGTAACCATTTCCAAAGTTCTAATTTTAGTATCAGTTCATTTGGTAGTAGCTTTGCTCTATAGGGCTCATAGCTAGCTATTGGTTCATCAACAAATCAGCACCACTTCCCATTTAGTCCATCAGCATAGCAAGGCTTGTTGTCTTGGGTTATGCTCTTACCTGAACCACCAGGCTGCCTGCCTAGAGCTTCCTTCTCAGTTCTTCCTTCCTAGCTTTATCAGAGCTGCCTGGTAGCAAATTTAGACACTACATAAAAAGTTACACTAAATGGGTTTTTTAACTTACACAAAATGATGTCATGTATGTTCCTAACATCTTGACTTCACAAAATGACCCAAGATCGTTTCTGAAATGTTGACATTTCCTGCTTCCTTTACCTTAAAAGAGAATTAGAGATAAGGACACAAATATAAAAGCAACTGGTCTTATTTGAATTGGAGTATGTCTAAAGTAGCAGAGCTGGCACAACCAGTAAATAATATCATCTGGCATTTTGCAAAAGCAAGTCTTCTCGTCTAGTGAGCTCTCATTACAAGTATTTGTAGACTCTTTTTTCACTTGAATAGAGTTTGTGGCTATAAGGTTTAGGTACTCAGGGAAATTCAATAACTCTGAAACTGTGTTCAGAAACTATGTAGATGTATTTTATTTGAATTGCATTATTTTATTTGTCTTTTTTAATTATAAAAAAAATGGGAAGCTTCCCACATAGTAATACTTACCCTGGTTTCACTATCCATGTATGTACTTTCTGACTGGTCATATCACATAGACAATGTATGCTTTTGTTCTTAAAATAGCTTATATTGTAGTTTGGATGATTTGGATGATTAACTTACGACAGACTTACTTAACCTCAATTTTAAGATAGAATTTGAAAATGTTATATTTTTTAATTGCCATCAAAGAATCATGTGGAGTCATGTTTATACCTGTTCTTAATTTTTTTGTGTTCTTTTCAATAATAGAATCGAGTGGAAATAAATGATTTAGACCCTGAGGTTTTTAAGGAAATGATGAGATTCGTTTACACAGGAAAAGCACCAAATCTTGATAAAATGGCTGACAGCTTGTTGGCAGCTGCAGACAAAGTAAGTAATGGCATTTTTAAAGCACAGAATCGAACAAACAAAACCAAAAGTCCTCAAACTTGCCATTTATTGGAAGCTATTATACATAAAAAACTAAAAGTAATTTTTGATATAACTTAATTTGTACTATTTGTTATCTTGAGTCTTATAAAATAACATAAAGTTGATTACTATAGAGATAAAATTGTCTAAAATATCAATATGATAGAAAGGTATTAGGGGCCTGGAATTTTCTATGGAAGGTTAAG
Organism: Tokudaia tokunoshimensis; assembly: GCA_036184795.1. Lineage (NCBI taxonomy): Eukaryota > Metazoa > Chordata > Mammalia > Rodentia > Muridae > Tokudaia > Tokudaia tokunoshimensis. The sequence continues at coordinate 3,390,152 of BTHU01000008.1, forward strand.
TCATAAGCTTAATAATTTCTATGATAAATGCAACATATAGCTGCATATAAAATGTTATTGGAACATATGGTACACTGCACAACCTTTGTGTATTTTCCTTAACAATGTGCTTTACATTATTCTCTTTATAGATTTATTTTAGTATGATAGTATAGAAAGGAAAAAAATTAATAATTTTGTTATATTCTATTGTAAATATGTTCTGTCTTTTTGAACACAGAGAAGCTGTAAAAATATCAGAAAAGTTTTGGATCTCCTGAGTCTCAATTCTAAAAACATTTATTATACATACACTTAGTAGTTTTATATTCTAACTGTATAAAGACCATTTAATCCTTATGGGGAAAAAAGAGTGGGTAAGGTTTAAATAAATAGCTTCCAAATATACTAAGGAAGTTCATTAAATAAAAATGACAAGTATCATTAAAGAAGTGGAGATTAAAACCATCATGGTGTGATTCACTCTTTATAATGGCTAAAATCAAAGTCTATATATAAGACTTGGCAAAGATCTGGATGAATTAGGATTCTCAGACACTGTTGGTAGGAGCATGGACTGGAACAACCACTTTAGAAAATTAAAGTTTCTTTTGAAGTCAAATAAAAACTTACCATGTGTTTGAGACTGTTTACTCCTCTACCACCCACTATAAACATATACCTATTCCGATTTAAGATTTATATGAGTATTTATAACTATAATAGTTAAGAACTAGCAATAAATATAAATGTCCATTAACTCGTAAATACATGCATACATGTGTATACATATTTAGCTGCAAAAATAGTGGTTATTAGCATTTACTCAGGTTTCAAGGGTTGTTTTTCAAGATTGAATATTGTTGAAGTAAATATTCCGTAGTAAATGCTAAGTTTGAAGTGTTAGAAAAGAAAATGAATTTTTATAGTAGGTGTCTGGCACACACACGTATATATGTACATATATACATTTATATACACACATGTAAATATGTATAGAGGAGTGAGAAAAAGATGTTCATACTTAAGGACCTACTACTTAGCAGTAAGATGGGGCTGAACTATAATCAATGATGTGCATGAGTCTGAAAATAGTCACACTGAATAGTAGGGCTAGATGGTGAGTACATACTGTGTAATTACATTTGTAAAAGTAACTTCAGAAAATACAAGATCGTTAATCAATAGCATATCTCAGCACAGAAACTGCTTGGAATTGAATAGGAAAGATAAATTTCAAAAGGTATATTCATTATTTTGGATGATTAGTTTATGGTTGCATTAAATCATCAAGGTAAAAATTTTAAATAGGTGCTATCTATTTTCTGTTATCAAATCTCGACAAACCTACATTGCAGTTTTACGCTAATAACTGCAAAAACTTTGTAGTTACAGTATTTACTTAGCTTTCAGTTAAATCATTCTTCAAGTTTGAATAGTGGCAAAAGAAATACAGTGTGCTACATACTAAGAGTAAAGTAGTAGAAAAGAAAATGAACTGTTACAGGAGGGGAGAAGTGGGTTCTAGACAGTCACTACTTCTGCAGTTAGGTCTTCTCACACTTAGTAGCCAGGGTGCTGGGTAACTATACTAGATTCTGATAGTGGAATGAATGTCTTCCTCTGGTTCAACATCCTTAAAGCTAAGTTTGGGTTCTTTCCACCAAATTAGACACTTTTCACAATGGTGAATATGCACACCAGTGAAGATCTAATAAGTAGGAAATTTTTAAAGAGAACTTTATGGCTGTGGATAACATACAGTAAGATGAGATGAAATAAAGGTACTACCCAGAAAGAGAAATTTGAAAATGATGTCGACAAGAAAATGGACTGTAACCATCTTAAAAATCCATTCTGCAAACTCTCCCAGACTGCTGTTATGCTTCCCTACTTAAGGACAGGTTCACTCAGACCTCTCTTTGTAATGTGCTTAATACTCTGCTTTCTTTTACTAAACAAAATATAGCTCAAATTGTCTCTCACATGAATTCTTTGCTTTGAGAAGAACTGAGGTAATATTTATCTGACATCTTCTTTAGTATAGCTTATTAAGTAAGATAGATGTCTTACATAAATCGTACTTTAAATTTTGCCATATTTTGCACTTAACATAGTTGCTAAAGTAAATTAGTATTTCTCCTGAATGCATTCATTTACATTTTCTTCATAAGCTAAACCAAAAGTTTATTGATTTAAAATAACATTAGTTCAAAACAAATTTTCATGTGCTTTTTCTACTATGTTACAAATATTACATACTTACACACTAAATAAGGGGGATAAATGTTTAATAATTGTGTTTTCTTTTGGGTAGTATGCACTGGAACGGCTGAAGGTCATGTGTGAAGAAGCTTTGTGTAGTAACCTCTCAGTAGAAAATGTTGCTGATACCCTTGTCCTTGCAGATTTGCACAGTGCAGAACAGTTGAAAGCCCAGGCAATAGACTTTATTAATAGGTAAGGTATACTTGCATTTCATTGGACATGACACGTTGAACATGTTTTCACTGGGATTTTCTTAAACCCTGTCTAAATCTTCAATGCAGGTGCAGTGTTCTTCGACAACTTGGGTGTAAGGATGGGAAAAACTGGAACAACAAGTAAGATGTAAATCTTTTTTTCTAATGAACAATAATTGTGGCTTCTGATGATGCCAACCGACAGTTATTTTAAAAATAATAATTTTACTACTTTCAATAGAGTCCTTGATGTTTGGCTTTTCATGCAAACTGAAATGGATGCTTTTTTGTTGTTTGTTGGTTTGTTTTCTGTTATAGGGTTCCTTTGTGTAGCCTTGCTTGTCCTAGATCTAACTCTGTAGACCAGGCTGGCCTCAAACTCAGAAAGATCCCTCTGCCTCTGCCTCTGTCTCTCTGCCTCTCTGCCTCTCTGCCTCTCTCCCTCTCTCCCTCTCTCCCTCTCTGCCTCTCTGCCTCTGCCTCGAGGTGTGGGTCACCACTGCCTGGCAGGATTAATGCTCTTAATTTCTTGAACAGGTACACACACACATCACACACATGGTATATAGCTGAGTACAGGCATTATAAAGGTTGCTAGAAATCTGGCCTCTTGTTTTCAGAAAGTGTTAAGGAAGGCTAAATCCTCAAGACTTGCCTTGGAAATCTTTAAAATTTTTGTTGATTTTCATAATGTTTGTTGACTGAACCTGAAGTTTTGTACATGCTATACAAGACTCTACCACAGAGCTACCTAAGTCTTAACCCCTTTTGAAATTTAATTTTGAGTCAAGATCTTAATAGTTTTTTTTTTTTTAGGATAGATTCAGACTTGACTTTTCCTGCCCTAGTATCTCAAATAGTGAGGATTACATATCCGTAGAACTTACAGGTTTGTCTGTTTGCCTGCTTTTTACTTAAAGTCTTACTATGTATTCCGGCCCATCATTAAACTCAGAGACTTCCTGCATTACCTCAAGAGCTAACTTATTACTGTTTAGATCAGCCAAATACTTTGCCTTATATACTAAGCTACTGAATGCAGTAAATTGGTACCATGTTGATTGCTAAGAGGTTGGATGATTGCTAAGTCCTTCTGATCCTAGATCTTTGTATACAAAGTATTAGAAATGAATAGTTTCCTACTTTTCCCCATTTCTTATTGTTGAGTATTCTTGCAATTATTTGTAATAACAAAAAGAAGACAAAATTAAAAAAAATATATGGAAAAACATTAAAATTGAAGATTATTATGCAGAATTGTACAGATAAAATGGTAGGCATAAAAATATTTCTAAGTTGGTTGAAAGTAAAATTATAACCATTTTCTGATAAAATTGAAGATTTACATGAAAAATATCACTGATAAAATTGAAGAAATATATAAAAAACACATTAAGATTGAGTATTTCATGGCAAAATTATAGAGATAAAATGGTAGGCATAGAAATATTCCTAAGTTTTTTGAAGTGGAATTATAAACATTTTCTGATAAAATTGAAGATCTACAAGGAAAATATTTCTGATAAAATTCAAGAAATATATAGAAAAACACGTTAAAACTGACTATTTCTTGGAAAATTGTACAGATAAAAATGGAAGGTATAAAAATGTTCCTAAGTTGATTGAAAGTAAAATTATAGATATTGTCTGATAAAATTGAAGATTTACATGGAAAATATTTCTGATAAAATTGAAGAAAAATATAGAAAAACATTAAAATTAAAGATTATTATGAACAATGATACTGATAAAATGGTAGGCATAAAAGTATTCCTAAATTGATTGAAAGTGGAATTATAAACATTTTCTGACGAAATTGAAGATTTACATGGAAAATATTTCTGACAATATTGAAGAAATATATAGAAAAATGTTAAAATTAAAGATTATCATGGAAAATACTACACTTAAAATGGTAGACATAAAAGACATTACTAAATTGAAAGAGGAATCACAGATATTTTCTGATAAAATTAAAGATTCACATGGAAAATATTTCTGTTAGACTTTGTTTTCTGTTGGGGAATTGAGTCCATTGATGTTATAAGATCTTAAGGAATAGTGATTGTTGCTTCCTGTTATTTTTGATGTTATTTTTATGTTTGTGTGGTTACTTTCTTTTGGATTTGTTGGAAAAAGATTACTTTCTTGCTTTTTCTAGGGTGTAGTTTCCCTCCTCGTGTTGGTGTTTTCCATCTATTATCCTTTGTAGGGCTGGATTCTATGTAAATCTTCAGTTTTATCAGAAAATGATTATAATTCTACTTTCAATCAACTTAAGAATATTTTTATTCCTACCAGTTTATCTGCATAAATTTCTTCAATTTTATCAGACATGGTTTCCATGTTTTTCTACTTTCAATCAATTTAGGAATATTTTTATGCCTACCATCTTTTCTGATAATTTTTCATGAAATAGTCAGTTTTAATGTGTTTTATCAGAGATACTTTCCATGTATATTTACACAATGGAATACTACTCAGCTATTAAAAACAATGAATTCATGAAATTCTTAGGCAAATGGGGAACAGGGGAAGGGAAGAGGGCTTATTGGACTTTCGGGGAGGGGGGAACTGGGAAAGGGGAAATCATTTGGAATGTAAATAAAGAATATAGAAAATTAAAAAAAAATAATAATAAAAGAAGAGATGATAAATTAGAGATTTTCATAAACTGTTGATTAGTTTTACTTATAAACCCTTAAATTCTGCTTTTGAAAAATTATCAAAACTTGATATACAATATTACAGATCGCCATGAGCTATTTATTGCAAAACACATTATTGAGGGCATGGGATAGTCGATAAAATTTCAAAGGGGGACAGTATTAAAGACAGTAGTATATGTAACTGTTTTCCATTGCGCTTATCTGTTGGTTTCATATTAGTTTGTAAATTCTGTTTTCTGAAAGTAAAGCTTTTTACTGCTTTTAAATCTGTAATAGTCCTCTTCTCTGACCAGTAAGTCTGACATTGTGCATTAGCAGCAGTGGCCACAGGGTTCTTGTCAGAGTGTGAGTCTGACATTGTGCATTAGCAGCAGTGGCCACAGGGTTCTGTCAGAGTGTGAGTCTAACATTGTGCATTAGCAGCAGTGACCACAGGGTTCTGTCAGAGTGTGAGTCTGACATTGTGCATTAGCAGCAGTGACCACAGGGTTCTGTCAGAGTGTGAGTCTGACATTGTGCATTAGCAGCAGTGACCACAGGGTTCTGTCAGAGTGTGAGTCTGACATTGTGCATTAGCAGCAGTGGTCACAGGGTTCTGTCAGAGTGTGAGTCTGACATTGTGCATTAGCAGCAGTGGCTCTTTTTGATCCTTTTTACTTAGCTTTAGTTTTAGTTTTTCAAGATTTTTTTTAGTCGTAAAAATATACATCATACATTCTATCAAAATATTAGGTAACTTTATATACTTTTGTTGTTATATGTACAGAATTTCAATATATACTTATTGAATCACATACTTATTGAATGAAATACTTATTAAATGAAAATATTCAAGTAAATTAGTAAATACCAATGTGATTCTAAATAACTAGTTAAAATTTTAAACATAATGATGGAACAAAAACATTTTGTTGATATCTGCTAGTACTTAATTGAATATACTTAACTTTCGATATATTTCAAGCACTGTTCTAATGTACTGCATATAAAATGACATTTTAAAAATGTCTTTGCTTTTAAGAGTTGATCTAATAAAGATAAATACATGCATACACCCTTTAAAGTTATCCATAGAAGAGGATATGTGTAGGTACTTGACTAAGCCCTGGGATTTAATAATGACTTCACAGATTGGGCTGAACTGTATTTTAAACCATGAATAAGAGATAGCAGGAGTGAATGAGAAGGGCAGATCAGACATGACAGACTGAGGGGATTCATGAAACAAAGCAGAGCATGTGCATGGTGCAGGATTCTTCGTTTACTGAGTTCCTGGAACACTGTTGCTTAGTACAGAAGATAGAGTGGCAAGCATAACAGATATTTCCCCTCTATACAAGTAGTTGATGGTATATAGCAGATTGATTGAGCAAGTATTTGAAATAAAGTGTGGAATCTAGTTTTATTTATATTACAGAAAACCAGAGTAAAGAATATGTGAATTAAGTTGAAAGTGGGAAAAAGCAAGCGAAAGTAAGCAAAGGACAGATCCCTCAAACCACATAACATTAGGACTTTTGACTGTGAAGTCAAGAATAATGAATCTCCAGTAACAGTTAATGCCTCTGATGGGACTCAGTAAAGCTTCCACTTTCAGCATTGTTGATTCCATTCTTCATCATCCTTAGTCATTAGGGAAATGCAAATCAAAACAACCCTGAGATTCCATCTCACACCAGTCAGGATGGCTAAGATCAAAAACACAGGAGACAGCAGTTGTTGGCGAGGATGTGGAGAAAGAGGAACACTCCTCCACTGCTGGTGGAATTGCAGGCTGGTACAACCACTCTGGAAAGCAGTCTGGCGGTTCCTCAGAAAACTGGGCATGACACTCCCGGAGGATCCGGCTATACCACTCCTGGGCATATACCCAGAGACTTTACCTGCATGCAATAAGGACACATGCTCCACTATGTTCATAGCAGCCTTATTTATAATAGCCAGAAGCTGGAAAGAACCCAGATGTCCCTCAACGGAGGAATGGATTCAGAAGATGTGGCATATTTACACAATGGAATACTACTCTGCAATTAAAAACAATGAATTCACGAAATTCCTAGGCAAATGGTCAGATCTTGAAAATATCATCCTTAGTGAGGTAACCCAATCACAAAAGAACACACATGGTATGCAGTCACTGATAAGGGGATATTGACCCAGAATCTCGGAATACCCTAGACACAATCCGCATATCAATAGATTTCTAAAAAGATGGAAGGAGAGACCCCTGGTCCTGGAAAGACTGGATGTAGGGGAACGCCAGGACAGAGTAACGAGAGGGGGTTGAATGGAGAAAAGAGGGAGGGAAGGGGGCTTATGGGACTTTCGGGGAGGGAGGAAACGGGAAAGGGGAAGTGATTTGGAATGTAAATTAAAAAAATAAAATAAAATAAATAATAAAAAAAAACATTTAGCAGGTTGATGAATGAGTACAGAAAAGTTGGAGGAATGTTGGTATTTGAAAAACAAGGTTAAATTCATGTTAATGGAAGGTATAGAGGAGAGAAGGAAGGGAAAGGAACTAGTGTGTTACATTTTCAGTTATTCTGATTGCTCATTGAGAGCATGTTATACATATAGGACACAATAAATAAAATAGTAAAGGAGAAACTGGAGTGTAGAAGTGGGAATGCAAAGGTATAAAAACGATGGAACCACATTTCTCACGTTTAAAACTTAAATGTAAGGAAAGAAAAGTGGAATAAAACATAATAGAGTCATATTTCTGTTGGAGCATTATGGAAGCTGCAATAAGAGAAACAATATAGGAAATTAAACACAAATCAGGGGAATGTGATAAGCCAGTTGTGAGATTATGAAGATTAATTTATGGATGCTTGATGACATTTAGAATTAAAATGGGACTTTGGTGTTTAATCATAGGACTGGTTCTAGGATGGCTCTTGGATGTTTAACTTGAGTCACTGGACAACAGTGAAAGCTTCAGCCAAAATTAAGGACAAAAAACTTGAGACTTAAGGAGAAAGGTGATGAGTTGTCATGTAACAGTGCTGAATTCGTGAGACTTAAAGCTACAAGCATTTCACTACAGGGAAGTACTGAGGTTTGACTTATCAGCAGTGATTATTAGAAATGTGACAAGTGGATGACATCCAATGCACAGTGTGGTCAAAGGAGAAGAGTGTTAAGTGAAAGGTTGGCACCCTGGAGGAAATCTGTAGGAGGTATGCATGAGAAGAGAAAAGAGATGATCGGGTGCTGGGACAGAAATGGCTAGCCATCAGTGGAGAGCTGTGGGGATGATGACACATGTCTTATTGTTCAAACTTGCAGAAGAGACCTGTTCAGGTTTGCCAGAAAATGCTAATAAGATAAAGATAATATTTTTAAACATTCAGGCGAGTGTATGGAAAGAGGTATGGTGTCTAAAATTTCAAAATGTTCAAGTTAAATAAACAAAGCATTTGTAAAGTGTCTTTTCAGTAAACTTCATTTAATCTTGTTTTTCAGCCAAGGAACTGACATAATGGAAACATCAGGGTGGAAGTCCATGATTCAGTCTCATCCTCATTTAGTGGCCGAAGCCTTCCGAGCATTAGCATCTTCACAGTGTCCACAGTTTGGTATTTCACGCAAAAGATTAAAGCAGTCTTGAGTCTTCCATGGACAGTAGGAAATTTATTTGCCTTTACTCCCCAGGTCCCGAAGGGTTCCAGTACAAACCATAAGCAACAACTGTTGGTGTCTTTTCCCCGAGCAGAAGCTGGAAAGGCATTGCTTGCTTTCACATGGATAATTATGGTTTATACTTCAGCTTTAAATCTGACTGATTACTTCACTTCAAGGCCTTAAATTGTCTTCAGTGACTTCTCTTATTCATATAATAGTTTAATTTTTTTTATTGTGCCTTGTCAGTTTGCCAAGGCTATGCAGGATTGCACTAGCTCAACAATGCAGTAATATTGATAACTGATGATACTGAGTTTCAAAGGATCTTCCATTATTTTAGAAACAAAAGAATTTTATACGCTATGTTCTGTATGATCTCCAAGTACAAAACTAGGTTGTATTGGATTTGGGGATTGCCAGAGGCACCTCCAGTCTCAGTTGTGTAGGAACTAAAGAGCATGTTACCATCCAGGTAAGTGATGGCCATACACTGCTCTGATTTAAATTATTTTTCATTTCAAGGGGCAGATACGCAATGAGTTGACCTAAAATTTTAGTAATATTTGTACTGTTTGTATATTAATTGCTCAAGAAACTAGGTTTATGCACATTTGAAAAGATTGAAAAATAATATGAAGATAAGATTTCAATAAGAAGAAAGCATGCCTTTTGTCAATGTTTTAAATTTATAATGACTTACATTTGAAAGAAAAATTCAATAGATGTTAAAGTCAGGATGACCAAGTATATGTAATGAGTGGGCCAACTAAGAAAGATATGTGTGCACTTTTAATGTGGAAAATTTCTATGATAAATGGTACATATATATTTTCCTTTTGTGTGAATAAGATTTTAATTATGTTTTAACATTTAAAAGAACTTTTTATGACATATAGAGCCAACTTGGATATTCATGATAATAGATAAAATTATGCTTGATATTAGATACATTGAATTGAATTTCAAACATTTATCATTGAGTTTATTTCAGTTTTATTACATTTGGGGAAGGCACCTAAACATAAATGAGTCCTGTACAGTCTGCTTCTTTTCAAAGCAATTAGCAGATAATATTTGCCTGTGCAAGATGTGTGGGAAAGCAGAGAATGCTCTGAGAGTGTGTATAGTCACACTAGGAAATTTCTTTTATCCTTGGTGGCTCAGTTACCAACATGGTAGATTATTGAAATTTTGCATAATATGAACAGGATAAATGTTACCAACTATTTTTAGTGAGCCATTTTTTTTATTTAAGTTTAGCTTTAAACATGAAAATGTTTTGTGTTTAATAGTTGTGTGATCTGTTGTGATGCATTATTCTAGAGAAGCAGGAATGGTCAGATCATATTTTACTGAAGCACTGATAATGTGCTCTAAATAAAGACGGAGCATGTTACTGGATAAACAGGTGTATGTGCCTGTATTAGCATATATACCTTTATTCACTGTATTAAAATGTGCATAATTTGTTTATTATAAAATTCAGGAGAAAAGTAAGCATATTGTTTTAAAATAGACTTTGTAACAATAGCTTTATAGCTCTTAATTGAAACAATCTTAAAATACACTGAGAAAATACTGTCAGATAAGCATTAGTTATCAAGAGAAAACAAGCAAAGATTGTATTTTTATATATTCTAGTTTTGATTCTTTGTTGTGTTAAAATGGTAAGAATTATTTGTGATAGAAGAAAATTTTTCAACCAACAGTGGGTTTCACCCTATATAAGAAAATCATGACGAGCAAAAGTTTATTCCCTTAATTTCATCATAATACAAACCCTGTTACATTAACAGTGTAACTTTTTAAATACACACATAAACACACTTTTAAAATAATAAAAGCAAACATTCCACTCAGCGGGTGGAATACAGTGTCACATGTCATAAAAACACTGAAGTCTATGTACGACACATTGTTAATTCATTCACTGGTTTGGCCTACATTTCTAACCATGGTGAAATCAGCAGCAATGCCATATAATAAACATTATAAATGTTTATTGATAATGTTCACAATTTTTTATACAGATTTTTGGTTTTAGTTTGCTAACATATTTTCTACCAAAAATGTCCACCTGTGTGCTCTATAAATATCAGAATTTCCTGAAATGCCCACTGTTTGGATGGTGCAATACCAACCGTTATACTCACAGAATCATACACTTTTTTCTGTTTTTTTTTTTAATGTATATTTTAGTAGTTGTGGTTCTTGAGTGTGTGATAAAAGGCTGTTTATTTTCTTCTTAGAGTGACCTAATTGCATTTTCACTCATTTTTAAACTATAGACAACTTGATCAAAATAGGTACGATTTCTGCTTGATGCAATTTTTTTTTTAATTATCAGTTTGCTCCTATTACCTTTTAGTTACCTAAACAAGGCTTTTCTCAGAACACAATGAGTGGTTTTAAATATTACAATTTAAAAGCGTATCTATTGGAAAACTGTTCTGTAGAGTAAGATTTAGAAATACTGTATTTGTGCCTTTTTCATTGTTTCTCTTTTAATGTGTTTTGATATTTGGAGAACAAATAATGAAGGTGCCATAAGATGGCTTGCTAATGTTACCTCCTTAAATACTTTCTATGTTACTATCTTCAAATAATATTTGGAGAACCTTGAATGAAATGTGGTCCTTTGTGTGAGATATGTATGTGTTTATATTTTCTTTGGCTATGTGTAATATGTTTAAGAGTGAATTTATGAAAATAGAACGTAGTTAAGTATGCTGAAAGTTCAGATTAATTGAAGTATCTCATTTAAGTGTGATTTATTTGAAAAGACAGTGGATTTCTAGAAGACAGTGTAATCCTCAAAAATGTGACCAGCATTCTGCATTTAAAATAGGAAAATAGTGCTGTTTTAGGATATCTAGGATAATTAAATTTTAAAAAATAATTACTTTCAGTATTTTTAAAGTGTCATGAACATTGTTTTATTTTTAACTTGATCTAATTGAGAGTTTAAATTTTCAGAAATATTAATTTGCTCATTTAAAACTTTATACATGAATTTTAAGCAGAAGTTTTTATATGAAATTGTAGATAAGGGCTTCAAGTATGGCTCAGTGATAGAGTACTTATGAATATTTGTGATCTGTAGGTTGGATCCGTAGCAACACCAACATACAAAAAGATGGGATCGTAGATACTATTCATTGTTAGAAAAATGCAACAAAGACTTGGGTAAGTTTTATGAAAATCTTACTCAGCAGTTTTACTACAAGTCACATGTTCATGAAGAAGTGAAACAATCTGTCTTGGACATGCCTTGTCTTTGATGGCTACAATGGAAATATTTGTTGTGTTTTTGAGAGATCTGGGTGGGTGAGTGAGTGGGTTTCAGTGTTCTCAGAAAATAAATACAGCACTTTCAGCACACATGAGAGTATTTTACAAACCTTTTTATATAGAGATTGTGAGCTCCAACTTAAGTGTTCATGGAATGATATAAATTTGGCTACTTCTAGCTGAAAAAAATACTGAGTGCCTCCAATGCAAAACTTCCTTACTAGGAATGAAATCACGCTGTATCTTCTGTTGTTGTATGTACATGTATGTTTGAGAAGAAATACTTATTTTTAAATATTTTCCTGTTAGTAAAGCTTATTGTACACTATAATCTAACTAGTTAATTTAGAATTGCTTACAGATTAATTGAGTTCATTTTTGAAAATAAAGTTCTGCTAAATTATTTAATTGTTAGTTCAGAAGGAAGTTGACTTTTAAGACTCAGACTTTTAACGTTTAATCTTTCTGAACTTTATTTAATCCATTTGTTGTTTTATGATGAGATACACAGTATTTGTATTATTGTTGGAAATAGATTTTGTGTTTCAGCACATTGAGTTAAAATAAAATTGTTACTACTTATTCAGAATTAATTTCCTTGCTTGGGTTTATTTGAGTCTTCTCTAAAATGTCTGTGTTAGTGTGCTGCTTTAACATGAAAATTAAAATTTCACATGCAGTGTACCTTCTACATCCAGAAGCTTATAGTTCTGATAGTTTAAAATATTGTTACTATTAAAATGCAGACACAATAAGGATATTCCTAAACAAGCTTACTTAAAATAACAAAGTGCTTAGTAGTTGTAGCCTTGATGTCAGGTAGGACACCATGAGAAACCGTATGTGTACCCAACACATGCCCTAAATTTTTACTAGGATTGTAAAATAAGGTAGTTTCCATGTAAATGTAATGAAATGATATAGAAAAGTTGTAATCAAACCCAAAAATAATTTAAAAAGAACTTTTCACTCTTACACTGCAGCATTTAGCCTGATTGAGCATGTTCAGATGAATGTTCTCTCCTACCTCAGAGGACTTCTAAAGGACCAAGAATAGTATTTGGTTTTTTTTTTTCATACTTTAAAATAATTTTTGAGATTATATTATTATATTATTATTATAACATATATCCCTTCTATTTCATCATTCAAAATCCTCCGTCCTGTTTTTCAAATTCAGAACTTTTTTTCATTAATTGTTGTTGCATATGTGTGTGCAGGAGTGTAAGTAGGTGGTTTCGAAAATACACAAATAAAGCCTACTTGGTTAGTATGATGTTACTTTTCTCTGTTTTCAGGACTGACCATTGAGAATGCTCTTCCTGGTGCAAGATCGTTTTTCCTGCTGTCTGCATTTCTTTAGTTCTAGTAGACTTTTTATGTTTGGATTCAGGCCTTCTGGACTCCACCCCTACCCTCACCTCACCCATTCTCAGCCACATTAACATGTCTATTATTCTTGTTCAGCTCTGGCCTAAGCAGTCTTGCTAAGACTTGGACTTCTGACATTCCTAAGAGCCTTCCAGTAAAGTCTCTCTGGTCCTTTGGATCTTAAAACCTTTGCATCTCCTCCCTCTTCAACAGTGATTCTTGAGTCTTAGGAGCTGTTGTAGATGTATCTCTTGGGACTAGACTCTACAGTTCTGTATTTTGATTGGCTGTAGTTTGTGGTAACAGTCTGTAGGTCTGTTTCAAAGAGAACTTACTTGACTATGGGTGAAGATTATGCTTATATGTGGGTCTAAGGACTAATGTTTAGAGAATAGGTGGGATCCTGGTTTTGTAAAATGATGGTTATAGGTTCTCCAAGATCCATGTAATGATCCTTGAGTGGTTGTCTAGGTTTCCAATATCAGGCATTATTTTTCTCTTGTTGAGTGGGTCTTAAGTCCAAGTTAGAGAGCTGTTCATTACTGGCCAGTTATATATACTAGTATTGCACATTTAGGGTTATACTACCATGCCAATTATCATTGTAGTTCATTGGCATTATAGCAACTGCTCATTGCTTCTGTAAGAGTTATGCCAAAAATAAAAGTCTCCCTCATTGTGGGGACTTTCCAAGCCACGTAGACATGCCAGGTGTGAGTCAAGATAAGGAATGAGGCTCAACAGAAAACTGTTCCTAGAAGAACCACAAATACCACAAGAACAGGCCTGGCAGAGCTAGATGTCCAAAAAGATCATCCCACACTGTTCCACCAATGACTGAAAGGGTCGTTTAAACTCATCAATAAAGATTAGACAACTCCAACTTAGAATCCAGCCCTAACCAAAAACTGTTTAAAAGATATGTGCTTTGTAAGCTCTGGGTCACTCTTGTCTGTATGCAGGGTGACCCCAAAGCGCTTTGGATCAATAAACCTCTTGCAGTTTGCAGCAATACTGGCCTCTGGTTTTTCTGAGTGAGGGTCCTCCCTCACTCGGACTCTAACACTTCTCTTTCAAAGCTTGTATGGCTTTTTCTAATAGCATGAAAATCTAGTCCTCAGGGAGGAGGCATTCATTCAAGTCAGTTCCAGCTTAGGGTCCTCTGGGCCCTGTGTCTGAAGTACATGGGTCTTGAGCAATAGAGACTTACCTTCCAACTCTGGGGGACAACCAAGGACTATAGGAATAAATAGGCAATAACCATGTATATGAAAAGGCAACATAGACCCCATTTGTCTCCATTTAAGAATCAGGCCTGATTTCCAAAAGGCTGTAAGGTACCAGCTTCGGGAATAGCCATAAGTCCCCAAAACTGAGTCATAAGACACCAGCTCTAAGAATAAGACGGTAAAGTATACCACCTGAGGAACAGCCTGAAGCCAGGAGCTGCAGTCTCTGTTGCTTAGCACCTCATAGTAAAACAGAAGGGGATTAAGTAGCCTTTGTTCTTTTTTTTTTTTTATATTTTATTTTATTTTTTTAATTTACATTCCAAATCACTTCCCCTTTCCCGTTTCCTCCCTCCCCGAAAGTCCCATAAGCCCCCTTCCCTCCCTCTTTTCTCCATTCAACCCCCTCTCGTTACTCTGTCCTGGCGTTCCCCTACATCCAGTCTTTCCAGGACCAGGGGTCTCTCCTTCCATCTTTTTAGAAATCTATTGATATGCTGATTGTGTCTAGGGTATTCCGAGATTCTGGGTCAATATCCCCTTATCAGTGACTGCATACCATGTGTGTTCTTTTGTGATTGGGTTACCTCACTAAGGATGATATTTTCAAGTTCTGACCATTTGCCTAGGAATTTCGTGAATTCATTGTTTTTAATTGCAGAGTAGTATTCCATTGTGTAAATATACCACATCTTCTGAATCCATTCCTCCGTTGAGGGACATCTGGGTTCTTTCCAGCTTCTGGCTATTATAAATAAGGCTGCTATGAATATAGTGGAGCATGTGTCCTTATTGCATGCAGGTAAAGTCTCTGGGTATATGCCCAGGAGTGGTATAGCCGGATCCTCCGGGAGTGTCATGCCCAGTTTTGTGAGGAACCGCCAGACTGCTTTCCAGAGTGGTTGTACCAGCCTGCAATTCCACCAGCAGTGGAGGAGTGTTCCTCTTTCTCCACATCCTCGCCAACAACTGCTGTCTCCTGTGTTTTTGATCTTAGCCATCCTGACTGGTGTGAGATGGAATCTCAGGGTTGTTTTGATTTGCATTTCCCTAATGACTAAGGATGATGAACATCTCTTTAGGTGCTTCTCAGCCATTAGATATTCTTCATGTGAGAACTCTTTGTGTAGCTCTGTACCCCATTTTTTAATAGGGTTACTTGCCTCTCTGGAGCCTTTGTTCTATCTAGGCTATAACTCTCTGCTAATTAAAGTTGCTAGTTAAAGTGAATTTAGCCTTTAATTCTAAGCTCTAAAAAGTTGACCACAAGTTTACACATAAATTCAAACCATAAATTGAATAAGTTTACATCATAGAATGTTTGCATACATATCCATTAATAGTAATTATCTGGCTAAACATTAATCATTTCTCACTAACTATACAGGTTCATTTCGAGTTAAAAACTATTATCTAAGTCATCCTTGAAGTTTTGTATAGATAAACCCAGACAATATTTTATCTTCTGTCCTTGCACCTATAGTAGATCCCTTTTTATGACCTTTGATTAATGGTTTTACAACCTCTTGGAGTGAGTTCTAAGTTGTAGATGTCTGCTTGTTGTCTCAGAAATAATTAACTCATGACACTTGAGGAGTGGCAGAGTTCTCAGTGCAGTCTTGACATTAGAGGAGAATGAATAACAGTCCTATTACTAAAGAGATCTGAGTGTCTTTGTCTGTGTTGCCATTTTGAAACAGTGGTGATCCCTGCATCTTGGTTGTTTCTGCAGAATAAATGCTCTTTGTTCTTGCATGCTATTTGAGTCTCTGTCTTTCTTCAGTGATTGTTAAACCTTTAACATATAAATTACAATGACATTAGTAGTTCTCAACCTGTGGATCACAACCCCTTTGGGATTCAAATGACCATTTCACCATGGCCATCCAAGACCATCAGAAAATAGAGATACTTACATTATGATTCATAACAATACCAAAATTACAGTTAGGAAGTAGCAATGAAAATATACGATTGGGGTCACCAGAACATGAGGAACTATATTAAAAGGTCACAGCATTAGGAAAGTTGAAAAACACTGTATTGCAGTGTTTGGGAAGTCTCGTAGAAAACACTGATGAACACCAGAAAAGAGCACTTCTCTTAGCTGGTGTTAAGGTTTTTGTTACAGGATTTTTGACTCCTAGCGAATTAGCCCAGATGGGAAATTTTCACTTGAAATGTAAATGTATGTTTATACACTGGTAGCATTTATTTTTAGGTAGATAGTTAATATGTAATAGGTATTCTCTGCAGATGAAGTGAGTCAATTCAAGCCAAATTAAAATATGTAAAGGCAAGTTTATTGGGAAGCTACTCTTGGACAGGTTCACTGGTCTCAAAGGAATGTGGCCAGGGAAGTCACCATGGGAAGAGAGAGTAGAGGGAGGAGAGAAAAAGAGAAAGAGCATTTACACAAGCATGGAGAGAGACTATGCAGAGAGAGAGAGAGACAGAGGAGAGAGGGCGGGAGCCAATATGTCTGGTATGTAGATTGAAGAACCTCTGGTGGATGGAAGCCTGGCCCCTGATCTGGAAAGTTCAGGATAGAGGGCAGGATGTTTGTTCTAGCCATGACCCATACCAGGTAGGGGCTGAGGGATATTGGGAGAACCTGGAGGCCAGGTTCTCTTTGGTATGTTAAATATGCACGTCTGGTCTTTGTCCTTGGTCTCTTAATCCCAACATCCCAGCCTTTTGTTGATGGTAAATGAATAAGGGGATACATAATCATCTATGACTACTTCCAGCTGACATTGGAGTGTCATTATGGAAACAGGGCAAAAAGCTGTATTGTTGGCCAAGTCCAGGAAGAACAAGCTGTTTACTTGCTGTCTGGAGTTATATGACCATCTGGAGCTAGCCACTTTAGGAGCTGTCCTGGATACAGATTTTGGAGGAAAATCTGGACCTAGTAAGATACTGGAAATATATATGTACATATATATATATGGCAGAAAAAGTTTAGGCATTTAGGGAGAAAGAACATTTTCTTAGCTGTACATTTGGAACTTTTAGGCCTATGATCTTGGAAGGTTGGGGCAGGATAAGTCTCAGAAGCAGGGAGTACAGAAGGAGGTCCCACCTTTATGAATAGGCAGTTGGGCAAGGAAGCAGGCTATTGATTGACTGTACTTCTCTGGCTTCCATTAGATCTGTGAGGGTTGGATTTGAATGCATTCCCTAAAGCTTACAAGGATTTTATTTTTTTTAAGTTCAGAAAAAGATAAATTTTAAATGTGTTAGTATTACCACTATTTGAAATCTGAGCTGAAATCTACATTTTAGAAAAAGCATCAGAATCATGCCTTTATATCATAGCAGAGGTTTGGGAAAGAGTTTAAAATTTTATTAATATTAAATATCTGAACTTTCAAATCTTAATAAAACAATAACATACTGAGGGGAAGAAATCTGAAACATTTATCATTCTTTTTATATACCTTATGTCTCATTATTATCACCATTTAAGCTTCTTGACTTCATAACTTGTATTTAGGAACCTTTTCTGTTAGTTTTTTGTTGTTGTTGTTTGTTTTTTGTTTTTTAAATTTTAATAATTTATTATTTTACTTATTCACTTTACTTTCCACTTACTGGCTGTTCCCTTTCTTACCTTCCCACAATGCTTCCCCCATTCTCACTCCTCTTCTCCTTAGATGTGGTGTCTCCCCCCTCCCCCGTACCCTCCCCCCTCACACACACATGAAGTCTTTGTGAGACATTCACTCCCAGTAAGACCAGACAAGGCAGTCCAGATAGAAGAACATATCCCACATACAGGCAGCAGTTTTTGGGATAGCCCCCTGTAGTAGCTATTCCTGGTTGTCAACTTGATTATATCTGGAATGAAACACAATCCAGAATTAAAAGGCTCACCTGTGATCCTAATCTGGAGGCTGAGAGATACAAGTTTCTGGCCTGGATCTTGACGTGGAGATCTGGAGGCATAGTGGTTATGAATTCCGGATTAAGACAGGGAGATATCTGAGTTCAAGGTCATTTTATAGACTGTAAGTTATCAACAAATTCCCTTACTTTATAGAGACTACCCATACATTCTGTGACTCTAGAGAGCCCTGACTAATACAGAAGTTGGTACTGGCTGTGGTTCTAAAAGAGCAGAAGCATAAGGATGAATCTTTTAAGAATCTGGAGTTTGTTTGATAATTCACTAGCACCTTCAACTACTGAAACCTCTCCAGATTCTCTCCCTCCTGGGAGCTTGGAGAATATTGAAGACCCGTGGTTAAAACTATGTTTCAAGCTTAAAGAATCTAATGCCTTTGATTATCTTGATGATCTAGGTGATTTGGTGTGCAAAACATTCTACAAGTTGGGGGGAAAAATCAGAAAATGATTTTGCTGGCTAGTTGCTCTTAGCATCTCAGGAAAAAACAATGAAGGAAAAGAAGGAGTTGTATGATAAAAGTGAATGGCTGCAGATGCAGGTAAACACTCTAAAAGTTGCTAAGTGTGTCCTTGAAGAGAATCTTCTCTCCAGCAGCCATAGAGCTCAAGGTACAGAAAATCAAACTGAAGCCCTCATTATAAGGTTGGCTGAATTACAGCAAAAATTCAAGTCTCCACCTCAGAGGATGTCAGCAGATAAAGTAAGGGCATTGATTTGGCAAAGAATAGGATTGTATAACTTGGGATGGGGATGTGTGAGAGGACCTTGTTGAAGCTGAGAAGTTTGAATCTTCAGATTCTCAAGGGTTTGTCCCACCTGAGGAAGTAGTACCTTCAGCCCCACCTCTTTAAATAATGTCTTCTCCACATGAGGAAATTAATCCCTCAGAGTCTGATAAATAGCAGTGACTTTCGCTGAAGAAAATGCTAGACAAGACAATACTGATGTTTCTTAAGGCCCACCAATAGTTTCTTCTAGACCTATAACCAGATTCAAGGCAAAACAGGCCCCTAGAGGGGAGGTAGAAAATGTAGTCCATGAGGAAGTGTGCTATACTACTAAGGGGCTTAATGAGTTTACTAATTCATTCAAGCAGAAGTCTGGGGAATATGTGTGGGAATTGATTTTAGGGGTGTGGGATAATGGTGGAAGGAACATAAAACTAGAGCAGGCTGAGTTTATTGATGTTCGCCCTCTGAGTGAAGATTCTAGGTTTAATATGGAAGCTCGCAGTTAAAGTATTAGAAGTTTGTTTGAATGGTTGGCTGAAGTGTTTATCAAAAGATGGTCTACTAAAAAGGAGTTGGAGATGCCTGATATCCCTTGGCTTAGTTTTGACAAAGGGATTTTAAGGCTTAGGGAAATTGTAATGCTAGAGTGTGTACTTTGTGTAAAACCTAGTCCTCCATAATGGGAAGACCCAAAAGATATGCCCTTCACCAATCCTATAAGATGCAAACTGGTGAGAGGGGCACCAGCACATTTGAAGAGTTTTGTTCTTGCGCTTTTCCTTGTATCAGACCTTAGGGTTGGAGATGCTGCTGCTAAATTAGATGAATTAAAATCAATGAGTTTAATTGGGCCCCAAGGTATCAAGGGTCAGATGGCAACATTGAATCTTCAGAGACAAAGTGATTGTAGTTATTATAATGGATAGCATAGACAAAACAATGTTTATAATGACATATTCCTTAATGGTCAGCACAGAAGAGGTAAAATTTACAATGGCATGACTTGTTTGGACATTTTCTACTGGCTAATCAACCATGATGTTTCCAGGCATGAAATAGGGCGCCTACTGCATATCTGATTGATCTGTATAAGCAGAAAAATTCTCAAATGAAAGAAAGGCTACATTGGATCATGGCAAAAGGCAATCTTGGCCAGTGAATCAATTTCCAGACAAGCTAGTATGCAGATCCAGAACCCCTTGAATGAAGGGGTGGCCAGGTTCCCTTGAGGAAGGATCTTGATAAGAGGCCTAAAAGTTCCACTGTTAGTCTTTCTTCAGTTCTTCCCCAGAGGGACCTATAGCCTCTTACAAGAGTAACTGTACACTGGGGGAAAGGAAATAATCAGAAGTTCCAGGGTTTTTTGGATACTGGTTCTGAATTGATGCTGATCCCAGAAGGCCCCAAGAAACATTGTGGTCCTCCAGGGGCTTATGGAGGACAGGTAATTAATGGAATTTTGACTGAAGTCCAACTCACAGTAGATCCAGTGGGTCTCAGAACACTTCCTGTGGTCATTTCCCCAGTTCCAGAATGTATAATTGGTATGGATATATATTCAGAAATTGGCAGAATCTTCACATTGGTTCCCTGACCTGTGGAGTGAGAGTTATTATGGTTGGAAAAGCTGAATGGAAGCATTTATAGAGTTACCTCTGCCAAAGAAAAGAGTCAAAAACAGTATCATATTCCCGGACAAACTGCAGAAATTACTGCCACTGTCAAGAACTTGAAAGATGCAAGGGTGGTTGTTCCCACCACATCTCCCTTTAACTCTATCCAGTGCAGAAGACAGATGGATCATGAAGAATGACAGTTGACTATTGAAAACTAAATCAGGTAGTAACTCCAATTGCAGCTGCTATACCAGATGTAGTTCCGTTACTTAAGCAAGAAGCAAATGCCTTCTTTTCAATACCTGTCCATAGGACCACCAAAAGCAATTTACTTTCAGTTGGCAAGGCCAGCAGTATACCTTTATAGTTTTGCCTCAAGGATATATTAACTCTCCTGCCCTGAATCATAACTTAGTTAGAAGGGATCTTAATTGTTTGTCTCTTCCACAAAATATCACACTGGTACACTATATTGATGACATTTATTCTGACTGGGTCAAGTGAGCAGGAAGTAGCAACTACTTTGGACACACTGGTAACACATATGTGTATCAGAGAATGAGAAATAAATCCAACCAAAATTCAAGGACCATCTACCTCAGTGAAATTCTTAGGAGTGCAGTGGTGTGGGACATGCAGAGATAATCCTTCTAAGGTGAAAGATAAATAATTGCACCTGGCCCCTCCCACCAAGAAAGAAGCACAATGTTTACTGAGTCTATTTGGATTCTGGAGACAGCACATTCCTCACTTGGGTTTGTTACTCAGGCCCATTTACCAAGTGACTTGGAAAGCTGCTAGCTTTGTGTGGGGCCTGGAACAGGAGAAGGCTCTTCAACAGGTCCAGGCTGCTGTGCAGGGTGCTCTACCACTTGGACCATATGATCCAGCAGACCCAATGGTACTTGAGGTATCGGTGGCAGATAGAGATGCTATTTGGAGCCTCTGACAGGCCCCTATAGGTGAATCACAGAAGAGACCTTTGGGATTTTGGAGCAAAGCTCTACCATCATGTGCAGACAACTGTTCTCCCTGTGAAAAACAGCTCTTGGCCTGCTGTTGGGCCTTAGTGGAAACTGAACATTTGACAATAGGACACCAAGTTATTATGCGACCTGAACTACCCATCATGAACCGGGTGCTTCCAGTCCCTCCATGTCATAAAGTAGGATGTGCACAGCAGCATTCTATTATCAAATGGAAGTGGTATATATGTGATCAGGCCAGAGCAGGTCCTGAAGGCACAAGCAAGTTACATGAAGTTACAAGAAGTTGCTCAAATGCCTAAGGTTTCTACTCCTGTTACAATGCTTTCTGCTGCCAAGCATGTACCTATAGCCTCACAGGGTGTTCCCTATGATTGGCTGACTGGAGAAGAGGACCTGGTTTACTGATGGCTCTGCACATTATGCAGGCACCACCCAGAAGTGGACAGCTGAATTACAACCCCTTTCTGGGACAACCTTGAAAGATGCAGATGAAGGAAAATCTTCACAGTGGGCAGAATTTCGGGCAGTACAGTTTGTCTGGAAGAAGAAATGACCAGATGAACCATTGTTCACTGACTCATAGGCTGTAGCCAATGGATTGGCTACATGGTCAGAGACTTGGAAAGATCATGATTGGAAAATTGGTGAGAAAGACATCTGGGGAAGAAGTATGTGGATCGATCTCTCCAAATAGACACAGAATGTGAAGATATTTATTCTCATGTAAATGCTCACCAAAAGGTGACTTCAGCTGAGAAGGAGTTCAAGTGGATAGGCTGTCCTGTTCTGTGGACATTCAACCTCTTTGCCCAGCCATCCCTGTCATTGCTCAATAACCACATGAACAAAGTGGTCATGGTAGCCGAGACAGAGGTTATGCCTGGGCTCAACAACATGGACTTCCACTCACTAAGGCTGACATGGCTACAGCTGCTGCTGAATGCCAGATCTGCCAACAGCAAAAACCAACATTGAGCCCCAGAAATGACACCACTCCCTGAAGTGATCAGCCAGCAAACTGGTGGCAGGTTGAATACATTGGATCACTTCCTCCATGGAAAGGACAATGTTTTGTTCTTACTGGAGTAGATCCTTATTCTTGTTATGGATTTGCCTTTCCTGCACATAATGCTTCTGCCAAAACCACCATCCGTGGACTCAGAATGCCTTAACTATGGTCATGGTATTCCACACAATATTGCTTCTGGCCAAGGAACTCATTTCACAGCCACAGAGAAGTGCTATAGTGGGCCCAGATCATTCAATTCACTGGTCTTACCATGTTCCCCATCACCCTAAAACAACTGGTTGGGTAGAAAGATGGGATCACCTTTTAAAGACACAGTTAGTTACAGTGCCAATTAGATGGCAACAGCATGAAGGGCCGGGACAGAGTTCTTCAAAAGGCAGCATATGCTTTGAATCAGCATCTGATATATGGTATACAGCTTTTCCCATAGCCAGGATCCATGGGTCCAGAAATCAAGGGGTGGAAAAAGGAATAGTTCCACTCACTATCACTCCTAGTGACCCTCTAGGAAAGTTTTTGCTTCCTATCCCCACAACTCTAGGTTCTGCTAGCCTAGAAGTTTTGGTTCCAGATGGGGGAATGCTCCTACCAGGAGCCACAACAAACATCCCATTGAACTGGAAGCTCAGACAACCCCCTAGTCATTTTGGGCTTATAATGCCCTTAAACCAACAGGCTAAGAAAGGAATAACAGCATTAGGAGGGGTGATAGATCCAGATTACCATGGGGAAATTGGATTGCCTCTCCACAATGGAGGTAAGCAGGATTATGTCTGGAGTGCAGGAGATCCCTTAGGGCATCTCTTAGTGCTGTCATGTCCTATGATTAAAGTCAATGGGAAAATACAACAGCCTAATCCAAGCAGGATGACAAAAGGCAGGGTGTAGACCCTTCAGGAATGAAGGTATGGGTCAACCCTCCAGGAAAAGAGCCAGAGCCTGCTGAGGGGCTTGGTGAGGGTGAAGGAAATACAGAATGGGTAGTAGAGGAAGGTAGTTATAAATACCACCTAAGGCCACATATTGGTTACAGAAACAAGGATTGCAAAGTAATATGAATGCTTCTGTTTTATTTTGTTAAGAATACATTGTCTTCCAATTTCTTTAACATCAGTTGTCATTTGAGACACTAAAATAATGTTCCCAAGGGACATTGCCCCATTGTAAATATACAAATTTGTTTGTAGTTGTAAGAGGAATAGTTATATCATGTTGGGTGTATTCATGACCTTATTACTGTTTCGTGTGGGCATGAGATAATATTTGTGTCAAGTTGTTAGTTGTGGCTATTCCTGGTTGTCAACTTGAGTATATCTGGACTGAACTACAATCCAGAATTGGAAGACTCACCTGTCATCCTCATCTGGAGGCTGAGAGATACAAGTTTCTGACCTGGATCTTGGCATGGAGATCTTGAGGCATAGAATTCCAGAAGATTAAGACAGGGAGATCTCTGAGTTCAAGGTCATCTGGGATTAAAGGCTTGGTGGCACATTCCTTTAATCTGGGCCATACCTTCTACTGGAGACCTACATAAGGACGTTGGAATAAGGAAGACTTACTCTCTCTTCTTACCCTGCTTGCCTTGTGGGACTGAGCAACTAAATCCTTGGATTTCCATCCACAGCTGCTTCTGACAATTCTTGGGGAGTTGGACTAAAGACTGTAAGTCACCAACAAATTCCCTTACTATATAGAGACTACCCATATGTTCTGTGACTCTAGAGAACCCTGACTAATACAACCCCATTCCAGTTGTTCAGGACCCACAGTGCCAAGCTTGACATCTGCTACATATGTGCAAGGAGGCTTAAGTCGAGCCAGTATATGCTCTTTGATTGATGGTTCAGTCTCTGAGAGCCCCAAAGGTCTAGGTTAGTTGACTGTTGTTCTTCCTGTGGATTTCCTATACTTTTGGGTGCCATAATCCTCCTATGTCTCAAAGCTCCCTTCACTGGCTGTGGTTTTTGCATCTGTCAGAGTTAGTTGCTGGATTAAGCCTCTCATAATATAAATAGTAGAGTATCAGTAATAATGTTAGGGGTTGGTGCTTGCTTACAGAATGGATTTAAGTGGGACATTCATTGGTTGGCCTCAGTCCCTCTTCCATCCCCCATGCCTACATTTCTTGTAGACAGGATAAATATTGGATCAAAAGAATTGTGGATAGTTTGGTATTTGTATTGCTTCATTGGAGTTTTTACCTGGCCGCAGGAGGTGGCTTCTTCAGGTTCCATATCCCTAATGCTGTGAGTCACAGGTAAGGTCGCCCCCACTTATTCTTGGGTACCTCCCTTATCCCAGGTCTCTGTCCCTTCCTGAAGATGCCCCTATCTCCCCACCTCCAGTAGTTGAGGATTTCCATTCATTGTCACAGGTATCTGACCACCTTTCCTGTCACTCCCCACACCTGATCCTGATCCCCTCCCCTCAGTTCCTTTCCCCACACTGCTCCCACTCTGTTCCCTCACTCCATCTGCCTCTTTAATCCTGCTTCTAAATGAGTTTCAAGCATCCTCCCTTGTGCCTAACTTCTTTTTTAACTTCTTTGGGTCTGTGGAGGGTAGCATGAGTATCCTGCAGTTTATCACCTAATCAAAGCATCAGAACCACCCTCTACAGTGAAGATGTACCATATTTTTTTATCCATTCATTCTTCAGTAGAGGAATATCTAGGTTGTTTCTGATTTCTGGCTGTTACAAATGAAGCTGCTAGGAACATAGTTGAGCAAGTGTCTTTGTGGGATGTTGTAGCATCTTCTGGGAGTGGTATAGCTGGGTCTTGAGGTAGAACTGTATTCCCAGTTTTCTTTTTTTTATTTTTTTTTAATTTACATTCCAAATCACTTCCCCTTTCCCGTTTCCTCCCTCCCCGAAAGTCCCATAAGCCCCCTTCCCTCCCTCTTTTCTCCATTCAACCCCCTCTCGTTACTCTGTCCTGGCGTTCCCCTACATCCAGTCTTTCCAGGACCAGGGGTTTCTCCTTCCATCTTTTTAGAAATCTATTGATATGCGGATTGTGTCTAGGGTATTCCGAGATTCTGGGTCAATATCCCCTTATCAGTGACTGCATACCATGTGTGTTCTTTTGAGATTGGGTTACCTCACTAAGGATGATATTTTCAAGTTTTGACCATTTGCCAAGGAATTTCATGAATTCATTGTTTTTAATTGCAGAGTAGTATTCCATTGTGTAGATATACCACATCTTCTGAATCCATTCCTCCGTTGAGGGACATCTGGGTTCTTTCCAGCTTCTGGCTATTATAAATAAGGCTGCTATGAACATAGTGGAGCATGTGTCCTTATTGCATGCAGGTAAAGTCTCTGGGTATATGCCCAGGAGTGGTATAGCCGGATCCTCCGGGAGTGTCATGCCCAGTTTTCTGAGGAACCGCCAGACTGCTTTCCAGAGTGGTTGTACCAGCCTGCAATTCCACCAGCAGTGGAGGAGTGTTCCTCTTTCTCCACATCCTCGCCAACAACTGCTGTCTCCTGTGTTTTTGATCTTAGCCATCCTGACTGGTGTGAGATGGAATCTCAGGGTTGTTTTGATTTGCATTTCCCTAATGACTAAGGATGATGAACATCTCTTTAGGTGCTTCTCAGCCATTAGATATTCTTCAGGTGAGAACTATTTGTGTAGCTCTGTACCCCATTTTTTAATAGGGTTACTTGCCTCTCTGGAGTTTAACTTCTTGAGTTCTTTGTATATCTTGGATATTAGCCCTCTGTCGGATGTAAGGTTGGTAAAGATCATTTCCCAGTTAGTTGGTTGCCGCTTTGTCTTTTTGACAGTGTCTTTTGCCTTGCAAAAATTTTGTAATTTAATGAGGTCCCATTTGTCTATTCTTGATCTTAGAGCATAAGCTATTGGAGTTCTGTTCAGGAAATTCTCCCCTGTGCCCATATGTTCAAGGTTCTTCCCTAGTTTCCCTTCTATTAGTTTCAGTGTGTCTGGTTTTATGTGGAGATCTTTGATCCACTTAGAATTGAGCTTAGTGCAAGGAGATAAGTATGGGTCAATTTGCATTCTTCTGCATGTTGACTTCCAGCTGAGCCAGCACCATTTGTTGAAAAGGCTATCTTTTTTCCACTGGATGGTTTTAGCTCCTTTGTCAAACATCAAGTGACCATAGGAGTGTGGATTCATTTCTGGGTCTTCAATTCTGTTCCATTGATCTACATGTCTGTTACTGTACCAATACCATGCAGTTTTTAACACTATTGCTCTGTAGTACAGCTTGAGGTCCGGGATACTGATTCCCCCAGAGGTTCTTTTACTCTTGAGAATAGTTTTAGCTATTCTGGGTTTTCTGTTACTCCAGAAGAATTTTTGAATTGCTCTTTCTAACTCTATGAAGAATTGAATTGGGATTTTGATGGGGATTGCATTGAATCTGTGTATTACTTTTGGTAAGATGCTCATTTTTACTATATTAATCCTGCCAATCCATGATCATGGCAGATTTTTCCATCTTCTGAGGTCTTCTTCAATTTCTTTCTTCAGAGACTTGAAGTTCTTGTCATACAGATCTTTCACTTGTTTGGTTAGAGTCACGCCAAGATACTTAATATGGTTTGTGGCTATCGTGAAGGGTATTATTTCTCTTACTTCTTTCTCAGTCTGCTTATCCTTTGAGTATAGGAAGGCTTCTGACTTGCTTGAGTTGATTTTATATCCGGCCACTTTGCTGAAGTCGTTTATCAGCTGTAGGAGTTCTTTGGTGGAGTTCTTTGGGTCGCTTATGTATGCTATCATATCGTCTGCAAATAGTGATAGTTTGACTTCTTCCTTTCCAATTTGTATCCCTTTGACCTCTTTTTGTTGTCTAATTGCTCTAGCTAGAACTTCAAGTACTATATTGAAAAGATATGGAGAGAGAGGGCAGCCTTGTCTAGTCCCTGATTTTAGTGGGATTGCTTCAAGTTTCTCTCCATTTAGATTGATGCTGGCTACCGGTTTGCTGTAAATTTCTTTTACTATGTTTAGATATGGGCCTTGAATTCCTGATCTTTCCAAGACCTTTAGCATGAAAGGATGCTGAATTTTGTCAAATGCTTTCTCAGCATCTAATGAGATGACCATGTGGTTTTTTTCTTTGAGATTGTTTATGTAGTGAATTACATTGATGGATTTCCTTATATTGAACCATCCCTGCATCCCTGGGATGAAGCCTACTTGATCGTGGTGATTGATCGTTTTGATGTGTTCTTGGATTCGGCTGGCAAGAATTTTATTGAGTATTTTTGCATCGATATTCATAAGAGAGATTGGCCTGAGATTCTCTTTCTTTGTCGGATCTTTGTGTGCTTTTGGTATTAGTGTAATTGTGGCTTCATAGAACGAGTTGGGTAGTGTTCCTTCTGTTTCTATTTTGTGGAACAGTTTGAAGAGTATTGGTGTTAGGTCTTCTTTGAAGGTCTGATAGAATTCTACACTAAAACCATCTGGACCTGTGCTTTTTTTGGTTGGAAGACTTCCAATGACAACTTCTATTTCTTCAGGGGTTATAGGACGGTTTAGATGGTCTATTTGATCCTGATTTAATTTTGGTACTTGGTATCTGTCAAGGAAATTGTCCATTTCCTCAAGATTTTCTAGTTGTGTTGAATACAGGTTTTTGTAGTAGGATCTGATGATTTTTTGAATTTCCTCAGTTTCTGTTGTTATCTCTCCCTTTTCGTTTCTGATTTTATTAATTTGGATACTATCTCTGTGCTCTCTGGTTAGTCTGGCTAAGGGCTTATCTATCTTGTTGATTTTCTCAAAGAACCAACTCCTCGTTTTGTTGATTCTTTGTATGGTTTTATTTGTTTCTACTTGATTGATTTCAGCCCTGAGTTTGATGATTTCCTGCCTTCTACTCCTTTGGTGTATTTGCTTCTTTTTGTTCCAGGGCTTTCAGGTGTGCCATTAAGCTGTTATTGTATGCTGTCTCCCGTTTCTTTTTGGCGGCACTCAGGGCTATGAATTTTCCTCTTAGCACTGCTTTCATTGTGTCCCATAAATTAGGGTATGTTGTGCCTTCATTTTCATTAACTTTCAAAAAGTCTTTGATTTCTTTCTTTATTTCCACCTTGATCAAGTTATCATTGAGTAGAGCATTGTTGAGCCTCCATGTGTACATGGGTTTTCTTTTGTTTTTGTTGCCATTGAAGACCACCCTTATTCCATAGTGATCTGATAGGAGGCATGGGATTATTTCTAACTTCTTGTATCTGTTGAGGTCTGATTTGTGACCAATTATATGGTCAATTTTGGAGAAGGTACCATGAGGAGCTGAGAAGAAGGTGTATTCTTTAGCTCTAGGATGAAATGTTCTATGTATATCAGTTAGTTCCATTTGGTCCAAGACTTCAATTAGATTCACTGTGTCCCTGTTTAGTTTCTGCTTTCCTGAACGATCCATTTCAGAGAGTGGGGTGTTGAAGTCACCCACTATTATTGTGTGCGGTGCGATGTGTGCTTTGAGTTTTAGTAAAGTTTCTTTTACGAATGAGGGTGCCCTTGCATTTGGAGCATAGATATTCAGAATTGAGAGTTCTTGATGGTGGATTTTTCCCTTGATCAGTATGTAGTGTCCTTCTGTGTCTTTTTTGACGACTTTAGGTTGAAAATCAATTTTATCCGATATTAGGATGGCTACTCCACCTCGTTTCTTGGGGCCATTTGCTTGTAAAATTGTTTTCCAGCCTTTTACTCTGAGGTAGTGTTTGTCTTTGACACTGAGGTGCATTTCCTGCATGCAGCAAAATGCTGGGTCCTGTTTACGTATCCAGTCTGCTAGTCTATGTCTTTTAATTGGGGAAATGAGACCATTGATATTAAGAGAGATTAAGGCATAGTGATTATTGCCATCTGCCATTCTTGACGCTATCTTTATGTTTGAGTGGTTATCTACTTTTGGGTTTGATTCAAGAAGGTTATTATCTCATTTTTTCCAGGGTGTTGTTTCTCTCCCTGTATTGGAGGTTTCCACCTATTATCCGTTGCAGGGCTGGATTTGTGGAAAGATATTGTGAAAATTTGGTTTTATCATGGAATATCTTGGTCTCTCCATCTATGGTGATTGAGAGTTTTGCTGGGTATAGTAGTCTAGGCTGGCATTTGTGCTGTCTTAGTGTCTGCATGAGATCTGCCCAGGATCTTCTGGCTTTCATAGTCTCTGGTGAGAAGTCTGATGTGATTCGGATAGGTCTTCCTTTGTATGTTACTTGGCCCTTTTCTCTTACTGCTTTTAGTATTCTTTCTTTGTTTAGAACATTCGGTGTTTTGATTATTATGTTACGGGAGGTATTTCTGTTCTGGTCCAGTCTGTTTGGAGTTCTGTAGGCTTCTTGTACGTTCATCGGCATCTCTCTCTTTAAGTTAGGGAAGTTTTCCTCCATAATTTTGTTGAAGATGTTTACTGGCCCTTTAAGTTGCAAATCTTCACTCTCATCTATACCTATAATCCTTAGGTTTTGTCTTCTCATTGTGTCCTGGATTTCCTGGATGTTTTGGGTTACGCGTTTTTTGCATTTTGCGTTTTCTTTGCCTGTTGAGTCGATGCTTTCTATGGAATCTTCAGCACCGGAGATTCTTTCTTCCATCTCTTGTATTCTATTGTTGATGTTTGCATCTATGTCTCCTGATTTCTTCCCAAGGTTTTCTATCTCCAAAGTTGTCTCCCTTTGTGATTTCTTAGTTGTTTCTACTTCCTATTTTAGTTCCTGGATGGATTTGCTGAGATCCTTCACTTGTTTGTTTGTATTTTCCTGTATTTCTTTAAGGTATTTTTGCATTACCTCTTTCAGGATTTCTTCCTGATGACCCACGTTCTCCTGCATTTCTCTGAGCGATTTTTGTGTTTCCTCCTCATGGGATTCCATCTGTTGATCCATCGTCTCCTGCATTTCTTTAAGCAGTTCTCGTGTTTCCTTTGTAAGGGCATCTAACTGTTGATTCATTTCTTTAAGCAATTTTTGTGTTGCCTCCTTATGGGCATCCATCTGTTGACCCATATTCTTCTGCATTTCTTTATGCAAATTTTGTGATTCCTTTGTGAGTGCATCTACCCGTTGATTCATCTCATTAAGCGATTTTTGTGTTGTCTCCTTGTGTGCCTCCATCTTTTGATCCATGTTCTCCCGCATTTCTCTAAGCGATTTTTGTGTTTCCTTTGTAAGGGCTTCTAACCGTTGATTCATGGTCTCCTGTAACTCTTTATGAGATTTATTTGTGTCCTTCTTGTGATCCTCTAATAGCATCATGAGAAGTGATTTTAAATCCAGATCTTGTCTTTCGGGTGTGGTGGGGTATCCAGGACTTGCTGCTGTTGGAGAGTTGGGTTCGGATGGTCCCACATTACTTTGATTTCTGTTAGTAACATTCCTACGTTTGCCTTTTGCCATCTGGATACCTCTGGTGTTAGTTGGTCCTGCTGCCACTGGCTGTTGGTTGGACCTCCTGTGAGCCTGCAAAGCTATTTCTGCCCACCCTGGATTACCAGGATTCCCCTGGCACCGATTTCTGGGGCCTGCCTGCTCCTGAGTGACTTCGGAGCCCTAATGTGCCTTGCCCCAAGTGATCTTATATTGGGGAGGCCTTGCACATCTAAAGGCTCAGCCTAGTGGATTCCTGGAGCAGAGGTCGCCAAAGGGAGGCTGGCAGGCTCCTGCCCTGTGCAGGGGTGTGTGATCTCTCCTGGGGGGGGAGGGGGCGTCCCTCTGCCAGGCAGAAGTCCCACAGCAGAGCTGGCGCTCTGGTTACTGCAGATCAGCCCAGCACTTGGGAGCCGCATACACACAAGCCGCCCGAGACCCAAGCGATATTTTGCCTGTCTGTCTCAGAACCTGGCTGTCCCAACCTCCCAGTCACTGGAGCAAAGATGGCAGAGGGCACTCTCCGTAGCGCAGCTCACCCTGTAGTTGCGATGGCCCGCCGATCTGGCACCCAGACGACCACAGCACTGACCAGTTCTCGGGCACAGACGGAAGCCCCAACAGGCCGTGTCCCAAGTGATGTTATATTGGGGATAGGGAGCTTGGGGTACCTGTCTCTTCAGCGCAGTCTGCGGGAACAGAGGTTGCGGAAGGAAAGCTGGTAGGCTCCCGCCCAGTGCGGGGTCCCTCTGCCAGGCAGAAGTCCCACAGCAGAGCTGGCGTGCTGGTTACTGCAGATCAGCCCAGCACTTGGGAGCCGCATACACACAAGCCGCCCGAGACCCAAGCGATATTATGCCTGTCTGTCTCAGAACCTGGCTGTCCCAACTTCCCAGTCACCAGAGCAAAGATGGTGGAGGGCACTCTCCATGGCGCCGCTCACCCTGCAGACGCAATGGCCTGCTGATCTGGCACCCAGACGACCACAGCGGTGACCCGTTCTCGGGCGCAGACGGAAGCCCCAACAGGCCGTGTCCCAAGTGATGTTATATTGGGGATAGGGAGCTTGGGGTAACTGTCTCTTCAGCGCAGTCTGCGGGAACAGAGGTCGCGGAAGGAAAGCTGGTAGGCTCCCGCCCAGTGCGGGGTCCCTCTGCCAGGCAGAAGTCCCACAATAGAGCTGGCACATGCTGGTCACTGCAGATCAGCCCTGCACCTGGGTGCCGCACACACACAAGCCGCCCGAGACCCAAGCGATATTATGCCTGTCTGTCTCAGAACCTGGCTGTCCCAACCTCCCCCAGTTTTGTGAGAAACCGCCAATTTGATTTATGAGGGGTGATTGTACAAGTTTGCACTCCCAATGGCAATGAAGAAGTGTGCCTTATCTTTTCCTCAATGTAATTATCCTCCTTGGGTTAGAGTTTTCCTTCTAGTATTTTCTGTATGGCTAGATAGATAGACAGTTTAGATTAAGATTCTCTTCAAATATCTTGTTTTGTCCGTCTACAGTAATTGAGGGTTTTCCTCTGTATAGTAGTCTAGGTTGGCATCTGTGTTTTCTTTTAAAGGTTGCAAGATAGCTGTCCATGCCCTTCTAGCTTTTAGAGTTTATATTGAGACATTGGATTGTTACCTACCCATTTTCCCTTACTCATTTTTTTCTTTTTTGATTCACAGGGTATCTTCTGAAATTATATTTCCACTTTGTTTTTTTTTCTTTTTTATTGAATATGTTCTTCATTTATATTTCAAATGTTATACCCCTTCCCAGTTTTCCCCCTCCCCAAAAACCCCCAACCCATCATCCCACCTCCTGCCTCCAAGAATATGCTCCTCCACCTAACCCACTTCCATGACCCCCAGCCTCTATTAAGCCTTCACAGAACCAAAGACCTCTCCTCCCACTGATGCCGGACAAGGCATTCCTCTGCCAATCTTTTGGCTGGAACCACATGTACCCCTTGGTTGACAGCTTAGTCCCTGGGAGCCCTGGGGCGTCTGTTTGGCTGACATTGTTGTTCTTCTCATGGGGCTGCAACCCCCCCTCCTGCTCCTCCAACTTGCCCTCCAACCCCTCTATAGTGAACCCCATGCTCAGACCAATGGTTGGCTGTTAGTATTCACCTCTGTATATGTAAGTCTCTGGTAGGGCCCCTCCAAAAGACAGCCATAATGGCTCCTTTCAGTACACACTTCTTGTCATCCATAGGAGTTTCGGGGTTTGGTGACTGTTTATACGATGAATTCTCAGGTAGGACAGTCTCTTGGTGGCCTTCAGTCTCTGCTCCACTCTTTGTCTCCATAGTTGTTTCTGTGATTATTTTGTTCACTTTCTCAGAGGAACCAAATCACCCCCACTTTAGTCTACCCTCTTTGTGATCTTCCTGTGGTCTGTGAATTTTAACATGTTTATTTTGAGCTTTTGGGCTAATATCCACTTATCAGTGAGTGCATACCATGTGTGATCTTTTCTGATTGGATTACTTCACTCAGGATGATACTTTCTAGTTCCATCCATTTGCCTAAGAATTTCATGAATTCATTATTTTTAATAGCTGAATAGTACTCCATTGTGTATATATACCACAATTTCTGTATCCATTCCTCAGTTGAAGGACTTCTGGGTTCTTTCCAGTTTCGGACTATTATAAATAAGGATGCTATGAATGTAGTGGAGCATATGTCTTTATTGCATGTTGGAGCATCTTCTGGGTATAGCTGGATAGTCAGGTAGTACTATGTCCAATTTTCTGAGTAACCACCATACTGATTTCCAGAGCAGTTTTACTAACTTGCAATCCCACCAGCAATGGAGAAGTGTTCCTCTTTCTCCACATCCTCTCCAGCGTCTGCTGTCCCCTGAGCTTTTCATCTTAGCCATTCTGACTGGTGTGAGGTGGAATCTCATGGTTGTTTTGATTTGCATTTCCCTAATAACGAAGGATGCTGAACATTTCTTTAGGTGCTTCAGAGCCATTTGAGTTTCCTCAGTTGAGAATTCCCTGTTTAGTTCTGTACTCCATTTTTAAATAGGGTTACTTGACACTCTAGAGTCTTCCTTCTTGAGTTCTTTGTATACACTGGATATTAGCCCTCTATCAGATGTAGGATTGGTAAAGATCTTTTCCCAATCTGTTGGTTGCCATTTTGTCCTATTGACAGTGTCCTTTGCCTTACAGAAGCTTTGCAGTTTTATGAGGTCCCATTTGTTGATTCTTGTTTTGAGAGCATAAGCTATTGGTGTTCTATTCAGGAAATTTTCCCCTGTGCCCATGAGTTCAAAGTTCTTCCCCACTTTCTCCTCTATAAGCGCCACAGTGTTTTATGTGGAGGTCCTTTATCCACTTGGACTTGAGCTTTGTACAAGGAGATAAGAATGGGTCAATTTGCATTTTTCTGCATGCTGACCACCAGTTGATTCAGCACCATTTGTTAAAAATGCTGTCTTTTTTCCACTGGATGGTTTTAACTCCTTTATCAAATATCAAGTGACCGTAGGTGTGTGGGTTCATATCTGGGTCTTCAATTCTATTCCATTTAACTTCCTGCCTGTCTCTGTACCAATATCATACAGTTTTTATCACTGTTGCTCTGTAGTAGAGCTTGAGGTCAGGGATGGTGATTGCCCCAGTAGATCTTTTGTTTTGGAGAAACATGAGCACATGGGAGATCCTTCCATCTACTGAGATCTTCTATGATTTCTTTCTTCAGAGGCTTGAAGTTCTTGTCATATAGATCTTTCACTTGCTTGGTCAGAGGCACACCAAGGTATGTAATATTATTTGTGACTATTGTAAAGGGTGTCATTTCCTTAATTTCTTTCTCAGCTTGTTTATTTTTTGAGTAGAGGAAGGCTATTGATTTGCTTGAATTAATTTTATATCCAGCCACTTTGCTGAAGTTGTTTATCAACTTTAGGAGTTCTCTGGTGGAATTTTTGGGGTCACATAAGTATATGATCATATCATCTGCAAATACTGATACTTTGACTTCTTCCCTTCCAATTTCTATACCTTTGGCCTCCTTTTGTTGTCTAATTGCTCTGGCTCAGACTTCGAGTACTATATTGAATAGATAGGGAGAGAGTGGGCAGCCTTGTCTGGTCCCCGATTTTAGCGGGATTGCTTCAAGTTTCTCTCCATTTAGTTTAATGTTAGCTACTGGTTTACAGTATATTGCTTTCACTATGTTTAGGTATGGGCCCTGAATTCCTGATTTCTCCCAGACTTTTATCATGAAGGGATGCTGAATTTTGTCAAAAGCTTTTTCAGCATCTAATGAAATGACCATGTGGTTCTTTTCTTTGAGTTTGTTAATGTAGTGGATTACATTGATGGCTTTCTGTATATTGAACCATCCCTGCATCCCTGGGATAAAGCCAACTTGATCATAGTGAATTATTGTTTTGATACATTCTTGGATTCGGTTGGCCAGAATTTTGTTGAGAATTTTTGCATCAATGTTCATAAGGGAAATTGGTCTGAAGTTCTCTTTCCTTGTTTGGTCTTTGTTTGGTTTAGGTATAAGCGTTATTGTGGCTTCATAGAATGAATTGGGTAGCGTTCCTTGAATTTGTATTTTGTGGAATAGTTTGAAGAGTATTGGTATTAGCTCTTCTTTGAAGATCTGATAGAATTCCCCACTAAACCCATCTGGTCCTGGGCTTTATTTTTTTGAGAGACTACTAACAACTGCTTCTATTTCTTCAGGACTTATGGGACTATTTAAATGGTTTATCTGATCCTGTTTTAACATTGGCATTTGGTATATATCTAGAAAATTGTCGATTTCATCCAGATTTTCCAATTTTGTTTCGTATAAGCTCTTGTAGTAGGATCTGATTGCTTTTGAATTTCCACAGTTTCTGTTTTTATGTCTCCCTTTTCATTTCTGATTTTATTAACTTGAGTAGTGCCTCTGTGCCCTCTGGTTAGTCTGACTAAGGGTTTATCTATCTTGTTGATTTTCTCAAAGAACCAGCTCCTGGTTTTGTTGATTCTTTGTATAGGTCTTTTTGTTTCTATTTGGTTGATTTCAGCCCTGAGTTTAGTTATTTTTTGCCGTCTATTCCTCTTGGGTGTATTTGATTCTTTTTGTTCTAGAGCTTTCAGGTGTGTTGTCAAACTGCTAGTGTAAGCTCCTCTCCAATTTCTTTTTGGAGGCACTCAGAGCTATGAGTTTTCCTCTTAGCACTGCTTTCATTGTGTCTCATAAGTTTTGGTATGATGTGTCCTCATTTTCATTAAATTCTGCAAAGTCATTAATTTCTTTATTTCTTCCTTGACCAAGCTATCATTAAGAAGAGCATTGTTCAAAGTCCACATGCATGTGTGTTTTCCATTGTTTTTGTTTGAACTCAAGACCAGCCTTACGCCATGGTGATCTAAGAGGGTGCATGGAATTATTACAATATTCCTGTATCTGTTGAGGCCTGTTTTGTGACCAATTATATGGTCAGTTTTGGAGAAGTTACCATGAGGTGCTGAGAAGAAGGTGTATTCCTTTGCTTGAGGATAGAATGTTCTATAAATATCTGTTAGGTCCATTTGGACCATAACTTTAGTTAATTTCTCTGTGTCTCTGCTTAGTTTCTGTTTCCATGATTTGTCCATTGTTGAGAGTGGGGTTGTTGAGGTCTCCCACTATAATTGTGTGGGGTGCAATGTGTGCTTTGAGTTTTAGTAAGTTTTCCTTTATGAATGTGGGTGCCCTTGCATTTGGAGCATAGATGTTCAGAATTGAGAGTTCATCTTGGCAGATTTTTCCTTTGATAAGTATGAAGTGTCCAGGCTTATCTTTTTTGACAACTTTTGGTTGAAAGTCAATTTTATCCGATATAAGTATGGCCACTCCAGCTTGTTTCTTGGGACCATTTACTTGGAAAATAGTTTTCCAACCTTTGACTCTGAGGTAATGAGTGTCTTTGTTACTGAGGTTTCTTGTATGCAGCAAAATGTTGGGTATTCTTTACATATCCAGTCTGTTAGTCTATGTCTTTTTATTGGGGGATTGAGTCCATTGATGTTAAGAGATATTAAGGAGTAGTGATTGTTGCTTCCTGTTATTTTCATTGTTAAAGTTGGAATTATGTTTGTGTGGCTATCCTCTTTTGGGTTTGTTGAAAGAAGATTACTTTATTGCTTTTTCTAGGGTATAGCTACCCAACTTGTGTTGGTATTTTCCACCCGTTACCCTTTGAAGCGATGGGTTGGTAGAAAGATATTGTGTAAATTTGGTTCTGTCATGGAATATCTTGTTTTCTCCATCTATGGTAATTGAGAGTTTTGCTGTGTATAGTAGCCTGGGCTGACATTTATTTTCTCTTAGGGTCTGTATGACATCTGCCCAGGATCTTCTAGCCTTCATAGTTTCTGGTGAGAAGTCCGGTGTAATTCTGATAGGTCTGCCTTTATATGTTACTTGACCTTTTTTCCTTACTGCTTTTAATATTCTTTCTTTGTTTAGTGCATTTGATGTCTTGATTTTTATGTGTTGGGAGAAGTTTCTGTTCTGGTCCAGTCTGTTTGGAGTTCTGCAGGCTTCTTGTATGCTCATGGGCATCTCTTTCTTTAGGTTAGGGAAGTTTTCTTCTATAATTTTGTTGAAGATATTTACTCTCCCTTTAAGTTGTAAATCCTCGCTCTCTTCTATGCTTATGATCCTTAGGTTTGGTCTCATTGTGTCCTGGATTTCCTGGATGTTTTAGGTTACAAGTCTTTTGCATTTCACATTTTCTTTGACTGTTGAGTCAGTGTTTTCTATGGTTATCTTCAGCACCTGAGATTCTTTCTTCTATCTCTTGTACTCTGTTGTTGATGTTTGCATCTATGACTCCTGAATTCTTTCCAAGATTTTCTATCTCCAGAGATGGCTCACTTTGTGATTTCTTTATTGTTTCTACTTCTATTTGTAGATGCTGGATAATTTTGTTCAGCTCCTTCACTTTTTTGTTTGTGTTTTCCTGAAAATCTTTAAAGGATTTTTTTTTTTTTTTTTTTTTTTTTTGGTTTTTCGAGGCAGGGTTTCTCTGTATAGCCCTGGCTGTCCTGGAACTCACTTTGTAGACCAGGCTGGCCTCGAACTCAGAAATCCGCCTTCCTCTGCCTCCCAAGTGCTGGGATTAAAGGCATGCGCCACCACTGCCCGGCTTCTTTAAAGGATTTTTGTGTTTCCTCTTTAAGGGCTTCTACTTGTTGACCCATGTTCTCCTGTGTTTCTTTTTGTGTTTTTTATGTTTCCTATGTAAGGGTTTCTACCTGTTGACCTATGTTCTTCTGTGTTTCTTTAAGGTATTTTTGTGTTTCCTCTTTAAGGGATTCTACCTGTTGACCCATACTCTCCCGTAATTCACTAAGGGATTTTTGTGTTTCCTCTTCAGGAGCTTCTACTTGTTGACCCATGTTCTCCTGTACTTCTTTAAGGGATTTTTGTGCTTCATTTCTTGGAATCCATGATAGTGTCTGTCAGGAATTGTTAATTGAATATGGGATGAATCCCCAAGTGGGCCAGTCTATGGATGACCTTTCCTTCAGTCTCTGCTCCACATTTTGTCTTTGTATCTCCTCCCATGGGTATTTTGTTCTCCTTCTCAAAAGAACCAAAGCACCCACACTTCCTTCTTCTTGAGCTTCATGTGGTCTATGAATTGTATCTTGGGTATTCCAAGGTTTTGGGCTAATATCCACGAATCCATGAGTACATACCATGTGTGTTCTGTTGTGATTGGGTTACCTCACACAGGATGATATTTTCTTTTGTGTGTGTGTGTTTTTTCAGCTGCAGTATTTATAATATAATATAATTATATAAAATTTGAAGATCAGATTTTTTATTGTATAGCATTTTAAAATTTTAGTATCTGCTCCTTTTAGAAATGACAGTAATGATTTTATAGCTATAATACATAATTTTTTAATTTTATAGATATTTACCTTAAATCTGGTAGAATTCTAACCCAAACCAACAGACCCATGTAAATTCTGAAGACTTTTTTTCTATATAGTTAATTTTATCACACTCTTTGTGAAATTAAGAAATTAGGAGTTAAGAATTGGAGGTGGGAGACATTACAGTAATTAATATCTAACATGCTATCTTGTTAAAATAGTTAGCACCTATAAGCCAAATTGATAATTTCAAAATCCTTGATATTCTTTGGTTAGTA
Source organism: Tokudaia tokunoshimensis (assembly GCA_036184795.1). Classification (NCBI taxonomy): domain Eukaryota; kingdom Metazoa; phylum Chordata; class Mammalia; order Rodentia; family Muridae; genus Tokudaia; species Tokudaia tokunoshimensis. Next base: position 3,429,596 of record BTHU01000008.1, read on the forward strand.
ATCATATCATTATTAAGGTACTTACAGAGATTAAAAGGCAGAGATTAAATTGTAAATAATTTTGCAAAATAGATCTGTGGAGTCAAAAGATGTCATTTAGATCCTCAAAACAACCCTGCATGTTTAGGGAATATTTGTCTAGCTGCTCTGTATTATTACTAGAATAATACGAAAAATGTAAAAGTCATGCTAGATCCACATTCTATACTGAGACCCTAAGTATAAATCCTGTTTATTAAACAATCACCACATAATACAGTGATAACAATAGCTAACATTTTTTGTAAGTCAGAAAAGATTTAATTTCCACTTCATTTCCACCATATAAATATATTTGTTTATAGTAATTTGTAGATATTTGTGAAAACTGTTAGAAAGAGATCTTGCCTGATTTTTTCACTCAGCATATAAGATAACAACAACACAAATGGGACCTCATAAAATTACAAACTTTCTGTAAGGCAAAGGACACTGTCAAAAGGACAAAGCGGCGGCCAACAAACTGGGAAAAGATCTTTACCAACCCTACATCTGACAGAGGGCTAATATCCAATATATACAAAGAACTCAAGAAGTTAGACCCAGAGAGCCAAATAACCAAATGGCTGAGAAGCACCTAAGAAAATGTTCAACATCCTTAGTCATTAGGGAAATACAAATCAAAACACCCCTGAGATTTCACTTCACACCAGTCAGAATGGCTAAGATCAAAAACACAGGAGACAGCAGATGATGGCATGGATATGGAGAAAGAGGAACACTCCTCCACTGCTGGTAGGATTGCAAGCTGGCACAGCCACTCTGGAAAGCAGTCTGGCGGTTCCTCAGAAAATTGAACATGACACTCCCAGAGGATCCTGTTATACCACTCCTGGGCATATACCCAGAGGCTTCCACTGCATGCAATAAGGACACAGCTCCACTATGTTCATAGCAGCCTTATTTATAATAGCCAGAAGCTGGAAAGAACCCAGATGTCCCTCAATGGAGGAATGGATTCAGAAAATGTGGTATATTAACACAATGGAATACTACTCTGCAATCAAAAACAACGAATTCACGAAATTCTTAGGCAAATAGTCAGAACTGGAAAATATCATCCTTAGTGAGGTAACCCAATCACAAAAGAACACACATGGTATGCAGTCACTGATAAGGGGATATTCACCCAGAATCTTGAAATACCCAAGACACAATTCACATATCAATAGATTTCCAAGAAGATGGAAGGAGAGACCCCTGGTCCTGGAAAGACTGGATGTAGGGGAATACCAGGACAGAGAACGAGAAGGGGTTGAATGAGGAACAGAGGGAGGGAAGGGGGCTTATGGGACTTTCAGGGAGGGAGGAAATGGGAAAGGGGAAATCATTTGGAATGTAAATTAAAAAAATATATAAAAAATAAAAGATAACAACAACAACAAAAAATCAAACCCACATGGACCTATAGAAGGTAAGTTGCATGTAATTTCAATCATCATAGGAGGAGACATATTTATTCTACCTCCCTAGTACTAAAAGTGAGTAGGGTATTTGTCATATGAAAGTATTAGTGACATAAAACTGTACAGAGAAAAACATGAACTCTTCAAGACCAGCATTTGTCTCTTCCCTTTGCCATCCTTAATTTTCTATTCGTCATCCTGAATCTCATCCTTTTATTCTATCTAAGTCATGCTTAGCATTTGCATAGTTTATATTTCAGAATTTTGTATGAATTCTACCATATTGTTTCTAGTTCACATTTTCTTTTGTTAATGAGATATTTTCTTTATTTACATTTCAAATGCTTTCCCCTTTCCACATTTCCTCTCCAAAAACCCCCATCCCATTCCCCCTCCCCCTGCTCACTAACCCACCCATTCCCTCTTCACTGTCTTGGAATTCCACTACAATGGGGTCACAAGCCTTCACAGATCCAAGGGTCTCTACTCTCATTGATGGCCTACCAGGCCATCCTGATACTCATGTGGCTAGAGCCATAGATCCATCCATGTGTACTCTCTGGTTGGTGATTAAGTCCCTGGGAGCTCTGGGGATGCCAGTTGGTTCATATTGTTGTTCCTCCTATGGAGCTGCAAACCCCTTTAGCTCCTTTCTCTAGCTCCTCCATTGTGGACCCTGTGCTCAGTTCAATGGATGACTGAGAACATTCACCTCTGTATTTGTCAGGCATTGGCAGAGCCTCTCGGAAGAGAGACTCCTGTAAGCAAGCATTTGTTGGCATCCACAATAGTGTCTGGGTTTCCTAACTGTATATGCGATGGATTCCCAAGTAGGGCAGTCTCTGTATGGCTTTTCCTTCAGTCTCTACTCCACATTTTGTCTCTGTATCTCTTCCCATGGATATTTATTCCCGCTCCTAAGGACTGAAGTATCCACACTTTGGTCTTTCTTCTTCTTGAGCTTCATATGGTCTGTGAATTATATCTTGACTATTCCAAGCTTCCGGGCTAATATCCGCTTATCAGTGAGTGCATACCATTGTGTTCTTTTCCAATTGGGTTACCTCACTCAGGATGATATTTTCAAATTCCATCCATTTTCCTGCAAATTTCATGAAGTTATTGCTTAATAGCTGAGTAGTACTCCATTGTGTAAATGTACCACATTTTCTGTATGCATTACTCTGTTGAGGGATTATTTCCAGTTTATGGCTAGTATAAATAAGGCTGCTATGAACATGGTAGAGCATGTGTCCTTATTACATGTTGGAGCAACTTCTAGGTATGTGTGCAGGAGAGGTAAATTTGGGTCCTCGGATAGTACTATGCCCAGTTTTCTGAAGAACTGCCAAACTGATTTCCAGAGTGGTTTTACCACCTTGGAATCCCAACAGAAATGGAGGAGTATTCCTCTTTCTACACATCCTTGCAAGCATCTGCTGTCACCTGAGTTTTTGATCTTAGCCATTCTGACTGGTGTGAGGTGAAATCTCAAGGTGGTTTTGATTTGCGTTTTCCTGATGACTAAGGATGTTGAACATTTCTTTAGGTGCTTCTCAGCTATTTGGTATTCCTCAGTTGAGAATTCATTGTTTAACTCTATATCCCAGTTTTAAATAGGGTTATTTGATCCTCTTGAGTTCTTTGTATGTATTGGATATTAACCCTTTATCAGATATAGAATCAGTAAGGATCTTTTCCCAATTTGTTGGTTGCTGTTTTATCCTATTGATAGTGTCCTTTGCCTTACAGAAGCTTTGCAATTTTATGAGGTCCCATTTGTCAATTATTGATGCTAGAGCATAAGCCATTGGTGTTCTGTTCAGGAAATTTTCCTCTGTACCCATGTGTACCAGGCTCTTCCCCACTTTCTCCTATGTAAGTTTCAGTCAGTCTGGTTTTATGAGGAGGTACTTGATCCACTTGGACTTGAGCTTTGTACAGGGAGATAAGAAAGCGTTAATTTGCATTCTTCTGCATGCTAACCATGTTGAACCAGCACCATTTGTTGAAAAGGCTATCTTTTTTCCACTGGATGGTTTTAGCTCCCTTGTCAAAGATCAAGTGGCCATAGGTGTGTGGGTTCATTTCTGGGTCTTCAATTTTATTCCATTTATCTATCTGCCTGTCACTGTACCAATACCATGCAGTTTTTATCACTATTGCTCTGTAGTACTGCTTGAGATCCAGGATATAGATTCCCCCCAGAAATTCTTTTATTGTTGAAAATAGTTTTCACTCTCCTGGGTTTTTTGTTATTCCAAATAAATTTGCAAATTGCTCCTTCTAACTCTATGAAGAATTGAGTTGGAATTTTGATGGGAATTGCATTGAATCTATAGATTGCTTTTGGCAAGATGGCCATTTTTACTATAATAATTCTGCCAATCTATGAGCATGGGTGATCTTTCCATCTCCTGAGATCTTCTTCGGTTTCCTTATTCAGAGACTTGAAGTTCTTGTCATACAGCTCCTGGACTTGCTTGGTTAGAATCACACCAAGGTATGTAATATTATTTGTGACTATTGTGAAGGGTGTTGTTTCCCTAATTTCTTTCTCAGCCTGGTTATCCCTTGAGTAGAGGAAGGCTACTGATTAGTTTGAGTTAATTTTATTTTATTATTTCTTCTTTTTTAATTGGATATTTGCTTTGTTTACATTTCAAATGTTAACCCCTTTCCATGTTACTGCACCAAAAAAACACCTACCCATCCTCCCTCCCCCTGATCACACCCCATCCCCAATTTCCTGACTTGCATTCTGCTATTCTGGGGAATTGAACATTCACAAGACAAATGGCCTCTCCTCCAATTGATCTCTGCAGTCTGACTTCTTGAATTCTTTGTATATATTGAATATTAGCCCTCTCTTGAATGTAAGATTGGTAAAGATCTTTTCCCAATCTGTTGGTTGCTGTTTTATCCTATTGACAGTATCCTTTGCCTTACAGAAGCATTTGGAATTTTATGAGGTCCCATTTGTCAATTTTTGATCTTAGAACATAAACTATTGGTGTTCAGTTCTGGAAATCGTCCCCTGTGCCCATGTGCTCCAGGTTCTTCCCCAATTTCTCATCTATTAGTTTTAGAGTATCTGGTTTTATGTGGGGGTCCTTGGTCCACTTGGAATTGAGGTTTGTACAGGGAGATGAGAATGGATCAATTTGCATTCTTCTGCATGCTAGCCACCACTTGAGCCATCACAATTTGTTGAAAAGGCTATATTTGCATCCTTCTACGTGTTGACTACCAGTTGACCCAGCACCATTTGTTGAATATGCTGTCTTTGTTCCACTGGTTGGTTTTAGCACTTTGTCAAAGATAAAGCCTTATTCCATGGTGATCTGATAGGGTACATGGAATTATTTCAGTCTTCTTATATCTGCTTAGGTCTGTTTTGTGACAGAGTATATTGTCAATTTTGGAGAAAGTACAGTGAGGTGCTGAGAAGAAGGTATATTCTTTCATTTTAGGATAAAATGTTCTATAGATATCTGTCAAATCCATTTGTTTCATAACTTCTGTTCATTTCACTGTTTCTCTGTTTAGTTTGTGTTTCACTGATCGGTCCTTTGATGAGAGTGGGGTGTTGAAGTCTCCTGCTGTTATTATGTGGGGTGCAATGTGTGCTTTGAACTTTAGTAAAGTTTCTTTTATGAATATGGATGCCCTTGCATTTGGAGAATATATGTTCTGAACTGAGAGTTCCTCTTGATAGATTTTTCCTTTGATGAGTATGATGTGTCCTTCCTCAACTTCTTTGATTACTTTAGGTTGAGAGTCGCTTTTATTCTATATTAGAATGGCTATACCAGCTTGTTTCTTGGGACCATTTGCTTGGAAAATTGTTTTCCAACCTTTTACTCTGATTTAGTGTCTGTCTTTGTGCCCGAGGTGAGTTTCCTGTATGCAGCAAAATGTTGAGTCCTGCTTATGTATCCAATCTGTTAGTCTATGTCTTTTTATTGGAGAATTGAGTCCATTGATATCAAGAGATATTAAGGAAAAGTGATTGTTGCTTCCTGTTATTTTTGTTACTAGAGGTGGAGTTATGTTTGTGTGGCTATCTTCTTTTGAGTTTGTTGATAGATTACCTTCTTGCTTTTTCTAAGGTGCATTTTCCCTCCTTGTGTTGGTGTTTTCCATCTAGTATCCTTTGTAGAGCTGGATTTATGGAAAAATATTATGTAAATTTGGTTTGGTCTTGGAATATCTTGTTTTCGCTGTCTATGGTAATTCAGAGTTTTGCCGGGCTGGCATTTATATTCTCTGGGTCTGTATGACATCTGCCTAGGATCTTCTAGCTTTCATAGTTTCTGGTGAGAAGTCTGGTGTAATTCTGATAGGTCTGCCTTTATATGTTACCTGATCTTAATCCCCTACTGCTTTTAATATTCTTTCTTTGTTTAGTGCATTTGGTGTTTTGACTATTATCTGACTGGAGGAATTTCTGTTCTGGTCCAGTCTATTTGGAGTTCTGCAGGCTTCTTGTATGTTCATGGGCATCTCTTTCTTCAGGTTATAGAAGTTTCCTTCTATAATGTTGTTGAAGATATTTACTGGCCCTTTAATTTGGCAATCTTAGCCCTCTTCTATACCTATTATTTTAAGGTTTGGTCTTCCCATTGTATCCTGTATTTCCTGGATGTTTTGGTTTCGAAGCTCTTTGCCTTTTGTGTTTTTATTGACTGTTGTATCATTGTTTTCTATGGTATCTTCTGCACCTGAGATTCTCCCTTCTCTCTCTTGTAATCTGTTGGTGTTTCTTGCATCTGTGACTCCTGATCTCTTTCCTAGGTTTTCTAGCTGTAGGGCTGTCTCCCTTTGTGATTTCTTTATTGTTTCTATATCCATTTTTAGATCTTAGATGGTTTTGTTCATTTCCTTTACCTGTTTGATTGTATTTTCCTGTAATTCTTTAAGGGATTTTTGTGTTTTCTTTTTAAGTGCTTCTACCTGTTCACCTGTGTTCTCCTGTATTTCTTTAAAGGAGTTACTTTGTACTTCTTAAAGTCCTTTATCATCATCATGAGAAATGATTTTAGATTTTCTGGTATGATGGTGTACCCAGAACTTGCTATTGTGGGAGAATTGGGTTCTGATGATGCCAAGTTTCTGTTGCCTATGTTCTTATGCTTGCTTCCCGCCATGTGATTATTTCTAGTGCTACCTGCCCTTGCTATATCTGACTGGGGCCTGTCCTTCCTTTAAACCTGGTTGTGTCAGAACTCCTCAGAGTCCAGCTGCCTCTCTAGTCTTGTGATCCCTGGATCCTGTGATCCTGAGATCCTGTGTTTGTCAGAGCTCCTGGGTGTCAAGCTGCCTCTGGGATTCTGAGATCCTGATGTCACCATGCTCCTGAGATCCTGTGATCCTGGGTGTGTTAGAAGGCCTAGGAGTGGAGCCTCCTATAGGTATTATGAGACTGGCTGTGGTGTTTGAGCACAAGGTAATCCAGCCCACACTGGAAGGTATTAGTGCCACTGGTCAGGTGGGTTTTCTATGTCCCTGGATCCCAATGGTCCCATTTAAGCCTGGTGGTGTTGGGGCAAATGTTATGTCCTCCTCACCTCTGATCCTATGATCCTGAGCATGTTATGGCACCTGGAACTGTTGCTTCTTCTGGATGTTAAAGGACTGGCTAAAGAGTTTGAACCCAAGGTAAACCAGCCCAGAAGGTCCTCTCTCTATCTTTCAAATATAGTTTTAGGAATGCCTGTAGATCTTTGTAAGCCTATTAGAATTCTTCTGTCACTACATCAATTCCTGAATTACTATTAATTAGAGGGTTTTTATTACAATTTCAATCTCAATATTATGGGACTGTATATGTTTTTAACTTCTTAGTTTAATTGTGATTTAGTGAATTTAGAAAATCATCTGGTTTCTTTTGGTTTTTCAGCTTGTTATTTCCTTATTACAGTTTAAATTACTTTCTTGTCTGTCTTAATATTTCCGTATTTATTTCTGATTCTGTTCATTTAAGTCTTGTCTTTGTTTCTTTTGGTTAGTTGGGCTGTCAATCTAGTTTATCTTTTCAAAGAATCAGCTCTTCATTTGTTAATTATTTATAATGTTTTCTATTTCATTAATTTCTCTGATTTTTCTTATTTCTTGCCATTACGTGGGTTTAGATTTGGTTTCTTCTTTTTCAGAGTTTTGAGTTGGAACATTAAGTTGTTTATTTGTGCTTTTTCTGATTTCTTTTTAATATTGATAGTTAGTGATATAATTTTACTTGTAGAACTGCTTTCAATATGTCTCAGAGTTTTTGTTGTGTTTTATTCATATAATTCTAGTTTTTTTGTTATTTCTTTCTTGAGTTCTTTGTTAACCTATCCGCCATACAGTAATGAGCTGTTTAATATCAATACACTTGTGTACATACACTTGTAGTGAGCCATTGTAATGCCTCTAGGCAGAATTCAGCTGCCTGCATTTCACCTACACGGAGCTGAGAAATTCTAGCCACACCTCCTCCCACCTGACAGGGATGTCAGAGCTCCTCTGGCATTTCAAAAGAGCTAAGTTTCCTGCAAAGTCTCCATCTCCTGCGGAGTAGCAGAACCTGTGGAAGTATCACCTTCATGAGATCTGTTTTGGTAACATCATTCAGCCTGCCGGAGACCTGCTGAGAAGACTCACAGCTTTGGGAGGGAGGGTCACGCCCCCAAAGCTTATATCCCCTGTTTCTCCTGAGTAAAGTTGGACTTTGAACAGCTATGTTGTCTTAGTCCCATGTTTCTTTTTGTCATCCTCCCCACCCATCCCTAAGTATCTTTTGCAGGTCACCAGTTCGCATGTAGCTGCAGGCGGCTACGCATACTAAAGATACTATTGTCTTATTTGTGTACTATTCTTGTCATTAAAGTTAAGTAGCCCTCTATTTCTTGTGATCAGTTTTAATTTGAAGTGACATTTTTTGTTTGTTTGGGTTTGTTTGTTTGTTTAGATGTTAGGATAGTGATGTCTACTTCTTCCTATTTTTATTTTATTTTTTGGCTTTTCGAGACAGGGTTTCTCTGTATAGCCCTGGCTATCCTGTTACTCACTCTGTAGACCAGGCTGGTCTTGAACTCGGAAATCCGCATGCCTCTGCCTCCCAAGTGCTGGGATTAAAGGTGTCCACCACCACTGTTCTGCAACCATTTTATCTGTATAATATTCCATGATAATCTTCAATTTTAACATGTTTTTCTATATATTCAATTTTATCAGAAATACTTCCCATGTAAATCTTCAGCTTTATCAGAAAATGTTTATAATTCCACTTTCAATTAACTTAGGAATACTTTTATGCCTACCATTATTATATCTATATGAAATTTTCCATGATAATCTTCAATTTTAACATGTTATTCTACATTTTTCTACAATTTTATCAGAAATATTTTCCATGTAAATCTTCAATTCTATCATGAAATGTTTCTACTTCCTTTTTCAATTAATTTAGCAATATTTTTATGTCTATCACTTTACTCTTTAATTTTCCATGAAAATTGTCAATTTTAACATGTTTTTCTATATATCTCTTCTATTTTATCAGAAATATTTTCCAGGTAAATCTTTTTTACTTCCTTTTTTAATAAAAGAACATGCCTTTCAAAAAAATTAAAACATTCCAGAATAAAATAAAAAAAAAGGAAGAGAAGCAATGGGCAGTCAGTTGTTATAATGCCAGTGAACCACAATGATAATTGATATGGCACTATAACCCTAAGGGTACAATAGTAGCCTTCTAATTGGACTTAAGATGCACAAAATTTTGCTATTGTTATGAATTATAATGTAAATGTCTATGTTTTCTGATGCTCTTTGGCCATCCCTATGAAAGGGTTATTTGGCTCCAAAGGATTTGTATTTCACAGGTTACTGCCCTAATGCTTATCTGTAAGCACAAAAATTTCTATATTTCCTACACCTGAGGAAGAATGTGTAGGACCTGACTGAGTGAAGAGGTTCAATCATCATACTTTTTAAATGAAGATATTAGTAGAACTCAATCACACAACATGCAGCTCCTTTTTTTATTTGGATTAGGAAAGTTTTCACACATTTGCAGAGTATAATGAATTTTACATTTTTGTGGTGATTTCTATATCAATTTTGTTCTTTTTCTCTCAACTAATGATTCACATGTAGTATTGAGGTCTTGTGATACAACACCCACACAAGTCCTTATATTACCCAGTCTTACCCTTTTCCACAAATTCAAATGAAGCCTTAATACAGGAACATTAACACACACACACACATACACACACACACACACACACACACACACACACACACACACACACACAAATCTAGTTCCCTAAGCAAGATTTTGAGAGTATGTACTGTTCAAAGTTCTAAGAGCATGTGAAGTTCATAAAAGTTGAACAGAAAAGATGATAAAAATGAAAATGGTATACACTTGACAAGGAGTAATAAAGTTAGATGTTTTAAATATAAGAAAGAGATGAAAGTGCTGATATATGAATCAGGAGAAGACAAGGTCACACAGTCTCATACTGCACAAGCAAGTATAGAGAGGTAAAAAGAAACAATTTCCTTTAATTTTATTTATCAGTACATTAAGAGGATTGTTTAGCACTCTTTTTTTGTTTGTATATTTTGTACCATAATTGAATGTTAGGGTTTCTGAGGAAAAACTTCTTCTACTGTTTGTTCATAACCTCCATTCCCATAACAAAAGGATATGACACTGACTTACATGATAGTAGTTCTCAACTAATGTTATGAACTGTTTAATACTGTTCCTCATCTTATGGTGACCACTAACCATAAAATTATTTTAATATTGTTACTTCATAACTAATTTTGCTACCATTACAAATGTAAATATAATACAAATATCTTATATGCATGCCATCATATACATATGCCTACCAAAAGTGTCGTGACCCACTCATTTCTTTTGTTTTTTTTTTAAAATTGGATATTTTCTTTATTTACATTTTAAATGTTATCCCTTTCCCTGATCCCCTTCCCCTGGGAACACCCTATCTTATCCCCCTTCCCCCTGTTTCTATGAGGGTGTTCCCCCACCCACCTTCCCACTCCTGCCTCACCACCCTCAAATTTCCCTACACTGGGGCACGCATCAAGCCTTTACAAGACCAAGGACCTTTCCTCCCATTGATGTTTGACATGTCCATCCTCTGCTACATATGCGACTGCAGCCATGGGTCCCTCCATGTATACTCCTTGGTTGGTGGTTTAGTTCCTGGGAGCTCGAGGGGGGGTGTCTGGTGGGTTGATATTGTTGTTCTTCCTATGGGATTGCAAAACCATTCACCTCCTCCAGTCCTTTCTCTAACTCCTCCCTTGGGGACCCATGCTCAGTTCAATCATTGGCTGTGACCATCTGCCTCTGTATTTGTCAGGCTTTGGCAGAGCCTCTCAGGAGACAGCTATATCAGGCTCCTTTCAGTAAGCACTTCTTGGCATCCACAATTGTGTCTGGGTTTGGTGACTGTATATGGGATGGATCCCCAGGTGGCATAGTCTCTAGGTGGCCTTTCCTTCAGTCTCTGCTCTACACATTGTCTCCCTATTTGCTCCAGTGAGTACTTTGTTCCCCTTTCTAAGAAGGACCAAAGCACCTTGAGCTTGGTCTTCCTTCTTCTTGAGCTTCATGTGGTCTCTGAATTGTATCTTGGGTATTCCAAGCTTTTGAGCACTTATCAGAGAGTGCATGCCATGTGTGTTCTTCCTCATTTCAAAGGACATGTCTATAAGGGACAGCTCAAGGAGGAACTGCTTTCTGTTCTATATTAGACAGAACCAGTCGTGCACTATTAAAGAGTTTTTTGCTTTACTAATCTCTTAAATGTGCAGTGATTTCTTCATTGAGGACATATTAATTCTGTAATAAATTAACTTTAAAAATGAGAATATTTATAGTGAAAAGAATTTGTGAACACCTAAACCTAAATATAACTGATTTTTATGAGAAAGATAATCTTAATACCTCACCAGTAAACTTATGGTCCTGTGTAATCCATGAAACATTCCTATGTGTGAAAAATTATCCAAGAACTCATATTTAGTGACTTGCTTCTATTGTATAGAAGTGAATTTTAAGGATATCATCTAGGAATTCATCTAAATTTATCTAAATGAATCTGTGTTTAGTAAATTGACTCTAAAAGCTTGGCAGTGACCATTAAACAACTGGTGGGGAAACTAACTTACTACAATATTAGAATACAAACAAACATTTTAAAGAAACTAGGCAAAAGCAAAGGGAAAGGGAAAGAAGCAGAATTGTATATTCTCTTTTCATACGTAGTTATGAAAATTCTTAAGTTTTAAACTGAGTTGTAATGTATAAGTATTTTTAATCATAAATTTTCAGTCTCAATTGGTAGCACTTAAATGATCCATATCCTCAAAAACACAAGTTTTGGCATGGTTTATGATATTGACACTTGTATAGTTAGCAATGTAAGAGAAAAAAGTACGAATACTAATAGAACATAGATAACTGTAGCAGAATCAATGTGAAAAATTAAATGGACCTAATATAGAAGAAAACTATTCAGTTATAGTTGAGCAGACACTATAGACATCTATGGAATAAATATGATTAGGATGGTTATAATTAGTAAAATAAGATATCTGAATGGTGAAGTAAAGAGCATATTGTATACATCTCAGTGTTTAATTGCTAGCTAGAGAAGAAGTATTCCTGAGGGGAACAATGGAATAAAAGAAAGTGGTTCCAGTTGATAAACTGTGTGAGATTTCTGTCTTTTGAGTTGAGGTCTCAAGAGTATTGCCTTGTTGCTGAGGTTGGTTTCAAACTCATGGTCTGAAGAAGTTTATCTTATTCAACCTCCCAAGGAGCTAGGGAAAAAAATCTCATCCCTGTCTTAGGAGCCATTAGCCACTGGTAGCAGGATATTCAATTTTCTTTGGCATTGTCACACATGGTTTGTTTGTCAATATGCCATTGGGTGATACCCTCCAATTGTGAATCATATGGGTAGTACTTATAGAACTTGGTAGATTGTTTCTTTATTTATCTATTCAACTAATAAAATTTATTTTAAAAATAATATATACAACTCAGTATTGACAAAAAATTTTTTTAAAAATTTTTATTGAATATATTCTTAATTTACATTTCAAATATTATGCCCTTTCCTGGTTTTCTCCTCTCCCAGAAAACCCCCAACCCATCCTCCCACCCCTGCCTCCAAGAAGATGCCCTTCTGCCCAACCCACTCCCTTGGTGGATTATTTTTAAAAAGTAAAGAGACAAAGTGAAATTGAGGGGTGAAAAAAAAAGAGGTTTCAGGAGGAGTTGTAGTGTGGGGGCAAAGAGAATGATTGAAATACATTCTATTCTGTTTTAAATTTCCAATGAATAAGTAACAGTTTCTTAAAGGTCTAGATGGCTTTATGTGGAGATTGTCCCAAACATTCTAGATTGCTTATTCACATGACAAGTGAAATGAAGCAAGTAGTAGTAACAACTACTAATATGAATCAGATCACTAGATAATAATCATATAACCATATAATGCACAGAAAAATACAAAGCAAGAAGTGAAATGTTTGGAAGACACTTATACAATGCCATAGAAAAAAGTGATTCCCTGTTTCTTTCTCTCCTTTGTTAAGAGACTGTACCACAGTTGAGATTCAGAGACCTATTTCTTGATTATTAGATTCCCAAATAAATTTCTAATAGGTAGAATTAAGCAAACAAGTAGCTGTTTTATAGTTTTGTTATGAGAAGACACCAACAATGACCACAGCAAGTCTTATGAAAGAAAGCATTTAATTTGGGTTGCATATAGTTTTAGAGGTACAGTCTGTTATCATCATGGAGAGAAGCATGGCCACACAAAGGCAGACATAGTCCTGGAGAGGTATCTGAGAGTTCTCTATCCTCATTCACAGCCAGAAGCTTGACATAAGTTCCTCAACCTTCAAAGCCCAACCGCAGTGACACACTTCTTCCACCAAGGCCACACCTCCTACTCATTTAAAATAGTACTACTCTTTGATAACCAAATCTATGAGCTTAACGGGGTTATTCTTACCAAACCACCACAGTAAGATTAACTGAGATTAACTGAGGTCTCTGATTCATTAGAATAATAGTTTTATGTCACATGAAAAGGAAAACAAAACCCATGCTCATCTAATTTAATTGAATAAAAATTCTATATAGATTTCTCACAAAAAAATTGTAAATCAAGTATAGGAAATAATTCTTTTTTTTTAAATTTTATTTTATTTTCTAAGTTTTTTTTATTTACATTCAAAATAATTTCCCCTTTCCCATTTCCTCCCTCCCCGAAAGTTCCATAAGCCCCCTACCCTCCCTCTTTTCCCCATTCAACCCTCTCTCGCTTCTCTGTCCTGGCATTCCCCTACATCCAGTCTTTCCAGGAACAGGGGTCTCTCCTTCCATCTTCTTGGAAATCTATTGATATGCGAATTGTGTCTAGGGTATTCCGAGATTCTGGGTTAATATCCCCTTATCAGTGACTGCATACCATGTGTGTTCTTTTGTGATTGGGTCACCTCACTAAGGATGATATTTTCAAGTTCTGACCATTTGCCTAGGAATTTCATGAATTCATTGTTTTTAATTGCAGAGTAGTATTCCATTGTGTAAATATACCACATCTTCTGAATCCATTCCTCCGTTGAGGGACATCTGGGTTCTTTCCAGCTTCTGGCTATTATAAATAAGACTGCTATGAACATAGTGGAGCATGTGTCCTTATTGCATGCAGGTAAAGCCTTGGGGTATATGCCCAGGAGTGGTAGAGCTGGATCCTGTGGGAGTGTCATGCCCAGTTTTCTGAGTAACCGCCAGACTGCTTTCCAGAGTGGTTATACCAGCTTGCAATCCCACCAGCAGTGGAGTAGTGTTCCTCTTTCTCCACAGCATCGCCAACAACTGCTGTCTCCTGTGTTTTTGATCTTAGTCATTCTGACTGGTATGAGGTGAAATCTCAGGGTTGTTTTGATTTGCATTTCCCTAATGACTAAGGATGATGAACTCTTTAGGTGCTTCTCAGCCATTAGATATTCTTCAGGTGAGAACTTGTTGTTTAGCTCTGTACCCCATTTTTAATAGGGTTACTTGCCTCTCTGGAGTTTAACTTCTTGAGTTCTTTGTATATATTGGATATTAGCCCTCTGTCAGATGTAGGGTTGGTAAAGATCATTTCCCAGTTAGTTGGTTGCCGCTTTGTCTTTTTGACAGTGTCTTTTGCCTTGCAAAAACTTCAGATTCAATGCAATCCCCATCAAAATCCCAACTCAATTCTTCATAGAGTTAGAAAGAGCAATTCAAAAATTCATCTGGAATAACAGAAAACCCAGGATAGCTAAAACTATTCTCAAGAGTAAAAGAACCTCTGGGGGAATCAGTATCCCGGACCTCAAGCTGTACTACAGAGCAATAGTGTTAAAAACCGCATGGTATTGGTACAGTGACAGGCATGTAGATCAATGGAACAGCATTGAAGACCCAGAAATGAATCCACACTCCTATGATCACTTGATCTTTGACAAAGGAGCTAAAACCATCCAGTGGAAAAAAGATAGCCTTTTCAACAAATGGTGCTGGCTCAGCTGGAGGTCAACATGCAGAAGAATGCAAATTGACCCATTCTTATCTCCTTGCACTAAGCTCAATTCCAAGTGGATCAAGGACCTCCACATAAAACCAGACACACTGAAACTAATAGAAAGGAAACTAGGGAAGAACCTTGAACATATGGGCACAGGGGAGAATTTCCTGAACAGAACTCCAATAGCTCATGCTCTAAGATCAAGAATTGACAAATGGGAAAGAATTCTTCATAGATAGAAAAGTACAAGTAAGTGTCCTATTTCAGGGTTAATACTAGAAGTTAAAAATGTCTTTTTTTTTTTTAATTTAATTTTATTTTATTTTTTTAATTTACATTCCAAATCACTTCCCCTTTCCCGTTTCCTCCCTCCCCGAAAGTCCCATAAGCCCCCTTCCCTCCCTCTTTTCTCTGTTCAACCCCCTCTCATTACTCTGTCCTGGCGTTCCCCTACATCCAGTCTTTCCAGGACCAGGGGTCTCTCCTTCCATCTTTTTAGAAATCTATTGATATGCTGATTGTGTCTAGGGTATTCTGAGATTCTGGGTCAATATCCCCTTATCAGTGACTTCATACCATGTGTGATCTTTTGTGATTGGGTTACCTCACTAAGGATGATATTTTCAAGTTCTGACCATTTGCCTAGGAATTTCGTGAATTCATTGTTTTTAATTGCAGAGTAGTATTCCATTGTGTAAATATACCACATCTTCTGAATCCATTCCTCCGTTGAGGGACATCTGGGTTCTTTCCAGCTTCTGGCTATTATAAATAAGGCTGCTATGAATATAGTGGAGCATGTGTCCTTATTGCATGCAGGTAAAGTCTCTGGGTATATGCCCAGGAGTGGTATAGCCGGATCCTCCGGAAGTGTCATGCCCAGTTTTCTGAGGAGCCGCCAGACTGCTTTCCAGAGTGGTTGTACCAGCCTGCAATTCCACCAGCAGTGGAGGAGTGTTCCTCTTTCTCCACATCCTCGCCAACAACTGCTGTCTCCTGTGTTTTTGATCTTAGCCATCCTGACTGGTGTGAGATGGAATCTCAGGGTTGTTTTGATTTGCATTTCCCTAATGACTAAGGATGATGAACATCTCTTTAGGTGCTTCTCAGCCATTAGATATTCTTCAGGTGAGAACTCAATGCAAATTGACCCATCCTTATCTCCTTGCACTAAGCTCAATTCTAAGTGGATCAAAGATCTCCACATAAAACCAGACACACTGAAACTAATAGAAGGGAAACTAGGGAAGAACCTTGAACATATGGGCACAGGGGAGAATTTCCTGAACAGAACTCCAATAGCTTATACTCTAAGATCAAGAATAGACAAATGGGACCTCATTAAATTACAAAGTTTTTGCAAGGCAAAAGACACCATCAAAAAGACAAAGCGGCAACCAACTAACTGGGAAATGATCTTTACCAACCTTACATCCGACAGAGGGCTGATATCCAAGATATACAAAGAACTCAAGAAGTTAAACTCCAGAGAGGCAAGTAACCCTATTAAAAATGTCTTATACTATGTAGGTTACCCTGTCATAGTTGGTATCAAAAACAGGAAATAAATGTTTATTCTTTAATCAGTGCAGTGTGTGAAACAAGAATTATAATTTTGGGAGAGAAGGCCTACACTTAGAGAGTATGTATAGTTACCTCCAAAGAGACACAAATGAAACAAAATTTTGCTTTGGTAAAATAGTAATAATATATAGGCATAATCTGTGAGGTACTTGAACTAGCAGACACCATTTACAGAAACAAAAGGCTTCAGTCACAGTTACAGGAAATAGGGAAAGTGTAGAAAGTGCCTTGCTATACATTTCTTATTCAAGGGAAGTTTTTCAGCAAAATTACAGTGACAAACAAATGAATGTTCCATAAAGGATAGACAGGACATATCTCTATACTTATATCAAATAAAATATAATTGTGAGAAATAAGGAAAACATAGTACCTGTCTTCAGATAGTATACTGAGACAGAATATCAGGATTCAAATACAAAGTAGAGATTATATCTACAGTTCTCAACCTGATGGATGTAATCCCTTTGGCATGTATCTCCCAAAATATTTACATTATGGTTCATTACAGTAACAAAATTTGTTATGAAGTGGCAACATAAATAATTTTATTGTTGTGTGATACCACAACATAGTGAAATGTAATAAATATTATAGCATTAATATTTGGGGTCCAGGAGTTGCCTCACAAATAATAGAAATACCAATCTCAGACAAGAATGGGTTATTGAACACACAACCTAAGACTTTCAGGGCTGAGCCATGATCACAAACATCTTTCTCTGTCAGCTTATAAAGGCTAAAACTGCAAAAACCAGTGAGCTCATATGTTGGTTCAGGAAGTGCTGCCCAGTGGGTGACTCTGACTCAATCCATTTTAGACACAGCAGTTTATATTGAACTTTAATTTGGTCGGTCCTATGTAAATCTTTGTGGAATCTCTTAAAATTAGCAAATGTCATACATAACAATAGGATATGTGATCCACATAACCTTGCTATGAGTCAAGTTATTTTATTTTTTGTTTCAGTGACTGCCAGGTGTATTATAGCAACAATATGTATTAGCTGGCAGACCTAGAACAAAATGGCTATATATAACTATGGTGGGGACAGGGTAGACCTCAACATTAGGAGGGTTGATAACCACTGATCTATAACAAATCAGTGGGGAAAATGAAAAAACAAAAAACAAATCATACAGGAAATATAAGACATGAAAAGACCAAACTATAGAATTATGGATAACAGAGAAGAATCCCAGGTCAGTGGTATGGACAATGCCTTCGACAAGATCATAAAAGAAAACTTCCCCCACAAATGAAGGAAAGACATACCCACACATATACAAGAAGCACATAGGGCAACAAATACGTCAAAAAAAAAAAAAAAAAAAAAGAAAAGAAAGCCTCAACGGCATCAAATAGGAAAAGTATTGAAAGCTGCAAATGAAAAACCAAAAGTCACATATAAAGAAAAACCCAACAGAATAACAGATGATTTCTCTGTGGGAGCTTTGAAAATCATAAGAGCCTGGAGAAAAGCATTCCAAGTACAAAATGACCAGGATATTCAATATATAGACTAATAGTTGATGGGGGGGAGAATCACTATATAAATATAAGAAAAACTATCATCATTGTTTTTATATTCATCATTCCTTATCTAGTGAAAAGCTTGAATCCCATTATCCTTATTATATTTATTTATTGATCAGTCTTCCTGGGAGTACTTAGTATCTACTTTCTACCTTTTGTTCAGGCATCACTGTTTTCCCATGAATCTCTATATCACTTCCTTTTGTCTGTGTGGGACAGAATAAAGGAATGAGAATAGATAAAATTTTGAAATGTGAATATAAAATTATTAAAACACAAGTACCACTGAGTATGTAACATAAAAAGGCAACAATGTCTGCTGTCAACACACCATTCGATAATAATTAAACAACTGTGAATTCAATTCTCCAATCAAAGACACAGGCTAGCTGAATGGATCAAGAAACAAAATCCATCTGTCCTTACAAGCAGCACATCTTACATTTAAAGATAGGTACCTCCTTAGAATAAAAAGATGAACAAAATAGCTCCAGTCAGATGGTGCCAGGAAGAGAACAGGTGTCACCACTCTGACAAAACTCACTTCAAACTAAAACAAATCAGAAAAGAGAAAACAGTACTCTTCATTCTAAGCAAGGATAACAGAGAAGAATCCCAGGTCAGTGGTATGGACAATGCCTTCGACAAGATCATTAAAGAAAACTTCCCCCCTTCAAATGAAGGAAAGACATACCCACACATATATAAGAAGCACATAGGGCAACAAATATGTCAAAAAAAGAAAGCCTCAATGGCATCAAAGAGGAAAAGTATTGAAAGCTGCAAATGAAAAACCAAAAGTCACATATTAGTTAACTTAGAAGACATCACTATCCTAAACACGTGTACACTAACAAATAAGCAGAGAAACATTATGATTAAATAACATCATACATCAAATGGACTTAGCAAATATGTACAGAATATTCCACCCAACCACCTAAAAAATGTACCTTCTGCTCAGCTACCCACAAATACTCCCTTAACTAGACCACAACCTGAGGCACACAAACATCTTCACTGATCAGAAAGAGTAAAAGCCTATATAATGCTACTGGACCATAGTTCATTGAAACAAAATTTACAACAAACAAATCTGCACTAAATATTTAAAGTCATGGGATACTAAATAATCCATTACTTAATGATGAATGGGTAAAAGAAGAAATTATGAATATACAACCAGTCCCAAAAACTAAATGGAAATAAACACATCCATCCACCAAAAAGCTCTTGAGACACATTTTCATAAAAAAGCAAAAATAAATGAGTTAATGATACAACTCAAAACTTTGGGAAAACAAACATATCCAGTCTACATCAATACTAATACTAATACTACTAAGAATAATAATAATAATGATAAATCAATACAGAAATTAGTGAAACAGAAACAGGAAAAAATGCAATGTTAGAAAATCAAAGAAGCTTATTCTTTGACAAGAAACAAAATTGACAGAAGCTTGGTCCAAATATTCAAAAGCTCAAAGGAATCAGATATGAACATGGAAGTGGTACAATAGACAAGAAAAAGAAATTCAGAATATAAAGAAAAACTTTAAAAATTTCTACCATTTAATTGAAAAACTCAAAGCAGTTTCTATTTTCAATCAAGGCACAAGATTAAGTCCATGAAAAGCTAAACAAGTATACTCATAAATGAATGAGGATATGGAACTAGTAATAAAGAGCCTTCCAACTAAAAAAGAATTCATTTTCAGATGGATTCAAAGAATATTACCAGGCCTTAATCTATAGATGATAGATAGATAGATAGATAGATAGATAGATAGATAGATAGATAGATAGATGATAGATAGATAGATAGATAGATAGATAGATAGATAGATGTAGGTAGATGGAACACTTTGACATTTCTATCAAATCAGTATCACAAATACCAAAACATTTATGATGAACATAGGTTCAAACACATTCAAACTAAATATATGTTATGTATGTATGTATGTATATGTATGTGTATATATATAAATATATATGTGTGTGTATGTATACACACACATACAATCTGTCTAATATTAGCAATTTCTATTTATCCTTGAGATTCAAGAATGGTTCAACAATATGCAAATAATAATATAGTAAAACACATAAATAGACTTAAATCACAATATCATCTGAACAGATGAAGAAAATACCTTTGACAAAATCCAACATGCCTTAAAGATACAATAAATACACCTGCATGATACAAGTCCCCAAGAGAATAGGACTTGAATGAACATAACTCACAATAACAAAAAATATATATATGACAAGCTCACAGGCAACACCATACTGAATTCTGAAAAGGATGGAGGAAAGAATCCAACTATGGAAGGGACAAACTGACCTTTATCTGTGCTACTCAATATTTGCTCAAAACAGTAGCTGTAGCAATAAGACAAAAGAAGAAAATTAAAGGGAATAAATAGGGGAAAGGTAATCAAACTCATTTGTAGATGACATGATATTATGCATTGGAGATTCCAAAAATTCCAAAAGAAAACTAATACTTTTAGTTAGGTGGCAGGATTCAGAGTAAACTTGTACAAATCAATACCCGTTGTATTCAACAACAGACATACAGTGAAAAAGATCATGAATACACTCGCATTCCCAATAATCTTGAATAAAATAAAATTTCTAGGTATAAACCTCACCTCAGGGAGAAAGGCCTCTGAAGGAAGAGATGAAGAAAGATACTAGGAAATAGAGTGAAATCTCCTGGTCAGGGGTTGGTAGAATTAATATGGAAATGATCATTTTAACAGATTTTTTTTTACAGATTCAATACTATTCCAGTCAAAATCCCCATCTCATTCTTCACTGAAATAGAAAAAAATTTCTGAAAATTATATGGAATCACTGAATACCCTGAGCCTGAGCAAAAGGAGCAGTGCTGGAGAGATTACCACTTAAGACCTCAAGATACGTTCAGAGCCATAATAATAAACTAATATGGTGCTGGCATAAAAACAGATATGCAAACTACTGGTCAAAATAAAAATATCTAGAACATAAATATTCAACAAAGATGCCAAAAACGTAAAACTTGGGAAAGAATATTTTCAGCAATTGATACTAGGAAATTATAACTGCAAAAGAAGGAAATTGGACCTATATCTGTTACCTTGTACAAAAACTAACTATAAATGGATCAAAGACCTAAATGTAAAATTCAAAATTGCTATAAGGAAGTAGAGTCTATATACTCCATGATATAGGTGTAGGAAAAGACTTCTAGATAGGTCTCCATTTGCCTGAGAATTAAGAATTAAGATTGACAAGTAGGACCTCCATAAGTTAGGTGTTTCTACACACAGCTAAACAAGTAATTGGTTGAAAAAGAAGCACTTAGAATGGGAGAGAATTTGCCATCTATACATCTGACAAAAGATTAATATCTAGAATATATTTTTAAAAAAACCCTCAAAACACACAGTCAAAGATCAACCATAGTCAAAGAACAATCCTAAAATAGACTTTGTATCTAAACAAAGAGTTCTCAAAAGAAGAAATAAAAATGGTTTTAAAAAAATTCATCACCTCTAGAAAATAGCGAAAGGCAAATCAAAACAACTTTGAGATTTAATCTTACTCTAATCACAATGGCAAAAATTAATGAAACAACTAAATTACCCAACAACAAATACTAGAGAGGATGTGAGAATGTGAGGATGAAGAACTCCCCCGCCCCCCCCGCCCCACTCACTCTTGGTAGGGTTACATACTATCCACCCACTCTGGAATCAAGTAAGGTGAATTCTCAAAAGCGTAAAACAAAACCAAACAAAATACAACCTACTATATGACTCATCAATACCACTTGGGCATCTTGGCATATGCCCAAAGAACTGGACATTCTGCTTGGACACCTATGATCACTGGTTCTCTATTCATAATATGTAGGATATAGAAACACCATTAATGTTCTAAAACTCATTAATGGATAATGAAATATAGTACATATAAATTGGAATACTGTTCTGCTGCCAAAAAAAAAAATGAAATTATTTGTACACATGGGTAGAACTGGAAAAAAAAGTCATATTGAGTAAGAGACACAGAAAGACAAAGGTATTGTGTTCTTTCTCAGAGGTTTGTAGCTCCAAATTATAATTTGTAAACTCATCATCTACACATAATGAGAATGTTAGAAAAGTAAAAAGTAACCCTTTCGTTGGGGGGGGGGGTGAGCAATTTAAAGGAGAATAAGTGGGTACAATTGAGCTTATAGAAGAAGTAGGGAAAACAGGTTGAGGGTGCTCTAATTAGAAGAACAAATACAGAAAAAAGGGAGAAGGGATGTCTGAAAAAATAACAGTCTACCTAAAACTGAATTTGTCTATTTATACATCACATATATTTTAAATAAAATTTCCCCATCAGTGCTGACAGTGCTCCCTACAAAAAGACAGTGATCATATAAAACAAAGCAACAACAAAAACCCAAAACTAGGTATTAGAAGATATCATTTGAGTTGTTGGCCTCTTGTTGGTACCCTAGGTTTTCTCCCAGTGGTGCAAGTTAAGTCCATATTGCTGAAGATAGCATACACCTTGGAAACTGTACTCAGAGTACCCAACCTAGATGTGGCCTGAAAACATTCTTAACAAGCTTTCATTGTACTAGCTGATGAAGGAAGCAACTTATAGTCTTCCCCAGATCTTATGCTTATGAAACAGGACAATGACCAAAGTTGCACCACAGCCCTATGGGTGGAGTAGTTGAACACATACTTTGATGATAACCAACAACTCTCTAATTGAAATTTGACTTAAGATTAACTCATTAATAGGAAAACCATACCTGGTTCTGGAAGCTTAGCCAACCACCCAGGATACTGAAGTCATGTGTCTTGAAAGAGAACTTACAAATGCCACATTAATAAACCAGCATAACCCCTAACTTCATTTTAGTTATTATTATGCCCACAGTAAAATATGATCTTCACTCCTCATCAATGAAAATTCTGTTGGAAATAATGGAGGCCATTACAGAATACCACAACTGATCAAAATACAGAGTTGTAGAGACCAGCACCAAGTAATGCATCTACAGCATGATTACTGTATATTAGGCTCAGGGATCATAGTGGAAATCCAGGGGAGGTTGCAGAGAACAAGAGGACAGGAAATTTGCTGAGAGATTGTATCTCCTAAAAATGACAGATATGTTTCATCCTTGAACTCTCACAAATGTGACCACCTAAACATGACCTTAAGAATGACAGCAAATTCACCAAAGAACTGCTCATGAGTTTCCTGAGGCATCTGGATGCTTCTGAGGCTGGTTGGTGAGACGTGTGGTTTCTTCAGATTTGTGCATGGTGTCTGTCTACCAGGAGAACTGAACTGTTGCTAATGGTTTGTGTGGGGTATCAGCCTGCCGAGAAGACTGGTCTACATCTGCTGGTTGTATTTGGTGTTTGCTACAGGACTGAAATCATGCCAAAGAATATCAAGCTCACCCCAAAAGAATATTGCTAAGCAGTCCACTGCCCCCATATCCTAATAACCTTTTCTTCCACTACCTCTGATGGGTGATAGGTAAGAGGAGAGACTGAATGTTTATTAAATTAGACTGCAAGAAAGCATATGCAGCACATGAACCTAGGAGCAGCCTGGGACAGGAGTCTTCCAGTTTCCATCTGGACCAGCTGAACTGATCCTCTGGCACAGGGGTCCATACCTAAATAGTGCAGGGAGAGAGCTGTCCTCACCTGATTGCCAACAAGCAATGAGTGCAGGTAAAACAACCACTGCTGCTTAGAGGGACCCACCCAGAACCCTCAGGACACAGGAGCCAAGGAACAGCCTAGGACAGGACCCTTCCAGTTTCTGTCAAGGTTGGAGCTGATTCTCTGCCTCAGGGCTCCATGCCCAAATAGCACCAGGAGAGAGATGGTCTCCCAGGAGAACCTACACACCTGTGAGCACAGGTAAGACCACCACTTCTGTTCAAATTCCTGACCAAATAGGGACCCTCCTAGAGCCATCAGGTCACATGAACCAAAGAACATCTGGGGACAGGATTCTTCTGGTTTCTGTGTGCACACAAGAGCTGACCCTGCCCCACAGCCCTTCATATCTAAATTCTTCCCAGAGAGAACTGGTCTCCCAAGAGTACTGACACAGAGGCTTACAGGAGGAACAAGCCACGGTCAGAGACAGCAAGAGCAGCTAATACAGAGATAACCAGATGGAGAATGGCAAGGGCAAGAACATAAACAGAAACCAAGGTTACTTGGCATCATCAGAACCCAGTTCTCCCACCACAGCAAACCCTAGATACCACAATACACCAAAAAAGCAAGACTCTGATTTAAAGTTACATCTCATGACTTATGATGCTGATACAGGAATTTGAAAAGGACATAAATAACTCCCTTAAATAGATACAAGAGGGGCTCTCCCCCCGATATAACATCACTTGGGACACGGCCTGTTGGGGCTTCCGTCTGTGCCCGAGGGCGGGTTGGCGCTGTGGTCGTCTGGGTGCCAGATCGGCGGGCCATCGTGACCACAGGGTGAGCGGCGCCACGGAGACTGCCCTCCGCCATCTTTGCTCCAGTGACCAGGTAGTTGGGACCGCCAGGCTCAGAGACAGACAGGCATAATATCGCTTCGGTTTCAGGCAGCTTGTGTGTAACCTGCTCCCAGGTGCTGGGCTGATCTGCAGTAACCAGCGCGCCAGTTCCGCGGTGGGACCTTCTGCCTGGTGGAGGGACCCCGCGCAGGGAGGGAGCCTGCCAGCTTCCCTCCCGCGACCTCTGTTCCCGCGGACTGCGCTGGAGAGCCTGGGTACCAGTCTGGAGACTGGTACCCAGGCTCTCCCCCCAATATAACATCACTTGGGACACGGCCTGTTGGGGCTTCCTTCTGTGCCCGAGGGCGGGTTGGCGCTGTGGTCGTCTGGGTGCCAGATCGGCGGGCCATCGTGACCACAGGGTGAGCAGCGCCACGGAGAGTGCCCTCCACCATCTTTGCTCCAGTGACCAGGTAGTTGGGACCACCAGGCTCAGAGACAGACAGGCATAATATCGCTTCGGGTTCAGGCAGCTTGTGTGTAACCTGCTCCCAGGTGCTGGGCTGATCTGCAGTGACCAGCGGGCCAGATCTGCTGTGGGACTTCTGCCTGGCAGAGGGACGCCCCCTCCCCCCCCAGGAGAGATCACACACCCCTGCACAGGGCAGGAGCCTGCCAGCCTCCCTTTGGCGACCTCTGCTCCAGGAATCCACTAGGCTGAGCCTTTAGATGTGCAAGGCCTCCCCAATATAAGATCACTTGGGGCAAAGCACATTAGGGCTCCAAAGTCACTCAGGAGCAGGCAGGCCCCAGAAATCGGTGCCAGGGGAATCCTGGTAATCCAGGGGGGGCAGAAATAGCTTTGCAGGCTCACAGGAGGTCCAACCAACAGCCAGTGGCAGCAGGACCAACTAACACCAGAGGTATCCAGATGGCAAAAGGCAAACGTAGGAATGTTACTAACAGTAATCAAAGTAATGTCGACCATCCGAACCCAACTCTCCAACAGCAGCAAGTCCTGGATACCCCACAACACCCGAAAGACAAGATCTGGATTTAAAATCACTTCTCATGATGCTATTAGAGGATCACAAGAAGGACACAAATAAATCTCATAAAGAGTTACAGGAGACCATGAATCAACGGTTAGAAGCCCTTACAAAGGAAACACAAAAATCGCTTAGAGAAATGCAGGAGAACATGGATCAAAAGATGGAGGCGCACAAGGAGACAACACAAAAATCGCTTAACGAGATGAATCAACGGGTAGATGCACTCACAAAGGAATCACAAAATTTGCATAAAGAAATGCAGAAGAATATGGGTCAACAGACGGATGCCCATAAGGAGGCAACACAAAAATTGCTTAAAGAAATGAATCAACGGTTAGATGCCCTTACAAAGGAAACACGAGAACTGCTTAAAGAAATGCAGGAGACGATGGATCAACAGATGGAATCCCATGAGGAGGAAACACAAAAATCGCTCAGAGAAATGCAGGAGAACGTGGGTCATCAGGAAGAAATCCTGAAAGAGGTAATGCAAAAATACCTTAAAGAAATACAGGAAAATACAAACAAACAAGTGAAGGATCTCAGCAAATCCATCCAGGAACTAAAAAAGGAAGTAGAAACAACTAAGAAATCACAAAGGGAGACAACTTTGGAGATAGAAAACCTTGGGAAGAAATCAGGAGTCATAGATGCAAACATCAACAATAGAATACAAGAGATGGAAGAAAGAATCTCAGGTGCTGAAGATTCCATAGAAAGCATCGACTCAACAGTCAAAGAAAATGCAAAATGCAAAAAATGCGTAACCCAAAACATCCAGGAAATCCAGGACACAATGAGAAGACCAAACCTAAGGATTATAGGTATAGATGAGAGTGAAGATTTGCAACTTAAAGGGCCAGTAAACATCTTCAACAAAATTATGGAGGAAAACTTCCCTAACTTAAAGAGAGAGATGCCGATGAACATACAAGAAGCCTACAGAACTCCAAACAGACTGGACCAGAACAGAAATACCTCCCATCACATAATAATCAAAACACCGAATGTTCTAAACAAAGAAAGAATACTAAATGCAGTAAGAGAAAAGGGCCAAGTAACATACAAAGGAAGACCTATCCGAATCACATCAGACTTCTCACCAGAGACTATGAAAGCCAGAAGATCCTGGGCAGATCTCATGCAGACACTAAGACAGCACAAATGCCAGCCTAGACTACTATACCCAGCAAAATTCTCAATCACCATAGATGGAGAGACCAAGATATTCCATGATAAAACCAAATTTTCACAATATCTTTCCACAAATCCAGCCCTGCAACGGATAATAGGTGGAAACCTCCAATACAGGGAGAGAAACAACACCCTGGAAAAAATGAGATAATAACCTTCTTGAATCAAACCCAAAAGTAGATAACCACTCAAACATAAAGATAGCGTCAAGAATGGCAGATGGCAATAATCACTATGCCTTAATCTCTCTTAATATCAATGGTCTCAATTCCCCAATTAAAAGACATAGACTAGCAGACTGGATACGTAAACAGGACCCAGCATTTTGCTGCATGCAGGAAACGCACCTCAGTGTCAAAGACAAACACTACCTCAGAGTAAAAGGCTGGAAAACAATTTTACAAGCAAATGGCCCCAAGAAACGAGGTGGAGTAGCCATCCTAATATCGGATAAAATTGATTTTCAACCCAAAGTCATCAAAAAAGACACAGAAGGACACTACATACTGATCAAGGGAAAAATCCACCATCAAGAACTCTCAATCCTGAATATCTATGCTCCAAATGCAAGGGCACCCTCATTCGTAAAAGAAACTTTACTAAAACTCAAAGCACACATCGCACCGCACACAATAATAGTGGGTGACTTCAACACCCCGCTCTCTGAAATGGATCGTTCGGGAAAGCAGAAACTAAACAGGGACACAGTGAATCTAATTGAAGCCTTGGACCAAATGGAACTAACTGATATATATAGAACATTTCATCCTAGAGCTAAAGAATACACCTTCTTCTCAGCTCCTCATGGTACCTTCTCCAAAATTGACCATATAATTGGTCACAAATCAGACCTCAACAGATACAAGAAGATAGAAATAATCCCATGCCTCCTATCAGATCACTATGGAATAAGGGTGGTCTTCAATGGCAACAAAAACAAAAGAAAACCCACGTACACATGGAGGCTGAACAATGCTCTACTCAATGATAACTTGGTCAAGGTGGAAATAAAGAAAGAAATCAAAGACTTTTTGAAAGTTAATGAAAATGAAGGCACAACATACCCTAACTTATGGGACACAATGAAAGCAGTGCTAAGAGGAAAATTCATAGCCCTGAGTGCCGCCAAAAAGAAACGGGAGACAGCATACACTAACAGCTTAATGGCACACCTGAAAGCCCTGGAACAAAAAGAAGCAAATACACCAAAGAGGAGTAGAAGGCAGGAAATCATCAAACTCAGGGCTGAAATCAATCAAGTAGAAACAAATAAAACCATACAAAGAATCAACAAAACGAGGAGTTGGTTCTTTGAGAAAATCAACAAGATAGATAAGCCCTTAGCCAGACTAACCAGAGGGCACAGAGATAGTATCCAAATTAATAAAATCAGAAACGAAAAGGGAGAGATAACAACAGAAACTGAGGAAATTCAAAAAATCATCAGATCCTACTACAAAAACCTGTATTCAACACAACTAGAAAATCTTGAGGAAATGGACAATTTCCTTGACAAATACCAAGTACCAAAATTAAATCAGGATCAAATAGACCATCTAAACCGTCCTATAACCCCTGAAGAAATAGAAGTTGTCATTGGAAGTCTTCCAACCAAAAAAAGCACAGGTCCAGATGGTTTTAGTGCAGAATTCTATCAGACCTTCAAAGAAGACCTAACACCAATACTCTTCAAACTGTTCCACAAAATAGAAACAGAAGGAACACTACCCAACTCGTTCTATGAAGCCACAATTACACTAATACCAAAAGCACACAAAGATCCGACAAAGAAAGAGAATCTCAGGCCAATCTCTCTTATGAATATCGATGCAAAAATACTCAATAAAATTCTTGCCAACCGAATCCAAGAACACATCAAAACGATCATTCACCACGATCAAGTAGGCTTCATCCCAGGGATGCAGGGATGGTTCAATATAAGGAAATCCATCAATGTAATCCACTACATAAACAATCTCAAAGAAAAAAACCACATGGTCATCTCATTAGATGCTGAGAAAGCATTTGACAAAATTCAGCATCCTTTCATGCTAAAGGTCTTGGAAAGATCAGGAATTCAAGGCCCATATCTAAACATAGTAAAAGCAATTTACAGCAAACCAGTAGCCAGCATCAATCTAAACGGAGAGAAACTTGAAGCAATCCCACTAAAATCAGGGACTAGACAAGGCTGCCCTCTCTCTCCATATCTTTTCAATATAGTACTTGAAGTTCTAGCTAGAGCAATTAGACAAGAAAAAGAGGTCAAAGGGATACAAATTGGAAAGGAAGAAGTCAAACTATCACTATTTGCAGACGATATGATAGTATACATAAGCGACCCAAAGAACTCCACCAGAGAACTCCTACAGCTGATAAACGACTTCAGCAAAGTGGCCGGATATAAAATCAACTCAAGCAAGTCAGAAGCCTTCCTATACTCAAAGGATAAGCAGGCTGAGAAAGAAGTAAGAGAAATAATACCCTTTACGATAGCCACAAACCATATTAAGTATCTTGGCGTGACGCTAACCAAACAAGTGAAAGATCTGTATGACAAGAACTTCAAGTCTCTGAAGAAAGAAATTGAAGAAGACCTCGGAAGATGGAAAAATCTGCCATGCTCATGGATTGGCAGGATTAATATAGTAAAAATGAGCATCTTACCAAAAGTAATACACAGATTCAATGCAATCCCCATCAAAATCCCAACTCAATTCTTCATAGAGTTAGAAAGAGCAATTCAAAAATTCATCTGGAATAACAGAAAACCCAGAATAGCTAAAACTATTCTCAAGAGTAAAAGAACCTCTGGGGGAATCAGTATCCCGGACCTCAAGCTGTACTACAGAGCAATAGTGTTAAAAACTGCATGGTATTGGTACAGTAACAGACATGTAGATCAATGGAACAGAATTGAAGACCCAGAAATGAATCCACACTCCTATGGTCACTTGATCTTTGACAAAGGAGCTAAAACCATCCAGTGGAAAAAAGATAGCCTTTTCAACAAATGGTGCTGGCTCAGCTGGAGGTCAACATGCAGAAGAATGCAAATTGACCCATCCTTATCTCCTTGCACTAAGCTCAATTCTAAGTGGATCAAAGATCTCCACATAAAACCAGACACACTGAAACTAATAGAAGGGAAACTAGGGAAGAACCTTGAACATATGGGCACAGGGGAGAATTTCCTGAACAGAACTCCAATAGCTTATACTCTAAGATCAAGAATAGACAAATGGGACCTCATTAAATTACAAAGTTTTTGCAAGGCAAAAGACACCGTCAAAAAGACAAAGCGGCAACCAACTAACTGGGAAATGATCTTTACCAACCTTACATCCGACAGAGGGCTAATATCCAAGATATACAAAGAACTCAAGAAGTTAAACTCCAGAGAGGCAAGTAACCCTATTAAAAAATGGGGTACAGAGCTCCACAAAGAGTTCTCACCTGAAGAATATCTAATGGCTGAGAAGCACCTAAAGAGATGTTCATCATCCTTAGTCATTAGGGAAATGCAAATCAAAACAACCCTGAGATTCCATCTCACACCAGTCAGGATGGCTAAGATCAAAAACACAGGAGACAGCAGTTGTTGGCGAGGATGTGGAGAAAGAGGAACACTCCTCCACTGCTGGTGGAATTGCAGGCTGGTACAACCACTCTGGAAAGCAGTTTGGCGGCTCCTCAGAAAACTGGGCATGACACTTCCGGAGGATCCGGCTATACCACTCCTGGGCATATACCCAGAGATTTTACCTGCATGCAATAAGGACACATGCTCCACTATATTCATAGCAGCCTTATTTATAATAGCCAGAAGCTGGAAAGAACCCAGATGTCCCTCAACGGAAGAATGGATTCAGAAGATGTGGTATATTTACACAATGGAATACTACTCTGCAATTAAAAACAATGAATTCACGAAATTCCTAGGCAAATGGTCAGAACTTGAAAATATCATCCTTAGTGAGGTAACCCAATCACAAAAGATCACACATGGTATGAAGTCACCGATAAGGGGATATTGACCCAGAATCTCAGAATACCCTAGACACAATCAGCATATCAATAGATTTCTAAAAAGATGGAAGGAGAGACCCCTGGTCCTGGAAAGACTGGATGTAGGGGAACGCCAGGACAGAGTAATGAGAGGGGTTTGAACGGAGAAAAGAGGGAGGGAAGGGGGCTTATGGGACTTTCGGGGAGGGAGGAAACGGGAAAGGGGAAGTGATTTGGAATGTAAATTAAAAAAATAAAATAAAATTAAATTAAAAAAAAATAGATACAAGAGAACACAGGAAAACAGGTAGAAGCCCTCAAAGAGGAAACACAAAACTCCCTTAAAGAATTAAAGGAAAACACAAACAAACAGGTGAAGGAATTGAACAAAAGCATCCAGGATCTAAAATGGAAATAGAAACGATAAACAAATCAAAAAGGGAGACAACCCTGCAGCTAGAAAACCTAGGAAAGAGATCAGGAGTCATAGATGCAAACACCAACAACAGAATACAAGAGATAGAAGAGAGAATCTCAGGTGTGGAAGATACCATAGGAAACATTGACATAACGCTCAAAAAATGCAGAGAAGTGAAAAGGGGTTGAATGGGGAACAGGGGGAGGGAAGAGGGATTATGGGACTTTCAGGGAAGGAAGAACCAGAAAAGGGGAAATCATTGGGAATGTAAATAAAAAAAAATAAAGAAAATAAATTAAAAAAAGCAAAATGCAAAAAGCACCTAACCCAAAACATCCAGGAAATCGAAGACACAATGAGAAGTCCAAATCTAAGGATAATAGGTATAGAAGAGAGCAAAGATTCCCAACTTAAAGGGCCACTAAATATCTTCAACAAAATTATAGAAGGAAACTTCACTGACCTTAAGAAAGAGATGCACGCACTCCTCCATCTTTGTTCTGGCAACAGAGCAGCTGGGACCTCCAGGCACAGGGATAACCGAGCATACCATCGCTTGGGACTCAGCCAGCTCATGTGCTAAGTGCACCCAAGAGCTGGGTGATTCTGTGGTCACCTAGGTGCCAGCTCTGCTGTGGGACATCTGCTCTGCAGAGGGACCCACACAGGGAAAGAGTGCACCAGCCTCCCCTTAGCGACCTCTGCTCCGGAGATTAACTACACTGGACCTTCAAGTACACAAGGATTCCCCAACATAACATCACTTGGGACACAGCCTGCTGGGCTTCCATCTACTCCCAAGAGCGGGGCAGCTCTGTGGTCGTCTGGGCACCAGTTCTGCTGTGGGCCATCTGCACTGCAGAGTGATCTGCACAGAGAGGGTGCAGAGTGATTTCTGCCATCTTTGTTCCGGCCACAGAGCAGTTGGGACCTCCAGGCACAGGGATAACCAAGCATAATATTGCTTGGGACTCAGCCAGCTTGTGTGCTCTCTACACCTAAGAGCTGGGCAGTTCTGTGGTCACCTACACGCTAGCTCTGCTGTGGGACATCTGCCCTGCAGAGGGACCTGCACCTGGGGAGAGCGCACCTGGAGAGAGCACACCTGGAGAGAGTGCACCAGCCTCCATTTAGTGACCTCTGCTCTGGGGATTGACTACTCTGAGTCTCCAGGTACGCAGGGATTCCCCAAGTATAACATCACTTGGGACAAGGCACATCAGGGCTCCAGAGTCACTCAGGAGCAGGGCAGACCCTCAACAATAGGTACCAGGGGAATCCCGGTCATCCAGGGGGGCAGAAATAGCCTTGAAGGCACACAGAACGTGCAAGTAACAGTCAGGGACAGCAGGACCAACTAACACCAGAGATAACCAGATGGCAAAAGGCAAATGTAGGAACATTTCTAACAGAAATGAAGGCAATATGGCACCATCAGAATCCAACACTCTGACAGCAGCAAGTCCTGGATACCACATCACACCTGAAAGGCATGATTTGGATTTAAAATCAATTCTCATATCTCTATTAGAGGATTTCAAGAAGGACGTAAATAAATCTCATAAATAAAGGAGAACATGAACCAACAGGTAGAAGCCCTTACAAAGGAAACACAAAAATCGCTTAAAGAAATGCAGGAGAACATGGGTCAACAGATGCAGACCCATAAGGAAGCAACAGAAAAATTGCTTAAAGAAATACAGGAGAACATGAATCAACGGGCAGATGCACTTACAAAGGAATCACAAAAATCGCTTAAAGAAATGCAGGAGAATATGGATCAACAGATGGAAGCCCATAAGGAGGAAACACAAAATTGATTAAAGAAATACAGGAGTACTTGGGTCAACAGGCAGAAATCATGAAAGAGGAAACACAAAAATGTCTTAAAGAAATAAATGAAAACACAAACAAAAGAGTGAAGGATCTGAACAAATCCATCCAGGATCTAAAAAAGGAAGTAGAAACAACTAAGAAATCACAAAGGGAGACAACTTTGGAGATAGAAAACCTTGGGGAGAAATCAGAAGTCATAGATGCAAACAACAAAAATATAATACAAGATATGGTTGAAAGAATCTCAGGTGCTGAAGATACCATAAAAAGAATAGACTCAGCAGTCAAAGAAAATGCAAAATGTAAAAAAATGTGTAACTTAAAACATCCAGGAAATCCAGGACACAATGAGAAGACCAAACCTAAGAATTATAGGTATAGATGAGAGTGTGAATATCTTCAAAAAAATTATGGAGAAAAACTTCCCTAACCTAAAGAGAGAGATGCCAATGAATGAACAAGAGGCCTACAGAACTCCAAACAGACTGGAACAGAACAGAACTACCTCCTGTCACAAAATAATCAAAACACCAAATGTACTAAAAAAGAGAGACTATTAAAAGCAGTAAGAGAAAAAGACCAAGTAACATATAAAGGAGGACCTATCTGAATCACATCAGACTTCTCACCAGAGACTATGAAAGTCAGAATTTCCTGGGCAGATCTCATACAGACTGAAAGGGAACACAAATGCCAGCCTAGACTACTATACCCAGTGAAACTGTCAATCACCATAGATGGAGAGACCAAGATATTCCAAAATAAAACCCAATATACACAATATCTTTCCACAAACTCAGCCCTGCAAAGGATAATAGATGGAAATCACAAATACAAGTAGAGAAACTACACCCTGGAAAAAATGAGATAGTAACCTTGCATCAAACCCAAAAGTAGATAACCACTCAAACATAAAGATAGTGTCAAGAATAGCAGATGGCAATAATCACTATTCCTTAATCTCTCTTAAGATCAATGGTCTCAATTCCCCAACAAAAAGACATAGACTAACAGACTGAATACATAAACAGGACCCATCATTTTTTTTTTTTGCATGCAGGGAAAGTACATCAGTGTCAAAGACAAACACTACCTCAGAGTAAAAGACTGGAAAACAATCTTACAAACAAATAGTCCCAGGAAACTAGCTGGAGTAACCACCCTAATATCAGATAAACTTGTTTTTCAACCTAAAATCATCAAAAAAGACACAGAAGGACACTACATACTGGCCAAAGGAAAAATCTACCAAGAATAACTCTCAATTCTGTATATCTATGTTCCAAACGCAAGGGCACCTTTATTCGTAAAAGAAACTTTATTAATGCTCAAAGCACACATCGCACCTCACACAAAAATACTGGGTGACTTCAACACCCCACTCTCTGAAATGGATCGTTCAGGAAAGCAGAAACTGAACAGGGACACAGTGAAACTAATGGAAGCCTTGGACCAAATGGAACAGATACATAACAGATATATATAGAAGATTTCATCCTAGAGCTAAAGAATACACCTTCTTCTCAACAACTCATGGTACCTTCTCAAAAATCGACAATATAATTGGTCACAAAACAGACCTCAACAGATATAAGAAGATTGAACTAATACCATGCCTCCTATCAGCTCACTATGGAATAAGTGTGGTCTTCAATAACAACAAAAACAACAGAAAGCCCACAAACACATGGAAGCTGAACAATGCTCTACTCAATGATAACTTGTTCAAGGAAGAAATAAAGAAATCAAAGGCTTTTTAAAATTTAATGAAAATGAAGGCACAACATACCCTAATTTATGAGACACAATGAAAGGGGTGCTAAGAGGAAAATTCATAGCTCTAGTGACTCCAAAAAGAAACTGGAGAGAGCAGCTAATGGCACACCTGAAAGCCCTGGAACTAGAAAGCAAATACACACACGAGGAGTAGAAGTCAGAAGTCATCAAACTCAGAGCTGAAAACAATCAAGTAAACAAATAAAACCATGCAAAGAATCAAGACATCTAGGAGTTGGTTCTTTGAGAAAATCAACAAGATAGAAAAATCCTTAGCAAGACTAGCCAGAGGGCACAGAGCCAGTACCCAAATTAACAGAATCAGAAACGAAAAGGGATATATAACAACAGAAACTGGGGAAATTCAAAAAATCATCAGATCCTACTACAAAAGCCTGTATTCAACACAACTGGAAAATCTGGAGGAAATGGGCAATTTGCTAGACAGATACCAACTACCAAAGTTTAAACAAGATCAGATAGACTATCTAAACATTCCAATAACCTCTGAAAAAATAGAAGTGGTCATTGAAAGTCTTCTAACCAAAAAAAAAAAGCACAGGACCAGATGGTTTTAGTGCAGAATTCTAACAGACCTTCAAAGAAGACCTAACACCAGTATACTACAAACTATTACACAAAATAGAAACAGAAGGAACACAACCCAACTCACTCTATGAAGCCAAAATTTCACTGATACCAAAACCACACAAAGATCCAAGAAAGAGAACTTCAGACCAATTTCCCTTATGAATATAGATGCAAAAATACTCATTAAAATTCATGCCAACAGAATCCAGAAACACGTCAAAATGATCATACATCATGATCAAGTAGGCTTCATCCCAGGAATGCAGGGATGGTTCATTATAAGGAAATCCATCAATGTAATCCACTACATAAAAAAATCTCAAAGAAAAAACCACATGGCCATTTCATTAGATGCTGAAAAAGTGTTTGATAAAATTCAACATCTTTTCATGTTAAAGGTCTTGGAAAGAACAGGAATGCAAGGCCCATACCTAAACATAGTAAAAGCAATATACAGCAAACCAGTAGCCAACATCACACTAAATGGAGAGAAACTTGAAGCAATCCCACTAAAATCAGGGACTAGACAAGGCTGCCCTCTCTCTCCATATTTATTCAATATAGTACTTGAAATTCTAGCTAGAGGAATTAGACAACAATAGGAGGTCAAAGGGATACAAATTGGAAAGGAAGAAATCAAAGTATCACTATTTGCAGATGATATGAT
The DNA here is from genome assembly GCA_036184795.1 of Tokudaia tokunoshimensis. Lineage (NCBI taxonomy): Eukaryota > Metazoa > Chordata > Mammalia > Rodentia > Muridae > Tokudaia > Tokudaia tokunoshimensis. The sequence continues at coordinate 3,465,843 of BTHU01000008.1, forward strand.
AGTATATTTAAGTGACCCAAAGACCTCCACCAGAGAACTTCTACAGCTGATAAACAAATTCAGCAAAGTGGCCGGATATAAAATTAACTCAATCAAATCAGTAGCCTTCCTATACTCAAAGGATAAGCAGGCTGAGAAAGAAATTATGGGAATGACACCCTTCACAATATCCACAAACAACATAAAGTATCTTGGTGCGACTCTAACCAAACAAGTTAAAGATCTGTATTACAAGATCTTCAAGTTTCTGAAGAAAGAAATCAAAGAAGACCTCAGAAGATGGAAAGATCTTCCATGCTCATGGATTGGCAGGATTAATATAGTAAAAATGGCTATCCTGCCAAAAGCAATATACATATTCAATGCAATCCCGATCAAAATCCCAAATCCATTCTTCATAGAGTTAAAAAGAGCAATTATCAAATTCATCTGGAATAACAGGAAACTCAGGATAGCTAAAACTATTCTCAACAGTAAAGTAACTTCTGGGGGAATCAGTATCCACAACATAAAGCAGTATTACAGAGCTATAATGCTAAAAACTGCGTGGTATTGGTACAGTGACAGGCAGGTAGATCAATGGAACAGAATTGAAGATCCAGAAATAAACCCACACACCTATGGTCACTTGATCTTTGACAAGGGAGCTACATCTACCCAGTGGAAAAAAGATAGCATTTTCAATAGATGGTGCTAGTTCAACGGGAGGTCCATATGCAGAAGAATGCAAATTGATCCATTATTATCTCCTTGTACTACGTTAAAGTTCAAGTGGATCCAGGACCTCCACATAAAACTAGAAGCACTGAAACTAATAGAAAAGAAACTGGGGAAATTCCTTGAGCACATGGACACAGGGGAAAATTTCCTGAACAAAACACCAATAGCTTATGCTCTAAGATCAAGAATTGACAAATGGGACCTCATAAAATTACAAAATTTCTGTAAGGCAAAGGACACTGACAAAAGGACAAAACAGCAAACAACTAATTGGGAAAAGATATTTACCAACCCTACATCTGACAGTGGGCTAATATCCAAGATATACAAAGAAACCAAGAAGGTAGATTCCATAGAGCCAAATAACCCTATTAAAAAATGGGGTACAGAGCTAAACAAAGAATTTTCACCTGAGGAATATCGAATGGCTGAGAAACACCTAAAGAAATGTTCAACATCCTTAGTCATCAGGGAAATGCAAATCAAAACAACCCTGAGATTCCATCTCACACCAGTCAGAATGGCTAAGATCAAAAATATAGGAGACAGCAGATGTTGGCGTGGATGTGGAGAAAGAGGAACACTCCTCCACTGCTGTGGGATTGCAAGCTGGTAAAACCACTCTGGAAATCAGTTTGGCAGTTCCTCAGAAAACTCAGCATAATACTACCAGAGGACCCAGCTATACCACTACTGGGCATATACCCAGAGAACTCTCCAACATGCAATAAGGACACATGCTCCACTATGATCATAGCAGCCTTATTTATAATAGCCAGGAACTGGAAAGAACCCAGATGTCCCTCAATAGAGGAATGGATGCAGAAAATGTGGTATATTTACATACTGGAGTACCAATCAGCTATTAAAAACAATGAATTCATGAAATTCTTAAACAAGTGGGTGGAACTGGAGAATATCATCCTCAGTGAGATGACTCGTTCACAAAAAATCACACATGATATGCACTCACTGATAATTGGATATTAGCCCAGAAGCTTGGAATACCCAAGGAACAATAATTCACTTATTAAAGGATACCAAGAAGAAGGAAGGAGAGGCACCTGGTCCTGGAAGGGCTCAATGTGGCAGTTTAGGGGAATTGCAGGAAGGGGAGGCAGGAGTGGGATGGTTGGGGAGCAGGGGGAGGGAAGAGGGCATATGGGACTTTTGGGGAGGGGGGAACCAGTAAGAGGGAAATCATATGAAATGTAAATAAAGAATATACCTAATAAAAAAGTTTAAAAAAAAAAGAAGTAAACCGTCCTATAACACCTGAAGAAAACGAAGTGGTCATTGGAAGTCTTCCAACCAAAAAAAGCACAGGTCCAGATGGTTTTAGTGCAGAATTCTCTCAGACCTTCAAAGAAGACCTAATACCAATACTCTTCAAACTATTCCACAAAATAGAAACAGAAGGAACACTACCCAACTCGTTCTATGAAGCCACAATTACGCTCATACCAAAATCACACAAAGATCTGACAAAGAAAGAGAATCTCAGACCAATTTCTCTTATGAATATCGATGCAAAAATACTAAATAAAATTCTTGCCAACTGAATCCAAGAACCCATCAAAACAATCATTCACCACAATCAAGTAGGCTTCATCCCAGGAATGAAGGGATGGTTCATTATAAGGAAATCCCTCAATGTAACCCACTACATAAACAATCTCAAAGAAAAAAAACCCACATGGTCATTTCATGAGATGCTGAAAAGCATTTGATAAAATTCAGCATCCTTTCATGCTAAAAGTCTTGGAATGATCAGGAATTCAAGGCCCATATCTAAACATGGTAAAAGCAATTTACAGCAACCGGTGGCCAACATCAAACTAAACAGAGAGAAACTTGAAGCAATCCCACTAAAATCAGGGACCAAACAAAACTGTCCTCTCTCTCCATATCTTTTCAATATAGTACTTGAAGTTCTAGGTAGAGCAATTAGACAACAAAAGGAGGTAAAAGGAATACAAATTGGAAAGGAAGAAGTCAAAGTATCACTATTTGCAGATGATATGATAGTACACTTAAGCGACCCAAAGAACTCCACCAGAGAACTCCTACAGCTGATAAACAACTTCAACAAAGTGGCCAGATATAAAATTAACTCAAGCAAATCAGTAGCCTTCCTATACTCAAAGGATAAGCAGGCTGAGAAAAAAATAAGAGAAATGATACCCTTCACGATAGCCACAAACAATATAAAGTATCTTGGTGTGACTCTAACCAAACAAGTGAAAGATCTGTATAACAAGAACTTTACATCTCTGAATAAAGAAATCAAAGAAGACCTCAGAAGATGGAAAAATCTTCCATGCTCATGGAATGGCAGGATTACTATAGAAAAAATGACCATCTTGCCATAAGCAATCAATGCAATCCCACTCAAAATCCCAACTCAATTCTTCATAGAGTTAGAAAGAACAATTCAAAAATTTATCTGGAATAACAGAAAACCCAGGATAGCTAAAACTATCATCAAGAGTAAAAGAACTTCTGGGGAAATCAGTATCCCGGACCTCAAGCTGTACCACAGAGCAGTAGTGTTAAGAACTGCATGGTATTGGTATAGTGACAGACATGTAGACCAATGGAACAGAATTGAAGACCCAGAAATGAATCTACACCCCTATGGTCACTTGATCTTTGACAAAGAAGCTAAAACCATCCAGTGGAAAAAAGATAGCCTTTTCAGCAAATGGTGCTGGTTCAACTGGAGTTCAACATGTAGAAGAATGCAAATCAATCCATTCTTATCTCCTTTCACTAAGCTCAATTCCAAATGGATCAAGGACCTCCACATAAAACCAGACACACTGAAACTAATAGAAAGGAATCTAGAAAGAACCTTGAATATATGGGCACAGTGGAATATTTCCTGAACTGAACACCAATAGTTTATGCTCTAAGATCAAGAATTGACAAATGGGACCTCATAAAAATACAAAGTTTCTGTAATGCAAAGGACAAAGCGGCAACCAACAAACTGGGAAAGATCTTTACCAACCCTACATCCGACAGAGGGCTAATATCCAATATATACAATTAACTCAAGAAGTTAGACTCCAGAGAGACAAATAACCCTACTAAAAAATGGGGTACAGAGCTAAACAAAGAGTTCTCACCTGAAGAATATCTAATGACTGAGAAGCACCTAAAGAAATGTTCAACTTCCTTAGTCATTAGGGAAATGCAAATCAAAACAACCCTGAGATTCCATCTCACACCAGTCAGAATGGCTAAGATCCAAATCACAGGAGAAAGAGGAACACTCCTTTTCTGCTGGTGGGTTTGTAAGCTGGTACAACCACTCTGGAAAACAGTCTGGCGGTTGCTTAGAAAACTGGGCATGACACTCCCAGAGGATCCTGTTATACCACTCCTGGGCATATACCCAGAAGCTTTACCTGCATGCAATAAGGACACATGCTCCACTATTTTCATAACAGCCTTATTTATAATAGCCAGAAGCTGGAAAGAACCGAGATGTCCCTCAATGGAGGAATGGATTCAGAATATGTGGTATATTTACACAATGGAGTACTACTCTGCAATTAAAAACAATTAATTCACGAAATTCTTAGGCAAATGATCAGAACTGGAAAATATCATCCTTAGTGAGGTAACCCAATCACAAAACAACACACATGGTATGCAGTTACTGGTAAGGGGATATTAACCCAGAATCTCAGAATACCAAAAACACAATTCACATATCAATAGATCCAAGAAGGTGGAAGGAGAGACCCCTGGTCATGGAAAGACTGGATATAGGGGAATACCAGGACAGAGAAGTGAGAAGGTGTTGAATGGGGAGCAGGGGGAGGGAAGGGGGCTTATGGGACTTTAGGGGAGGAAGGAAACGGGAAAGGGGAAATCATTTGGAATGTAAATAGAAAAAATATAGAAAATAAAAATAAAATAAAAGAATAATAAAAAATAATTTAAATATTAATCTTAGTATAATATAAATATGTTGGTTCCATTCTTGGTCTTGATATTTGCCTTTATCTTGTTTCTCATCTGTTCTCTGCCATTTTTGTTTTAGTGGCTAGTGGCTTAAGGCAACAGATGTTGTGTTTTACTACTAAAGGCTATATGGATTTGTTATTGCCCAGATATAAAGTGCCTTCTCATATTGGATCCCAAGATGAAAGAATATTGTCACAAGGAGGGTAGAAATACAAGACAGAGTCTAACTCAAATTACATAATTACATGCTGCTGTACGGCATTGTTCTATAATTTGCAACATTCCCACAAATTGAAATTTCTGGTCCAGGAAGCAAGGGGAGTCTACTGAGTCTCATGCGGTAACCAAAGGTTTATAAAATTCAGGCGACTAGAAAATTGCAAGACTTTTGGGAGCCTGTAACCAGCCAATGCAAAAGTTGCTAGGAGTGGAGACTGAGAAATCAAACTTTAGAAAAAAAATACCCAGATTGTGAAAGTGCATGCTGTAAATAGAGATCCAGGGTGTAGTTGTTAGATGTCTTTATGCATGTGGGATGGCCTTTCTGGAAATTCAGCTGCATTTGAGTTATATCTGTTCCTCATAAGTAACTGTACACTCATACTCCTGTTAGTAATCCTAATAAAAATTTATTAATTCCCCAAAGTAGATATTGGTGCAATTGTTTTCTGTGGTGAAATGACATATGTGTGTGGTCTTCCCTGGAAAAGTCTGAAAGACACCACACACACACACACATACACATACACACACTCACTCAGATTCACAGAGAGAGAAAGTGACAAAGAGAATTTATTTTTAAGAGCACTACTATGAAAATTGCTCAGATCCAAGTGACTAAAGCATATAACATCACTTTCAAGACTCAATATGAGAAATCCTTGTACTGTTAAGACTGTTAAGACTTACATTCTCTCTTTTGCTGTCTGCTTCCCTTTCTTTACTTTTTGGCTAAAAATTTTATTTGCCTTCTTATTTTCATGGGAAAATGCAACAGAGTAACATACCACAAGTGTTGGGATCCTAGGAGAATTGCTTCATAATCTTAATTCAATGCTCTATGATAAGCCTGTGGATGAGGTTGTCATTTGCAGAGCTGTAGACAGAACTCAGTAAGCAAGGTCATAATGAGCAAGGTTGCTAAGATCTAGCAACATGGCTATGGTAATTGTGTTGCAGGAAAATTAAGGGAAAAGGTAATACCATCATTACCTAGATTTCATTTGGCCATAGGTTGCTCTAGAGGAATTGCTCTTTTATTAAACATTTAAATAAAATTATTACTACAATTTTTATTTCTTATTATAACTGGGATTAATAATATGATGTCTTCTTGCTACTTCTTTGAAAATATATGACTTTCTTTTTGCAAGATGCTATCCCCAAGTTTTCAATTTCTCTCTTATACATAAATAAAAAATTATCATAAGCAGATGTCATTCCAATGACCAGCAAGACATCAACATGGCTGTTTCCTTACATAGGCAATTTTGAATGTACTAACAAAGATCTTTCACTGACTGAAATTTACAAAATTTTGGAGCAAGATACTGAATCAAAACAATGAAGTTTATTTATGCTAGCCTTTATGTATGTGCACTGCCTATAAGCAGTGACATCAATAAATAAGAAGTATTATATTTTAAAATTATTGTTGTATATCACTGGTCACAATCTATGTATTATTTGCTTCTCCATCAATAATATGAGACAGAAATTATAACTCCATGTTGAAGATGACACAAATTGAGTAGCAGGCTAAAGGTCCCATTGTTATTAAATGACATATTCAAAACATAAATCCATGTTAAATTAAGTCTAAAATCTGAACTTGTTTGTTAAATGTTTAGCTTTGCAGTTTCCATGACTCTTGTTGCTAATATTTTCTGAATATTGTGCTCAGCTGAAGCAATGTGTGCATATTGAAAATGGTGCTGAATATCCATATTTGGGACAAGTAGGCCCTGAACAATCACTATAACTTTATTTATGCTAGCCTTTATATATCTACACTGCCTATAAGTAGTGTCATCAAGTAAATAAGAAGTATTATATTTTAAAATCATTGTTATATATCACTGGCCATAATCTATGTGTTTCTCTATCAATGATATGAGACAGAAATTATAACTCCATGTAGAAGATGACACAAATTAAGTAGCAAGCTAAAGGTCCCATTGGAGATTGAAAACATAAAGCAACAAATGCTTATTAATTATCTATTTGTGATGTTTAATGTTACCTGTATCTCGATAGATAGTTAGAATAACTGGTAAAACATTTCTGGATGCATCTGTGAGGCTCCTTCAGGAAAAGATTAAATGTGAAAGTGGGGGAAGACTAAAGATATACTTCCACTAATATCCATTCCATTTGTGTCTGGATACCACACAATGTTCTACCCACAGGGGAAGGAAACTCTCTTACTTGCTTTCCTTTTAGCTGAGACATTGACTTTCTTCTGTCTTTGTCTATTAAAACACAGGTCCTTTGTCTGTAAGCTGTGACTGTCAGATGAATTATACCACCTGTGCTCCAGCTTTTCTTTGACTTCCTGGCTTCCACCACAGTGTGAGTCAATTCCCTCAATAACTCTCATATACTATACAAATCTTATTGGCTTTTTTTTTTGCTCTGGAGAATCCTGACTATTATAGTACTACAGATAGTCAGCCAGGTGTTGTATAAGACACCCAGACTTGAGTTATTCTCTCAGATGACAGGTTACATATGCTTTAAGGAGAAGCTGAACTAAGTGGAGGCAGGAAAAGATTAAAATGAAGCAGGATGGGATGTGTTCCCAGAGTTGGAGACCTCAACACAGAGGACAAAATGATTCACAAATACCTTGGAAGAAAAAACTTCCTGTGACTTATCTTTTGTAATTGACAATTTTACTCATTGATGGTTTGGTTAGCTAATTTTCAATTAATTATTAGTTTACTGTAAGTAAAATGGATGAATTTGTCCTCTGTTTTATAGGTTAGAGAATCAATTTGATATTCTTTATGAGGAAAAACCAGAGCATTTTGCAATAATATTATTCCAGACAATTTATCTATTTTTACAGAATAGTTTCTGATAAATTTTAAACCTTCTTCACATGAAATGTTCTACTGATACTAATTGCTATTCAGGTGTAGCATTGGATAAAATGGCTCCATTTTGACTTTTTCTATATTTTCAGTTTTTAAAAATTCTGAATTCATAGGGAAATGATAATCTTAAAGATTTTATAGGGAGAATATTTTGAATGCCAATTTATAATTTCAATCCTTTGGGTCATGACTTTTATACATCTATTGTAATTATTTGTTGAGTTAGCTGTCTAATTAGGAATCAGTAGAGAGGCATTTTAGCTAGACCTGTTGCTTCATTTGCTCTTTTGGAGATGTAATATTACTTACTGTCTTTCAACACATAGAGATGACAGCTAACAGTGCCCTTTTTGAAATATTCTTATGCTATGCACTTCATATTTGGTTATTAGTTTTTCTTCTAGTTTAACACTAAATTTTAAAAGTTTTTATTTCTTAATTTTTGTACAGTTTGTAATTGCATCAGCAACTTGCTTATACAGGGTCCCCAATGGAGGAGATAGATAAAGGACCCAAGGAGCTGAAGGGGTTCACAGCCCCATAGGAGGAACAACAATATGAACCAACCAGTAACCCCAGAACTCCCAGGGACTTAACCACCAACAAAAGAGTACACATGGAGGGACCCATGGCTCAAGCTACATGGGTAGCAGAGGATGACCTGGTTGAACATCAATGAGAGGAGAGGCCCTTAAACCTATGAAGGCTCATTGCCCCAGGGAAAGAGAATGCCAGGTCAGGGAAGCAGGAGTGGGTGGGTTAGTGAGAAGGGGGAGGTGGGATGGGATAGGGGGTTTTCAGAGGGGAAAGGAGGAAAGGGAATAAAATTTGAAATGTAAATAAAGAAAATATCTAATCAAAATATAAAACCAAAGAAACTTGCTTATATTAATGTCCATTTAATTAACTCAGTACTAAAAACTAACAATCATTTTCATAGGAATGTGTGCATTTGTATATTGAAATGGAGTCTGACTAATAATGTGCCAAGCGCCATCACTGATGATCATGTAGTTTGAACTGAAGTTATGACTTAGAAATAGATGTGACATATAGTCTATTGTACTTAAAAATATGCCCGTGGGAAACTTGAAAAAAAATCACAAATCATGCTTGAATTAACAGAAAACCCAGAATAGCTAAAACTATTCTCAAGAGTAAAAGAACCTCTGGGGAAATCAGTATCCCGGACCTCAAGCTGTACTACAGAGCAATAGTGTTAAGAACCGCATGGTATTGATACAGTAACAGACATGTAGATCAATGGAACAGAATTGAAGACCCAGAAATGAATCCACACTCGTATGGTCACTTGATCTTTGACAAAGGACCTAAAACCATCCAGTGGAAAAAAGATAGCCTTTTCAACAAATGGTGCTGGCTCAGCTGGAGGTCAACATGCAGAAGAATGCAAATTGACCCATTCTTATCTCCTTGCACTAAGCTCAATTCTAAGTGGATCAAAGATCTCCACATAAAACCAGACACACTGAAACTAATAGAAGGGAAACTAGGGAAGAACCTTGAACATATGGGCACAGGGGAGAATTTCCTGAACAGAACTCCAATAGCTTATGCTCTAAGATCAAGAATAGACAAATGGGACCTCATTAAATTACAAAGTTTTTGCAAGGCAAAAGACACTGTCAAAAAGACAAAGCGGCAACCAACTGGGAAATGATCTTTACCAACCGTACATCCGACAGAGGGCTAATATCTAATATATACAAAGAACTCAAGAAGTTGAACTCCAGAGAGGCAAGTAACCCTATTAAAAAATGGGGTACAGAGCTAAACAAAGAGTTCTCACCTGAAGAATATCTAATGGCTGAGAAGCACCTAAAGAGATGTTCATCATCCTTAGTCATTAGGGAAATGCAAATCAAAACAACCCTGAGATTCCATCTCACACCAGTCAGGATGGCTAAGATCAAAAACACAGGAGACAGCAGTTGTTGGCGAGGATGTGGAGAAAGAGGAACACTCCTCCACTGCTGGTGGAATTGCAAGCTGGTACGAGCACTCTGGAAAGCAGTCTGGCGGTTCCTCAGAAAACTGGGCATGACACTCCCGGAGGATCCGGCTATACCACTCCTGAGCATATACCCAGAGACTTTACCTGCATGCAGTAAGGACACATGCTCCACTATGTTCATAGCAGCCTTATTTATAATAGCCAGAAGCTGGAAAGAACCCAGATGTCCCTCAACGGAGGAATGGATTCAGAAGATGTGGTATATCTACACAATGGAATACTACTCTGCAATTAAAAACAATGAATTCACGAAATTCCTAGGCAAATGGTCAGATCTTGAAAATATCATCCTTAGTGAGGTAACCCAATCACAAAAGAACACACATGGTATGCAGTCACTGATAAGGGGATATTGACCCAGAATCTCGGAATACCCTAGACACAATCCGCATATCAATAGATTTCTAAGAAGATGGAAGGAGAGACCCCTGATCCTGGAAAGACTGGATGTAGGGGAACGCCAGGACAGAGAAACGAGAGGGGGTTGAATGGAGAAAAGAGGGAGGGAAGGGGGCTTATGGGACTTTCGGGGAGGGAGGAAACGGGAAAGGGGAAATGATTTGGAATGTAAATTAAAAAAAATAAAATAAAATAAATAATAATAAAAAAATGGTAAAAATTGATTTTCAATTTATATCTTTGCAAAGAAATGTTTATTCCTATCAACATTTGGAGCTTGGATAATTTAAAATCTAATTTTATGTTTTGGACAACACAATCAGAACATCAGTTGCACCTATAGGGTTTTTGTCACTTGATGTCAGACCATTTGCTATTGGCTTTTCATGAATTACCATTTCTTCTACAATCTTCATAGCTTCCTGTTCTACTTAATGTATATATAAAGATATTCTTAATATTTTATTGATGTTCACATACACAGAGAGAGAAAGAGAGAGAGAGGGAGAGCAAGGGAGAGAGAGAGCAAGAGAGGGGGGAGGGAGGGAGGGAGGGGAGAGGGAGAGGGAGAGAGACTGAAACAAAACTCTGTGAGGAAAAAGCAAGGAAAAACTTTACAAAAAAAACTACTTAGAGTTATGTGAAGAACTTGCAAATTATTTTATTTACATAAAAATGCACACATACTTCATTTGCATACAGAGAATCCTTAGTATATATGCTCACATATATTTTACAATAAATAGTATTTATTGGTGTTTCTAGATGAACCCAAAAAATTGTCTCAAAGTATTATTTACCAACAACAAAATCAAGCACCCAATGGTCTTAAAGGAGAAATATTAAGCATGGACTACCATATACAATCCTAGTGCAACCTGTACAAAAGACAAAATAAAACACTATAGATATTTCCAGAGAAAGAACAAAATAGGGATGTAAAGTAGAGAACAGAGATGTAGACTTTCTAAACAATGTGATAAGAACACATTTGTTTGTTAGGACTTACCTTCCATGAGTCCTATTTGAGTATTTTACTTGTTTAACATTTTACAGATGAGAAGTGAGATAGAAGTTAATATCTACTAGAGGAGAATAACCACAAGTCTTGTCTTCTTCCCTTTATCTGTTCCTTTTATCATACAGTATCAAGATACATCATAAAGACGGCCATTCAACTCTTCTCAAAGATGAGGACACTGAAAGTAATCTCAAAAACTCAGTGATACCAGCATTGTAAATATCAGCACTTAATATTTAGACATATTCAAATGTAACTCATTATTTCCACACAGCATTCTTAATCTCATTCTGGTGATTGCTTAAACACAAAGAAAACCTAATCTGAGTCCCTACAGCTAATGAGCCTGTGACTGTGGAATTTTCTGCCCAGAAATACTTTCTTTCAATTTCAGAATTGTTCCACAAATGTATTTATAAAATCATTCTATTAAATAAAGGGGATGAAGTCCTAAACTTTAATATGTATAAGAATTTAAAAACAATCTTGCAGCATTGAAGTGTCTAAAAATATCATCTTTATTATTGTTACGATGACTTAGACCCACATTTGCTTATCTAATACCCAAGTTCCAATATTACTCAAATAAGAATCATAATAGTAAAGTGTTTCAGGCACTTTCTACATAGACTGCTCAGTTGTTATTTTGTTTGTTTCTCTTGAAGCATTGTAGCTATTAAAATCAGCACCAAGAGATAGTAATTTTAAAAAAGAGTTCAACACCAGAATCACAATCCATCTCGTAAATACCATCTTTTCAGTTACTTTACTGAACCTACTCTTTCTAAGGAAACCTTCCAAAAACATTTTAAAGGCAGGCTCATTTGAAGAGCAGTGCTTATGGTTTCTCCCTTTACCCATGGCTACTGCTGATGTTCCTTAAAGAGAAACAACATTTCCAGAATGTTACCATGAAAAGGACGGTTTCACAATCAGTTTAACTTTTTAGTTAGGGTACTTATCACCAAAACAAATGCACTTAATACTTCAATATATTTTTTTTTAATTTGAAATCTGGACAAGGAATTATAGTCCACTGCCAGAAATAGAAGGTTTTTGTGTGGTTGTTTGTTTGTTTTATTTTTTTTTTCCATGGAAAGCTGGGCCTGTTTTATGGTAAAGTGACATGAATATTTCATTCCAATTACTAAGAAAAGATTTATCCAGAAGATAAGAATGGTGTCTCACTATGGTAATTATAGTCAGGACAAACCTTTTGTACAAGTTTATAATCAACACTGTAAAAGGCAATGTGAATGCAGATGACTTTAAATGGTTTGGAACATAACCAGGACACATGACTCTGAGTCTGCTCCTGGTAGCAGATTTTGGATGGGTCAAAATTGCACAAAGCAGTCTTCTTTGCCCGATCTGTTTTTTCATACTCAATATGGCAGTTAAAAGATTTGGATTCCTTAGTCTCCAAGGTAGACTGGGGGGGTATTTCAAATTCTACTACTTTAGAGGGAGGTACCAAGCTCACTGAAACATTGCCCAGGCCTGTTGAATTGTGTCGGAAATAAACACTGAACGTTCCATTTCCATGATCGACAATTTTTCCTGTGATGAGCAGGTTAAGTTTGACAGTTTTAATGTTAGAATGGAAGTCACCCCACCCAAACATTTTCTTAAATTTTCCTGTCTTTACTATTGGCCGTCTTTTAATTCTTGCTAGTTGCTCCTGAATTTCTGTTCTGTTTGCCAGCCAATCCCAAAAGTTTTCCATGTTGTCTGCATATGCTGACTTCGGACCTGGAGGCTGTCTAACAAATAGATGCAGAGGACTGGTAATCCTTGAATAGACCACATTTCCGGCCAATGTTCTGGGAGCAGTTCTGTCTTCCCAGTCCAAACTCTCTGTGGTGCGTATCACTTCTTCACTGTCACAAAATAGCTATAGGAGAAGAAGAAAAATATATACATTGGGACAGAGTTTGAATAAAAACATAAATTAGAAACATTTTCTGATAAAATTGAAGATTTACGTGAAAAAAAAACCATTTTATCTGCATTATTTTTCATGATAATCTTCAATTTTAATATGTTTTTCTATTTTATCAGAAAATAAAGTTTTCAATGTAAATCTCAGATTTTATCACAAAATGTTGTTAATTCCATCTTCAATTAATTTAGAAAGGTTTACTATATCTACCATTTTATCTATATAATTTTCCATGAAATAGTCAATTTTAATGTGTTTGATGTCTATATATTTCTTGAATATTATCAGAAATATTTTCTATGTAAATCTTCAATTTTACCTGAAAATGTTTATAATTCTACATTCAATTTAGAATTATTTTTATGCATATCGTTTTATCTGTATAATTTCCATGATAATCTTCAATTTTAACACGTTTTTCTATATATTACTTCAATTTTATCAGAAATATTTTCCATGTAAATCTTCAAGTTTATCAGAAAATGTTTATAATTCCACTTTCAATCAACTTAGGAATACTTTGATGTCTACCATTATTATATCTATATAAAATTTTCTGTGATAATCTTCAATTTTAATATGTTTTTCTACATTTTTCTACAATTTTATCAGAAATATCTTCCATGTAAATCTTCAATTCTATCATAAAATGTTTCTAATTCATCTTTCAATTAAAAAAATCAGATTTGTAAGGCAAAAGGAAATGAGATGATTTAGATTCCAAGAATCAGTTAACATACAAGTATGTTCAACAATATAATGATAAGAACATTCAATTCAATCATTGTAAAGTGCTAACAAATTCTAAAGAATGCTAAATTGTGAGGTTAAAATGAGGCACATCAACTTGTTCTTCCTATCCTCAGCTTTTTATTTTGCAGATTAGCTCAGGTAGTGTTTTCTGGCCCTCATGCCAAAACATTTTATTTATTAGTTCTTTTAAATAGATAAATTTATAAATACCAAAGGTTTTTTTTTACCAAGGATCTATATGCCATTTAAATATAAGATATTGATAAATCTTTCAAATATATTTAGAAAGAAAAATTATGGTATTATTTTATTCAGTCAATATATAAAACTTCAGTTTTCATTACAATTCTACCTCAAAATCTGTAACAAAGATGATTACTATTTGATTTTTCATGATAATTTTGGATGAAAATATATAATTATGTATTTACATTAAGAGAAAAATAATGTAAAAAGCTATAAATTGGTTAAAAGACTATATAGCCTAATATATTTTAATTATCCACACACATAAATATATAAAATATATTATATTTTATTAGCAATATAGAATAGCTAAGAAATAACTACATGTCTATTTTGTAGGACTCAAATCTTTTGGTTCAAACTATTGCCTCTGAAACAGCACATTCATTTAGATTAGTTTTCACTTTTTATTGGTTTAGTAGAAGTCCTTATGATTGCTGCAAATCATTTAGTTATGTCAATGTGGATTTTGAGGGGAAAGATTATTGCATATATAAAACTGTTACTTTAAATGAATATTTATGAATCAGTTATAGGGTCTGGAATATAGACGTTCCTGGAGAAATATAGTCTCTTGTCTTAATGGTACAAAATGACTATTGTAGTGATACTACAGAAAACTATCAGCAGGATGAAGAGGAGGAGGCATAAAGTGAGACTGGAAACATACACTGCCTTTCCAGTCTGTTCAAACTTCTAAAACATTTGTCAAAATTAGCTTTGCATTATCCTTAATACTATTATTTTTAACAAAATTTCAGAAGTGAATAAATATAGCATGGACTGAAAATATCACATAGTCTAACTTGAAAGGTGATTTCTGAAAATGTGAAGTCTCAAAACTTCAAAAGTTTAAGTTCTAACAGAAACTTGCCAGACATGGGACCTATGTAGTCTCAGAATCACTGTAGGCTAGGTTTTCAAAGACTTAAAAATGGTTGTTTTATCTTTTTCAAAATTCTTTTTTTAATCAGCATATATACTAAAGTTATATTAAGGGTGAATTGATATAACAAAATACTTACTTTTATGAGAACTCACATCTATTCTACATATTCTCAGGTTGAGCAAGAGGAATGGCAGAACAGATTTAGACCTAATGGAATGCAATCCACCTGTTATGACAATCAAGATGGGTGTGCCTTGGAGAAGCAGAACCCTGAGGACTATGTGTCCTGAGGACTTCATGCTGTTATCAAGGTTTGCTCCACTTGCTGCCATCTTCCATACTATGACTTGTATGAAAATTCTAAGGGGGTTTCCAGCCACTCACTAGACAATAACATTGGCCCTTACAGTAATAATGATTGATCCTTTTCAATCATTGCTGCTGAAGCAGATTTATGATTCAGCCACTAAACTCAGAAAGAACTTAGAGAAGTAGCTTGTTAGCAATGACTATTAAAGTTAAGTTAAGGTGTTTTGCTATTGGTTTTGATGTAGAAAATCTTAGAGAACAATTTATAGTTAAGAAAGGCACACCTTTGAGCATGGGATGATTTTTAAGGTCAGGGAACAAAAACAATGGCAGCCTGACTAATACCAGCTGACATGTCTTTCTTGCTATAGCTGGGCTGATGATCAAATCATTTATTTTTTGTACCCATTTTTACCCTCAGCTTCCTGATATAATTTAACAAAAATTGTTCATGAGTAGATGTATACCCTGAGGATTTAAAGTAGAAATAAATGATTTTATATAAAAGTTTAGATTTGTGATTTTCTTAAGACTTTTTATAAGATTACATTTTTTATAAGATTACTTTTTAAGATAAATAATAAAATAATTGATCCTTCCTTTATACTGCAAATTCTAGCCTACTAAGAGAAACAGATTGAAAAACTTACCTTACTGTTTACATTTGGTTAATCTATAAGTTACTTAGTTATGAATATATGTAGATTGTAGGTTCTTGGGAATAATTTGTTGTTGTTGTGTTGCTATTGTTTTACCTGTACAGCATAATGTTTATTCATAAAAGGGTATTGGTAAACATGTTTTTCTACATATACTCATTGTAGTTGATCACTTAATATAATGTAACCACACTGTACTTCTTGTAATGCTTGAAATATTTTTCTAGGATGTATAAGCTATGGGCAAAAAACCAAAGTTGTTGAAGACTTGCTCCATCCACTAAATGTATTCATGTGTATGTATGTAAAGTGGCAGATATCCAGTGTGTGAGTTTGTGTATGTATGTATATATGTATGTATGTGTAATGTGTAAAGTTGTTGGATGTAGCCTTGTTTCATCCACCAATCATGTGTGTGTGTGTCTGTGAGAGAGAGAAAGAGAGAGAGAGAAAGAGAGAGAGAGAGAGAGAGAGAGAGAGAGAGAGAGAGAGAGAGAGAGAGAGAGAGAGAGAGAGGAAGAGAGAGAGAGAGAGAGAGAGATATCATTTGTTCATTTGTCTTTTTTTTCCACCAGCCACAAAGACTTTGGTAGTCCTATGGAAAAATTCACTGTCCTCAGTGAATCAAGCTTTGATCTCACAGGAAAAGGTCTTCTGAGTGATCAATCACTGACTCTATGCCCTGCTTCAATTTACTATGACTTGCCAAAGCTGGCCTTCGACACATGTGCACATACTGAATTGATAACTTCTAGCACCATCTTGGCAAGCATAAAACTATTCTAAAGGGAGATACTTGTTCTACTCTATTTAGCTAAGAAACTAGTTTTTTTTAAATCCCAGGTAAATTGAAATTTTCATAGGAATCTCATAATAAGAAAGAGAAAGGCTGAAGCCTATTGTCATCCAGGGAATGAAATTGTCCTCTAGGAAGATATTTCACACAGTTCTTACAAAGTTATCAGACCATCTTTCTTCAAAAGTGGTAGGAACAGAGACAATGATAGGCAGCAGGATATCCTGACTGAGACTGTTTAGTTAGTTATGCATACCCTTTGCTCTCTATTTAAACCTAAATCATATGGTCAGTGTCCTGTAGATCTGTTTATTTTTTCCTTCTTCCCAACGTAGCCACATTAAATACACATTCTATTTCTGTTTTTTCCCCATCAATATTTGTCTCTTTAGTTCGTGCATTCAGGATGGGTAGATTAGCATGGCAAGTTTGGGTTGCCTGGGTCCAGGGCCTTGCAAATGATGGGCAAGAGTTTTAACAGTGAACTATATCTTTAGCTCTTGGTTTTTATTTATTTTGAGGTAGAATTTTATACTTTGTTTCCAAGTTGTCCTCAGATTCATGAGGCTCCTGACTGTATGCTTTCAATTTTTGCTATTATAGACATGTGCCACCATATCTGATTTCATTCCGTCTATCCCTATTGTATGAAGAATGATATGTTTCCAAAAGAAAGATTTAGTTAGGATTTGGGGATCAAAATATATCTGATATTGTAATTATTGGCTTTTAATTTTGAATTAAATTATTTTGAATACTCTTGGTTATAATGTACATAAATCAGTAGTAATAGCTGTGGACTTTATTATGCTAACTCCAGTGTTGACTTAGTTTCCTGAGAACTGAAACACCTGTGTCAAGTGACACATTCAGACTCCACACCCCTCTGGAAAGGCCAAGATTACACAAGCTGATAAAAAGCCAGTTTCTCTCCTACATGATTGAGAATATTGTTGCCTAATTTCACTTGTGTCCAGCACATTGTGAGCTTTGCCTTACTTAGAAAATATTTCAAATACACTTGCTGTTTGAAAATTGTCCCCTGGACATTATCTGTTCCTTTACTTCCTGATCTAGACTCAAAATGGCACAACTTCAAAACTTCTTTTATCATACTTGCTTGCCTCCTCTCTTCCATGTGCCATATTCCTTCTGACCTGATTTTAAGACGGTTTTTGTACCTCAATTGTTATTTTTTAAAATAATAGACCTGGAGAAAGAGCTTAGTGGTTAAAAGTATTTGTTGCTACTGCAGAGGCCCTGAGCTCAGCTTCCAGAACCTGTCAGATCTCTCAAAACAATTGCCATTATCTTCAACTCCAAGACTCTAATGCCATCTTCAGGCTTCCCAAAAACACATGCACATTCACATATATGTCAGTAATATTTTAAAGATTTTATTGATTTATATCTCCTTTTACCTTTGAGATAGTAATATAATTACATTTCCCTCTTCCATTTCCTACCCATGTACCTTCTAATATAGCACTCCTTGCTCTCTTTGTAATTTATGACCAATTTTCATTAACCGTTGTCATACACACACAGACCCACAGACACCCAAACACCCAAACACACACACACAAATATATGTATCTATAACTACATAAAGTGAACCTATTCAGTCTATATAATGTCACTCATTTGTATGTTTTCAGGGTTGACCATATCGTATTAGATAACTAGGACTAAATTGGGAAGACCAGTTCTCTTACTTACACCATTCTTTGCTTTCTTATAGTTTCTTGAGTGGGAATGAGGTCTTGTGAATTCTTCTTTACTCATTATATATCTACTAATATTGTCCTTGTTCAAGTGATGCTCAGCTCAGTTTAGGAAGTCATATTGGTGAGATTTTGTGAGTTTACCTTCTGATATTAATAGGCGATATAATGTCATAGAAAACTCTCTGATTCTTTGGCTCTTACATTATTTTTTTACCTACTATTATTCCTGAGCCTTAGATGCAGGAGTTATTTTGCAGAAGAATCCACTGGGCCTGGGCTTCATAATTCTGCAATTTGATTGGGTATCATTTTCTATAGTAGTCTCCATCTGTTGCAAAGAGAAATTTCTTTGATAAAGAGTTAGGACTATACTTACTGTTGGTTATAAGGACACATATTTATAATGTAGTTATGGATTATGCTGTTTCGTTAAAATAGTCATTGTAGGATCTCCTCCAAGATCCTACATGAATTCACTAGCCCTGGTTGGTGGTTAGGTTTCCAGTATCACATATTATTTCCCTCTTGTTGATTGTTTCTTAAGGTCAATTTTATTTCTTTTGGTTACTGCCAAGATATGTATGTCACTACTGTAGCCTGAAGGTTATCATGCTATGCTGATTTGTATTTTTATGATTCATAGACATCATAGGTGTGTAAGACTCTTGTTTGCTTCCCTCCTTTGGTACCAAAAGGTATCATGAAAATTAGCCCTGAGGATTAACTTTTATTTGGGTTAGTTCCAGCTCAGAGGCCTCTGGGATCTCTGTCTGAAGAGCATGGTATTTTCAGCCTAATGACTTACTTTTCATCTCTGGAGGACCAACCAAAAGCTACAGCAATAATCTGTAATATTTTGGACTTTCTTCAATAACCCTAGCCAACGCCTCAGAAGAGTTCTTCACATGCCTGGTATTGCCATTTTTATTAGATGACTTCAACTCTTAGGAGAATATTGTTAGCCCACTTGGGAAAAATTTAAACTATTAGGTATCTACCATATTAAACTGCTTAAACTTTAAGTGTGTGTGTGTATGTGTGTGTGTGTGTGTGTGTGTGTGTGTATGCACAAATGGACTTGGATGTCAGAAGGCAGTTTGGAGGAGTTGGTTCAGTCTACCTTGTAGTTCTTAGAGAATTGAATTCAAGCATTGAATCAGGATTGGTAGTAATCATATTTACTCACAATCAAATTTCACCAGTCCTTAAACTTTTATATTTTTCTAATCTTCTATCAACTTAGACTTTATTAATAGAAATAAGATACATTTTTATTCAAAAATACTTTTGAACATAAGTATGGAAAAACAATTGTTGCTATCAGAAATGGTATGTCTTTTTTTCCTTTTACATGTTGGTAGTATATTACAAATATATCTTGAAAATTTTTTTGCTTAGAATATGTCTGTTGATGCAGTGATTCGTTCAATCTACCTGACAGGTTTGGTTGTTTGAGTGTTCCTGCAAACCTATAAAAATTGAGCCCAATTCAATGGGAAGTATTTTATAATATTATCTAATTCTGATCAATTTTAGAACATGCAGTAGAACTCAGTAGCTTTTGAGACCTTCCCCCTTACTACTGAGATAGCTGATGTGGTGGTTCTGAGGCTACTCACTTTCTTAATATTCTATTGAAGTAAAGACTCACCAAAACCAAGCAACACTTATAAAGGAAAACATTTAATTTAGGCTTGTCTACAGGATCAGCGATTTAGTCAATTATTGTCATAGCAGGAAGAATAAAGGCATGCAGGCAGAGACATGGCTGGAAAAGGAGCCAAGAGTTCTACATTTAGATTGATAGGCAAAAAGAAGAGTGAGAGCAAGGGGAAGGGGTAGGTTTTTAAAATCTCAAAGCCCAACAAAGTGACACACATGTGCGAACAGGGACATTCTAATAGTGGAACTCTCTAATTATGGAATACTCAAATATATGAGTCTGAGCTTATAATGAGCCTGAACCTTAGGGACCATTCATATTCAAACAACCACAACCACTAATAAACATAAATGGCCATTCACTGATTTTTTTTTTTGTAAGATATATTTTCCAAAACAAATTTGCAAAGATAAAACAGAATTTTGTTCAAGCATATGTGGCATCCTTAAGAAATACAAGTGAGGGGAGTCAGAATGGATAAACATGCCACAATTCTGACCCCATTGTATATACATAACATTGAACACAGAGAAGCAGCATGATGTTTTGGTAAAGAAACCATTTAGGGATCATCAATATTCCCCTTCCATAATTGTATGACCTGAAACTTAAATTTTCTCATTTATATCTCATTGCTTTGTTAGTTTTAAAGACAAAGAAAAGAATGCTTAGAAACTAATTGTTAGCAAAAGGTCTTCAATAAGAATGTTTCTTCCATGTCCAATGCAAAACCTCATGTCTCCTACTAAACACTATCTCTAAGGGATTATGCAAGTTGATAAGCTTCCAAAGAACTGATTAATGAATAATTGAACAGAGTTCTAACACACATGATAAATTAAAAGCTAATTAGAAATCCATCTTTTCAACCTAAGAGATCAATCATTTCCTCATATTTGTAATCTTAGTAGCAGTGAAGTCAAAATCTATACCAGAGGTCCATGAAATTCTCTTTCATGAGAAAAATGTTTTTGAATTTTAAAAATTTATATAAAATTTGTTATAAAATGTTCAAACAAATTAAATCACCACACACAAAAATTAAGTGCTTGCAAACATTATTAAAGCTCAATGTTCTTCTATCTGGTTCAAACGGGTGTTATAAATCAAAAAATCAAAACTATAGAGCTTCACATTAAATTGTAAAACTTCAAGTATTAATATCTTTTATGTATTCATCCACCATGAAATAAAAGTCTATGACAGAATTAGAACTTGAAGACAACTGGCTTCATAGCCTGTCTCTTTCATACTAATCAAATAAGTCTACAATAGATCTTGCATCGGGGTGAGAACCCTCAGTTCTGAGAAGTTTCTGTGAAAAAATATTTTAGGGGAAGACTGTATGTATCTCTTACTTGGCAAAATGTCCAGAAAAGCAAAGTTGTTCATTGTTGCCTTCAATTCTAGGCTGGGTCCCCTTGGTTACTTCTGTATTTGCTTGAGCTCTAATGCTAATTTCAGTATCATTCCTGTTTGTTATCATCTTACAATAATAATATAAAAACACTTACCAAAGAAGGAAAAAAAAGTGCTGAGCCTTATCTCTTTGAACATTTTCTGTTTTCAACACATTCATCAAAGCTTAAGTAGTTTATATTTTGGTTGATAGATCAATCTCACAAATCACACATTAGTTAGCAATCGTACTTTCATATTAGGTTTATATGTGCTTCTTACAGAAGAATACAAAAAGATCAGTGAAAGCTCAAACTGCAATCAATTAAATGAAGAAGGTATGGTAAGAAGGCAATTTTATTTCAATACTTTTTGTTATAGTGGTGTAAAGACTACCTGACAGGCTCAAATCATTCATCTTAACAAGCTGATGTTGAGTTTCACAATAATTAAGTGCATTTATCTTTTTCTTTCTAAGTTTTTTTATTTAAAGTGCATTTATCTTAAAGGCAAGAAAAACTGCCATGAATTTTATAGTAGCAGATGTAAGAACTGTCACAATTCTAGAAATAATTTATAAACAAAACAACATATTTCTCTGAAAACATTCTCTAATCTTTTCAACTGTATCAGGAACATATTTTTAATAATGACTTTATATTGGAATAATATTAATTAACACAAAAATTACACAATATGAATTTTTTTCACTGTGCTGTCATCAGTTTCCTTTTTTTTAATTAATTAATTTATTTATTTATGCTTCCTTGAATGGGATAATATAAAATCTCAAAGTAGTTTTAATTTCCATTTCCAAGTGCTAAGGATTTTGAATACTTTAAAAGAGATTGCTGGGAAGTGACGTCTAATAGCCAGACCCACTCCAGAGGGAGTCCTGTCTGATCCAGGAAGGTTCCAGCCATGTCAAGCAAGGAACAGAAAGCCATGAAGAAAAGTGCCAAGCGCCCGAAGGTAGATAAGACCCTCCCATCAGATGACTCCAAGAACCCAGATGCAGTCAACTCTGCGGACAATCCAGCAGTCGGTACCAGTGAGATGGGCAGCCATTCCTCGGGATCTGATGTGCAAGAGGCCAGGGAGCCCGTTCAGAAGAGGATGCAGGTTTTCAAAGGTGATGTTAACGGTTTCTTATGGAAAAGAGGAAGCAATTTGAAAAGGATGTAAATGTCTCTTTCAGAAGCTTGAATGAAAACCTCCAGGGTATCAGTTTCCTTTATTGTAAACTGTTAACAATTAAGTGTACCAGTCATAATCAGTGATGTACTAACATTGCTACACACCATTGTCAGGCTTGGATGACCCTTCATTGTGTATTCAAGAATCTCACTCTGTCATTGTGAATCCCTGTACAACTTTTCTCATAAGAGAGTTGTGTATTTTTTTTGTTTTGACATTACTTTGAATATTTTGAACAATATTGGACAGATAATCTTTATAATGCTCCTCAACATAAGTATGTCCAATTTTTTTTAATGGTTACAGTGAACTGATGAATTTGCAAAAAGAAATTGCAAGGATCAAATTCAGGTTGACAGGCTTGTGCTATATGTGATATTACCCACCATATCATTTTGGTGCTCCCAAGGTTTCATATTTCTGTATTTGCATTGAAGATATATATATATTTCATACTAGTTTACTGCAAATACTTTCTGTAATATATTCAAAACACAATGTATTTCACAGATAACTTCATAATAAAAGGAAGCCGTATGGATTATAATTATATACAGCACACCAATTATTTGTTTTCCTTTACCAATAGAGGAAGAACTAATACCAATACTTCTTAAAGAGTTCCATAAAATAGAAACAGAAGGAACACTACCCAATTCTTTCTATGAATCCACAGTTATGCTGATACCTAAACCATACAAAGACCCAGCAAATAAAGAGAACTTCAGACCAATTTCCTTTATGAATATTGATGCAAAAATAATCAATAAAATTCTCACAAACAGAATTCAAGAACACATCAAAATTATCATTCACCATGATCAAGTAGGTATCATCCCAGGAATGCTGAAAAGGATCAATATATGGATATCCCTCAATGTAATCCACTATATAAGCAAACTTAGATGCTAAAAGAGCCTTTGACAAAATACAACACCCATTCGTGTTAAAAGTATTGGAGAGCTCAGGAATTCAGGGTTCATACCTAAATATAATAAAAGCAACATAAAGCAAACCAAAGCCAATATCAAAATAAATGGAGAGAAACTTAAAGCAAACCCTCTAAAATCAGGGACTAGTCAAGGATGCCCACTCTCTCCCTATCTAGTCAATATAGTACTCAAATTTCTAGCAAAAGCAATTAGACAACAAAATAAGGTCAAAGGGATATAAATTGGAAAGGAAGAAATCAAGATATCACTATTTGCAGATGATATGTTAGTATCCTTAAGTAATACCAAAAATTCCAACAGAGCACTTCTACAGCTGATAAACATTAGCAAAGTGTCTGGATAAAGTTATCTCAAACAAATCACTATCCTGCCTATACTCAAAGGAAAAATGGGCTGAGAAAGAAATTAGGGAAATGGCACCCTTCACAATAGACACAAATAACATAAAATATCTTGGTGTCTAAGCAAGTCAAAGACCTGTACAACAAGAACTTCAAGTCTCTGAGGAAAAAAAATTGATGAAGACCTCTGAAGATGGAAAGATCTCCCATGCTCATGGATTGGCAGGATTAACATAGCAAAAATGGCCATCTTACTTAAAGCAATCTACAGATTCAATGTAATCCACATCAAAATTGCAACTCAATTCTTCGTAGAGAGAGAAAGAGCAATTATCAAATTCATCTTGAATAACAAAAAACCAGGGTAGTGAAAACCATTCTCAACAATAACAGAACTTATGAGGGTAACCACATAACCAACCACATAAGACAGAGAAATCTGAACTGGGGAATCTCAAATGGCTGAGAAGCACTTAAAGAATTCTTCAACATCCTTAGTCATCAGGGAAATGCAAATCAAAACGACCTTGAGTTTCCACCTCACACCAATCAGAATGGCTAAGATAAAATGTGCAAGAGACAGCAGATGTTTGTGAGAATGTGGAGAAAGAGCAATGTTCCTCCATTGGTGGTTGGGACTGCAAGCTGGTAAAACCAATTTGGAAATCATTCTGGTAGTTCCTGAGAAAATTGGAAGTAGTTCTACCTGAGGACCCAGCTATACCATTACTAGGCATATATCCAAAAGAAGCTCCAACACATATCAAGGACACACGCTCCACTATGTTCATAGCAGCCTTATTTATAATAGCCAGAAGATGGAAACAACCCAGTTGTCCCTCTACAGAAGAAGGGATACAGAAAATTTGTTATATTTCAACAATGGAGTACTACTCAGTGATTAAAAACAATAGCTTTATGAAATTCACCGGCAAATGGATGGAACTAGAAAATATCATCCCGAGTTAGACAATCCAGACACAAAAGAACACAAATTGTATGTACTCATTGATATGTGAATATTAGTCTAAAAGTTCACAATACCCATGATTCAACCCACAAATCATATGGAGCTTAGGAGGAAGGAAGACCAGTGTGTAGATGTTTCAGTCCCTAATTGAGGGGTTAACAGAACAATCATTGGAAATGGAGGGAGAGGGGGACCTGGGAAGGAAAGAGGAGGGGAAGGAAATGAGGGGGGCAGAATCAGGTACTAGAGGGGATGGGGGAAAGGTACAGAGAGTCAGGAAATCGAATAAAAATATGTTGGAGCGAATGAAGAACTGGGGATAGCCACTGGAGGGTCCCAGACACAAAGGAAAGAAGAGGCTCCCAGGACCCAACCTTGATGACTTTAGCCCAAATGTGAAGAGAAGGGGGGATAGAACCTGCAGAGACCACCTCCAGTCGATGGACATTACCCCCATTTGAGGGATGGGAGCACCCACCCATCTCAAAGTTTTTAACCCAGAAATGTTCCTGTTCAAAGGAAGAATGAAGCAGAGACTGAAGGAAAGTCCAACTGAGGACTGCCCCACCTGGGAATCCATCCTGTCTGCAGACTCCAAATCTATTGTGGTCAAGAGGCACTTGCTGAAAGGAACCTAGTGTGGCTGTTCCTTGGGAAGTCTGGCCAGCAACTGACCAAGGCAAGTATTGATGCTTGGAGCCAACCATCAGACAGAGATCAGGGACCCCAGTGGGTGATCTGGCAGAAGGACTAGTGGAGAGGAGGAGGATTGCAACCCCACAGAAAGAACAACATTGTCTGGCCTGATCACCCAGAACTCCCAGAGACTAGACCACCAACCAAGCAGTATACAGGGAGAGATCCATGACTCCAGATACATATGTAGCAGAAGATACCCTTGCCTGACAGCAATGGGAGGGGAGGCCCTTGGTCCTACGGACGTTTGATGCCCCAGTGTAGGGGGATGTTGGAGCAGTGAGGCAGGAGAGGGTGGCATGGTGGGATGGTGGGGAGCACCCTCATAGAAGCAAATGTTGGGCAGGAGAGGGCAGGTGTGGGATGGAGGGTTTGTGGAGGGGTAACTGGGAATTGGGATATCATTTGAATGGAATGATTAATAAAAAAGAAGAAAATCTAGACACTCCAGAAAAAACAGTAATGAACTAATGTTCCCGTGTGTGTGTGTGTGTGTGTGTGTGTGTGTGTGTGTGTGTGTGTGTGTTTGTGTATGGATGGATGGATAAATGAATTTGTAACAAATTGGAGATGTTGGATTTTCAAAAGATCTGGACAAATAATTTTTGGAGGCAGATGTATGGGTCTTTTTGGACACTGCAGAAAAAATTATTACTCTTTTCTCAATGTGACAACCATTGCTAAGTATCAGGTGGGGAGAATGACTCATTTGCTAGATGGACTTGTTTATAGTACTATAATGATTGATTCTCTATAGTTAGCAACTGATTATTTTATTGAGTATGCTTGGATAAGCCAAGAAACCTAAAGGGACCACTGTTATAAAGGTGACACACAGATTACTTTATAGCTAAAAAACAGAACCAATAATGAAATATGACCTCATTTTTGTTGCTTTCATATTGCTGACTTAATTGGATTGCTTTAATGATCCTGTTTCAATCCCTGCAGTTAAAATAATTTGATAACTTTCTTGACAGAAACACACACACACACACACACACACACACATCACACTTAGAGGAACAGGAAGCTAGTCAGTTTGCACATACATTTTTAAAAGCATTTTCTCTAAGTAAAGAATTTTTCAGATTATCATCTGTGCAGACATGCACTTTTTGGTTGTACATAGTGCTTTATTGATGACAAACACCACAGCTTTCCTAAGAATCATATTTCTGATACTCCATCCCAAAATAATCACAGCAGATTAAAAAAGAAAAAAATGAAATGAGTAACAACAAAATCAAACATCTGTCAATGTATTAATTTAACATATTAATATTTTATGGCATTATATGGCTTAGTTTCAAAATTCATTTTGCTTTGGAAAATAATTGATTGCTTATGAAAAATGTTAAACAGTAGCCATCTTTTTTGATGAGAGTTAAATGCAAATTTTATATTTAGTAACTATTAATACTCTTTTTTCTTATTATGAATTTCTAAATTGATGCAGGAACTATTAGAAAATAAAGATCTTATGATAGAAATCTTATCAATAAGAGTCAAAAAGGCTTAATTGCAATATCTGGTGGAAGTTTTATTGTTAAGGTTAAGTACGACAACTCTTATCTTCATGACAGAAATAACTGACATAGGTATCAACCTCCTAAAATATTTATACAAATACCTGTGTACATAGTGTGTCGCATTAGATTGGGTGTCCACAAGAGACTGTCACTAATGTGGAGGAGACATTTGACTGCATGCATGGAAGATTGGCTGCATCTTATTAATGATGTGGTGGGAGAGGGTCAGTGTGTGTGTGGGAAAGAGGCACGATAGCAAGACAAAATTTATTCAATCCTAGGAGTTGGATAAAAATGGTTTGTGGAGACAGCTGCAAAGGTAAAATAGAAAAGATAGGCAGGGACTGAGTCATGTTGGCATTAAGATGAGTATGCTACTTACTGGAGGTATTTAATAAATATGTGTTTTTTAATGAGGTAAGTTTATTTCAACTGGAAAAGTATACAAATAATGTTGTTGAAGCAGTTAAAGTTAAGAGTTTGAAACAGTGCTTTCCACACTTCCGGTTGAACTCTATTTCAGTTAGCACTAATGAAAATAAAGCATGAAGACATTGAAACAGATCAAATATGCACTTACAAAAAATCTGAAGAAGGACATTATAGATTGTACTCAGACTGGATTTGGCTGATTTGGATTGATTTTTTTTTATCAGAGTATGTTTTCTGAGTATTTCTTCATTCTTAACCCAAACACTCCTCTTTGACTGTCTGTACTTTCAGCCTTAGTAACTATTTAAGTTAGGGTTTCTGTTGCTGAAATGAAACACCATGACCCAAATGCAAATTGGGGAGGAAAGGGTTTATTTGGGGGATACATTCACATTGTAAACCATCATTGAATGCAACCAGAATAGAAACTCAAATAGGACAGGAGCATGGAAGCAGGAACTGCTTACTGGCTTGCTCCTTCTGGTCTATCCAGCCTGCTTTGTTATAGAGCCCAGGATCATTAGCCAAGGGATGGCACCACCACAATGATCTAGGCCATTCTATATCAATCACTAATTTAAAAAAGAATGCCTTACATGTTCTGATAACAACCTGATATTATGGAGGCATTTTCATAAGTAAGATTCTCTCCTTCAGCTGACTTTAGCTTCTGTCAAGTCGGCATAAAACTAGCCTGAACACATCTGTTATATCAAGGAAATGGTTCTTATTGTTGTGATCAGCTAATAATTTCACTAATGCATGCAGTTTTGAGATCTGAGCAGCTAATAAAGAAGGCTAGTTATACTTCTGGGAAAAAATGTACAAAGCTTATAAAATCACATAGAAAAGGTTTTTACATCCACTCTTTCCTTGGCTTGAGGTGAGGCATGTGACAAAAACAATTTCAGGCCCCCAGGCTATTTCTCTTCCTGTCTGTACATCACCAAGTTAATACCACAGGGAAAAAAATTACCCAAACATATACTTTAAAACTTGATACAAAATATCAAGAGATAAAATGAAAATGGTGTTGATATCAATTCAGGACTAGTTTTTCAGTATGCTACTAGTTAAATTATAGGAGTTCTTTATATATTTACAAAAGAGGCCACATTCAGACATTCATTTTATGGCAGCAAAAATGAAATTGTTCTATTTTATGATTAAGTTTTTGTTATCAATTGTTACTGTATATAAGTGGTAAATTAAAGTTCATCATGGCCCACCTGCACCCAGGAGCTGGGCAGCACCACAGCCATCTGTGTACCTATCCTGCCAAGGGACATCTGCCTTGGCATCCTTATAGGGAGTCCCACATTTAGAGGGAGTCCCACTTTTAGAGGTGAGGCCACCATCCTTGTTCCTGTGACTGAGCAGACTGGTGCAACCAGGAACTCAGGGAACACCCGAGTGCAAGATTACTTGGGACATGGTCAGCCAGGGTCCCACCTGCACCCAGGAGCCAGACAGAGCAACCAAACTCTGTGCCAGAAGAGAGTCGGTGACCCAGTGGTGCTGAGACAGACTTGAAGGTACACAGGAGGGATAAGCACCAGCCAGAGACTAACACCAGAGATAGCCATATGGCAAAAGGCAAATGTTGGAATGTTATTAACAGAAATCAAGGCAATATGGCAATATCTGAACCCAATTCTCCCAAAACAGCAAGTCCTGGATACCCCAACACACCAGAAAAGCAAGATTTAGATTTAAAATCACAGCTTATGATGCAAATAGAGGGTTTCAAGAAGGAAACAAATAACTCCCTTAAAGAAATACAGGAGAACACAAGTAAACAGGGAGAAGCCCTTAAAGAACTACAGGAAAACACAAAAAAACAGGTGAAGGAATTGAACTAAACCACCCAGGATCTAAAAATGGAACAAGAAACAATAAAGAAATCACAAAGGGAAACAATTCTTGCCAGAGAAAACCTAGGGAAGAAGTCAGGAGTCATGGATGCAAACATCAACAACAGAATACAAAAGATAAAAGAGAGAATTTCAGATGCAAAAATACCATAGAAAGCATTGACACAACTGTCAAAGGAAATGCAAAATGCATAAAGCTCCTGACCCAAAACATACAGGAAATTCAGGACAAAATGAGAAGACCAAACTTAAGGATTATAGGTATAGAAGAGAGTGAAGATTTCCAGCTTAAAGGGCCAGTAAATGTCTTCAACAAAATTATAGAAGAAAACTTCCCTAACCTAAAGAAAGAGATGCCCATGAACATACAAGAAGCCTGCAGAACTCCAAATAGATTTGACCAGAAGAGAAATTCCTCCTGTCACATAATAATTAAAATGCCAAATTCACTAAATAAAGAAAGAATATTCAAAACAGTAAGGGAAAAATGTCAAGTAACATATAAAGGTAGACCTATAAGAATTACACCAGATTTCTCACTAAAGACTATCAAAGCCAGAAGATCCTGGTCTGAAGTCATACAGACCCTAAGGGAACAAAAACGCCAACTCAGGCTGCTGGTTCAACTTGTGGCTAGGATGCAGAAGAATGCAAATCGATCCATTCTTATCTCCTACTAAGCTCAAGTCCATGTGGATCAAGGACCTCCACATAAAACCAGACACACTGAAACTAATAGAAAAGAAACTGGGAAATAGCCTTGAGTGCATGGGCACAGGGGAAAATTTCCTGAACAGAACATTAATAGCTTATGCTCTAAGACCAAGAATTGAAAAATAGGACCTCAAAAAATTAAAAAGTTTCTGTAAGGCAAAGGACACTGTCAAAAGGACAAAATGGCAACCAACAAATTGGGGAAAGATCTTTACCAACCCTATTTCTGACAGAGGGCTTATATCCAATATATACAAGATCTCAAGAAGTTAGACTCCAGAAAGCCAAATAACCTTATTAAAAATGGGGTATAGAACTAAACAAAGAATTTTCACCTGAGGAATATTGAATGGCTAAGAAGCACCTAAAGAAATATTCAACATCCTTAGTCATCAGCGAATTGCAAATCAAAACAACCCTGAGATTTCACCTCACACCGGTCAGAATGGCTGCGATAAAAAAACTCAGGAGAGAGCAGGTGCTGAAGAGGTTGTGGAGAAAAAGAAACACTCCTCCACTGCTGGTGGGATTGCAAGCTGGTACAACAACTCTGGAAATCAGTCTGGCGGTTCCTCAGAAAACTGGGCATGATACTACCAGAAGACCCTGGTTATACAACTCCTGGGCATATTCCCAGAGGGTTTCCCAACATATAATAAGGACACATGGTCCACTATGTTCATAGCAGTCTTGTTTAAAATAGCCAGAAGCTGCAAATAACCCAGATGTCCCTCCATGGAGAAATGGACAGAGAAAATGTGGTATATTTACACAATGGAATACTACTCAGCTATTAAAAACAATGAATTTATGAAATTCTTAGGCAAATTGGTGGAACTGGGAAATATCCTAAGTGAATTAACCCAATCGCAAAAGAACACACGTGGTATGCACTCACTGGTAAGTGGATATTCGTCCAGAAGCTTGGAATACCCAAGAGAAAATTTTCATATCAAATGATGCCCAAAAGGAAGAACAAAGTATGGATACTCTGGTCCTTCTTAGAAGAGGGAACAAAATACTTACAGTAGGAGATACAGAGACAAAATGTGGAGCAGAGACCGAGGGAAAGATCATCCAGAGATTACCCCACCTACTGATCCATCCCATACAGATTTACAAAACCCAGAAACTATTATTGATGCCCATAAGTACTTGCTGACTGGAGCTGGATATAGCTGTCACCTGGGAGGCTCTGCTAATGCATGACAAATAGAGAGGGGGACACTCTCAGCCAGCCATTGAACTGAGCATAGGGTCCCCAATGGGGAATCTAGAGAAAGGACCCAAGGTGCTGAAGGTGTTTGCAGCGCCATAGGAGGAACAAAGATATGAGCCACCCAGTACTCCCAGAGCTCCGAGGGACAAAAACATCAATCAGATAGTACATGTGGTGTTACCCAAGGCTCCAGATGCATGGGCAGCAGAGGATGGCCTTGTTGTACATCAAAGGGAGGAGGGACTTCTGGTCCTGGAAAGGCTCAATGCAGTGTTGTAGGGTAATGCCATGACAGGGAAGTGGGAGGGGATTTATTGGGGAACCTGGGAAGCAGAAATGGCTTATGGGTCTTTCGGGAGGGGGGGAGGGAACCAGGAAAGGGGAAGTCATTTGAAATGTAAATAAAGAATATATCTAATAAAAAGGTTCATCATGGTATCACCAGATAATATCCAAGACATTCTTTCCCTGGAAATGTATTAGCCAAACTGGCCAGGAAATCAGGTAAGTGATTTTCATTTTCTTCATCAGATTTCAATCTTCTAGTCTTATCCGCAGCATAGTAGCATGCCACCTGCGGCAGACTCTCCCTACTCTGCTCCCACTTCCAGGGAACTAAGCAGATCCTCTCATGCAGTCTTGCGGCCTTGCTCCATTCTTCGGTTTCAGTCTCCAATACTGTGTAAGCACTTTCTCCTTCAAAACCTGAGGGTCACAGCGGCCAGGTAAGCAGTCAGGTGATCTTAAGTCTCTTTCCAGTTCTCCAGTTCCATTTCCACAGTCTCATTCCCAGCTTTGTAGCAAATGATCTGCATGGCCTGTCTTCTCTCTCTTATTTCATTCCGTATGGACTTCACAGATCTTCATAGCAGACCCAGCTTTCTTCCCTCTTGAAGGTCCTCTCAGCATCTCTTCCTTCTAGTGCAACCTCATTTCTGTTTGTAAGCTCCCAATACCTTGAAACAAGTCATACCTTGAAACCCCAGTGACCACATCTGACATAGACCTAGAAGTACACCCAATAAGGTAACCCACAGTCAAAACCTAAGATCCAGAGGGAGAGAGAGAGAGAAACAGAAACTAATGAATGAAAAACCCTACCCAATAAGAAGACTGAGACCAGATATAAACAAAACAGCTAAATTATAATTATTCTAAACACAGGTGCCTAGACACTAGCCACAGTAAATTATAATAATGTTAATATGTCTCCATTGGAGTCCAGAAGTCCCTGAGAAATGTAATAAAAATTAAGTATAATATCAGGACTTCAAAATAGCAATTGTGAATATGCTCATGGACCTTAATAAGGATAAGAATCTTAGAAAACACATACAAATCTGGAATGATATTAAAACTGTTCAAGGCGTAAGACTTGGAAGAAGTGAAAACCAAACCAAACCAAACCAAAACATGAAAATCCCTCAAACTGTAATAAAACTGGAAATGAAAAATTTAGGAGCTTGAACAGGCAATATTCACCACCTGAGTACAAGAGATGAAAAAAAGAATCTCAAGCATTGAAAACAAGATAGAAAAAAAATGGATGTCCTGGTTAAAAAAAAAGTTAAACCTAAAAACATCAATGCATAAAACATTGCAAGGACTCTGGAACACTGCAAAAAGACCAAATAGGAGAAGGGGAAGAAACTCAGGTCAGAAGTATAGATAATATTTTTACCAAATGACAGAGGAAAATTTTCCTAACCTAAAGAAGGAGATGCCCATCAAGGCACAAGAAGCATAAAAAACATGAGTGGACCTAACCAGAAAAGAAGTTACCCATGATAATAATAATCAAAATACTAAAAGTACAGAAAGAAAGAATACTAAAAGCTGCAAGGGGAAAAGACCAAGTAACATATAAAAGTAGAATTATTAGAAAATTACCTGGTTATTCAATGTATACTCTGACATTCATAAGGCAAAGGTCTGGGCTGATGCTGTTTAAACTCTAAAAGACCACAGATGCCAGCTTAGATGACTATGACCAGCAAAACTTTGTCACAATGAATGTATAAAGAAAAACATTTCACAGTAAAACTAGATTTAAGCAATATCTGTCAACAATTCCACCTCTACAGAAGGCAACAGAAGAAAAACTTCAATCTGGAGATATTAACCACATCCAAGGAAACACAAAGAATAATGTCAGACCAGCAAATCAAAAGAGAGCAAATACTTATACCACCACAACAAAATAACAGAAATCTACTCAGACTGTCCATTGATAACTCTCAACATCAATGGTCTCAAATTCCAGAACAGAGAGATATAGGGTAGAAGAATTGATTTGAAAACAGGATCCATTCTTCTGATGTATCCAGGAAAGATACCTTCATCTCAAGGATAGACATTAAGTCATGGTAAAAGAAATGAAAAGAGAAATTCCAAGAAAATGGACCTAAGAAGTAAGCTTGTGAGCAGTTGGAACCTCCAGGTGCAGGGTTAACCAAGCATAACATCGCTTGGGACTCAGCCAGCTTGTGTGCTCCCTGCACCCAAGAGCTGGGCAGTTTTGTGGTCATCTACGTGCCAGCTCTGCTGAGGGACATCAGCCCTGCAGAGGGACCCGCACTGGGAGAGAGCGCACCCGCACAGGGAGAGAGCACACCAGCCTCCCCTTGGCGACCTCTGCTCCAGGGATTGACTATGCTGAGCCTTCAGTGTGATCTGCGCCAAGAGGGTGCACATGGGCTCCACCATTTTGGTTCCAACAACAGAGCAGTTGGGACCTCCAGGCACAGGGATAACCAAGGATAACAATGCTTGGGACTCAGTCAGCTTGTGTGATCCCTGCACCCAAGAGCTGGGCAGTTCTGTGGTCACTTACGTGCCAACTCTGCTGTGGGACATCTGCCCTGCAGAGGGACTTGCACCTGGAGACAGCACACTGGGAGAGAGTGCAACAGCCTCCCCTTAGGCAACTCTGCTCCAGGGATTCACTACTCTGAGTCGCCAACCAGTGATAGCAGGACCAACTAACACCAGAGGTAACCAGATGGCAAAAGGCAAACATAGGAACTTTACTAACAGAAATCAAGGCAATATGGGACCATCTGAACCCAACTCTCCAAAAGCAGCAAGTGCTGGATAATCCACACCAGGCAAGTTCTGGATTTAAAATCACTTCTCATGAGGCTATTAGAGGATTTCAAGAAGGATGTAAATAAATCTCATAAAGAAATACAGGAGAACATGAATCAACGGGTAGAAGCACTTACAAAGGAAACACAAAAATCGCTTAAAGAAATGCAGGAGAATATGGGTCAACAGATGCAGGCCCATAAGGAAACAACACAAAAATCACTTAAAGAAATGAATCAACGGGTAGATGACCTTACAAAGGAAACACAAAAATTGCTTAAAGAAATGCAGGAGAATATGGATCAACAGATGGAAGCCCAAAAGAAGAAAACACAAAAATCACTTAAAGAAATACAGGAGAACATGGGCCAACAAGCAGAAATCCTGAAAGAGGAAATGCAAAAATACCTTAAAGAAATACAGGAAAATACAAAAAAGTGAAGGTTCTGAGCAAATCCATCCAGGATCTAAAAAAGAAGAAGAAACAACTAAGAAATCACAAAGGGAGACAACTTTGGAGATAGAAAACCTTGTGAAGAAATCAGGAGTCATAGATGCAAATATCAAAAATAAAATACAAGAGATGGAAGAAAGAATCTCAGGTGCTGAAGATACCATAGAAAGCATCGACTCAACAGTCAAAGAAAATGCAAAATGCAAAAAAACGTGTAACCCAAAACATCCAGGAAATCCAGGACACAATGAGAAGACCAAACCTAAGGATTATAGGTGTAGATGAGAGTGAAGATTTGCAACTTAAAGGGCCAGTAAATATCTTCAACAAAATTATGGAGGAAAACTTCCCTAACCTAAAGAGAGAGATGCTGATGAATGTACAAGAAGCCTACAGAACTCCAAACAGACTGGACCAGAACAGAAATACCTCCCGTCACATAAAAATCAAAACACCAAATGTACTAAACAAAGAAAGAATATTAAAAGCAGTAAGAGAAAAAGGCCAAGTAACATATAAAGGAAGACCTATCCAAATCACATCAAACTTCTCACAAGAGACTATGAAAGCCAGAAGATCCTGGGAAGATCTCATACAGACACTAAGAGAACATAAATGGCAACCTAGACTACTATACTCAGCAAAACTCTCAATCACCATAGATGGAGAGACCAAGACATTCCATGATAAGACTAAATATACACAATATCTTTCCACAAACCCAGCCCTGCAAAGGATAATAGGTAGAAACCGCCAATTCAAGGAGAGAAACTACACCCTGGAGAAAACGAGATAGTAACCTTCTTTCATCAAACCCAAAAGTAGAATACCCCTCAAACATAAAGATAGCGTCAAGAATAGCAGGTGGCATTAATCACTATTCCTTAATCTCTCTTAATATCAATGGTCTCAATTCCCCAATAAAAAGACATAAACTAACAGACTGGATAGGTAAACAGGACCCAGCTTTTTGCTGCATGCAGGAGACGCACCTCAGTGACAAAGACAAACACTACCTCAGAGTAAAAGGCTGGAAAACAATCTTACAAGCAAATGTTCCCAGGAAACGAGCCGGAATAGCCATGCTAATATCAGATAAAACTGACTTTCAACCTATAGTCATCAAAAAAGAAACAGAAGGACACTACATACTGGTTAAAAGAAAAATCCACCAAGAAGAACTCTCAATTCTGAATATTTTTGCTCCAAATGTAAGGGTACCCTCATTCATAAAAGAAACTTTACTAAAGCTCAAAGCACACATAGCACCTCACACAATAATAGTGGGTGACGTCAACACCCTGCTCTCTAAAATGAATCATTCAGGAAAGCAAAAACTAAACAGGGACATAGTGAAACTAATTGAAGCCTTGGACCAAATGGAACTAACAGATATATATATAGATATATAACAGATATATACAACTTTCATCCTAAAGCAAAAGAATATACCTTCTTCTCAGCACCTCATGGTACCTTCTCGAAAATCAACCATATAATTTGTCACAAAACAGACCTCAACAGACATAAGAATATTGAACTAATCCTATGCCTCCTATTGGATTACCACAGACTAAGACTGGTCTTCATTAACAACAAAAACAACAGAAAGTCCACATACATGTGGAAGCTGAACAATGCTCTACTCAATGATAGCTTGATCAAGGAGGAAATAAAAAAGAAATCAAGGACTTATAAATTTAATGAAAATGAAGGCACAACATACTCTAATTTATGGGACACAATGAAAGCGGTGTTAAGAGGAAAATTCATAGCCCTGGGTGCCTCCAAAAAGAAATGGGAGAGAGCATATACTAGCAACTTAATGGCACACCTGAAAGCCCTGGAACAAAAAGAAGCAAATACACCAAAGAGGAATAGAAGTCAGGAAATCATCAAACTCAGGGCTCATATCAATCAAGTAGAAACAAATAAAACCATACAAAGAATCAACAAAACTAGGAGTTGGTTCTTTGAAAAAGTCAACAAGATGGATAAGCCCTTAGCCAGACTAGCCAGAGGGCACAGAGACCGTATCCAAATTAAGAAAATCAGAAAGGAAAAGGGAGATAGAACAGAAACTGAGGAAATTAAAAAAGTCACCAGATCCTACTACAAAAGCCTGTATTCAACACAACTCAAAAATCTGGAGGAAATGGACAATTTCCTAGGCAGATACCAAATACCAAAATAGACCATTTAAACCATCCTATAACCCCTGAAGAAATAGAAGTGGTCATTGGAAGTCTTCCAACCAAAAAAAGCACACGTCTAGATTGTTTTAGTACAGAATTTATCAGACCTTCAAAGAAGATCTAACACCAATGCTCTTCAAACTATTCCACAAAATAGAAACAGAAGGAACACTACCCAACTCATTCTGTGAAGCCACAATTACACTGATACCAAAATCACACAAAGGTCCAACAAGAAAGAGAATCTCAGGCCAATTTCTCTTTTGAATATCGATGCAAAAATACTCAATAAAATCCTTGCCAACTGAATCCAAGAACACGTCAAAATGATCATTCACCACGATCAAGTAGGCTTCATCCCAGGGATGCAGGGATGGTTCAATATAAGGAAGTCCATCAATGTAATCCACTACATAAACGATCTCAAAGAAACATAACCACATGGTCATTTCATTAGATGCTGAAAAAGCATTTGGCAAAATTCAGCATCCTTTCATGCTAAAGGTCTTGGAAAGATCAGGAATTCGAAGTCCATATCTAAACATAGTAAAAGCAATTTATAGCAAACCGGTATCCAACCTCAATCTAAATGGAGAGAAACTTGAAGCAATCCCACTAAAATCAGGGATTAGACAAGGCTGCCCTCTCTCTCTCTCTCCATATCTTTTCAATATAGTACTTGAAGTTCTAGCCAGAGCAATTAGAAAACAAAATGAGGGCAAAGGGAAACAAATTGGAAAGGAAGAAGTCAAACTATCACTATTTGCTGATGACATGATAGTATACTTAAGCGACCCAAAGAACTCCACTAGAGAATGCCCACAGCTGATAAACAACTTCAGCAAAATGGCCGGATATAAAATCAACTCAAGCAATTCAGTAGCCTTCCTATACTCAAAGCATCAGCAGGCTGAGAAAGAAATAAGAGAAATGATACCCTTCATGTTAGTCACAAACAATATAAAGTATCTTGGTGTGACTCTAACCAAACAAGTGAAAGATCTGTATGACAAGAACTTCAAGTCTCTGAAGAAAGAAATTGAAGAAGACCTCAGAAGAGGGAAAAATCTGCCATGCTCATGGATTGGCAGGATTAATATAGTAAAAATGACCATCTTGCCAAAAGCAATATACAGAATCAATGCAATCCCCATCAAAATCCCAATGCAATTCTTTATAGAGTTAGAAAGAGCAATTCAAAAATTCATCTGGAATAACAGAAAACCCAGGATAGCTAAAACTATTCTCAAGAGTAAAAAAACTTCTGGGGGAATCAGTACCCCAGACCTCAAGCTGTGCTACAGAGCAATAGTGTTAAAAACTGCATGGTATTGGTACAGTGACAGGCATGTAGATCAATGGAACAGAATTGAAGACCCAGAAATGAATCCACACTCCTATGGTCACTTGATCTTTGACAAAGGAGCTAAAACCATTCTGTGGAAAAGATAGCCTTTTCAACAAATGGTGCTGGTTCAACATGGAGAAGAATACAAATCGATCCATTCCTTTCTCCTTGCACTAAGCTCAATTCCAAGTGGATCAAAACCAGACACACTAAAACTAATAGAAAGGAAACTAGAGAAGAACCTTGAACATATGGGCACAGGGGAAATTTTCCTGAACAGAACACCAACAGCTTATGCTGTAAAATCAAGAATTGACAAATGGACCTCATAAAATTTTCAAATTTTGTGTAAGGCAAAAGACACTGTCAAAAGGACAACACGGCAACCAACAAACTGGAAAAAGATCTTTACCAACCCTACATCCGACAGAGGGCTAATATCCAATATGTACAAAGAACTCAAGAAGTTAGACTCCAGAGAGCCAAATAACCCTATTAAAAATGGGATACAGAGCTAAACAAAGGGTTCTCACCTGAAGAATATCTAATGGCTGAGAAGCACCTAAAGAAATGTTCAACATTCTTAGTCATTAGGGAAATGCAAATCAAAATAACCCAGAATCTCGGAATACCCAAGACACAATTCACATATCAATAGATTTCCAAGAAGATGGAAAGTGAGAACCCTGGTCCTGGAATGACTGGATGTAGGGGAATTCCAGGACAGAGAAGTGAGAGGGGGTTGAATGGGGAATAGGAGGAGGGAAGGGGAGTTATCGAACTTTCGGGGAGGGAGGAAACACGAAAGGGGAAATCATTTGCAATGTAAATAAAAAAAAATATAGAAAATTTTAAAAAAAAAGAAAGTGTCATCCTGAGCGAGGTAACCCAATCACAAAAGAATGCACATGGTTTGCACTCACTGATAAGTGAATGTTAGTCCTAAAGCTCAAAATAAACAAGTTACAATTCACAGACCACAGGAAGCTCAAGAAGGTGGAAGACTGAAGTGGGGGTGCTTCTGTTTCTCTGAGAAAGAGAACAATACACTTGCAGGGGTAATAATGGAGGCAAAGTGTGGGGCAGGGAGTGAAGTAAAGGCCACCCAGAGACTACCCTATCTGGGAATTCACCCTATAAACAGTCACCAAACCCTAACACTACTATGGACAATAAGAAGCGCATATCAAAAGGAGCATGCCATGGTTGTCTTCGGAGGGGCCCTGCCAGAGCCTTATACATACAGAGGCAGATGCTAGTAGCCACTCATTGGTCTGGGAGTGGCGTCCCCAATGGAGGAGTTGGAAGGTGGTCCGGAGGAGCTGAATGGGTTTACAGCCCCCACGGGAAGAACAATGATGTTGACCATCCAGACACCCCAGGACTCCCAGGGACTAAACTAGCAACCAAGGGGTACATATGGTTCCAGCCAAAAATGTGGCAGAGGATGTCTTGTCGGTCATCAGTGGGAGGAGTGGTCCTTGGTCAGGTGAAAGCTAAATAGATGCCCCAATAAGGGGAAATCGGGGGGGGGAGTGTTTCGGGGAGAGGGGCATACACTTGGAAGCAGGGAGTGGGAGAAGGGGTAAGGAGGTTTGGGGGAGGGGGGAAACTGGGAAAGGTTTTACCACTTAAATGAAGATTATATTCAACATATATATATACAGGATAATAATTGAGTCATAAACATGGAGAAATCAAGGTGAAAACAACCTGGAAACTTCACCTCTGCTGATTAGCTTTCATAGTGATGAAAGCATTATTCTTCCTACCATAGAATTGCTATCATCAATCTCACCTAACTGTGAACATTGTGATTTGTTATAAAAATTGACCTTCCAAGATATGACTACTGGAAGAGTAGTGGCATGAGAGTAAACAACCTCTTTCTTATAGGGCTTAATGCCCAATCCACAAAAACCCATACTGTTTTTTTGTACTATTAATGGAACCCAAAACTCATGGCTAGACAGATAGTTCATAGGCCCTTGGGAGGTGAAACTATGATTATCA
Source organism: Tokudaia tokunoshimensis (assembly GCA_036184795.1). NCBI lineage: Eukaryota > Metazoa > Chordata > Mammalia > Rodentia > Muridae > Tokudaia > Tokudaia tokunoshimensis. The sequence goes on from BTHU01000008.1 coordinate 3,506,501, forward strand.
CTTTGCTAAATGGACACAGTATTAAAATGACCCCTAATCACTTATTGTAATATCCTTATATTAGTGCAACTCTCAATTCTCATTGGAGAAGCTACTTCATTAACATTAGCATACTGACCCCCAGGTGGACAATAAGAATCATCCCTATAAGGCTCATGGATCTTTCCCCAAGAAGAGGGAACAAAAGAATGTAAGATCTCGAGGTGGAAGATGACCTCAAAGAGACAGTGCTTTACAGACATGTAAAGGAAGGTTGTATATATGAACTCACAGTTATTTTGACAGCATGTACAAGATGTTAGCAAGTTCAAGTCAAACCTTCCCAACATGGAGGAAGGTTGACACAAACTTTGACCTGTATAAGTAGTACTACTATTACTAGTTAGTAGCTTTTGGGAGAGGAAGAATCAGTTTTCTTTGATGGTGTGTACCTGTGTTAAGTCAGTGAAGTCTGAAGTCTGAAGTCACAATTCAACGATGGTCTTATAAACAAAAAGACTTGGGTAACAAAAACTAGACTCATTGTGTTTAAAAACAAAGTAAAACAAAACAAAAACATCAAGATAGATCAGTGGGGAGCTGGGGGTAAATCTGGGAGTCCCTTGGATAAGTAGTGAATATGATAAAAAATACATTACATGAAATTCTTTTTTTAAAAAAGTCCTGTTTTTTTGTTTGTTTGTTTTGTTTTGCTTTGTTTTGTGTTCGTGAGCTCTATACAAGTAAAGGTCATCTGAGAATATCTCAATTGAAAAAAATGCCTCTATAAGATTAGGCTTTAAACAATCCTCTGGGAAATTTTCTTAATTAATGATTTACATCTGAATGCCCAGCTTCTGTGGTTGGTGACCCCAGTAGATACATGATTCTATAGTATATTAGAAAGCAAATGTATGTGAGCAGGAATAAGCAAATAAGCACTTTTCTACCATTGCCTGTGCTCTCAGTTCCTAAATCCAGGTTCCTGACTTGAGTTCTTGCATTGGCTTTGCTAATGAACTTGTTCAGAATATGTAAACCAAATAAACCATTTTCTTCCCAAATTGCTTTTGGTCATGGTATTTATTATAGCAATGTAAGGAAAACTGAAACAAAGAGTTAATAAAATCATTATTTAAAAGGAAAGAAAATGCCCCACTGACATGACCACAGACTATCTGTTGGAGGTAATCCACTAGTTGTGATGTCTCTCAAGTAAATCTTGGCTGTAACATATTGACAACTGAAGCCAACTAGGAAAGAGTAGAATTTTGAAGGAAGGCAATTTATTTCCTCACAAGACAGCCCATGCTGTGGGTTGCCCTGGTACTATTTGTATTCTGCTATTAATTCTGCTTCCTCATGAAGGTTTGCTTCAGAGGAGGAATAGATTGCATACTTAGGTGATTTCGTGTGAACCTTATCTCCATTCTTACTGATCAAATAAAGGCTAGAGCCTGTGATTGGATAGTGGATGGGAAAAGTGGGACTAGAGGTCTTAGAGAGTGAGGACAGGTGGGAAAAGGAGGAGAGGAGAAGATTAGAAGGATGGAGGAAGATTAGTTGGAAGCCAATATGGAGCAGGACCATGTGGTCAGGAAAAATTGCAAGTAGCAAAGGGTCTCATAGATGGGGAATAAGTTAGAATAGGGGTAGATCTGTCCAATCAAGGCATATAGCATATAAATATAATAACTGGCTTGTGTTTTTATACAGGCTTATTAGGGTTGGAAATTACTACATTGCTGTATATTTTTCTGTCTTTTTCACAAATAGATTCTCTACAACGAAATGTTATTGGACAGGTGTTAACAAATATCAAGTAACTGCAGGATATATCTGATACCTGATGGTAATCATGGCAGATTTGTGTCCTATTCTACACTTTGGCAGCTTATTCTGAGATGACAACTCAAACTAATGTTTCTTCAAGTGTGGTTTACTCTATTCCTCTTTTTCACAATTAAAGTGTTTATTAAGAAAATAAATCTCATGTGATACCAGCAATTTCTTATTGGTCATATTGATTATATTGATTAATAGCAATATGTGACAGGTCTCATGTGATGACAAATATTACTCAGAATTCAGAGTTATGATGATTTTTCAAATATTAAAACTAGGGGAGATTTGCTAAGGAGATATAACTGAAACTCATACCCAGAACCTCAAAGAAAACATATGGTTCCCAGGGATAGGTCCAGAGAGGATGGATATTTAGGACAAGCAGTCAATAAGATAAATGACTCATTTGTAGTACTGTGCATTAATGGACCACTATGGAAGAACATAGACGGTCCAGCTGAGCTTTGACTGAAACCACAAAAGACTAAAAATGTTGGTGCCTATGATGCACTTGGCTAATGATGTTGGCTTGTTCCTCCAACAACTGTGAACCCCCTCCTAGAATATGGCCACTTTGTGATGCTGGGGCCCAGGCTTTACCTAGGGTGACTCTAAGGAGAATGAAAAATGTAATGACTGTAAAGCACACCCAAATGTATTGTTGTATTTGCATTTACAATGTCACACACTACTAGAGGATTAGGAAAAGACCTCTGTTACTAATGGAGGACTCAATCTAGCTTCACTGACTCTTGAACAGGCATCTGAAATTTCTGTAGAATCTGTTTAGGCTGCTATTTTGGGTCCCATTCAGTTAACTGCCTAAGTGCAGCATGCTTGGATTTACTTTTATATCACAACACTCCTAGATGTCAGTTTCTCATCTTGGGTGCTCCTAGCTTTGATAAGTTCTTCTGTGTTCATTTCTTTGGGAAGAGGATGACCAAAACATCATGCCTTAGATATGATTTAGAAGCTAGGTGAATGGTTTGCAGTTAAATGTCTTTTAAATTTAATTCTTATTAAAGTTAATAAACCCATATGTACTTATCCAGTGTTTTGTAGATAATATGTTGCAGGAAGGAAGACAGATACTGAGAAATTTAAGTTTGATTAACCCATAGCTTTTGCTTTTTGGCTAATGCCACATTAAAAAAACGTTGCTTACCTTTTATGGTTTTCATTATTTTTTTTTAGTTTGTAACAGTAAATTAAAAAAGTTATATCTGTCTCAGAGGACAATGTGAGAACTTCTATAAATTTTAGTTCAGTGTTTCAGAGAAAGAGAGAGAGAGCTCATTAAAACTTCTGTCCAGGAAACAAATAATAAATCAATGAGGAATGAAACAAGGTGTGAGAGAATCTTTGCCAGCTAGCTATACATCTGATAGAGGATTTATTGATATCATAAATTTCCAAATAATTTGAAAAGGTAAAAAACATGAAACAATGACCCAATTACAAAACTTTCCCGTGGATATAAGCAAAACTCTAAAATTAAGAAATAAAAATAGCTAAGAACTATATCAAAAAGTTTTTATCGTCCCTATAAGACAGTGCAATTGAAACAATTTTGCTATTTTACCTTACCTCATTCAGAGTGGCAAAGATCAGTTGTCAACATGTTACAGCCCAGAGTGAGTTCTGGCACAAGAAACTCTTTGTGGCTTCTTACATTTTGTGACTTGGGTAGATCTTTTGGGAGAAGGACATCAGAAACTGCATTTAATAAGAATACTTTGTGGGTTCAGGCATGTTGCTGCACATCTTTAATACTAATACTCTGGAAGCAGAATCAGGCTAACTTCTGTGTATTACTGTGTTTTCTGTGCCAGCCTGTTCTATGAATTGCAGGACATCCAGAGAGAGCTATATATAGAAAAACCTGCCTCAACAAACAAACAAAAAAATAACTGTAGTGGTTTTGGCCTAATGCTGTTTGCATCCTGATGTTAATTTGGGACCCCAAAATTGGTTACATAAAAGAGTTCTCTTGTCCCCACCATAAGACAAGGAGGGATTCTGCCCACAGTTGTTTCTGATTGGTAAATAAAGATGCTGGCAGCTAAAGGCTGGGCAGGGCAGACAAAGGTGGAACTTTTAGGATTCCTGGGCTTGGGACAAAAGAGGAGGAAGGAGAAAAAGATCCACTATGGCAGATGCAAGGTGCAGGACAGAGAGTCATGACAGCCAAGTGAAGGAGCAGGGAGTCGGGGAAGTGTGGCCGAAAGCAGTCAAGATAAGACAGAATTAGTAAGTATTAATAAAAGATTAATCTTGTGGAGGTTAATCATTGGGCCAGCATTTGTGCTGCCTAAGGCACATCAAAATATGAATCTGTGTGTAAGTGTCTTTCATTTGGAAACCCAGAAGTTTGGGACAGGTAGTGTAAAACCCACTGCTGGGATTCACTAAATAGTTAATTGAACACAAACAAAAACAAAAACAAGCAAAAGAAAAGAAAAAAATGAGAACACTGTGCCCAAAATTGTGAATATGGTTAAAATAACTACAAAAGGCAACGAAGTTTACATTAAGAAAGCATTTGTAGAAGGACCTAACCAAGGGTTATTTATACTGTTTATTAACTATTTTGTAACAAACGCTGCTACTCAAAATATATAAAATGAACATATAGAAAGAAAGATAACTGAGAATATAAGAGTACTTGTTGTTTTTTCTGAGTATCCACATTAGGTTCCCACATTCACATGGTAATCTACAATCATTGGTAATTCTATTCCCAAGGGTTCTTCTCCTGGTCTTCAGAGGCATGATGCAAGAGCTGTGCAGAAAAAAAAAACCCTCATACTGTAGTGGTTTGAATAAAAGTGACCCCGTAGGTTCATAGGGAGTGACACTATTTAAAAAAAAAATCAGTATGCATAGCCTTGTTGAATATGTGTGGCCTTGTTCAAGGAAGTATACCTCTGAGAGTAGCTTTTAGAGTTTCAGAAGCCCAAATCTGGCCCAGATGCTCTTGCTCTGTCTATTTCTGCTGCCTGCCAATCTAAATGTAGAACTCTTAGCTCTTTCTCTAGCAACATGTTTACCTAGGCACCCATGTTTCTTACTATGATAATAATGGACTAAACCTCTGAAACTGTAAGCCAACCCCAAATAAATGTTTTCCTTTATAAGAGTTGCCATGATCATGGTGTCTCCTCATAGCAGTAGAAACCCTACTGAATTTAAAAATTAATGATATTATGCATTTTCTGATGATAACTCACTACTTTACTAGGTTTCTCCAATATAGTATTTCAACACTGGATAAATTGATGACACAATCTCCTCATACTATGGTTAAAAGGAGGGAATTTACTGTGGATAATGAGGAATATAAGGCATTCCAGGGTGGCATCTTGAAGAGTCCAGAGCAGAGATAATAGTAGATTGAACATGGAGAGCAAACAGGACCTGGCCATTAAAAAGAAGCATGGGTACAGCAAAGAGTTGGCGAAAAGGAGAGGGAAGGGATACAAAGTATGAGAGCAAGAAGGAGGGAGGTTAAGAGAGATCATAGACTAAATATCAGGGTTATATGGAGAATGAGTAGCTTGTGGCAAAGAGGCCTGTGATCTACAGGGAGTTTGGAGTAGAGGAGTACTTAAGAAATATTAGGATAATATCATGACTTTGAAATATGCAACAGATACTTGTAATAATGAGGAACCTTGGAGGCCCGTATGCCCTTTCATGTTCTAATAGGCATGACAGATAGCTATTTGACCCTTATTTATGAATTCTTTTGATAGGGGCAAGCAGGCTTCACAACTTCTTTTTTGATAGGGGGAAACTGACTTCACAAGTTCTCCAGAAATGCAAACTTTTAGCTAGCAACCAGATATACTCCAATGGTCCAGGACTATTTTGAAGGATTGGAGTTACCTTTTGACATAAGTATGATATCAAATTTTGAAAATATTACTCTGAATTCTCAATACTATTTTTAGAAAAAAAGTAGAAGCAAATTTATTTTTTATAAACATTCACATTTTATAGAATGTCCAATAAATATGTGAGTATATATCTTATTGTGACAGTCTTCTAACAAACTTCTTTCAAAAATTGTGTTATAATAACCCAACTATCAACAGAGAAAGCACAAAAGCCCTCTTCTTAACCCAGGAAATCTAAATGTAATAATGCCAAGATAAGTTTTAGCATTATTCCTTTCCTATTTATAACTTATTGAGTTAGGTGTGGTGGTTCACTTTTGTAATACCTGCACTCGGGAGGCAGAAGCAGGAAAATCTCTGTGTTTAAGACCATAGTCTACATTGTGAGTTCCAGGAGAATCAAGGCTACATAGAGAGACTGTCTCAATGAGATAAAATAGAGTAGATTAAAACAAGATAAATTTATATTTATTTACTATTTCTACATTGTAATTCAACCTATTAACCCATAATAGGAAAGATATATGATCCCTATTTCCATCCCCCTGGGGAACATATTCTTTTGTCAGTTACTCCAATTTTAAGTTCTCTCTTGCACTCTGGTCTCAGTTCTGGGTCACCTCATATAAAATTTTTCATACTAATTTTAAAATTGTGCCTCATTACACACTCATTTGTTACAATGGATTCTTTTCATAAACATTCTGTCTTGTTCACAAGTCTCCTACTGGTCTTTCTACTTCTTGTTTCACTTGTTATATGTTAGAAAAAATCTATTTGTCAGATGAACCAATTTATCTTATGACATTGAAGGTGCTCAGAAAAAAAATATTTGTCTAAAGATTCAACTAGCAGTATAGAACACCTTAAAACTACTCCATGCTTTCCTCAAGATCAGCAGAAATCCAGATGAGGAAGACAGCATTTAGAGGTGATGGATATAGAAACAATCTACCTATATAATTTTTTTTATTTATAAGAATTATCATTTCTACTTTTTTGATAAAAATTTTGCAACCTGAAACAATTTGGATGGGGCAGGGTTTATTTCAGCTTATATATTTTTTTATTTTTTACTTTATTAGATATTTGTTTTATTTATATTCCAAATGGTATCCCCTTTCCTCACTCCCCCTCCAAAAACACCTTATCCCATCCTCCCTCCCCTTGCTTACTACCCCCCTCCCACTTTCCTGACCTGTTTTTCTCCTACCCTGGGGCATCGAGCCTTCACAGGACCAATGTCCTCTCCTCTCATTAATGTCTGAAAAGGCCATCCTTTGCTACATATGTAGCTGGAGCCATGGGTCCCTCCATGCGTACTCTTTGATTGGTGGTATATTCCCTGGGAACTCTGGGGGTACTGGTTGGTGCATATTATTGTTTGTTTCTCTTATGGGGCTGCAAACCTCTTCAGCACCTTAGGTCCTTTCTCTAGCTCCTCCATTGAGGACCCTATGCTCAGTTTATTGGTTGGCTGTGAGCCATAGGTAATGTGATTCCCCCTTCTAAGAAGGGTCAAAGTATCCACACTTTGGTCATCCTTCTTTTTTTTTCAATTAGATATTTGCCTTATTTACATTTCTAATGGTATCCCCTTTCCTCCTTACCCCCTCCAAAAACCACCAATACCATCCCCCCTCCCCCTGCTTACCACACCCCACCCACTTTCCTGATCTGGTATTACCCTACACTGGAGCATTGAGCCTTCATAGGACCAATGGCCTCTCCTCTCATTGATTTCTGAAAAGGTCATTGTCAGCTACATAGGTATCGGGAAACATGGGTCCTTCTATGTGTACTCTTTGATTGATGGTTTAGTCCCTAGGAGCTCTGAAGGTACTGTTTGGTACATATTATTGTTCCTTCTGTGGGCCTACAAACCTATTCAGCTCCTTGGGTTCTTTCTCTAGCTCCTCCATTGGGAATCCTATGCTCAGTCTATTGGTTGACTGTGAGCCATGGGTATTTTGATGCCCCTTCTAAGAAGGATCAAAGTATCCACACTTTGGTCTTCCTTCTCCTTGAGCTTCATGTGGTCTGTGAGTTGTATCTTGGGCACTCTGAGCTTTTGGGTTAATATACACTTATCAGCAAGTACATACCATGGGTGTTCTATTGTGATTGTGTTACCTCACTCAGGATGAGAGATTCTAGTTCCATCCATTTTTCTAAGAATTTTATAAATTCATTGTTTTTAATAGCTGAGTATTAGTAATAGCTTTAATACTCCATTGTATAAATGTATCACATTTTTTCTTTATCTATTCCTCTGTTGAAGGACATCTGGGTTGTTTCCAGCTTCTGGCTATTATAAATAAGGCTGCTATGAACATAGTGGACCATGTGTCCTTATTGCCTGTTGGAGCATCTTCTGGGTATATGTCCAACAGTAGTGTAGCTGGGTTCCTAGGTAGTACTATGTCCACTTTTCTAAGGAACCAACAAACTGATTTCCAGAGTGGTTTTACCAGCTTGCAATCCCACCAGCAAAGGAGGAGTGCTCCTCTTTCTCCACATCCTCTCCAGCATCTTCTGTCCCCTGAGTTTTTGATCTTAGCCATTCTGACTGGTGTGAGGTGAAATCTCAGGGTTGTTTTGATTTGCATTTCCCTGATGAATAAGGATGTTGAATATTTCTTTAGGTGTTTCTCGGCCATCTGGTATTCCTCAGTTGAGAATTCTTTGTTTAGCTCTGTACCTCATTTTTTAATGCAGTTATTTGGCTCTTTGGAGTGTAACTTCTTGAGGTCTTTGTAGATATTATATATTAGCCTTCTATCAGATGTAAGATTGGTAAAGGTCTTTTCCTAATCTCTAGGTTGCCATTTTGTCCTATTAAGTGTCCTTTGCCTTACAGAAGATTAGCAATTTTATGAGGTCCCATTTGTCAATTCTTGATCTTAGAGCATAAGCTATTGATGTTCTGTTCAGGAAATTTTTATCCTGTGCTCATGTGCTGCAGGTTCTTCCCTGCTTTGTCTTCTATTAGATTCAGTGTATCTGGTTTTATGTGGAGGTCATTGATCCACTTTGCACAGGGAGATAAAAATAGATCAATTTGCATCCTTCTACATGCTGACTGCGAGTTGAACCAGCACCACTTGTTGAAAATGCTTTCTTTTTTTCCACTGGATGGTTTTACCTACTTTGTCATTTGTCATTGGAGTGTGCATTCATTTCTGAGACTTCAATTCTATTCCATTGATCTACCTGTCTGTCATTGTATCAACACCATGCAGCTTTTATCACTATTGCTCTGTAGTATAGCTTTAGGTCAAGGATGGTGATTTTTGCCAGAGGTTCATTTATTGTTGAGAATAGTTTTCTCTATCTTGGGTTTTTTATTATTCCAGATAAATTTGGAAATTTGTCTTTCTAACTGTATGAAGAATTGAATTGGAGTTTTCATGGGGATTGTATTGAATCTGTAGATTGCTTAAGGAAGATGGCCATTTTTACTATGTTAAGCCTGCCAATCCATGAGAATGGGAGATCTTTACATCTTCTGAGATCTTCAATTTCTTTCCTCAGAGTCTTGAAGTTCTTGTCATACAGATCTTTCACTTGCTTGGTTACATTCACACCAAGTTATTTTATATTATTTGATGGTATTGTGAAGGGTGTTGTTTCCCTAATTTCATTCTCAGCCTCTTTATCCCTTGAGTATAGGAAGGGTACTGATTTGAGTTAATTTTATGTCTAGCCAGTTTTCTGAAGTTGTTTATCAGGTTTAGGAGTTCTCTAGTGGAATTTTTGGGGTCATTTAAGTATACTATCATATCATCAGCAAGTAGTGATACTTTGACTTCTTCTTTTCCAATTTGTATCACTTTGAACTCCTTTGTTGTCTAATTGCTCTGGGTAGGACTTTGAGCACTATATTGAACAGGTAGTGAAAGAGTGGACAGCCTTGTATAGTCCCTGATTTTAATGGGATTGCTTCAAGTTTCTTCATTTTGTTTTATGTTTGTTACTGGTTCTATGTATACTGCTTTTAATATGCTTAGGTATGGGCCTTGAATTCCTGATCTTTCCAAGACTTTTATCATGAAGAGGTATTGGATTTTGTCAAATACTTTCTCAGCATATAATGAAATGATCATTTTTTTTCTTATTTGAGTTTGTTTATATAGTGGATGACATTGATGGATTTCCATATATTGAACCATCCCTGCATCCCTGGGATGAAGCCTACTTGATCATGGTGGATGAATATTTTGGTGTGTTCTTCGATTCAGTGGGCAAGAATTTTATTGAGTATTTTTTATTGATATTCATAATGGAAATTGTTCTAAAGTTCTTTTTCTTGGATGGGCCTTTGTGTGGTTTAGGTATCAGGGTAATTGTGGCTTCACAGGATGAATTGAATAGTGTTCCTTCTGTTTCTATTTTATTGAATAGTTTGAAGAGTGTTGGTATTAGGTCTTCTTTGAAGGTCTGAAAGAACTCTGCACTATACCCATCTGATCCTGGGCTTTTTTTTGGTTGGGAGACTATTAACGAATGCTTTTATTTTCTTAGGGGTTATGGGATTGTTTAGATCACTTGTGTTATCCTGATTTAACTTTGGTACCTGGTACCTGTTAGAAAAACTGTCCATTTTATCAAGATTTTCCAGTTTTGTTGAGTATAAGCTTTTGCAGTAAGATCTGATGGTTTTTTGGATTTCCTCAGTATCTGTTGTTATGTCTCCCTTTTCATTTCTGATTTTGTTGATTTGGATATTCTCTTTGTGTCTTCTGGTTAGTTTGGCTAAGATTTTATCAATTTTGTTGTTTTTTTTCAAAGAACCAGCTCCTGGTTTGGTTGACTCTTTGTTGAGTTCAGCCCTGATTTTGATTATTTCCTGCCATCTACTCCTTTAGGGTGTATTTGCTTCTTTTTGTTCTACAACCTTCAAACTGCTACTGTTCTTTCCTGTTTCTTTGGAGGTACTTAGAGCTATGGGTTTTCCTCTTAGCACTACTTTCATTGTGTCCTATAAATTTAGATATAGTGTGCCTTCATTGTCTTTAAATTCTAAAAAGTTTTTAATTTCTTTTCTTATTTCTTCCTTGACCAAGTTATCATTGGGTGGGATGTTGTACAGTTTCCATTTGTATGTAGGCTTTCAGTTGTTTTTGTTGTTATTGAAGACCAGCCTTAGTCCTTGGTGATCTGATGGGGTTCAGGGGATTATTTCAATCTTCTTATATCTGTTGAGGTCTGTTTTGTGACCGAGTATAAGGTCAATTTTGGAAAAGGTACCATGAGGTGCTTAGAAGTTATATTCTTTTGTTTTAGGATAAAATGTTCTACAGATATCTATTCGATCTCTTTGGTTCATAACTTCTGTTAGTTTCACTGTTACTCTGTTTAGTTTCTGTTTCCATGATCTGTCCATTGATGAGAGTGGGGTGTTGAAGTCTCCCACTGTTATTGTGTGAGGTGCAACGTGTGCTTTGAGTTTTAGTAAAGTTTCTTTTATAAATGTGGATGCTCTTGCATTTGGAGCATAGATGCTGAAAATTGAGAGTTCATCATGGTAAATTTTTCCTTTGGTGAGTATGAAGTGTGCTTCCTTATCCTTTTTGATTACTTTAGGTTGAAAGTCACCTTTATCAGATATTAGAATGGCTATACCAGCTTGTTTCTTGGGACCATTTGCTTGGAAAATTGTTTTGAAGCCTTTTACTCTGAGGTAGTGTCATCTTTGTGCCTGAGGTGAGTATCCTGTTTGCAGCAAACTGTTGGGTCCTGTTTACACATCCAGTCTGTTAGTCTATGTCATTTCATTGGAAAATTGAATCCACTGATAATAAGAGATAAGGAAAAGTGACTGTTGATTCCTGTTATTTTTGTTATTAGAGGTGGAGTCATGTTTATGTGGCTCTCTTTTTGGTCTGTTAAAAGATTTTTTTCTTGGTTTTTCTTGCGTCTAGTTTCCCTCCTTTGGTTGGTGTTTTCCATTCATTATCCTTTGAAGGGCTGGATTTGTGGACAGATATTGTGTAAATTTGTTTTTGTCATGGAATACCATTGTTTCTACATCTACAGTAATTTAGAGTTTTGCTGGGTATAGTACCCTGGGTTGACATTTGTGTTCCCTTAGGGTCTGTATGACATCTGTCCAGGATCTTCTGACTTTCATAGTCTATGGTGAGAATTGGGGTGTAATTCTGATAGGTCTACCTTTATATGTTACTTGATCTTTTTCCCTTACTGCTTTTAATATTCTTTTATTGTTTAGTGCATTTGGTGTTTTAATTGTTATGTGGCAGAAGGAATATTTTTTCTGGTCCAATCTATTTGGAGTTATGTAGGCCTCTTGTATGTTCATGGGCATCTCTTTCTTTATGTTAGGGAAGTTTTCTCCTATAATTTTGTTGAAGACATTTACTGACCCTTTATGCTGGAAATCTTCACTCTCTTCTATACCTATAATCTTTAGGTTTGGTCTTCTCATTATGTCCTGGATTCCCTGGATTTTTTGGGTTAGGAACTTTTTGCATTTTGCATTTTATTTGACTGTTGTGTTAATGTTTTCTATGATATCTTCTTCACCTGAGATTCTCTCTTCTATCTATTGTATTCTGCTGCTGATGCTTGCATCCATGAATCCTGATTTCTATCCTAGGTTTTCTATTTCCAAAGTTGTTTCCCTTTTTAATTTCTTTATTATTTCTACTTCCATTTTTAGATCCCAGATGGTTTTGTTCAATTCCTTCACCTGTTTGATTGTGTTTTCCTGTATTTCTTTAAGGGAGTTATTTATCTCCTTCTTGAGGTCCTCTATCAGCATCATGACCTGTGATTTTAAATCCAAATCTTGCTTTTCAGGTGTGTTGGGGTATCCAAGACTTGCTGTTGTGAGAGAACTGGGTACAGATGGTGCCATTTCCCCCTTCATTTCTGTTGGTTGGTAATGTTCTTGAGTTTGCCTTTCACCATCCGGTTATCTCTGGTTTTATTTGGTCCTGCTATCTCTGGCTGGAGCTTTTTCCTCATTGTGGGCCTTCAAGCCTGTCTCATCACCCCTGGGATATCAGCTGTCCTCTGGCACAGAGATCCTGGGTATAGATCAAGCCCTGAAGGACCCTGTCCCAGTTGTTCTGCCACTCCTGTGCTCCCCTGCACTCCTGGCCATACCCGCCTTGGACAGTCACCAGAGAGAAAATTGCAGTCTCACCTCCAACCCAGGAGTCAAATCACTCCCTGTAGACCAGTTGTCTCTAGCAGGACTGGTGCACAGATAGCTGTGGAGCAGCCCAGTTCCTGGGTGCATGTGAAGCCTAGAAGAACCCTGTCCCAGCTGCTCTGCCACTCCTGTGTTCCCTGTGCTCCTAGCTGTAACTGCCTTGCACAGTCACTAGAGAGAAAAATCTCAGATTATAATTTTAAGTCATAGTCCATCACTGACTAAAGACAGACAGGACAGGAACAAAAGACAAGAATTTGGAAACAGGAACAGAAGGTAGTGGCCATGAAGAGGTGCTTGCTTATTGGCTTGCTCTCAAGGCTTTTTCAGCCTATATAATTAGAATAATAAAAATACCATTTAGAAGTGTAAAAAGGCCATAGGAATCTCTCTACAACCAAGGCTGCACCAGATAGCCAGAAGTCACTAATATCACTTAATCAAGATAAGCAGACACAGAACATCTAATGATGTTCACTGGACAGTATATAAGCACAGATCAAAAGCAAAGCTCTACTTTGCATATCATGATTTGTTCTGTGGATGAAGAGTTTCCCTTAGAGTCCTGACACTCAAATCAGAGACTATTGTTAGAGATTGAACCTGACCTTCAACTAAGACATGTCACATAGGTGAGTGGCTTTTGAGAGATAAGCTTAGGATGGTAGTTAAGAACACAGAGTGTAAACTTTGTGTAATGATCATCAGCATAATAAAATAAAATTTCTGTTACACTAACTACACATATCTACCGTCCTGCCCATGGCAGCCTTTATTATAGCACCCAAAGCATCAGTATAGGGGTGACAGGCTTTGCCTGTAGTTACTCGGGCTCTCCCACATCAATTACCATTCAAGAAAATGTGACATAGATGTGTATGAAGGCCAGTCTTCTGTAACATTTTCTCAACTGAAGTTCTTTCTCTGTTCCAAAATGATTATAAATTGTATTAACTATATAGCAAATTTCCCAGCACAAGAACTATTTGAATGAACAAAATAAATAAAAGGAAATGAAATGGCTGGTCCCAGATTTTGGAAATACCACTGCTCCTGGTCATCGTGGAGAAGAAGGTTTATTATAGATGAGTGGTACAGCACGGCCAGAGCCTGACACATCTCAGAGGATCCACAGTGTATAAGATCAGATGGAGCTGGGCCATGTGGGAAGGAGGTGGAAAGAGAGAGGGAAAGAACTGGGGAATCTGTTGCAGCAACTAGGAATGCCCAAAGGTCCAAAGCTAGCAGGTAACCAAAATGGTTGAATTATATATGGAAAGCCAGCCCAGACTCTGTGCTGGAGAAGTCAAGGCTGGGTGTGGTGTATGTTAGCCAAGAGGGTCTTGTAACCTGTAGGACTAAGGGATTACAGGGCATGAGTCCGGGGGCCAGGTTCTCTTTGATATGTTAAATAAGCACCTCAGCCATTTGTCCCAGAATTTGCAACCTAACACCATACACATTTTATTTTTGCAATGGCTATGAAGCTTTTTAACCAATTCCTCCATTTTTATCTTTATGGAATATAATGTGCTTTTTCAAAATCTGCAACAAATGAATATTTTGCCTCAGAATAATTGGTTTAACCTTATTAGAAGCAACAAAATTTCAGGTTTTTTTTTTTGTTGTTGTTGTTGTTGTTGTTGTTTTTCTTGGCCAGGTAATTTAGTGACAGCTTCCAAAATAGATTATAGCAACAATTAATAAATAAATAGATTAAAAAGTACCCATATTCTACCTTCTCACAATTCTTTTTGAATTATTAAAATTTAATTATACTCTATTTTGTTTGCAATGCTTTATCAAGTCTGACTGGAAAGATTATTAGGAACGTTGAATTTAAATTGAATGTTAAGTCCTAAATTTATCACTCAATGTTAAATATTCAACATCAAATTTGGTAAGAAATCTCACAGAGATTGTGTGCTGTGACTAATGAACATATTATGAGATGCTATAAGACACAAAGTTACATCCTTATGTTTTTGTCCTTAAATTTCCCAACACATGTCTTGTTGCCACTCACTGGAAATTCCAAAGAGTGGTTCTCACCAAAGTCCAATATTTAGTTAAAGTATTTAGATCAATATTTAGTTAAAGCTTGCTTCAAATTTGACTCAAATTTATGGAATTTTTTTCTTGTGAACCTCAGGATTAACAATACCTAAAATCCTTTGGGTGTGATCTTAATGAAGCATGAACAAATGGAGGCTCAAGGGAAGAAAGAATCAATTATAAGGCTAAACTCATGAATAATGATTAAATTCTAACTGCCTCATTATTAAAAATTCTTCTGTTTTTCTAACAACATGATAAGAAAACAAAACAAAACAAATGACTTGGAACAATAAAATTAAGGTATTTGCTAAGGACTTTGTTTTTTAAAATGGTAAAGCAGGGGCCTGGCAAGATTGCTTGAGGATTAAATCACTTGCTTCTCAATCCAATTTGATAGCTGGAGCCCACGTAAAGGTAGAAAAAACCCTGACCTCACAAAATTGCTATCTTGTTTGCATATGCTTAACATAGCACACATGCACCCACACTCATATCAACATATCATATTCATGTACGTGTCATATTCACAATAATAATAAAAGTTTTCTATTAAAACATTTTCTTCATTTATGTTATTTTTATTATTCGATTTTTTTGTGTGTGTGACAGTTTTGTTATATAGCTTCAGTGGATCTTGCCAAAAGTCACTGGAAAGGACATACTGGCCTTGAATCTATCACAATTTTCCTGTCTCAGTATCCTGAGAGCTGGGACTTTATAATATAATGTCTTGCTAAACTTTTAATTTTAAAAGTATTTTAAAGTAAAAGAAAACTGTGAGATATATATGTATATATATATATATATATATATATATATATATATATATATATAATGTAGTGTATGCTCATGTGTATACACTTGATTTTTCCATATTGTTGACAACTTATTTCTTTACTTTTACCACATTCCTCTCATGGAAAATTTGAGATTTGTGGGTTTGGCTGAGGAAGTATTTGATTTTATTCAAGTACATTCTTACTTTTTTAACATTATAAGCTGCTTTAAGATTATGTTTGGCAACTTTTATGCTTTAGTTCTAGATATTGCCATTTTTTCTGCTCATCTTTTGTGAAAATAAATTCTGTTTTTAAAAATGTTCACTGAATCCTCTGGGCATTCTCCAACAAACTCTTAGCTTACCTTCATTAGACCTGCTGATCTGGATCTATACAGCCCAAGGCTATTCAGGAGAAGCCTACCATACCAGCATCATAGAAGTTGGAGCTACTACTTACTACAATAGTAACTCATGGGACCAAATCCATCCAGATGGCTAAAGTTCCTTGAAAGATACAATCAATACAAACCAAGGCAGTATGACAACTTTAGAGCAATACTACCCCTACTATATCAAGCCCTTGATACCCTAACACAAGCAAAGCACAAAAAGATGACATTAACAAACTGGTAGATGGCTTTAAAGAAGAAACAAATAAATCCCATAAAAATGTAGGAAATACAATTAAACAGATGAAGGAAATAAATAAAACTGTTTAATGCCTGAAATTGGAAGTAAAAGATGTAAAGAAAACACAAACTGAGGGAAATCTTCAGATGGAAACGTAGGGAAGAAAGCAGAAACAACAGATGCAAGCATCACCAACAGAATATAGATTATGGAAGAGAGACTCTCAGGCATAGAATGTACAATAGAAGAAATTATATCAGTCAAAGAAAATGTTAAATCTAAAAATTCCTGACTCTAAACATCTAGGAAATCTGGGTTGCCATGAAAAGACCTAACCTAAGAATAATAGGAATACAAGAAATTGAAGTGTTCCAACTCCAAGGACCAGCAAATACTTTCAACAAAATCATAGAAGAAAACTTTCCAAACCTTAAGAAAGAGATTCCTATAATCATACAAGAAGCTTATAGAACACCAATTAACCTGGACCAGAAAAGAAAATTCTCCTGACCCATAATAATTAAAACACAAAATCTGCAGAACAAAGAAAGAATACTAAAATCAGCAAAGGAAAAGGGTCAGGTAACATACAAAGGCAGACCTATCTGAATCACATCTGACTTCTCAACAGAAACTCTAATAGCTAGGAGTGCCTGAACAGATATTTTGAAACCTCCAAAAAGCCATCGATGCCAACCAAGACTACTATACCCAGAAAAACTTTCAATCACCATAGATGGAGAAAATAAGATACTTCAAGAAAAAATCAAATTGAAACAATATCTATCCACAAATCTAGCCCTATATAAAATACTAGAAGAAAAACTCCAATCCAAAGAAAATATATACATCAAAGAAACCATAGTAAATGAGTAATTTCATGCCTAAAAAAAAAACACTACCACCAACAACATCAAAATAAAAGGAAGAAACAATCACTGATCATTAATGTCTCTCAACATTAATGGACTGACTTGTTTTGCAATAAGAAGACACAGGCTAACAGAATGTATTCTAAATGCAAAAAATAGGATCTATCATTCTGCTATATACAAGAAATACACCTCAGCAAAAAAAGATAGATATCTCAAAATAAAGGGCTGGAAAAATTTCTCAAGCAAACAGACACAGGAAGCAAGCTGCAGTAGTCATTCTAATATCAAATAAAATAGACTTTTAACCAGGATTAATAAAAAGAGAAGGGGAAGGACACTTCATATTCATCAAATGAATAATTTACCAAGATGATATCTCAATTCTGAACATCTATGTGTCAAACAAAAGGGCACCCACCTTTATAAAAAAAATCATTGCCAAAGATTAAATCACACATCAAAACCCACACATTAATTGGGGGAGACTTAAACACTACACTGTCATCAAGTGACAGGTCATCCAATAAAAACAAAAGAGAAATTTAAAGAAACTGACTGATATTATGAATCAAATGGGCTTAACAGACAACTGCAGGATATTGCACCCAAACACAAAAGAATACAACTGCTTTGTACCTCATGGATTGATCTGCAAAGTTGATCACAAAACAAGCCTAAACAGATACAAGAAAATTGAAATAACACCTTGTATCTGGACCTCAACAACAACTGAAACACCAGAAAGTCTACACACTCGTAGAAATTGAACAACTCTGTACTCAATGATCAGGGAAAAAAATAAAGAAATTAAAGACTTTTAAGAACTCAATGAAAATGAAGTCACAACATACTCAAATTGCAGAGTAGTATTCCACTGTGTAAATATACCACATCTTCTGAATCCATTCCTCCGTTGAGAGACATCTGGGTTCTTTCCAGCTTCTGGCTATTATAAATAAGGTTGCTATGAACATAGTGGAGCATGTGTCCTTATTACATGCAGGGGAAGCCTCTGGGTATATGTCCAGGAGTGATATAACAGAATCCTCTGGGAGTGTCATTCCCAGTTTTCTGAGGAACTGCCAGACTGCTTTCCAGAGTGGTTGTGCCAGCTTGAAATCCTCACCAGCAGTGGAGGAGTATTCCTCTTTCTCCACATCCTCGCCAACAACTGCTGTCTCCTGTGTTTTTGATCTTAGCCATTCTGACTGGTGTGAGATGGAATCTCAGGGTTGTTTTGATTTGCATTTCCCTAATGGCTAAGGATGCTTTCTTTAGGTGCTTCTCAGCCATTAGATATTCTTCAGGTGAGAACTCTCTGTTTAGCTCTGTACCCAAATTTTTAATAAAGTTATTTGGCTCTCTGGAGTCTAACTTCTTGAGTACTTTGGATATATTGGATATTAGCCCTCTGTCGGATGTAGGGTTGGTAAAGATCTTTTCCCAGTTTATTGGTTGCTGCATTGTCCTTTTGACAGTGTCCTTTGCGTTAGAGAAACTTTGTAATTTTATGAGATCCCATTTGTCAATTCTTGATCTTAGAGCATAAGTTATTGGTGTTCTGTTCAGGAAATTTTCCCCTGTGCTCATATGTTCAAGGTTCTTCCCTTGTTTCCTTTCTATTAGTTTCAGTGTGTCTGGTTTTATGTGGAGGTCCTTTATCCACTTGGAATTGAACTTAATGCAAGGAGATAAGAATGAATCGATTTGCATTCTTCTGCATATAGTATACATGTGGGTATTTGTAGATCACAGGACATATGTGTGGAGGTGGTTCTCTCCACATTTACATGTGTTTTAGGGACTAAACTCAGGTGGTCTGAGTTGTACACAAAATTTTTACCCACTGAGCCATCTTACTTCTCCATTCATCATTATTGTAAACAAGCAGAAGTTTCCATAAAACATTAGTAAATTTTTGTTAGCCATAAGGTAAATCTATGTCTGTCAATCTATTCTTCACTGAAAATTTGCAAGTAACAAAAAATTTAGCATAGTGATTAAAAAAATAAGGACACAAACACAGACTTATGCCAATATTTAGAGAACAATACCTCTACATAAAATGTCAAACACCAAACTTAATCCCAAAAGTCTTCTTATTTTTTATGAAAATATTAAAACTATTTCAATTTGTTAGGTCCAAAGGACTAAACAGCCACAAAACAGGTAGGCTACCAGAGCAAAAAGAATGACAGTAAACTCATCCACAAATCAATGTCCTTTCTTCCTTGATACATAATTCTACCCTAACCTGTTTCTATCCTGAGTATCTGCTTAAGTTTTAAAATAACTCACTCTGATTTTTTTTAAAGCAAAAGAACTCTGTTTTGGAAGCATATTCCATCAATGTTGATATCCTAAATGTTACTTCTAGTATTTAGAAAACTGCATGTTATGAGTTCCATAGAAAATATTTTTTGGAAAAGATATCCTTGGGTAATTCTGTAGCATAATTAAAGAGCTCTTTTCTAAAACAAGTTAGAACCAGATTCCTTCAAGACATTTACTTCTGAAAGCATCCTCTCTAAAAGCTGCACTGAGCTTTCTCAAAGGAACCTAAATTTAAGATTATTGAGTTTCACTAATTTTTGAGGTCATATCATACTAAAGTTTGAGAACAATTTCCTGCATTCATATATCCCATTCACTATACAAGTGAAATTATTTGTGAATGAATTCTAGGGAAAAACAATAATTTCATTCTTTGGCTCAAGACAAACACTTGAAATTCCTTTGGTCAAATAAGTTTCCAGAATAAGAGCAGCCATATGATGATAATTGGTTCTGCATATTTAAGCCTCCTTTTGTGATATTTTAAGAGAGGCTGTTGTGAGTCTGAAGGGACTTTGCTGTGCCATTTGATTCTGCCAAAGCAGCATCCTGTCTTTGAATTTGATAGCAATCTACATCTTTTTTCCCCTAACATTTTCTAAAGCAAAATTGCTAAAGTGATTTTATGGATCTATTGAAGACACAGGATTATTTTCAAAGATTCTGTTTAGTGTATGTATTTAAAGCTATACCATTCACCACATATATACAAATGTAGGCACTATTTGAAGATCAAAAATAGGGTTGACATATTCAGTTTAAAAGAAACCTAAAAGATCTGAATTTTATTTTTTAAGAAAAAATATGTGAGTTGAAAGCTAATCATTTAAAGTACAGGTAAGCACATAGAGGATGTCAAAAGAATAATACAAAGCATAAAGTGTAATTGCATTATAGAGAGAATAAAGAAAGACAGCACTGCCTAAAATTCATGGTATAAATGTGTGCTTTTAAAAAAGTTGCCTTGGCAAAAGACACTGTCAAAAAGACAAAGCGGCAACCAACTAACTGGGAAATGATCTTTACCAACCTTACATCCGACAGAGGGCTAATATCCAAGATATACAAAGAACTCAAGAAGTTAAACTCCAGAGAGGCAAGTAACCCTATTAAAAAATGGGGTACAGAGCTACACAAAGAGTTCTCACCTGAAGAATATCTAATGGCTGAGAAGCCCCTAAAGAGATGTTCATCATCCTTAGTCATTAGGGAAATGCAAATCAAAACAACCCTGAGATTCCATCTCACACCAGTCAGGATGGCTAAGATCAAAAACACAGGAGACAGCAGTTGTTGGCGAGGATGTGGAGAAAGAGGAACACTCCTCCACTGCTGGTGGAATTGCAGGCTGGTACAACCACTCTGGAAAGCAGTCTGGTGGTTCCTCCGAAAACTGGGCATGACACTCCCGGAGGATCCGGCTATACCACTCCTGGGCATATACCCAGAGACTTTACCTGCATGCAATAAGGACACATGCTCCACTATGTTCATAGCAGCCTTATTTATAATAGCCAGAAGCTGGAAAGAACCCAGATGTCCCTCAACGGAGGAATGGATTCAGAAGATGTGGTATATCTACACAATGGAATACTACTCTGCAATTAAAAACAATGAATTCACGAAATTCCTAGGCAAATGGTCAGAACTTGAAAATATCATCCTTAGTGAGGTAACCCAATCACAAAAGAACACACATGGTATGCAGTCACTGATAAGGGGATATTGACCCAGAATCTCGGAATACCCTAGACACAATCCGCATATCAATAGATTTCTAAGAAGATGGAAGGAGAGACCCCTGGTCCTGGAAAGACTGGATGTAGGGGAACGCCAGGACAGAGTAACGAGAGGGGGTTGAATGGAGAAAAGAGGGAGGGAAGGGGGCTTATGGGACTTTCGAGGAGGGAGGAAACGGGAAAGGAGAAGTGATTTGGAATGTAAATTAAAAAAATAAAATAAAAAAAAGTTGCCTTGGTCATTGTGTTTTTTCATAGCAATAGGAACCCTAACTAAGACAACATAGATAAACAATAAGGTTTATTTTGAAAGGGAAGGGTTGTGGCTTTTGTCACATTTGCTCCTTTTTTCCTTCTCATTAAGTTCTGAATGTTTTTTACCTGCAATATAAATTCCTACTGAAAATATTTTCTAAGGCCCCTGTTGTCTGCCCTTCTTGTTACTCAGTATTTTAAGCAGCAACTTTTATAAGGACACCATTTAATTTGTGGTGGCTTGTAGTTTCAGAAGTTCAGTCCATTATCTTCAAGACAGTAAGCATGACAGCAGACAGGCAAACATGATACTAGAGATAGAGCTGATGATTCTACATCTTGGTTTGAAGGCATCCAGGAAAGTACTGTTTTCTGAGCAATTATGAGGAAGATCTCAAAGCCCAACTAACAGTGACATATTTTCTCCAACAAGGCCACACATCCTAACAGTACCAGTGCACCACTCCCTATGAGACAAGCATATTAAAAACCACTAGACATGGAATAAACATAAAATTAAACTGGGGCTCTGTATCAGCAAGAGTCAACTAGAGATCATAAAAAGTCAGAATCTGGAATATGTTCCGTATATTTAAAAGATTCACATTCTCACACCAATCTAGATTCATATGTTATACAAAAGGCTTCAGAGTCACAACATAGTTAAGAAATCTTTAAATATATGATGAATAAAAGTCAAAGACAAAAACACTTCATTCTTAAAAGAATTCTACAATGCTTACAGATAGGTAGTATAATGACTACTAGAGGTCATCAAAAGTTTGCAAATTTTAGGGTCATTCATAAAATATCTTAATTAATCCCAAATAAAAATCTGATGTATGATGCTTGGAATTTGAAAAGATGGTAAATTAAGCTACACTAAGAAAAAAATTATCCTTAGTACATAAGTATCTGTAAATTAAGACTATCATATAGGAAAAATAATTAAGAAAATTAATGCAGATTAACATTAAGACATCAGAATAAAATACTAGATCAGAAATCTTGACCATAAATTCAAAACTTTGACTTCTTAAGTCCTTATTTTCACAATATTTTCTATCCAACCTTTAGAAATATTTATTTGTTATATCAGCTAATCTCTGTAGTAATTTAAGCATCAGTAGTTAAATAGAAGTGCATGACAGAGTAGAAATATGTAAGTCAAAAAAAGTTATTCTACAACATTATAATCTAAATGCTGAATACTTATATTTACTTCAAAAATATTACTAACCTTTTTTCTAGCTTCTCTTGTTGTTTTCATAGAAGATAGATATGGTCTTAGAGTACATGACCTAGACACATAATATGTGTGCAATAGATACAAGCACCATATTCTTAAAGTCAAGATATATTTTCTTATATAAATTTCAAGGATCCACATAGAGAAATTCTGTTTACACTTGAAGTGAGACCAATGTACAGCTGACAATATGGAGAATATTAATATTACCCAAATATCTTCTTTACAGTCTATCAGAAAAAGATACTATACTTTAAATCATAGGCTACTAGGGGATTTATTGAAAAGTTTAATTCAGTAATTCATTCCTTCACATATTCATTTAAGTATTTGGTGCATGGAGTGTACTATTACAGAGACTGTCATTCATAATTTCTGTATCCATATATTTTACTTAAATGTAATAGACAAAATTGAATATCTATAATTATAATACCATGAGAGGCCAGCTCTCTGTGGGACTTCTGCATTGCAGAGGGACCCCCGCACTGGGCAGGAGCCTACCAGCTTCCCTTTGGCGACCTCTGTTCCTGGATCAACTGCACTGAGGAGACAGTACCCAGATACCCCCAATATAACATCGCTTGGGACATGGCCTGTTGGGGCTTCCATCTGCGCCCAAGAGTGGGACAGTGCTGTGGTCCGTCTGGGGGCCAGCTCTGCTGTGGGCCATCTCCCCTGCAGAGTGACCTGCACCGCCTAGAGAGTGCAGAGTGCACTCCGCCATCTTGCCTCATGCATCAGGGCAGTTGGGACTGCCAGGCTCAGAGACAGACAGGCATAATATCGCTTGGGTCTCAGGCAGCTTGTGTGTACCCTGCTCCCAAGAGCTGGGCAGGTCTACAGTAACCTACATGCCAGCTCTGCTGTGGGACGTCTGCCCTGCAGAAGGATCCCCCCTCCCCCCCACAGGAAGGATCACACACCCCTGAACAGGAGAGAGCCTATCAGCCTCCCTTTGGCGACCTCTGCTCCAGGAATACACTACGCTGAGCCTTTGGATGTGCAGGGATTCCCCAATATAACATCACGTGGGGCAAGGAACATCAGGGCTCCAAAGTCACTCAGGAGCAGGGCAGGCCCCAGAAATCGGTACCAGGGGAATCCCGGTAATCCAGGGGGGTCAGAAATAGATTTGCAGGCTCACAGGAGGTCCAACCAACAGCCAGTGGCAGCAGGACCAACGAACACCAGACGTAACAAGATGGCAAAAGGCAAACGTAGGAATGTTACTAACAGAAATCAAAGTAATATGGCACCATCCGAACCCAACCCTCCAACAACAGCAAGTCCTGGACACCCAACTAAACCCAAAAGACAAGATCTGGATTTAAACTCACTTCTCATGATGCTATTAGAGGATTTCAAGAGGACACAAATAAATCTAATAAAGAATTGCAGGACATCATGAATCAATGGTTAGAAGCCCTTACAAAGGACACACAAAAATTGCTTAGAGAAATGCAGGAGAACATGGATCAACAGATGGAGGCCCACAAGGAGGCAACACAAAAATCGCTTAAAGAAATGAATCAACGGGTAGATGCACTTTCAAAGGGATCACAAAAGTTGCATAAAGAAATGCAGAAGAATATGGGTCAACAGATGGATGCCCATAGGGAGGCAACACAAAAATTGCTTAAAGAAATCAATCAACAGATAGATGCCCTTACAAAGGAAACACGAGAATTGCTTAAAGAAATGCAGGAGACGATGGATCAACAGATGGAAGCCCATGAGGAGGAAACACAAAAATCGCTTAGAGAAATACAGAAGAACTGGGGTCAATAGGCAGAAATCCTGAAAGAGGAAATGAAAAAATACCTTAAAGAAATATAGGAAAATACAAACAAACAAGTGAAGGATCTGAGCAAATCCATCCAGGATCTAAAAGAGGAAGTAAAAACAACTAAGAAATCACAAAGGGAAACAAATTTGGAGATAGAAAACCTTGGGAAGAAATGAGGAGTCATAGATGCAAATATCAACAATAGAATACAAGAGATGGAAGAAAGAATCTCAGGTGCTGAAGATACCATAGAAAGCATCGATTCAATAGTCAAAGAAAATGCAAAATGCAAAAAACGTGTAACCCAAAACATCCACGAAATCCAGGACACAATGAGAAGACCAAACCTGAGGATTATAGGTATAGATGAGAGTGAAGATTTGCAACTAAAATGGCCATTAAACATCTTCAACAAAATTATGGAGGAAAACTTCCTTAACCTAAAGAGAGAGATGCCCATGGACGTACAAGAAGCATACAGAACTCAAAACAGACTGGACCAGAACAGAAATACCTCCCGTCACATAATAATCGAAACATCAAATGTGCTAAACAAAGAAAGAATATTAAAAGCAGTAAGAGAAAAGGGCCAAGTAACATACAAAGGAAGACCTATCCAAATCACATCAGACTTCTCACCAGAGACTATGAAAGCCAGAAGATCCTGGGCAGATCTCATGCAGACTCTAAGAGAACACAAATGCCAGCCTAGACTACTATACCCAGTAAAACTCTCAATCACCATAGATGGAGACACCAAGATATTCCATGATAAAACCAAATTTTCACAATATCTTTCCACAAACCCAGTCCTGCAAAGAATAATAGGTGGAAACCGCCAATTCAAGGACAGAAACAACACCCTGGAAAAAATGAGATAGTAACCTTCTTTCATCAAACCCAAAAGTAGAATACCCCTCAAACATAAAGATAGCGTCAAGAATAACAGGTGGCATTAATCACTATTCCTTAATCCCTCTTAATATCAATGGTCTCAATTCCCCAATAAAAAGACATAGACTAACAGACTGGATACATAAACAGGACCCAGCATTTTGCTTCGTGCAGGAAACGCACCTCAGTAACAAAGACAAACACTACCTCAGAGTAAAAGGCTGGAAAGCAATTTTACAAGCAAATGGTCCCAGGAAACGAGCCGGAACAGCCATCCTAATATCAGATAAAATTGACTTTCAACCAAAAGTCATCAAAAAAGACACAGAAGGACACTGCATACTGCTCAAGGGAAAAATCCACCATCAAGAACTCTCAATTCTGAATATCTATGCTCCAGATGCAAGGGCACCCTCATTCGTAAAAGAAACTTTACTAAAACTCAAAGCACACATCGCACCGCACACAATAATAGTGGGTGACTTCAACACCCCACTCTCTGAAATGGATCGTTCAGGAAAGCAGAAACTAAACAGGGACACAGTGAATCTAATTGAAGCCTTGGACCAAATGGAACTAACTGATATATATAGAACATTTCATCCTAGAGCTAAAGAATACACCTTCTTCTCAGCTCCTCATGGTACCTTCTCCAAAATTGACCATATAATTGGTCACAAATCAGACCTCAACAGATACAAGAAGATAGAAATAATCCCATGCCTCCTATCAGATCACTATGGAATAAGGGTGGTCTTCAATGGCAACAAAAACAACAGAAAACCCACATACACATGGAGGCTGAACAATGCTCTACTCAATGATAACTTGGTCAAGGAGGAAATAAAGAAAGAAATGAAAGACTTTTTAAAATTTAATGAAAATGAAGGTACAACATAACCTAATTTATGGGACATAATGAAAGCAGTGCTAAGAGGAAAATTCATAGCCCTGAGTGCCGCCAAAAAGAAACGGGGGACAGCATACACTAGCAGATTAATGGCACACCTGAAAGCCCTGGAACAAAAAGAAGCAAATACACCCAAGAGGAGTAGAAGGCAGGAAATCATCAAACTCAGTGCAGAAATCAATCAAGTAGAAACAAATAAAACCATACAAAGTATCAACAAAACTAGGAGTTGGTTCTTTGAGAAATTCAACAAGATAGATAAGCCCTTAGCCAGACTAGCCAGAGGGCACAGAGACAGTATCCAAATTAATAAAATCTGAAACGATAAGGGAGAGATAACAACAGAAACTGAGGAAATTCAAAAAATCAACACATCCTACTACAAAAGCCTGTATTCAACACAACTAGAAAATCTCGAGGAAATGGACAATTTCCTTGACAGATACCAACTACCAAAATTAAATCAGGATCAAATAGACCATCTAAACTGTCCTATAACCCCTGAAGAAATAGAAGTCGTCATTGGAAGTCTTCCAACCAAAAAAGCACAGGTCCAGATGGTTTTAGTGAAGAATTCTATCAGACCTTCAAAGAAGACCTAACATCAATACTCTTCAAACTATTCCACAAAATAGAAACAGAAGGAACCCTTTCCAACTCGTTCTATGAAGTCACAATTACGCTAATACCAAAATCACACAAAGATCTGACAAAGAAAGAGAATCTCATGCCAATCTCTCTTATGATTATCGATGCAAAAATACTCAATAAAATTCTTGCCAACCGAATCCAAGAACACATCAAAACGATCATTCACCACGATCAAGTAGGCTTCATCCCAGGGATGCAGGGATGGGTCAATGTAAGGAAATCCATCAATGTAATCCACTATATAAACAATCTCAAAGAAAAAAACCACATGGTCATCTCATTAGATGCTGAGAAAGCATTTAACAAAATTCAGCATCCTTTCATGCTAAAGGTCTTGGAAAGATCAGGAATTCGAGGCCCATATTTAAACATAGTAAAAGCAATTTATAGCAAACCGGTAGCCAACATCAATCTAAATGGAGAGAAACTTGAAGCAATCCCACTAAAATCAGGGACTAGAAAAGGCTGCCCTCTCTCTTCATATCTCTTCAATATAGTACTTGATGTTCTAGCTAGAGCAATTAGACAACAAAAGGAGGTCAAAGGGAAACAAATTGGAAAGGAAGAAGTCAAACTATCACTATTTGCAGACGATATGATAGTATACTTAAGCTATCCAAAGAACTCCACCAGAGAACTCCTACAGCTGATAAACAACTTCAGCAAAGTGGCCGGATATAAAATCAACTCAAGCAAGTCAGTAGCCTTCCTATACTCAAAGGATAAGCAGGCTGAGAAAGAGGTAAGTGAAATGATACCCTTCATGATAGCCACAAACAATATAAAGTATCTTGGTGTGACTCTAACCAAACAATTATTTTTAGTTGCCTGTTTGTATTCTAATGGGGGAAAGAGAAAGAATGTGTGTGGATTTGGGTGGATGGGGAGTTGGGGAGTTGGGGAGTTTATGGGATGAGTTGGGGGAGGGGAAACCATAATCAGAATATATTTGTCTAAAAATATATATTTTCAATAAAAAAAGTAAAAAAGAAGAAAAAAGAAGCCTATACACCCAGATCTCAAAAATACAAACATTATGAAAGATAAAATAAATATTAGGAACACAAAACTGCTTGTCATATTGAAAAAAATTGTCAATG
Source organism: Tokudaia tokunoshimensis (assembly GCA_036184795.1). Lineage (NCBI taxonomy): Eukaryota > Metazoa > Chordata > Mammalia > Rodentia > Muridae > Tokudaia > Tokudaia tokunoshimensis. The sequence goes on from BTHU01000008.1 coordinate 3,534,672, forward strand.
AGAATTACCTAGGTAAACAAACCCCCGTATACAGAATTTAAAGGAACAATCATGAACTTCATCAAAACCTTTAAGGAATTAGAAGAAAACACAAAGAAATAACTCAATGAACTTAAAGAGAAAGAGATTGTTTCTTGAGTAATAAATACCCAAGAAACTTAAGCAGGTGGAAATGACCAAAAAAAAAAAAAAAAATCCAGGAATTAAAAATAAAATTCAAAGAGAGAAAAGAGATTAAATTGAATTCAAAATGAAATGCAGATATATTTGAAAACCTCATTAACAAAACTAGAAAACTCTATAGAAAGCTTTACATGTAGAGGAAAAATCAAGGACTTGACAGAATATCAAGACACAAAGATAAAAAAGATAATCTAGATATGTCAGTATTATCCTTTATCAATTTATCAAAAAATGCTAGGAGAAACCACCCAATATGAAATAGCTAAAAATTACTTTAGGAAAGGACCTAGCTACACCACATCTCCACATTTGTATAAAAGAATTGACATCCACACATACTTGCTTAGCCAGTTTCTTTCTGCTCTCGTCACTACGTATAGGAAAGGGAAGAACTTAAATGTCCTTCAATTGATGACTTGAAACAAAAATTTGGTATATCTGTACTATTCATATGTAAAGAAAAATTAAACCAAAAATTTGCAGGTAAATGTATTGAATCTGTGCAAGCTGGTACAACCACTCTGGAAAGCAGTCTGGCGGTTCCTCAGAAAACTGAGCATGACACTCCCAGAGGATTCGGCTATACCACTCCTGGGCATATACCCAGAGACTTTACCTGCATGCAATAAGGACACATGCTCCACTATGTTCATAGCAGCCTTATTTATAATAGCCAGAAGCTGGAAAGAACCCAGATGTCCCTCAACAGAGGAATAGATTCAGAAGATGTGGTATATTTACACAATGGAATACTACTCTGCAATTAAAAACAATGAATTCACGAAATAGAGCACATAGACCACAGAGCACATAGACCAGCGAGAAAGACACTTACTGTAGGTAGAGAGTCATTAAAGTGCCATATAACCTTAGCCATAATTCAGCTGCCTGCATTCTTCACCTACTCCGAGCTGAGTAAATCCAGCCACACCTCCCCCCACCTGGAGGAGCTGGCAGTACTCCAGGAACAAGCCTTTTGTCACACCTCAGCCTCCAGCAAAGCAATAGACCCTATGGGGTCAATTTCCTTGAGGAACCATGGCTCCAAGGGCCTGCTGAGAATCGCTGAAAAGACTCTTAGACCCTGGGAGGGAGGGTCACACCCACAGCACATATATTGTTGCTCTTATCCCCAAAGTAAAAAAGAAAGATTTTGTATTGCAATGCACTAATGTCTCTGTGTGTTCTTTTCTCTCAACCCCCGTCATTTCATTCTTTAGCTCTTCGTCCACGTAGAACCCACTCATGAGCAATTCCTGGAGAGCTTCAGATGGCGCCTCGAACATCGGACATGGAAAAGGAGAGAACTACTGAGGAACACTGTCTGTTGGTGGAGCTCCATGGAAAAGGAATGAAGTTTAAGTATCCAGGGCCTGGTAAGCAACATAGAGGATTAATTTTAGTGCTAAAAATGTCAAGTTTTAAAGGCTATAGTTGCAAGGGGCAGAAAGAAGGGGTATGGCAATACTAGGTGAATCAGCATAGCCCAACGCTGAGATCAACTAGGGGTGACAGTGATGTGAAACCGGGAATTGTGTCAGGCTAGTTGGTCACAGTCTAGAACCGAACTTCAGGCAAGAGAAAATTAGGGCATAAAATAAAATAAAATAAAAAGAGTAAAAAACAAAAAAAAAAAAGGAGAGAAAAGCTGATTTTAGAAACATGAGAAAAGCAGAAGGAAAATGGATTTTAAAAGTCTCCTAGGCAAAAGGAGAAATAAAAAGTGCACTTCCCTTTATTTACATGTCTGTGATGTATGTCTTTTGTTCGTCCTTTGTGTACCAATATGTCCACATGTCAATTTGTTTCTTATTGTTTGAATGGCTGTTCTATGTTTCATGTTGAAAAGAAAAAATGGTAAAAACTTCATCTGCTGGTAGTCCATCTCTTAATGCAGTCTCAGTTTATGGTTATTTATCCTAGGAAAAGCTATATAATTGTGGTTATTGGGTCCAAAGTACTTTTTCCTCTTAAAATTACAGCTAGAGAAAAGGAAAAATGTGTTTGACTTAAATTTATAAGACTAGTGTAGTTGCTTTATTCTTGTTTCTAATTGATGTAAAAGATATAAGTATGTTTAAATGTTTTGACTATAGAATATTGTCTCATAAGTTTTTTAAAGGATATAATGTCGGATACAAAAAATTAGTTTAAAACTGGTAATTCAGTGTTGGAGCCATCTTACGCAACATATGGCATGACCCAACCCAGGAAATATAGGCCTCTAAGATACGTCCAGATTGGCGTAATGTTTTATGTGGATCTGATCCTAAGAGATTAGTCTTCTAAGAGATAAGATTTAAAATAATGTTTTCTTAATGAGATATTATAAGTTACACTGTCATGCATTCAAACATGAGAGCTGGCAGACAAACTTTAAAGTGTGCAAATAATGTGTTTGCCATTGATTTTAAAGGGAATAGATGATTTAAAATTGGGCTTTACTTTTCAAAGTTGTAGGTATTTTCTAATTATTATGTTTAAAAACTGCAGTTTTCAGTCTAATTAAAGGCTCATGATTCTCAAAGATAATTTCTAGAGTGATAAAGGTTAAAATTAGCTGTGGCCAGTATAGGCCTGTTGCTACTTTTTCACAAGTTTATTAGATACAGTTGTAAAGGTAAATTTTTTTCAAGATTAAAAAGGAAATTTTAGTGAGATTTTAGTAAAGATTTTATGGGAGCCTTCAAATTACCATATTGGTTGGCTGCAGGCTATGGTCCTACACAGGCGGGTATGGGTCTGGCTTTAGACAATAGGCTCAGATTAGAAGGTATTTATATTGGAGATTTATCCAAGTGTGGTTTAAAATACAGTTCAAATTTAAGATCTATGAAAGATCAATGAGGCTATGTAGAACTTATGAAGGCTTTAAAATTTGGCCTGCAAAATTATTAAAGATTTAAAAGGTTATTTTTGCTTTGCGAGTCCAGATAATTGTAAAAGCATTTACTTCTAAAGAGTTAAGAAATGGTGATAGCCTTATTTTATGTGAAAAAAAATGTTTTGTCTCTGCTTTAATACAAAAAGCTAAGACTTTGAATCTTTCAGTGTATATTATTCATAAAATTTTATTACAGGCCCTTGTTCTTAGCAATGGGTCTTTAAAATTTTTTTTAAGTATTTGTTGCTTCAAAAGATTCAAACATCATCAAAATGGTTATGACTTGAGAATAATTTTATCCTTTTAACAGGAAAAGCAACTAAAGCGGCTACATTTATTTTCTATGCTTACATAGTCATTGCCTATATTATTGTCTATTCTTAGTGTTCCAATTAAGATTAAAACAAATAATAGAACTAGATATGTATTACAGTCATCAAATATTTGAGATGATTTTAACAATTTAATGTGATATAATTCTCAAGGACTAGATATTGTATAACTTTTAAACAATATCTTCAAAATAAAGCACAAAAAAGAGGGAAATTGTGTCCCTGTGCATATTGTTTAAATTATACTTTATATTTTTAAGAAAAATTTTAAAAATTTGGATGCCAAAGAACTCCTTGCTGAGTGTATAGCATCCAACAACTAGGCATACTCATGCCTAGGTGAAATGAAAGGATCAACTTATTGTCATATGGCATGATCCTGATCGGTTATTTAATATGGGGAAGAAGGCATGTTTGTGTTTTTTCCACAGAATGCTGCAGAAGCATTCTAGCTGCTAGAGTGATGAGTGTGAATCCAATATTGTGGATTCTAATTATGAAGATGGTTAATAATCTTTATCAGTGAAACAGGAAAGGGAAAGTGATTTGGAATGTAAATTAAAAAATTAAAATAAAATAAATAATAAAAAAAATAATCTTTATCAGCCAACTGAGTTTATTTCAAATATAGTCTCCATTCTTTCTGAGAAGTAACAGGTCTCTGTTGATTCTCAAAGCCATTTCCCTTCACACTGGGAAACTAAGCTTTGTGTTTTAAGAGATACTAATTTACAAATGAATACATTGGACCTTCCAGAGAAAAGCTAATTTGCAACTGAACATTGTTTCTTTCTTAACTCTTTATCTTATATTTTAGGCAGATTGTCTCCATCCAGGCTCACCTGAATTGGAAACAGGCGTGTCTATTAAAAGACACTAGTGTGGCATTTGGCAACTAATTGACTCTGGCATCAAAGCCTATACAAATGCATCTCCTTCATGGAGCCACATAGAACTCAGATCTATGTGTGTCTGCTTACGAGCTGGCATGGGCATCAGGAGAGTTGCACAGCAAAGCATTGCACAGGGAGGATTTAATTATCTGTTTCTGAGTCCCTGGGGAGCAAGCCTGATTTGCAGAAGGGTTAGTGTCGGTCTTAGGACCACCTTACACTCTGTGGGAATGTCCCACTAATTTAAGGCTCTGCCCTTCCCCTCCAAAAGACACCAAGAGCCATCTAAAATGAGGAAACAATTATTTGTTCTCCACGAGGGGAATTAGACCTCTGTTTCCACTCCCTGGGTAAAGGCCCACTGTCATGGACGGATTACGATCCACTTTTTTATACTATTAAGGAAGGGGGAGATGCAGAGAGTCATTGAAGTGCCATATAGCCTTAGCCATATTTCAGCTGCCTTCATTTTTCACCTACTCTGAGCTGAGGAATTCCAGCCACACCTCCCCCCACCTGGAGGAGCTGGCAGAGCTCCAGGAACAAGCCTTTTGTCACACCTCAGCCTCCAGCAAAGGAACAGACCCTATGGGGTCAATTTCCTCGAGGAACCATGGCTCCAAGGGCCTGCTGAGAAGCGCTGAAAAGACTCTTAGACCCTGGGAGGGAGGGTCGCGCCCACAGCACCTATATTGTCACTCTTATCCCCAAAGCAAGAAGAAAGATTTTGTACAGCCATGCACTAATGTCTCTGTGTGTCCTTTTCTCTCGACCCCCGTTGTTTCATTCTTCAGCTCTTCGTCCATGTAGAACCTGCTCATGAACAATTCCCAGAAAGCTCCAACTGTACACTTACTTCTGAAGTCAAAACATTTTCATGAATTTTAAGACTCTGAACGGTAAGAAAATATAAGGAGGAGCCAATGAAGCCTAAGGATGATGTAAGACTAGGAAAGCTTGAACAGTTAGAATACTCACAAGGCATGTGCTCTAAGCTACATAAGTAAATATTAATAATCTAAGCAATTATTAAAGGAGACTTCTGTGGAGCAAACACATGATAGATGCACCTATATTACAGTCAAAATGTTTCAGTAAACTTATTAGTTCACCAACCTAGAAATCACATCTTTTTATATTAGCATGTTTATCTCCAACACTTATTATGATGTACTCATAAAGCACATATATAAATACATCATATGCACATTAATTCATATATTTATATACATATATATATATATACTTTTAAAATGCTTTTCCTTAAAGAAAAAACAAAATTAAAATTATATTCCAATACTGAACAAAGCAATTAATATCACTTATAAAAAATAATTTGCAATTTACTTTTAGATAAACTAAGAACCTCTAATTTTTAATGCAACTGGAATTTAGCTCCTTAGAGGTAATCTGATCAATTATAAAGTGACTGTATACCAAAAATACAATGAATGAATATTTATGTTCTAAATTCCAATTTTCCAGATAGCTACAGTGTGACCTCAGTTTAATCTGAATGCTTTGGTGCATGTTATTTCACTGTCTTTCAATTGTAATCAAGATATTTGTCAAGTCTTGATTCAGGTCATATTTTCTTGAATCAGCCAGTATTCATGATCGCTAATATCAGTTTCATTTGATACTTTTAATAAAGCATTTTTCTCATTGCTATATTCTAATATATGGAAATTAGAAGGTTTTACCAAAACTGTGTGAGCCACTCCAAGCAACTGCTGAGATTATACATGAGCAAAATGAAATGTGTGAACATTTTATCTGGGGAATGGGGAGAGAATTGTTGCAGGACCTTTGATGACATAGTGATCCTCAAGACTGTGAACTGGAATAACATTTTTGGGTTGTGGATAAGCCCTAGAACACACATTTAACCCAAAAGCTTTCTGTTCATTATAAATGTGTACTTGTGGTGTGGCTCAGCTCTAGCACATACCTTTAATCTGAGAGCTAAATAACATTAACCCCACCCAGGTCAAGAAGCTGAGCAAACAACCAGATGGCAGGGAGTGAATATAAATAAAGAGCAAGGAGGGTTGTTGAGTTAGAAGGCATTTAAAACATCATGCAGGAAAAGAAAGAGCTTTTTCTTTCTAGAACATCAGAGAAAAGGAACACAGAGAAATCACTACAGGTACAGATGAGAAACCATCAGATTGGGTAAGTCACTTGGGGAATCCTCATGGAGAGAGTTAAGGATGGGAAGTACCATAATGGAAGGCTTTGTGACCCTGTATAGTGCTACTCTAGATGGAAGCAGAAAATGAAGGGCTAAAATTACTTAGCTGAAATTGGCTCAATAGCAATTATTATTGTTATCATTTTGGCAGTTTATATTTTATTCTTTTATTATTGGATATATTCTTTATTTACATTTCAAATGTTATCCCATTTCCAAGTGCTTCCCCCCAGATAGCCTCTATCCCATTCTCCCCCTACTTCTATGAGGGTGTTCTTCCACCCACCCTACTCCCAACACCACACCCTCAATGCCCCTATATTGGGGCATCTATCAAGCCTTCACAGGACCAAGAACCTCTCCTCCCATTGATGCCTGACAAGGCAGTCCTCTGCTACATATGCAGCTAGAGCCATTTGTACCCCTTTGTTGATGACTTAGTCCCTCGGAGCTCGGGGTGGGGGGGTCTGGATGGTTGATAATGTTGTTCTTCCTATGAGGTTGCAAACCCCTTCAGGTCTTTTTTTAATTAGATATTTGCTTTATTTACATTTCAAATGTTAACCCCTTTCCACATTACCCCACAGAAAACCTCCTATCACATTCCCCCTCTCCCTGCTCACCCCCCCCCAATTTCCTGACTTTCACTCCCCTATTCTGGGGAATCAAAGCTTCACAGGACCCGATAGCCTCTCCTCTCATTGATGTCTGAAGTGATCATTTTCTGCTACATATGTAGCTAGAGCCATGGGTCCATCTTTGGTTGGTGGTTTAGTCCCTGGGAGCTCTGGGGGTACTGGTTGATACATATTATTGTTCCTCCTGCAGAGCTGCAAACCTCTTCAGCTCCTTGGGTCCTTTCTCTAGCTGCTCCATTGGGGACCCTATGTTCATTCTATTGGTTGGCTGTGAGCCACGGGTGTTTTGATCCACTTCCAATAAGGATCAAATTATCCACACGTTGGTCTTCCTTCATCTTGAGCTTCATGTGGTCTATGAGTTGTATCTTGGGTATTCAGAACTTTTGGGCTAATATCCACTTATCAGCGATTGCATATTGGTGACCCCATGCTCAGTCCAGTGATTGCTGCCTCTGTATTTGTAAGACTCTGGCAGGGCCTCTCGGGAGATAGCCATATCAGGCTCCTTTCAGCAAGCATTTTTTGGCATCCATGATAGTGTAGGGATTTGGTGACTGTATATGGGATGAATCCCCAGGTGGTACAGTCTCTGGATGGCTTTTCCTTAAGTTTCTGCTCTACACTTTTCCCCCATTTTTACTCCTGTGAGTATTTTGTTCCCCTTCCTAGAACACTTTCTGTATCTGCTCAAAGAAAAAGTACAATATACAAGCCATAAAATGAAAGGAATACTCAGACACAAACAGAGTAATTTAAGCAAGCCTTAGAAAGACCTAAGGAAAATAGCAGATACAAACAGAAATTTAAACAAGTCTTAGAAAGAGCCAAAATATACTCAGACATAGACAGAGGGATTTAGAAAGGAAACTACCATGCTACTATGGAATTTAACCAAAAGGGGGAGGCCCAAGGTTATTAGAAAATCAACCTTAGTTTATCTAGTTAGCTTAGAAGGCCTACTAGAAAAAAATAGACTCTCCCCAAGCTTATAATGAAATTAAGAAGAATCTTATAGACATATTAGATTTGAGAAGATATAAGGAAGCTGTCATTTCCTATGGTATGCATTCATCCTATGTGAAGTAGATATTAAATTCATGGACAACACAGAACAACATTATCCCCCAAGACTAGAAAGATTGGCAACAGCAATATTGGAAGTTGGTCCTCAGTTATAATGTCAAAATGGTGAAAAGAGTAGGCTAAGGTTGCTAGACAAAGTTCAATATGCTGAATTACAAAGGCAGCTTGAATCATGCCTTGGAACTATGTCATTTAGCATCTTCAAATGCCTAGGATAAGGTTGAAGAAGCAGGAAATAGGTCTGAGTCATTTATTAAAATTATACAAAGCCAAATTGAACCCTTCATTGATTGTTTGCAAAGATTGAGTTCAGTTGTAAATAGAATATCAGATTCAGAAGGGAGAAAAATACTGATTGAATGTTTTGTTTTTGAAAATTCTAATTCAGAATGCAAAAGAGTGATTAGACCTTTAAAGTACATTTAACACCAATAGAGGAAAGGATTAGGCTGATATTGGATCTCACATTCATGATGCTAATCTAATAGGAGAAGTAATTGTGTGAAGCAAGGTTATTTGAAAGGGGATTATAGGCAAGATCTTAGAAACATATTTTTTCTTAGAAATTATCCAAAAACAAGGCCTCAGCCTTCTGGAAAATGCAGAAGGTGAGGCAAAAGCTGAGCTTGGACTAATGAATGCAGTCCAGTGAGGGATAGGCAAGGTAATTCTTTTTGCATTGCAAAATGCCCTAAGGAGCCTTACCAAGGCCCCAGTGTCAAATTTGATTCAACCATTCCCTGTCAGCTTCAGTGAAATTCAGTCACAAATTAAATATTTAATAGCTGTTCTTAAAAACAATACTCTTCTAAATATAATTAAGGTTAGAGCAGTTTTAGTAGATAAAACAAAAAATTCAGAAGCGACCAGAGAACAAGTATTTTTTCAAACTGCTATAAATGGTCAGAGACCAAAGCTAAAAGTACAAATAAATAACATTGAAACTGAAGGTTTAATAAACACGGAGGCAGATGTAAGACAATAATTTTACCAAAGTTGTGGCATCCATATTACCTCTTCAGGAGGTAAATGTTCAGCATTTAGGCATTGGGACACTCTTTTAGGTTAAAAAAAAAAGGTGCAAGATGGGCTAATTGTTTAGGACCAGAATGACAAATAGGAAAATTAGAGCCCAAAATGGCTAATACAGCCATAAATTTATGTGGACATGATTTGTTGCAGCAATGGAAAATACACAATAAGAGTCTTCCAATCTCATAAGCAAACCATAAAATAAAGATTGGTTCTGAGAAAAATATTAAAAAGTATCAAGAATAATCATAGACTGTCCAAGTTGTCCATAAACAGGACATGACAAGTCTGGGTCTTTCAAAGGTACTAACTGCCCTACCTCTAAAATGTTTAACTGATAAACCTGTTGGATGTCAGCTTTTGAGTTTTCTTCTTAATAAAAGGATTTTTTTTTAAAAAAGCCTTTTGTCCTGCATACTTGTGCCCATTTTGTTCCATGCATGACAGTCATTCCATATTGTTACTGACACAGAAAAATAGCTTGATTTAGAGCACGGTCACACTGACTACATACCCTGGTATCTTCTGTACGTTCTGAAGTTTGTTAATCTTAAGAAATCCCACAACCATAAGTTCCACATAGGACCTATGAGAATAAAGGTCAGTTAGAACTGTTCCATCTAACTAGCCAAAATAGCTTTAGTCAGAGCAGTACTTCTGCACCTATACAGGAACTCAGTGTGTGTGTGTTTGTGTGTGTGTGTGTGTGTGTGTGTGTGTGTGTGTGTGTGTGTGTTTTGCGGTTTTAGCCTAAATAAACTGACCCTGGGAGAAATTTGTTGTTGAAGTTCAGCAAGTCACAACTGCATCCATGATTGGTCTGTCTTGGGGTGGGGTGGGGGTGTTCAGTAAAATAGCCCTGTTTGACTGAGAAGAATTTGAGTGGTTTCTGCAGGTATTCTCAGACCTCAACATTGTCGTTTAGTATTAAAAACACAGGTAAGAGATTTAAAATGTTTTAGTTCAAAAGGTTACTGTAGTTCAAATTTGTTTAATAAATCTCTAAGAGTTAGAATGACTAGGAGCTAAAATAAGATATTTGAACAGAGTGCTAATAGGCTGTGCATTTAATGTCATTAGAGACAGGCAGATTTCTATAGGTCAGTTGTTTTTTGAACTTTAGAGTTACAGTGAAAAACATGGTGGTGGTTCACACCTTTAATCCCAGTATTTGGGAGGCCCATGCCTTTGATTCCAACACAAAGGCAGGCATATAAGAATTACAGTGATTAAATATAAAAGCTACTTGCAAAAGGCAGGCTAAAATTCAAAATGAATGTTCTTTGTGATCTGAAAATAAATACATTTAAGCCTTGAATATATGTATATGTATATGTACATGTATATGTATTTATATATATTTATATGTGTGTATACATAAAGAGAAAGGGGGAAACACACATATTTATCACTAAAGTATATTTACTTTCAAATTTTCAAAAAAATTTATATTTTGAATTGAAAGATAATACTTTTTATTTTGAAAAAAATATTGTCCCAGGAAAGATATAGCATGCCAAAAAGGGGAACCCCTAGATTTAGGATTGGGGCAGGATTCTATTTTTACTATTCTAGGAGAATAAAAACATCCAACTAAGGAACCTAGAGGACATTGGACAAGTGAAACATCTGAAGAAAACAACAAACTATCATGAGAAAATGTCCCAAGGGGAAAAAAAGTTAATTGGCTAAATAAACGGTTTTGCTGCCCTCTACATATATAAGTGGCAAATTATCTTTATGTGGTCCCAATTCCTTTAAAAATTAAAGCTGGGTTTGCAGTTGTAGTGTGTCTCTCTCCTCTAAACCCATGCAGGCCTGTTAAAGGATAACCCAAAATCTCTATCTCATGTCAGAAAAGTCACCTGGTATGGGACAGAGGAAAACAAAAAATAAGGGACTATACTATTGCAATTAATCTCATAATCTTTTGGTTTCATTTTACTCTTTAAAACTTTTTAAGGTATAAATATTATCTCAAAATATATAAGATTATTATGTATATATAAACTTTCTGCCATGAAACTAGATGCCAAACAGAGTACTAACTAATTCTAAAAGTAAACTTCATCTAGCTTCCTCTATTTGTTTTCAGGTTTGAGTATGAAGCAAATAACCAAACAAAGCAAATAACAAAGTCTGTATACCTGAGATGTATTTTAGAGATTATGTTCCTCAAACCTTTCAGAAATCTGCTGAATATGACATTTAAAATGTTTAGGTTTTATATCATTCCTAACAGAAACATTGCAGATTTTCAAGAAGATACTGGAGCCTTTAAATGACCTGGATTTTGGTAATACAAAATGGGCAAAACTACCCATTCGTCTTCTACTGCCAGTTTCTATGAAACAGTAGACACTTTGATTGTCTTCAATGTTCTACATAGCCAGGATTTCCACTAAGCTGATATACACCACTGGAAGATGAGCTTTAGACTACAAACTACTCAGTACATTCAAATTCCTAAGTTAATATGAGAATGACAATAGCATTCTACAGAACTTTGAACTCAAAAATACTTAATCCTAAGACTGACAAATGCAACCAAGATAATCATTGTGGAAAGCCTGGAAAAATAGCTTCATAGCTGTAAGTAGTTTTACTGTGTTGGTGTTAAAAAATCTTTCCTTTTTGTTTAAACAAACAAAAAAAGGGGAATATATAGGATTAATATAGAAATAATAGGGAAAGGGTATATTTTTAATCTATTCTTATAGATCTTTGTATATTGATACAATATTGAGTTTATATTTAGTTACATTGTTATAGATCTTTGTATAGTGATACAAAATTAAGGATAGATTTTGGTTACAGCATACTATGTTTCAACTCCTTTTAAAGTATTGTACTTATGTAATTCCTAAAAAAGCAATTTGAAATTCTAGTCATTTTTATTGCTACTGTTACAAATAGTGTAGGGTAATTAAGAAATGCAAATTAATATCAGTCAATCAAATTTTGGTTTTCTTGAATACTAGTTTAGTTAATCACATGTTTTCTAAGTCTGATGTTGAATCCCTAGAGACAAGCAACATTTGCCTATGCAAATGTACTGAAATAGATGGTCTTCAAAAACAGAGACCTATATAATATGGCATTTAAAGATGTTTTATTAACTTGAGACTTTGTTGACAAGGAGACATATCAGCTCCTGATAGCACCCCCATTCTACTTCAAAGATGATCAAAACATCAAGAAACATCTTTGGAGAGTTTGTTTCACATGTGGCAAGGAGCCACTGGGCAAGGAGCAAGCTGCAGGCAAGCAGGACGTAAAGAACATTAACTTCTGAACTCTGTGGGGACAAGGTAGAGAAGTCCTTCATAATTCCTGTTACACAGAAATATCTGTCCAATATTCTGGGCCAGTAGGCTGAAAAGATGGGATTCCAGTATTGTAGAGGAATTTTTTTATAGTTTTTGAAGATGCTTGCTCTATGCTTCCTGTTTATTCAGATAATAGTTATCCTTCTCAGGTCTCTGATGGAGTTAAAGACTAGATAGTCATAGTCTCACATTTAAGCTTAAGTTGTTTAGGATTTAAGAAAATGTTTTAAGGACTGAAAAGATGTTTTTGGGTTGAGAAATGTAAGTTATGATAGAAATTGATTTGGGTACATAATTATGGATTCACCAAGATCAGATAGAAAATAGACTACTTTCTCCAAGGCTGCCAAATACAGATGGACTGGGCATTTTGAATGTATTTCTTACTGAATAGTATATAGTTTATTGATGTTAAAGACAGAGTTTTTTTATTTTAGACAAAGAGGAGGATAATATGTGGAATATTTAATAACATTATGAACCCCCAATTGGTGAATGTCAAAACCTTGTTGTAGTATGGCTCAGCCCTAGCACACACCTTTAGTCCATGAGCTAAATAAAGTCAACACTAGCTCACGAGGTTGCACAAGGAAGTGAACACAAATAAACACTGAGTTAGGAGGTACTTAAGATAGTATTGAGAAGGAGAAAAAGCTTTTTCCTTCTAAGAAAAAAGCTATTTCAGTGTAATAGGAAGGTTTGATGAGTGCTTTCTCTGTCTCTTAGAGCTATCAGGGTTTTATCTCAGTCTCTGGCTCCTGAGTCTTCATTGGTAAAATTGAATGGCTGGGATTATATATATATATCAACAAAGGATACCCATCCCATGGGCAAGCAACAATCCCTGGCATTATTAATGATACCTTGTGATTCTTGCAGACAGGACCCTAGCATAACTGTCCTCTGAGAGGCTCCACCCTGAAACTGCTGAAACAGATTCAGATGCCCACAACCAAACATTGGACAGAGGTTGGAGACCCTAATGGAAGAGTTGGGAGAAGGATTGAAGGCCCTAAAGAGAATGGGAACTCCACAGGAGTTCCCACTAACCTGGACCTCTAGGAGATCTCAGAGACTGAGTGACAAACAAAAGAACACAGATGGGCTAGAATGAGGCCCCAGGCATCTATGCAGTTCAATCTCCATGTGGGTCTGCCAACAACTTGAACGGGGACTCTCCATAAAGCTGAAGCCTGACTACGGTATCTGTTCCCCATTAGGTCTGCTTTGTCTGGCCTCAGTGAGAAAGGATGCACCTTTTCTGGAAGGCATGGTATGCCAGGGTAGGAGGATAACTAGGGGGAATCCACCTTCTTAGAACAGAAGGGTAAGGGGCATGGGGGAGTTCTTGAAGAGCAGGGACTGAGAGCTGGTACAGTGATTGGGATATAAAAAAAATTAAGTTAATATTCAACAACAGAGGACATAGTAACTATCATCCAGATGGAGAATATCAGGGGAAATAGTCATTTTTCTTTTATTGAAAAATGAAATAGAAACATTTTATGATAGAATTGAAGATTTACATTGAAAATATTTCTGGTAAAATTGTAGAAAAATGTAGAAAAACATTAAAATTGAAAATTATCATGGAAAATTTTGTATAGATATAATAATGGTAGATATAAAAGTATTTCTAATTTGAAAGTGGAACTATAAATATTTTCTGATAACCTTGAAGATTTACATGGAAAATATTTCTGATAAAATTGAAGAAATATATAGAAAAACATGTTAAAATTGAAGATTATCATAGAAGTTATACAGATAAAATGATAGGCATAAAAATAATTCTAAGTTGATTGAAAGTGGAATTATAAACCTTTTCAGGTAAAATTGAAGATTTACATGGAAAATATTTCTGAAAAAATAACTGAAAGCAACAATCACTATTCCTTAATATCAGTTCCTTAATAACATCAGTGGACTAAATTCCCCAATAAAAAGATATAGACTAACAGAAATATTTTCATGTAAATCTTCAATTTTATCAGAAAATTTTTGTAATTCCTCTTTCAATTAATTTAGTAATGTTTTTATGTCTACCATTTTATCTGAATTAATTTTCATGATAATCTTCAATTTTAATGTTTTTTCTATATATTTTGTCTATTTTATCAGAAATGTTTTCAATGTAATTCTCTGATTTTATCACAAAATATTTTTAATTCCTCCTTTAATTAATTTAGAAAGGATTTTTATATCTACCATTTTATCTGAAAATTTTTCCATGAAATAGTCAATTTTAACATGTTTGTCTATATATTTCTTGAATTTTTTCAGAAATATTTTCCATGTAAGTCATTTTTTTTAAGAAGGAAAATTTATCAGAGATCTGTGTAGTGGGCACAAAACCAGGCAGAGTGGCACTCAAAAACATTGGTTGAATTTAAGTGTACTAAAGACAATTAATTTGAGTTAGAAGAGCAGAAACAAAAATGTTTTTGCAAACAAAAAGACTGTAAAATATTTGCCCTCTTTCCAAATAGGTCATTTAGTTTAGCTACTTCTGTAGTCTAAGGAATAGAGGCCAAAGTGGGCTGATTAGTGCTTGTCATAAATGTGTTCTATTAGTTTGACGGAAACTGAAGAAAAGCAGTTTGGAGAGGAAGTTTTTATTTCAACTTATATTTATACATCACAGTCTATCACTGAGAGAAGTTGGGGTAGAACCTTAAAGCAGGAACTTTTACTCATGAACTGAAGTGGAGGCCAAGACAATAACTTGCTAACTGACTTGCTCAGTTCAACTGAGATTCTCTCTTCCCAGATTCAAAGTACAGAATAGCACAAAATGAAGGATTGGCCCATAGCAAACAATAACAGAGACAAGGTCTGATAGGACCTTGGTATTTGGCCATACCATTTCATGGAGAATTTATGGTCTCATGAAAAGTCTTTCTGTTTGACAAACATTTTCTTTATTAAGAAGACTACATTAATATGAAATTTATAGGCTATCAAACACTTGTTAAAAACACAGCATTAAAAAGTGTATATTTTTAGATCAAAATGGAGACTAGCATCTGCCTTTTCTTTGTGTTAATATTAAAAACCTTTTCTAAATTTATTAGAAATTGGTGGTTGTATTATTTTGATTATTTAAATATTTGTTAATCTTTAAGAATTTATGTCTATTTTTATTGATCAAAAATAGACTTCTATTAGCTTCTTAATATGTAAACCAATGAATTTCTCATATGTCACTAAATTCAATTATTTTTTTCAGTTTATTTCCATATTTGAAATTTTCATGAGTATTTATATTATGCTCTTTAAACTATTTTTAATAATTTAGGTTTTATGTATAAATATATTTGGAGCAACACAAACAGTAGCATTTATAGGACTGGTCAGTTTCAGTAGAATGCCCTGTGGGTCACATTGTCAAAGATAAAAATCTCTTGCAGCATACTTACTATTTCTCTGGGTCTTAAATATTTTTATTCCTCTTCCACTAGGATCTGTGAGCCTTAAATACAGAAATTGTGTCACAGCAGTATAAGATGAAGCTGTGACAGTTACTTGCTCTTTTTATTCTGACTGCTTGTAGTTTTCTGTAATGGTCTCCATCTGTTAAAGGTTAAGTTTCCTTGTAAGAAATGAGACCTATTCTGATCTGTGATTACAAGGATAACTATTTAGAATTTAGTTTAAAATTCTCTTCTTTTAGTAAAGTGACTATTGTAGATTCTATTCCATAATCTATGACTTCACTGTGCCTTAGTAATTAGTTGACTAGGCTTACAGTACTATCCATTATTTTCCTCTAGATAAGCAGACTTTGAGTCCAAATAGAGAGATGCTGGTGAAGTCACTATTGCACCTTAGTGATGCCAATACCATGAATTTTATAGCTTGTGAACATAGGTGTTATTGCTGAATTGAACTATCAATTGCATCCTTTTTGTAGAACTCTGCATGATTATCTTTTGGAACTATGAATGGAATCCTCACACAGGTATCTTTCAGCTCAAATATAGCTCAGATCCTCAAAGATCTTTGGCTGGAGTCTATAGTAATGATATGAATTTATCTTCAACTTCTGGGAGACAACAAAGTGTACCAATAGTATCCTATGTTTGTGGAAGCTCTTGCACTATCTTTAACCAACAATTCATGTCAGAGCTTCTTAATGGTGGTGCTGGGATTTTTGCTAGATGGTCATATTTTGAGAAAAGTATTATCAACCCAGATGGTTAATTTCAATATTTCATTTAAACCAAATATGTAGGTGTACATGTATGTGTATTAATTTCAATATTTCATTTAAACCAAATATGTAGGTGTACATGTATGTGTATATGCAAGCACAGCTATATGTACTCTATGCAATTTTAGGTAGAGAGATAATCTTATGATTCTTTATGGCTTTTCCTGATATCCTTACTTTTATTTTTTTTGTCTAATCAATTTATATTATGAAACAATCACAACAATACTTCAGAATGGAACAATAACTTCAGATTTTAGGACATTTAACATCGAACAGCTCCAATCAAGGGGACTGACTCATACCACAGGAAGAAGGACATGGACAGAATGACTGTTTTGAAGCCAATACTCTTAAAATCAGTGGACATTATAAATTTTAGATCTCACGTTTAGAGGTGAGGCCTCCATCTTTGCTCCTGTGACTGAGCAGCCAGGTGCAGCCAGGTACGAATGGAACACTCAAGTGTAAGATCCCTTGGGACACAGTCCACCAGGGCCCCATCTGCACCCAGGAGCTGGGCAGCACTGCCACAGCTGTCTGTGCACATACCCTGCTAGGGGACCTCTGCTCTACAGGGAGTTCTGCAGTTAGCAGTGAGGCCAACATCATCTGTTACAGCCAGGAATGCAGAGAACACCCAAGTGTAAGATCACTTGGGACACAGTCCACCAGGGCCCCACCTGCACCCAGGAGCTGGGCAGCCCCAAAGCACTCTGTGCCAGGGGAAAGTCAGTCACACAGGAGGGCTGAGATAGGCACACAGGAGGGAAAAGCACCAGCCAGTGACAGCAGGACAAACTAATACCAGAGATAGCCAGATGGCAAAAGGCAAACATAAGAACTTTACTAACAGAAATCAAGGCAAAATGGCACCATTTGAACCCAATTCTCCAACAACAGCAAGTCCTGTATACTACAACACAACAGGAAAGCAAGATTTATATTTAAAATCACAGCTCATGATGCTGATAGAAGACTCCAATAAAGACATAAATAACTCCCTTAAAGATATACAGGAGAACACAAGGAAACAGGGAGAAGCCCTTAAAGAACTACAGGAAACCACAAACAGGTGAAAGAATTGAACAAAAACATCCAGGATCTAAAAATGGAGGTAGAAACAATAAAGAAATCACAAATGGAAACAACTCTGGACATAGAAGACCCAGGAAAGAAGTCAGGAGTCATGGATCCAAGCATCAACAACAGAATACAAGAGATAGAAGAGAAAATCTCAGACGCAGAAGATATCATAGAAAGCATTGATACAACAGTCAAAGAAAATGAAAAATGCAAAAAACTCCTGTCCCAAAATATCCAGGACAAAATGAGAAGACCAAACCTAAGGATTATGGGTAAAGAGAGTGAAGATTTCAAACTTAAGGGGCCAGTAAATGTCTTCAACAGAATTATAGAAGAAAATGTCCCTAACCTAAAGAAAGAGATGCCCATGAACATACAGAAAGCCTCCAGAACTCCAAATAGATTTGACCAGAAAAGAAATTCCTCCCATCACATAATAATCAAAACACCAAATGTACTAAACAAAGAAAGAATATTAAAAGGAGTAAGGGAAAATGGTCAAGTAACATATAAAGGTAGACCTATCAGAATTACACTGAACTTCTCACTAGAGACTATGAAAGCCAGAATATCCTGGGCAGATGTCATAGAGACCCTAAGAGAACACAAATGCCAACCCAGACTGCTATATCCAGCAAATCTCTCAATTACCACAGATGGAGAAACCAAGGTATTTCATGACAAAAACCAATTTACATAGTATCTTTCCACAAATCCAGCCCTTCAAAGGATAATGAATGGAAAACACCAACAAAGAGAGGGAGAGACTATACACTAGAAAAAGCAAGAAATTAATCCTATTCCAACAAACCCAAAAAAAAGATAACCACACAAACATAAAAATTACATGAAAACTATCAGGAATTAGCAATCACTTTTCCTTAATATCTCTTAACATCAATGGGCTCAATTCCCCAATAAAAAGACATAGACTAACAGACTGGATACATAAAAAAGACCCAACATTTTGCTGCATAAGGAAATGCATCTCAGTGTCAAAGACAAACACCACCTCAGAGAAAAGGGCTGGAAAACAGTTTTCCAAGCAAATGCTCCCAGGAAACAAGCTCAAGTAGCCATTCTAATATATAATAAGATAGACTTTCAACCAAAAGTCATCAAAAAAGACATGGAAAGACACTTTATACTCATTAAAGGAAAAATCTACCAGGAAGAACTCTCAATTCTGAACATCTATGCTCCAAATCAAGGGCACCATCATTCATAAAAGAAACTTTATAAAGCTGAAAGCACACATCGCACCCCACACAATAATTGTGGGTGACTTCAACAACCCACTCTCATTAATGGACAGATCAGGGAAACACAAACTAAACAGAGACACAGTAAAACTAACAGAAGTTTTGGACAAAGTGGATTTAATAGATATCTATAGAACATTTAATCCTAAATCAAAAGAATATCCCCTCTTCTCAGCACCTCATGGTACCTTCTACAAAATTGACCATATAATTAGTCACAAAACAAACCTCAACAGATACAAAAAAAATTGAACTAATTCCATGCCTCCTATCAGATCACTATGGAGTAAGGGTGGTCTTCAACAGCAACAAAAACAACAGAAATCCCACATACATATGGAAGCTGAACAATGCTCTACTCAATGATACCTTGGTCAAGGAAGAAATAGGGAAAAAAATCAAAACCATTTTAGAGTTTAATGAAAATGAAGGCATAACATATCCAAAATTATGGGACACAGTGTTAAGAGGAAAACTCATAGCTCTGACTGCTTCCAAAATAAAGCTGGAGAGAGCATACCTTAGCAGCTTAACAGCACACCTGAAAGCGTTAGAACAGAAAAAGTATAATACACCCAAGAGGAGCAGAAGCCAGAAAATCATCAAACTCAGGGCAGAAATTATCCAAGTAGAAACAAAAAGAACTATTCAAAGAATCAACAAAACCAGGAGTTGGTTCTTTGAGAAAATCAACAAGATAGATAAACCTTTAGGCAGACTAACCAGGGGGCACAGAGACAGTATCCAAATCAACAAAATCAGAAATGAAAAGGGAGAAATAACAACAGAATCTGAGGAAATTCAAAGAATCATCAGATCCTACAACAAAAGCTTATACTCAACACAACTGGAAAATCTGGAGGAAATGGACAATTTCCTAGACAGATACCAACTACCAAAGTTTAATCAGGATCAGATAGACCATCTAAATGGTCCCATAACCTCTAAAAAATTAGAAGTTGTCATTGAAAGTCTTCCAACACAAAAAAGTACAGGTTCAGATGGTTTTAGTGCAGAATTCTATCAGACCTTCAAAGAAGACCTAACACCAATACTCTTCAAACTCTTCCACAAAATAGAAAAAGAAGGAACACTACCAACTCGTTCTATGAAGCCACAGTTTTGATGATAACAAAACCACACAAAAATCAAACAAAAAAAAAGAGAACTTCAGACCAATTTCCCTTATGAATACAGATGCAAAAATACTCAATAAAATTCTTGCCAATCGAATCCAAGAACACATCAAAACAATCATTCACCATGATCAAGTAGATTTCATCCCAGGAATACAGGTATGGTTCAATATAAGGAAGTCCATCAATGTAATCCACTACATAAACAAACTCAAAGAAAAAACACATGGTCATTTCATTAGATGCTGAAAAAGCATTGGAAAAAAAGTCAGCATCCTTTCATGCTAAAGGTTTTGGAAAGAACAGGAATGCAAGGCCCATATCTAAACATAGTAAAGCAATATACAGCAAATCAGTAGCCAACATCAAACTAAATGGAGAGAAACTTGAAGCAATCCCACTAAAATCAGGGACTAGACAAGGCTGCCCTCTCTCTCCATATCTTTTCAATATAGTAATCGAAGTTCTAGCTAGAGCAATTAGACAGCAAAAGGAGGTCAAAGGGATACAAATTGGAAAGGAAGAAGTCAAATTATCACTATTTGCAGACGATATGTTAGTATACTTAAGCAACCCAAAAAATGCCACCAGAGAACCCCTACAGTTGATAAACAACTTCAGCAAAGGGGCTGGATATAAAATTAATTCAAGCAAATCAGTAGCCTTCCTATACTCAAAGGATAAGCAGTCCGAGAAAGAAATTAGAGAAATGACACCCTTCACAATAACCACAAACAATATAAAGTATTTTGGTGTAACTCTAACCAAACAAGTGAAAAATCTGTATGACAAGAACTTTAAGTCTCTGAAGAAAGAAATTGAAGAATCCCTCAGAACATGGAAAAATCTTCCATGCTTGTGGATTGCAGGAGTAATATAGTAAAAATGACCATCTTACCAAAAGCAAAATACAGATTCAATGCAATCCCCATCAAAATCTCAACTCAATTCTTCATAGAGTTAAAAAGAACAATTCTCAAATTCATCTGGAATAACAAAAAACCCAAGATAGCTAAAACTATTCTCAACAGTAAAAGAACTTCTGGGGGAATCAGTGCCCAGACCTCAAGCAGTACTACAGAGCAATAGTGTTAAAAAAAAAAAACTCTATGGTCTTGGTACAGTGACAACCAGGTAGATCAATGGAAAAGAATTGAAGATCCAGAAATGAACCCACATATCTATGATCACTTGATCTTTGACAAAGTAGCTAAAACCATCAAGTGGGAAAAAGATAGCCTTTTCAGCAAACGTTCAACTGACAGCTAGCATGCAGAAGAATGCAAATTGATCCATTCTTATCTCCTTGTATTAAGCTCAGTCCAAGTGGATCAAGGACCTCCAATTAAAATCAGACACACTGAAATAATAGAAAAAAAACTGGGGAAGATCCTTGAGCACATGGGCACAGGGGAAAATTTTCTGAATAGAACATCAATATCTTATGCTCTAAGATCAAGTATTGACAAATGGGACCTAATAAAATTACAAAGTTTCTGTAAGGCAAAGGACACTATCAATCGTACAAAATGGCAACCAACAAACTGGGAAAAGATCTTTACCAACCCTACATCTTACAGAGGGCTAATATCCAATATATACAAAGAACTCAAGTATGTGTACTCCAGAGAGTCAAATAACCCTATGAAAAATGGGGTAGAGAGCTGAATGAAGAATTTTCACCTGAGGAATATCAAATGGCTGAGAAGAACTTAAAAGGAATGTTCAACAACCCTAGTCATCAGCGAATTGCAAATCAAAACAACACTGAGATTTCACCTCATGTCAGTCAGAATGTCTAAGTCCAAAAACTCAGGAGACAGCAGGTGCTGGCTAGGATGTGGAGAAAGATGAACACTCCACTGCTGGTGGGATTGCAAGCTGGTACAACCACTCTGGAAATCAGTCTGGTGGTTCCTCAGAAAACTGAGCATGATACTACAGGAGGATCCGGCTATACCACTCCTGAGCATTTACCCAGAGGATTTTCCAGAATGTAATAAGGACACATGCTCCATATGTCCATAGCAGCCCTGTTTATAATAGCCAGAAGCTTGGAAGAACCCAGATGTCCCTCAACAGAGGAATGAATACAGAAAATATGGTATATTTACACTATGGAATGCTACTCAGCTATTAAAAACAATGAATTCACGAAATCCTTAGGCAGATGGTCAGAACTGAAAAATATCATCCTAAATGAGGTAACCCAATCACAAAAGAACACATGGTATGCACTCACTGATAAGGGGATATTAGCCCAGAAGCTTAGAATACCCAAGACACAATTCACATTTCAAATGATGCTCAAGAAGAAGGAATGAGAGGTTCCTGGTCCTGGAAAGACTCGATGCAGCAGTGTAAGGGAATACAAGGACAAGGAAGTGCGAGGAGGTTGATTGGGGAATCACGGGGAGGGGAGAGGGCTTATGGGACTTTTAAAGAGAGGGGGAACCAGGAAAGGGGAAATCATTTGAAATGTAAATAAAGAATACATTTAAGAAAAAAAGATAAAATAAAATGTTTCCATAAAAGAAATAAACGTTGGGTTTTTAAGTAAAAACAAACAAACAAAGAAACCAAAACAAAAAACAAAAAAAAAAAACAAACAAACTAGGTTATATATCTCTGACTGAATCATTCAATAATTTGACTATTGATTTCCTACAATTGAATACATATTTTTTAAGCAAAGAAATACTGAATATTTACTAGGTAAAATACATTTTTAAAAATCTTAATAAATTGTTATGTATACATTTTTACCAGTTTTAAAATCTATTTGGAACATTAAACATAATAGAAGCAAAAAAAAAATCTCTTATGAAGTCCTCTAAGAAAGGAAATTGTGACAAGTTCCTTCTTAGACAGAAACTGTTCAATATCCAAGGGAGAATATGCAGAGTAACTATGGCCTCATAGAACAAATTGGGTAGTGTTCCTTCTGTTTCTATTTTGTGGAATAGTTTGAACCATATTGGTCTTATGTCTTCTTTGAAATTCTGATAAAATTTTGCACTAAATCCATCTAGTCCTGAGCTTTTTTTTTTTTGGTTGGGAGACTTTTTTTTATTATTATTTATTTTATTTTATTTTTTTAATTTACATTCCAAATCACTTCCCCTTTCCCGTTTCCTCCCTCCCCGAAAGTCCCATAAGCCCCCTTCCCTCCCTCTTTTCTCCATTCAACCCCCTCTTGTTTCTCTGTCCTGGCGTTCCCCTACATCCAGTCTTTCCAGGACCAGGGGTCTCTCCTTCCATCTTCTTAGAAATCTATTGATATGCGGATTGTGTCTAGGGTATTCCGAGATTATGGGTTAATATCCCCTTATCAGTGACTGCATACCATGTGTGTTCTTTTGCAATTGGGTTACCTCACTAAGGATGATATTTTCAAGTCCTGACCATTTGCCTAGGAATTTCATGAATTCATTATTTTTAATTGGAGAATAGTATTCCATTGTATAAATATACCACATCTTCTGAATCCATTCCTCCGTTGAGGGACATCTGGGTTCTTTCCAGCTTCTGGCTATTATAAATAAGGCTGCTATGAACATAGTGGAGCATGTGTCCTTATTGCATGCAGGTAATCCTCTGGGTATATGCCCAGGAGTGGTATAGCCGGATCCTCTGGGAGTGTCATGCCCAGTTTTCTGAGGAACCGCCAGACTGCTTTCCAGAGTGGTTGTACCAGGTTGCACAGATTCAATACATTTACCTGCAAATTTTTGGTTTAATTTTTCTTTACATATGAATAGTACAGATGTACCAAATTTTTGTTTCCAGTCATCAATTGAAGGACATTTAAGTTCTTCCCTTTCATATATGTAGTGAAGAGAGCAGAAAGAAACTGGCTAAGCAAGTATGTGTAGATGTCAATTCTTTTAGACAAATGTGGAGATGTGGTACAGCTAGGTCCTTTCCTAAAGTAATTTTTAGCTATTTCATTTTGGGTGGTTTCTCCTAGCATTTTTCGATAAATTGATAAAGGATAAAATTGACATATCTAGATTATCTTTTTTATCTTTGTGTCTTGATATTCTGTCAAGTCCTTGATTTTTCCTCTACATGTAAAGCTTTCTATAGAGTTTTCTAGTTTTGTTAATGAGGTTTTCAAATATATCTTCATTTCATTTTGAATTCAATTTAATCTCTTTTCTCTCTTTGAATTTTATTTTTAATTCTTGGATTTTTTTTTTTTTTGGTCATTTCCACCTGCTTAAGTTTCTTGGGTATTTATTACTCAAGAAACAATCTCTTTCTCTTTAAGTTCACTGAGTTATTTCTTTGTGTTTTCTTCTAATTCCTTAAAGGTTTTGATGAAGTTCATGATTGTTCCTTTAAATTCTGTATACAGGGGTTTGTTTACCTAGGTAATTCTCATTGACAAATTTTTTTTTAATATGACAAGCAGTTTTGGGTTGCTAATATTTATTTTATCTTTCATAATGTTTGTATTTTTGAGATCTGGGTGTATGGGCTTCTTTTTTCTTCTTTTTTTCTTTTTTATTGAAAATATATATTTTTGGACAAATATATTCTGATTATGATTTCCCCTCCCCCAACTCGTCCCATAAACTCCCCAACTCCCCGTCCACCCAAATCCACACACATTCTTTCTCTTTCCCTCATTAGAATACAAACAGGCAACTAAAAATAATTTTTAAAAATTCAATAAGATAAAATAAAAACGAACCCAAATAGAACAAAACGACCCAATGGAAGAAAAATCACAAGAAACGCATGTAGATGCAGGGGACACACACATCTGCCCATGCAGAAATCCCATTAAAAGCACAGCACAGGATTTGCAGCAAGGAATCAGGCAGCTCCACAGCCTTCTGTGCTTAGCCCACCAGGAGAGAGTGATCTCCTAGCAGTGATTTCACTTCTGAGTTCCAAGGTGAGATCTGTACCTTTTCTCTGGAGGGGTACAGCTAGGAGCGCAAAGGGCATACAATCAGTGGAGCAGCTGGGACAGGAGACTTCCCTTCCAGCCACCACCTGCAGCAGGGAACTAGGCAGCTTCAAAGCCTTCTGTGCTTACCCCGCCAGAAGAGAGTGAGAGAGACCTCCCAGCAGCGATTTCACTTCTGAGCACGGAGATGAGATTTCCACCTTCTCTCTGGAGGGGTACAGCTAGGAGCGCACAAGGCATATGATCATTGGAGTAGATGGGACAGAAGTCTTCCCTTCTGGCCGCCATTTGCAGCAGGGAACCAGGCAGCTCCACAGCCTTCTGGGCACAGACCCTGCCAGAAGAGAGTTGGTCTCCCAGGAGTACAGACACAGGTTTACAGGCCCATAGGAGGGGCAATCTCCCCCCAGAGACAAGACCAACTAACACCAGAGATAACCAGATGGCGAAAGGCAAGCACAAGAACCCTACCAACAGAAACCAAGGCTACTTGGCAACATCAGAGCCCAGTTCTCCCACCACAGCTAGTCCCGGATGCCCCAGCACAACAGAAAAGCAAAAGTTGGATTTAAAGTCTCTTTTCACAATGCTGTTAGAGGACATCAAGAAGGACATAAATAACTCCCTTAAAGAAATACAGGAGAACATGAGTCAAATGGTAAAGGCCCTTAAAGAGGAAACACAAAAATCCCTGAAAGAAATACAGGGGAGCATGGGTGAACAGGTAGAGGCCCTCAAAGAAGAAACACAAAAATCCCTGAAAGAATTACAGGAGAACACAAACAAACAAGTGAAGGAACTGAACAAAACCATCCAGGATCTAAAAAAAGAAGTAGAAACAATAAAGAAATCACAAAGTGAGACATCTCTGGAGATAGAAAATCTTGGAAAGAATTCAGGAGTCATAGATGCAAGCATCAACAACAGAATACAAGGGATAGAAGAAAGAATCTCAGGGGCTGAAGATACCATAGAAAACATTGACTCAACAGTTAAAGAAAAGGCAAAATGCAAAAAAGCTCCTGAGCCAAAACATCCAGGAAATCCAGGACACAATGAGAAGACCAAACCTAAGGATTATAGGTATAGAAGAGAGTAAAGATTTACAACTTAAAGGGTCAGTAAGTATCTTCAACAAAATTATAGAAGAAAACTTCCCTAACCTAAAGAAAGAGATGTCCATGAACATACAAGAAGCCTACAAAACTCCAAACAGACTGGACCAGACCAGAAATTCCTCCCAGCACATAATAATCCAAACACCAAATGCACTAAACAAAGAAAGAATATTAAAAACAGTAGGAGAAAAAGGCCAAGTAACCTATAAAGGCAGGCCTATCAGAATTATACCAGACTTCTCACCTGAGAAGATGAAAGTCAGAAGATCCTGGGCAGATCTCATACAGACCCTAAGAGAACACAAATGCCAGCCCAAACTACTCTACCCAGCAAAACTCTCAATTACCATAGATGAAGAAACCAAGATATTCCATGATAAAACCAAATTTACACAATATCTTTTCACATATCCAGCCCTACAAAGGATAATAGATGGAAAATGCCAACATGAGGAGGAAAACTACACCCCAGAAAAAGCAAGAAAGTAATCTTTCTCCAACAAACCCAAAAGAAAGTAACCACACAAACATAAAAAGAACATCAAAAATGACTGGAAGCAACAATCGCTATTCCTTAATATCTTATAATGTCAATAGACTCAACTCCCCAACAACAACAAAAAAAGTCTAACAGAGATGTTTTTCATGTGGATCTTCGATTTTATCAGAAAATGTTTGTGACTCCTCTTTCAATTCAGTAATGCTTTTTGTGTCTACCATTTTGACTGTATTATTTTCGATGATAATCTTTAATTTTAACATTTGTTCTGTGTATTTCTTCAATTTTGTCAGAGGTGTTTTTCATGTAGATCTTTGGTTTCATTGGTGGGGGGCATGTTTGTAGTTTCCCTTTCAATCAATTTAGGAATGTTTTTGTTCCTACCATTTTGTTGGTACAATTGTCCATGATAATCTTCAATTTTTTCTGCATTTTTCTTCAATTTTGTCAGAAGTATTTTCCATGTGGATCTTCAGTTTTATCAGACAATGTCTATAATTTTACTTTCAATCAACTTAGGGACATTTTTGTACATTACATTTTATCTGTATAATTTTCCATGTAATAGTTTTAACATGTTTCTCTATATATTTCTTGAATTTTTTCAGGAATATTTTCCTTGTAGATCTTCAGTTTTATCAGAAAGTGTTTATAATTCCACTTTCAAAAAACATAGGAATATTTTTATGCCTACCATTTTATCTGTATAATTTTTCCATGAAATACTCAATCTTAATGTGTTTTTTATACATTTCTTCAATTTTATCAGAGATATTTTCCACGTAAATCTTCAATTTTATCAGAAAATGTTTATAATTTTACTTTCAATCAACTTAGAAATATTTTTATGCCTACCATTTTATCTGTATAATTTTCCATGATAATCTTCAATTTTAATGTTTTTCCATATATTTTTTCAATTTTATCAGAAATATTTTCCATGTAAATCTCAATTTTATCAAAAAATGGTTATAATTCTATTTTCAATTAACTTAGGAATATTTTAATTCCTACCAATTTATCTGTATAAATTTCTTCAATTTTATCAGAGATAGTTTCCATGTAAATCTTCAATTTTATCAGAAAATGTTTTTACCTCTACTTTCAATCAATTTAGGAATATTTTTATACCTACTGTATCTATAGGCATCTGTATAATCTGTATAATTTTTTATGAAATAGTTTTAATGTGCTTTTCTATATATTTCTTGAGTTTTATCAGAAATATTTTCCTTGTAGATTTTCAATTTTATCAGAAAATGTTTATAATTCCACTTTCAATCAATTTAGGAATATTTTTATGCCTACCATATTATCAGTATAATTTTTCAATGAAATAGTCAATCTTAACGTGTTTTTCTATATATTTCTTCAATTTTATCAGAGATATTTTCCATGTATATTTTCACAATGGAATACTACTCAACAATTAAAAACAATGAATTCATGAAATTCTCAGGCAAATGGGGAACAGGGGGAGGGAAGTGGGCTTATGGGACTTTTGGGGAGGGGGGAACTGGGAAAGGGGAAATCATTTGGAATGTAAATAAAGAATATAAAAAATAAAAAAATAATTTTAAAAAAGCACAGCAAAGGAAACCACAATATATATGCAAATGATCTACAAGGTTAAAAAAAAGAAAGAATAAAATGAATACTCAGACAAAGCATTATGGGACAGGGAACCTACAAAAATGCCATTGAGTTCATTTTAGGTTGACCCTCTACTGCTGGGCATGGGTTGTGTTCTTAAGAGTGGTTTCAATACCTAGTGAGATTCCACTGAAAAGAGTAAGTTTTTCTTTGCAAGTGCTTATAGACTGGCTATAGCTTCTTTAGGGATAGGGGCTTGAATAGTATATGTCTTTAATCCCAGCACTTGAGAAGCATAGGCAGGTGTGTCTCTGAAAATTCCGTGTCAGTCTTGCTTACATAATGAGTTCCTGGCTATCTAGGAAAAACCTTGTATACAAAATAGATGGATGTATAAGTAGATAGATAGATAGATAGATAGATAGATAGATAGATAGATAGATAGATAGATAGAGATATGTTTGATACATTTAGTCTAATTGGTGATAATTTTGATAAAATTTTGGTTCTTTGAGTTTATTAAGTTCTTCCAAATATTGCTATATTTTCATTCTCCACAATAAGTAGTTAATTTAATACTTAGTATACCAATTAGCACTAGGTTTGGCTACAATATTGAAATAATATTAGTATAAAGAATAGAACATTTTGAGACAGATTGTGGTGGTACAGGTCTTTAATTCCATCACTTGAGTGGCAGAGACACGCAGGGGCAACAAACCTCCCAGATCTCTCAGGGACTAAACCACCAACCAAAGAGTACACATGGAGGAACCCATGGCTCCAGACATATATGTAGCAGAGGATAGCTTTGTCAGGCATCAATGGGAAGAGAGGCCTTTGGTCTTGTGAAGGCTCAGTGTAGCAGAATGCCAGAGTTGAGAGGTGGGAGAAGGAACACCCTCACAGAAGCAGGGGAAGGGGGAATGGGATGGGGCAATTCCAGAGGGGAAACTGGGAAAGGGGATAACATTTGAAATGTAAATGTAGAAAATATCCAATAAAAAGAAAAGAAAAAAAGTGATTCTGTGTTTCTGGGGAAATTTCTAGAGAGATAGTGTATTCTAGACACTGCTGTCTGGAATTTAAATCTAGTCTTCACCTGGGCCACAAGGACAGCAGCCCAACCTTAGGATGAGACAGTGAGTCTGGAATTAAGACATGGCACAGAGACTCATTTGAAAAGCAATATTGGGGCTGGAGAGATGGCTCAGAGGTTAGCAGCACTGACTGCTCTTCCAGAGGTCCTATGTTCCATTCTCAGCAACCACATGGTGGCTCATAACCATGTTAATGGGATCTGATGCCCTCTTCTGTTGTACCCGAAGACAGTGACAGTGTACTCTTATAAATAAAATAAAAAATTCTTAATAAAAAAGAAAGAAGCACACTCTAGCCTTGAATTTGTATGGGATTAGGATAAATTGGGGTTTTTTGTTTCGTTGGTTGTTTTTGCCAAGTCTTAGTGAATTGTATGGGCTTCTTTTGTTCTGTGTCTGATATTTACAGATTAGGCTAGGGTAAAATGAAGGGTATGCAGGCAAAAAAGTTATTATTTCATTCCCTCATTACCACTGTCCTCTTTGTGTAAGATCTTCATTGGGTTTACTAGCTGTAGCCTAAGTATCACTTCTCTCTTCTCTTTCACTTTTTCATGTTTTACTACAGGTCATGGGAATCTCCCAGCACGTTGGCTAGCGTATCTTTTATCCCTATCCCTATCAGTCTTATTTGTGGACTAATTCTGTGTAGTAATTACATATTTGTAAGAATTATTTCATGTTCTTCATCTACAAATATCCTGTGACTCTCTGAGAACAATAATTGAGATTTTATGAAGTCTGACTAGTTCCTTGTATTATTAGTTTCTTCCTAGGTTAGTTATTCTGACTTCTTCTTTTCCTGTCCTTTCCCTTTATTTTGGAATTGACTTTTTTCCTGAAATCTTATGTAGCTTTCTGGAGATATCTGTTATATATGTCCTTTCCTGAATAGGAGACCATGCTGACTTGTATGGGAGGCTGGAATCACTCATCTTAAAGGTATTTGTAACTGTTGTTTTTAGTGGGAATAAAAATTCCAAGTTTTCTGTTGGAACTACACATTACTGAGTATCTTGGATTTGTAGTACTGTTCATCACAGCCTAACCTAACAATGCCTACTCAACTTAGATGTGAATATAATTAAACTAAGGAGATATGCGTCATTCATCACTTAGTTAATTTCTAATTGGCATATCTGGAGCTTGTATTTTGTCTTAAACATGCCCTATTCCTGTTTATTTCCTTATGAGCCATCCATATTCAGTTAATGTCTTCTGTGTTAGCATTAATAAGGATCAATTTTTATTCCTTCCCAAAAAAGAATTTAGCTAGTACATATGGAAAGGAGAATTGACATTTGTCATGTTAAGGTTATGTCAGTTATGTTAAGCTTTCAAATATAAGTATTATAACCATTTGAAATAGTTATATATTAATTTTTATTAGTAGAAAGAGTCAGATTCATTAGCTTAACCAACAGGAACTTCAAACAATATGATGCCAAAATACGTTATTTCCTCCAATTTGAAGTATTCATAGAGCATTGAGCTAAGTATACCTACAAAATGAGTCCTGGCTGAAATATTTTAAGTCTAGGAAAATCAGGTAAAGGAATTTAGAATGGCAAAATGAAATGACAAACAAACAAATAAATATCACAGTCTCATTCTAAATTAGTGGAATGTCATAGTAAGTCAAAAGAAAATTTAACAAAGATGACTCTGTGATAACCAATTATTCATGTTGTGGTAAGGTACACCTTAGAAGTAACAGCAGTGAAAAAAATGGCATAAAATTGAGAAAAACAGCTTGAGGGGGAAATTTAAAAGAAATTTCAGAATATTCTGTGTCTAAATGGATATTACAGGAAATAAAGAGAGAGGAGTCAAAAATTGACTACAAATTGTACAGTTACTATAATGAAAGATGAATGCATATATTCACTTTGCTTCCCTCTCTGGAATTATTATTAACTTTCAATTTAGGAAAGTTCAAAATCATCTTAGGAATGGACCATTCTTGTGGAGATTATTGTACTAATGAAAGAGATAAGACTCATTCAGAGTGTGTGGTATCATTCCTGGCTAGGATCATAAACTGCATTAATGGAGCATGGGATCCAAATAGAACTAAATATTCATTACACCAAATAGTCTACATTCCTATTACCATGCTTTCTGTGCCTGCTGCTACATCTTTCACAGCTTGACGAACTATTTCTTTCTGAAACTGAGAATTCAAATAAATCCATTCTCCTTTGTCTTACCTCTGTCAACTTATTTTTTACCATAGCAGACAGGAAAAGAAACAGAAATTGGTACTGATAAGTGGGACTGCTGCATAAATAGAGCTAACCTTGTGGTTCTTAGGCCTTTGAAGCTATCTAATGGAAAGAAGATGAAAGTGTTTAGTGTGTTGAGTAAGAAAAGCCACCTAAGCTGTAAGAAGAGCTTATGAAGCCATTCTTGTAGGAGAATAAAAACCAATAATTGTAAGAGAACATTGACCACAGAGTCCTGCTCCTGCAGCTTTAAAAGTTTCTCTGTTTACGACTAAAAGGAGGCCACTTGTGTGATATTTTGGTCAAGAAGTTGAATTTGTTCAGCTCACATTCTGACAAAAATTGTGAGAGGAGTTGAACTTAAAAAGGATGGATTAATTTGTTTGGCAAAGATAGGTGTGAGCAATGTGTAGGCAGATAAGTAAGCAACTGTCACTGTTGTAGATTGGTGATATTAAAGAACAAGCTACTGCCTTGAGTGAAAAACCCTATTTACCTAAGACTCCAACTTGTAAAGAAATAAATTCATAGGAAAGGAGAGAGATTGAAATGAGAATATGTCTGAGGTAGAGGTTCACTGATCTTCTAAATCAACTATGTAGAAAAGTATTCTCTCAGGAAAGAAGATAAAGTATAAAAGTGCCAGGTTGCATCATGAACTGGCAACAAAGCTTGGCAGTATTTTCTACATGATACTAGCTTTGAAAGTGTGAAGGGTTGTGTGAAGGAGGAATCACAGATAGCAACTGACAACAGTCAACTTGTGGACAGGTCAAAGTTTCTGTGACCTTAGAAGGCCATTACATGATGCTGTGTGTCATGATTCATCCTATGAACAGTCACCAAATCCTGACACGTTTATGGAAGACAAGAAGTGCATACCAAAAGAAGCATGTCATGGTTGTCTCTGGAGGGGCCCTGTCAGAGCCTTACACATACAGAAGCCGATGCTAGCAGTCAACCATTGGACTGGGAGTGGAGTCCCCAATGGAGGAGTGGGAGGGTGGTCTGGAGGAGCTGAAGGGGTTTATAGCTCCATGGGTAGAAAAATGATGTCGGCCACCCAGACGACCCAGGACTCCCAGGGTCTAAACCATCATCCAAGGGGTACACAGGGTTCCAGCCAAAAATGTGGCAGAGGAATGCCTTGTTGGGAATCAGTGAGAGGAGTAATCCCTGGTCCAGTGAAGGCTCAATAGAGGCCCCAGCAAATGGAAATCGAGGGGTGGGGGAGGTGGGAGTGAGTTGGGTGGAGGGGCACATACTTGGAGGCAGGGAGTGGGAGGGGGGTTGGGGGGGTTGCGGAGGGGAAAAATCAGGAAAGGTTTTAGTATTTGAAATGTAAATGACGATTATATTCAATTAAAAAAAGTCAAAAGAAAAAGTGTCACCTATAGGCATTTATTTGTATGCTTATTCTTCAGGCAGTAGAACTGTCTGAAAGGATTATAAGGATTAGGGATAATAGCATTGTTGGATTAGGTTTGGCCTTGTTCAATAAAGTTTGTCACTGGGTTGGTCTTTGATGTTTCAAAAACCCACACTCTCCCTTGACCTTCAGACCAGGATGTATCTCTCAAGCTACTGCACCAGTGTCATGCTCCTAGTATGATAATGGATGAAGCCTCTGAAATAGTTAGCATGACCCAAGTTAAATACTTTTCTAAGAGTTGCTTTGGTCATGGTGTTTCTTCACAGCAATAGAGCAGTTAACAATACACTGTGTATGTGAAGTTTAAGTTTTAATAGAGACTCTGGGATATTATCTGCAAGGAGCATAGTAAACACTGAATGTAATTAACCCAAGATAGACTATGTATGCTGAAAGTGGCAAAGTCTGGGGTGTGGGCCTACCCAAGACATTTAATTTTCTTTTTTTTTTTTTTAATTTTCTAAGTTTTTTTATTTACATTCCAAATTATTTCCCCTTCCCCGTTTCCTCCCTCCCCGAAAGTCCCATAAGCCCCCTTTCCTCCCTCCTTTCCCCAGGCAACACCCTCTTGCTTCTCTGTCCTGGTACTCCCCTACATCCAGTCTTTCCAGGACCAGGGGTCTCTCCTTCCATCTTCTTGGAAATCTATTGATATGTGAATTGTGTCTAGGATATTCCGAGATTCTGGGTTAATATCCCCTTATCAGTGACTGCATACCATGTGTGTTCTTTTGTAATTGGGTTACCTCACTAAGAATATTTTCAAGTTCTGACCATTTGCCTAGGAATTTGGTGCGTTCAATGTTTTAAATTGCAGAGTAGTATTCCATTGTATAAATATACCACATCTTCTGAATCCATTTCTCCGTTGAGGGACATCTGGGTTCTTTCTAGCTTCTGGCTATTACAAATAAGGCTACTATGAACATAGTGGAGCATGTGTCCTTATTGCATGGAGGTACAGCCTCTGGGTAAATGCCCAGGAGTGGTATAGCCAGATCCTCCGGGAGTGTCATGCTCAGTTTTCTGAGGAACTGCCAGACTGCTTTCCAGAGTGGTTGTATCAGCTTGCAATCCCATCAGCAGTGGAGGAGTGCTCCTCTTTTTCCACATCCTCGCCAACAACTGCTGTCTCCTGTGTTTTTGAACTTAGCCATTCTGACTGGTGTGTGAGATGGAATATCAGGGTTGTTTTGATTTGCATTTCCCTAAAGACTAAAGATAATGAACATTTCTTTAGGTGCTTCTCAACCATTAGATATTTTTGCGTCCAAAAGAAAAAAACCACATGGTCATTTCATTAGATGCTGAGAAAGCATTTGACAAAATTCAGTATCCTTTCATGCTAAAAGTCTTGGAAAGATGAGGAATTCGAGGTCCATATCTAAACATAGTAAAAGCAATTTGCAGCAAACTGGTAACCAACATCAATCTAAATGGAGAGAAACTTGAAGCAATCCAACTAAAATCAGGAACTAGACAAGGCTGCCCTTCCTCTCCATATCTCTTCAATATAGTACTTGAAGTTCTAGCTAGAGCAATTAGACAACAAAAGGAGGTCAAAGTGATACAAATTGGAAAGGAAGAAGTCAAACTATCACTATTTGCAGACGATATGATAGTATACTTAAGCGACCCTAAGAACTTAACCAGAGAACTCCTACAGCTGATAAACAACTCCAGCAAAGTGGCCAGATATAAAATCAACTCAAGCAAGTCAGTAGCCTTCCTATACTCAAAGGATAAGCAGGCTGAGAAAGAAGTAAGAGAAATGATACCCTTCACGATAGCCACAAACAATATAAAGTATCTTGGTGTGACTCTAGCCAAACAAGTGAAAGATCTGTATGACAAGAACTTCAAGTCTCTGAAGAAAGAAATTGAAGAAGACCTCAGAAGATGGAAAAAAAAATCTGCCATGCTCATGGATTGGCAGGATTAATATAGTCAAAATGACCATCTTGCCAAAAGCAATATACAAATTCAATGCAATCTCCATCAAAATTCCAACTCAATTCTTCATAGAGTTAGAAAGAGCAATTCAAAAATTCATCTGGAATAACAGAAAAACCAGGATAGCTAAAACTATTCTCAGGAGTAAAAGAACTTCTGGGGGAATCAGTATCCCGGA
Source organism: Tokudaia tokunoshimensis (assembly GCA_036184795.1). Taxonomy (NCBI): domain Eukaryota; kingdom Metazoa; phylum Chordata; class Mammalia; order Rodentia; family Muridae; genus Tokudaia; species Tokudaia tokunoshimensis. The sequence goes on from BTHU01000008.1 coordinate 3,569,959, forward strand.
CCTCAAGCTGTACTACAGAGCAATAGTGTTAAAAACTGCATGGTATTGGTATAGTGACAGGCATGTAGATCAATGGAACAGAATTGAAGACTCAGAAATGAATCCACACTCGTATGGTCACTTGATCTTTGACAAAGGAGCTAAAACCATTCAGTGGAAAAAAGAGAGCCTTTTCAACAAATGGTGCTGGCTCAGCTGGAGGTCAACATGCAGAAGAATGCAAATTGACCCATTCTTATCTCCTTGCACTAAGCTCAATTCCAAGTAGATCAAGGTCCTCCACATAAAACCAGACACACTGAAAGTAATAGAAAGGAAACTGGGGAAGAACCTTGAACATATGGGCACAGGGGAGAATTTCCTAAACAGAACTCCAATAGCTTATGCTCTAAGATCAAGAATTGACAAATGGGACATCATAAAATTACAAAGTTTCTGTATGGCAAAGGACACTGTCAAAGGGATAAAATGGCAACCAACAAACTGGGAAAATATCTTTACCAACCCTACGTCCGAGAGAGGGCTAATATCCAATATATACAAAGAACTCAAGAAGTTAGACTCCAGAGAGCCAAATAACTCTATTTAATAGTGGTGTATAGAGCTAAACAAAGAGTTCTCACCTGAAGAATATCAAGTGGCTGAGAAGCACCTAAAGAAATGTTCAACATCCTTAGTCATTAGGGAAATGCAAATCAAAACAACCCTGAGATTCCACCTCATACCAGTCAGAATGGCTAAGATAAAAAACACAGGAGACAGCAGTTGTTGGGGAGGATGTGGAGGAAGAGGAAAACTCCTCTACTGCTGCTGGGATTTCAAGCTGGTACAACCACTCTAGAAAGCAGTCTGGCGGTTCCTCAGAAAACTGGGCATGACACTCCCACAGGATCCTGTTATACTACTCCTGGGCAAGTACCCAGAGGCTTCCCATGCATGCAATAAGGATACAGGTGCCACTATGTTCATTGCAGCCTTATTTTAATAGCCAGAAGCTGGAAAGAACCCAGATGTCCCTCAACGGAGGAATGGATTCAGAACATGTGGTATATCTACACAATGGAATACTACTCTGCAATTAAAAACAATGAATTCACGAAATTCCTAGGCAAATGGTCAGATCTTGAAAATATCATCCTTAGTGAGGTAACCCAATCACAAAAGAACACACATGGTATGCAGTCACTGATAAGGGGATATTGACCCAGAATCTCGGAATACCCTAGACACAATCCGCATATCAATAGATTTCTAAAAAGATGGAATGAGAGACCCCTGGTCCTGGAAAGACTGGATGTAGGGGAACGCCAGGACAGAGTAACGAGAGGGGGTTGAATGGAGAAAAGAGGGAGGGAAGGGGGCTTATGGGACTTTCGGGGAGGGAGGAAACGGGAAAGGGGAAGTGATTTGGAATGTAAATTAAAAAAATAAAATAAAAAAAAAAGAGCAAATACACAAGTATCATAAACAAGATTTCAGCCAATAGAATAAAGGTGAGCAAGTGGAATTCATTCCAAGAAAGCAATGGTGTTTCAAGTATTATTGTATTAAAATGATTTGTAATAGTAGTAGGAAGGAGGCCAAATTTCTCAATACAACCCAACAGGCCCTTCACAAGATGCTTCTATCTCCTTCTGCTTGCACAACTTTTACCACTTAGAGGGCCACAGTTTGAGTAAATGGTTTTATGGTCCTCCCTCCAAGATGTTCTTTCATGCTGTCTCTACAAGTACACACACACATATACACACCAAAACCAAAGCAAAAAAAAACAAAATTAGATTTCATTACAGGTACTATGAAGGCAAACACAGCATTCTAGACTATACATTTCCTTCCACATCAGGTTAGGTGTCCTGCTGCCATGTATATTAGAATAAACCATGTGTATTTCTAACATTACATGTAAAGCATTGTGCTGTGATGTTATAGTTATGCCAAGGTCTTCTAAACAAAGCAAGGTATGATCAAATTTCATGACTATATTCAAAACACAGTCCTTGAAACAGAATTTGTATGCATTAAATATATGAGAATGTTGAATAAAGAAGGTCAATGGGAGCCAAATTTGTTCTACATGGGGCCATATGTGTGCTCAGGATGAATTTTTCTTTTCCACCTGACTGTTATAGTGCATGAAGAACTTAACTTGTGCTTCTGTTAAGATTGGAACCATTAAAGCACAAATACAAATGGGAAAAGAATGAACTTTAAATAACAGCTTTTGCACTACAGGAAGTTAAACTAGCTGGTCACAATTTAAAGAAAACTTCTTCAGTGGATTTAAAAGCATTTCTCAAATCAGTTCAATTGACACGAATACATACCTTTTAAATATGCACTTTAAGTAGAAGGTTTGTTGCTATTTGAAAGAAGGATCACAGAAATGTTTGGTCATATCTAACACAAATGTGATAGCTCCCCGCTTATTAAATTGCTTGCTAATCCTGGAATTGAAAGATGAGTGTATTGATTGATTTCCATTTTCTAATAAAGATGTTTAGAATCATGGCAAAAAAAAAACAATAAATTCAAGAAATTCTTGGTCAAATGGTCAGAACTGGAAAATATCATCCTTAGTGAGGTAATACAATCACAAAAGAACACACATGATATGTAGTCACTTATAATTGGATATTAACCCAGAATCTCAGAATACCCAAGACACAATTCACATATCAATAGATTTCCAAGAAGATGGAAGGAGATACCCCTGGTCCTGGAAAGACTGGATGTAGGGGAATGCCAGGACAAAGAAGCGAGAGGGGGTTGAATGAGGGAAAAGAGGGAGGGAAGGGGGCTTATGGGACCTTCGGAGAAGGAGGAAAAGGGAAAGGGGAAATCATTTGGAATGTAAATAAAAAATATAGAAAATAATAAAATAAATAAATAAAAAACTCAACGTATGATTACATTGTGTGTAGTATTAGATATTGTTAAAATCATTTAGAAAGAAAAATTGTATTTAAGAATTTTTAAAAAGATTTTATTTATTTTATATATATGATGAGTAAGTACACTGTAGCTGTCTTAAGGCACACCAGAAGATGGCATCAGATCCCATTACAGACTGTTGTGAGCCACCATGTGGTTGCTGGGACTTGAATTCAGTACCTCTGGAAGAGCAGCCAGTGCTCTTAACCTCTGAGCCATCTCTCCAGCTCATATTTAAGAAAATTTAAGCTACTCATTTTCAGTATTAGGCCAGCACCTTCATTTTTAGGAATTTTTTTTAATAATTAGTGTTAAACACCAGTCAGAATGGCTAAGATCAAAAACACAGGAGACAGCAGTTGTTGGTGAGGATGTGGAGAAAGAGGAACACTCCTCCACTGCTGGTGGAATTGCAAGCTGGTACAACCACTCTGGAAAGCAATCCAGTGGTTCCTCAGAAAACTGGGCATGACACTCCCGGAGGATCTGGCTATACCACTCCTGGGCATATACCCAGAGGCTTTACCTGCATGCAATAAGGACACATGCTCCACCATGTTCATAGCAGCCTTATTTATAATAGCCAGAAGCTGGAAAGAACCCAGATGTCCCTCAACGGAGGAATGGATTCAGAAGATGTGGTATATTTACACAATGGAATACTACTCTGCAATTAAAAACAATGAATTCACGAAATTCCTAGGCAAATGGTCAGAACTTGAAAATATCATCCTTAGTGAGGTAACCCAATCACAAAAGAACACACATGGTATGCAGTCACTGATAAGGGGATATTAACCCAGAATCTCGGAATACCCTAGACACATTTCGCATATCAATAGATTTCTAAGAAGATGGAAGGAGAGACCCCTGGTCCTGGAAAGACTGGATGTAGGGGAACGCCAGGACAGAGAAACGAGAGGGGGTTGAATGGGGAAAAGAGGGAGGGAAGGGGGCTTATGGGACTTTCGGGGAGGGAGGAAATGGGAAAGGGGAAATGATTTGGAATGTAAATAAAAAAAACTTAGAAAATAAAATTTAAAAAAAATTGAAAAAAAAATAATTAGTGCTAAAAATGTTTTCTAGCCATGAAAAATCTAAGTAATAACTAAAGATTGGTTAAATATATTTTGATATATAGATTCTTTGAATACTATGAATTCTTACAACAGATATAATTCTATATTAGAAAAATCCAAATATATCACTGCATTATACTGGCATGTTAGAAAACTTTGTCATACTTTATATCATGATAAATGCATGTCTACGCAAAATATCTGGAAAAATATCATTATAACACTAAAAATTATTTAAAGCAGAGATAAGATTAGTAGCTACTGTAAATTGAAGTTTAATACTGGTTGTAAAACCATTAAGCTGAAGTCCCTAAAAGTGTATGTCACTGAGCCAAGCTCGTGAGTGCTACTGATTTGTCCAGGAAGCACTTCCCTGGAAGTCTGTGCAAATGGGAGAAAGACACTGAAGTGTGGACACAAGCAAAGCCCCACAGATGGCCGCTTTGGGCTGCTGAAGTAGCACCTAAGAAATCTGAAAGCTAGGTACTCTGAAATCCTCTGCTGCTCTTAATTGGAAGTACATTACTCAGCCATAAAACACACATCAAATGTGTATATGAACTGAGAACCATTAGGAAATAGACTTGGTAAAGTTAATCTCAAAATAGAACTCTAGATTCAGGACCATTTTATTTTGTTTAAACAGGAACTGTTTATTTTGTTTAACTTGTTTGACAATATGGCAAGACTTGCTTAATCTATTACCAGACAAAGAAGTCAGAAACACGTTAGTGTAGTTTCTGGGCAGAACAGGGACTTTCTGAGAAACTCCCTTCAATATCATTTTCACAAGTTTCAGTTATGAGTGTTTATAAAGATGGTACTCAACATGGACCCCAAAATTGCATACAAATGGATGCTGCCATGAACCCAGAGTTGAAGTTGTTGAGGAAGTTCTTCATGGCAATTTGTGTCTCTGAAATATTTGATGCTTTTGTTTCTTCACCACTAAAGTATTGGCTAGGGTACTGTGAAGATGGCCATCCACTACTCTACTTATTAGCTAGGATACTGTGAAGATGGCCATGAAGTAAAGTGTAGGAACATATTTTTCAAACTAAATAGTCCTAACTGTATACCATTACATGTTAGCATACCTATCAAAATGGTCGTTCAAAAGAGATATGCTTGTCTTTAGACATGCTAGTAAGAATTAGCAGTAAAATCTAAGTTAAAATAAATAGCAAATGGTCTTAGATGATGATGATCAATGCAGGTAGAAATCAAGGCCCAAACTGCTGATATACCATCTCAAGAGCATCATGCCTTTGAATTCTGCTTCTATTTCTATTTCAATAGCCATTCTCTAAACTGCTCCATATCAACTCCTGGTTTGGATTACCTAAATGCAAAATTGTATTAATACCTGTTACTGTCACTACAAAATGGTTCTTTCACTCCCCATTCACTTATTGTACCTGTTAACTGTGCAGGTTCATACTCATCAGTCACTTTCACCATTAAGCATGAAAGAAAATGAGGAGGAGAATTCTGGAACAGACAACACACATGAAAACCAGCAGAAATTACACATGTTTTTTTCCTATGTTAATCTACATTATGTCATTATATTGTTATTTACAGAGAATCACCATACATGTTACACTACTTAAAATAAACTGGTGAATTTTAAAATTGTCCATTATGTGCCGTAATTTTTAAAAAAAATATCATAATCTTGAATACTTTACAAAACAGTGTATACAAAAGTTTTGTGTCTTTTAATTCAGTGTATTTGTCCCAAACCCACCAGTACTAAAAAGTCAAGTTTTACTCTGAAGATATTTGAGATGTTTAGAAAAGGAACAAACCCCAAAGTTAATTTTTTATTTCCTTTTATTAGCTTTTACAGTTTAACCCAGTGGTGGTTTTCTTTACATTTGATGATTCATGTTAGAATTGTTGCTGGCTTCACCTTTTTAATTTTGTTACATTTGTATTTGAACCTCTGAAGTCTTTTGAATTTAAAGGTAATTCCAATTTAAATAGGCAGTGTTCTAGAGAGGCAAGCAGAAAACACTGGCTAGTTTTCTGATTGTAAAACTCTAATAAACCATATATTATTTAATTTAATAATCAGAATTTGAGTGTCAATTCACCTTTTATTTAAATGAAAGAAATGAGATATTACTAGTTTGCAATTTAAAGATGTTGTAACACTTGAAAGTACTGTCTTAATTTATATTCTATTGATTTTGCTAATTATATGCTTAATAAATACTCACTTTCTTTCCTCAGACTAAGTTTTCCTTTTCCATGAGCAGAGATAGGAGGCATCAACCCCAAATTATTCTCAAATATACTTCTACATATGTCTTATTTACAATATGGTTAAGCCCTACATAAAGGGTTTATTTATATCAATGTTTGTGTCAAAGAAGTAGTATAAATTGTACAGCAAAAAACTAAAGATAAAAAGTGATAATCACTGTCAATATGTGTTCTTAAGAGTAAATATTTGAAATAGCTTTTTGTTTCCTTTAACATGATAATGTCATTTTCACAGATGTGTGTCTGGGGCTGTTCAATGTGCTATCCAAGCCACATACCCTCTTACATCTGGGACCATTATTTAATGCTATTTTCACAATTTTTGTAATGTTCTTGGAACAAAATCCATTTAAAAATAGATAGTAATGTTTATTGAATGTTTAATTGATTTGTAAGGAGAATCCAAATCTTTTAACACAGTGTTCATTGTTCTTCGAAGAACAGGTAAAAATGCAAGTATTTAAAGTATCTTATATCTCCCAGTCTTAATTGGCAGAATAAAAAGTGATGATATGTTGGAAGATCTGAATGTAGAAGAACATATGCAAATCTGATGCTGGGTCGTCACTGTGATTTGACTTTACTAAATTCCCCGTTCTTTTAACACTGGTCTATATGTTTAAAAAAGGAAAAATGACAAGAATGACCATCTGAAAGACTAACTTCAAGTTCTTAAATTAACTGATTAGGAGAAAACATTTTTCCCTAGAGCACTTATGGTAAAATAAGAAAGTACTCATTTTAGATTATATTTTTAAAAAGAAACAATTTCATACTGATGTTCATCACATGGCTTAGTGAACCAGATAGCTGGATCCATATTAATATGTTTCCAGATCCATGTTAAAATGTTCAAAAATTAAAATGACATAAAGTGGTAGTTCTTTATCAATAATATGCTATATTTTTTCTGTAAGATGAAAATCTACCCTGTAAGTTGTTATACTTTGTTCTTTGACTGAATATTAAAATATAAAAAATGGAGCTGCTATTTTTGGTCATATCATCATTGGTAGAATCAGCAGTAACAAAATATTTAAAGAAAAACTTAGTAAATTAAAACATTGGCTAGAATATCTAGTTTGACACAGTTGAAAATATTTATTCAAAAATTGTGCTATAAAATCATACACCCGTACAGCAAATATGATATTTAGAAAACATTATCTTATACCTTAAATAAAATAATTTTAAAATACCACATTTTAAATTATAACTATGTACAAATCAAAACTATAATATATGTCTTATGATTAGTTAATTTAGGTACCAGATCAATCCAGAAATTAGTTTGTTGAACAATATAACAATGCCTATAAAGTACCTCAGAATCATTCAGAATGATTTTTAAAGAAGTTTTAAAATAACCTTCTTCAAAAATCAAGATATTAAATACCAGCTTCTACACTTGATCTTAGCCAAAAGGCAGAGAAGCAATAAATACCAGCTTCTAAGTAGCGAACATGCTTATGGCTAAGATAGAAATGAGATTCTTTACAGAAACCCTGAGTCAGCCTTGGGTTCCATTCCAGGGTGTACAGCTGTAATTCTTTTTTCAAATCTTACCCAGCAATGCCTCGGGTACAGGTGTCTACAGAATATATCAACAGTTGAAACAATTCTGTGGCTTTCAGAGTCAAAAATCTGTGGCATGTTTATATTCATCTTTCATTGCTACCAATAAATAATTAGGTTACTCATGGTATATTAATTAGTTAATACATAAATGTTGGACAATGCATTTTAAATGCATGCTGCACATCATATTGTACATAACAACCCCAGTGTTTTTTAATTCATTGGATTGCAATAATTACATATTTCAAGGTGCAGTGTAACAAGACCACATATCAGAAAGAGAGAGACAGAGAGAGAGAGAGAGAGAGAGAGAGAGAGAGAGAGAGAGAGAGAGAGAGAGAGAGAGGGAAAGAAGGAAGGAACGAAGGAAGGAAGGAAGGAAGGAAAATTGTGGAAACACAGAAAAAAAGGTTAGGAAAGATTTTCTTTTCTGTTTGAAAAATGTATTAGACAACAGACTAAATTTCCCAAAGGAGTCAGTTTTGTATGTGAAAAATATTTAAATATGAATCAGGCAGCACAATCTCAGAACAGGCCAGAGAGACATAACATTTACTGGGGTACAAGTTCCAATTTTGTAAGGTGTCACACTACTGATATTCATAAGGAGAGTTGGTCGGAAAGTTCATGTTCACTCTAAATCTCAGGCTTGATATGATTCTTTTCTTCTGCATAGTCATCTGAACAAAAGATGACTATTGATACCAGACTGGAAAATGCTGTTTTGATGTTTATTAATCAAATCTGTATGAGGAAGATTGTGATTAATAAGTGGAAGATAGTGATGAATTATCACTTCTGGATAACATAAAGGAGGAGGAACCTAAGGCAATCACACTAAATAAAAATTACAATTACAAATTCATTAAGGTAAGCAAAAAATACACTTAATAAATGTAAGTGAGGTGATATTACATAATGAGGATGAACACATAAAATTTTATCTTTCAAATATTCTGATTTTAAAAGAGTATAATGTAATAAACACGAAATTATTCAGAATAACATATTTTTAAATCATTGCTAGATTTTACATTAAACTAGATTTAATAAGTTATTAAAATTCAAATGAGATATTTTTACCATCATACATTTTACCAGAAGTTAAAATCTGTAAGAACTTGACATCTGCTGAAGTCATGTCATGAAACAAAACTCATTTCATAGTATAAAAATACTATTAAATCCATATGCTAATTTTCTTTATGGAGTGTCAGAAAAGAAACAATATATTTAATAAAATCATCAAGAAAAGAATAAATGTAAAATAAGTATTCAAATGTACATGTCCCTAGTAATACCATTTAATTAGGTGTAATTGTTGGGAGTCATAATGGGACAAGCTAATATACTAGCAGGTGATCATCCTGAAATGGCCTGCTTCAGATTATTATATAATCAGCGACAGTTGAGCCCTCATTAAGCAAGACTGTGAGGGAGCAACTTTAGGAAAGTTTCCTGCGATTAATATGATTTTCCTGTTACTATTAAACATATTAATATCAATAAGTAATAGTATACCCCTTTGGAGCAGATCTTTGCAGATCCACGAAGATGTACTGTCTTATAGTGATGCTATGCAGAAAAATAGATGACTTAAGTTTTAATGATGATCCTATAAGAATTCCTAAAATTATATCCGTGATTATTAAGCTCTTTTATAGTGGAACTTCTATTAGGTCCTTTTCTGATAGTCAAAACTGCAATGAGAACTCTGCCAGTCTCCCAAGTGTCACCGGTTAATTGCTCTTAGATGACAACCAGACTTTCTCCTACTCAGAGCACATTCCAAGAGGTTGTAAAACAATTAACCAAAGGTCATAAAAAGAGAACTAATGATTTATTATATATGTTAGGACAAAAGATAAAATATTGACTGGGTTTATCTATACAAAACTTCACTTATAACTTAGTTATGGTTTTAAACTTTCTATGAACCTGTAGAGAAGACAAGAGATAGATATTTAACTAGATAATTACTCCTAATGGATATGCATGTAAACATTCTCTGTTGTAAACTTCTATTTCAATTTATGACTTGGTATTTTGTGTGAACTTGTGATGAACTTTGAAACATGTGATCATGTATTCTGAAAGATGTATAAGTACTGAGGACAAAGAGATGAGGAAATAATAGAGTAGAAATTTTTTCCCCTTCCCCAGTTAGAGTAGAAATTTTGCCTTTCCCCTCTTAGAAGAATTTTTCCCTTTCTCCACCTAGGATCTTTCTGCTATTCCCTCTTAGATAGCTTTCATAGGAAACTTTTTTACAACTTAGTAATAAAATAATTAACCACTTCTCTAAGTGTCCCATTTTTCTCCCTGCAACTTCTGACTAGCAGGCTGAAAGTTAGAGCCCAGCGGTTCCTGTGGAGACAGTACAAAGACAATTTATCTAATCTTTAGCAGTTTGAGGAAGAGGTACTAAATGCCAGAAACTGCAGTTTCTGACCTCAGAGAATTATAGAAGACAGGTCAGCTACAGTAGCATAGTATCCTAGATTTAGATAAGTAAACTTTTTTTTTATTATACAGCAACCTTAAATTTTCCATTAGACAAAGTCTTACCCCAGAATTTCGTAAGACAGAGTCTTATCCCTGCCGATGCTCTTCCCCCCTCCACTGCCTCAAGAAGAACCAAGAAGAAAGAAACACCTCTGCTGGGGCTTGGCACCCGGCATGTAATAACATGTTAAAAAGACTGAATATGTCTAGACCATGAAAGCTGTGTCAAGGGGTAAGAGCATACATACATTTTTCATAGGCTGCCTGCAATATTTATCAACTCAGCTTATTTTATCTTTAAAAATTCTCATAAAATAAGTGGAAAATTCTAGTTAAGGGAAATATTACAATTGGAGCCATTTAAACTCAGTTCTAGAATTGTGGTCAAGTTACATTTTAAAGGTTTTATTTTAGGTTCACCTTAACTAGGAAAACATAAAGTATACACTTTATGTTTTCTAGAAAGTCCTGAAGGCAGCCTGAGTAGCTGAGTAGCCTGAGAAGGCTCCTTAGAGCACTCTGAACTATCTTTTAACATCCTATATTTTCTTCTGCAGCCTCAGTAGTTCTAGCCAGTTAGCAGACCCTGGATTCTGCTAACTACATGGAACTGGCCATCAAAGTTGTTTTATGTCTCTAGCTAGTTGAAACCCCATTTCAGTTCCCACCACCAGAGGGAACACAGTGAAATCCAAGCTGTCAGAAAAATCAGTCTTTATCTAAAATTTACCCCTGCTTTGGAAGAAGTGTTCTCATTTTGAAGTACCTGGGAAAACGGAGTCGCCAGCCTCTTTGGGCCGCACCTGCCGCCTAACAAGACACCTCTTTCTTCTTCACACGTATTTTCTAGATACATCCGTCTTACTTAACCGCAACAGCGCACCCCAAACCTCATTAAGCCCTTCCACTTGCCTCTAGGCTCCCCTGTCAAAGTGCCTTTCTTCCCTATCAACAGTATCTGAACTCAGGTCCCAGTCTGAACTCCAAGTTCCCTACAAATTTCCCACAGAAAGGTACCCCAGCACTGCAGATCGGGTACTCACCAGCTGCAGCAAGCCAGGGACTACAAGGAGAGACAGCGGCCGCAAGCTCAAGTTCATCGTGCCAGCTGGCGGGATCTCAGGAGCTGAGCTCCCTCACCAGCATCTCCCGCATCTCCAGTTCCGGCTGAAAGCTAAGGAAGTTGAGGATCTAGCGGCCAGTGGACAGAGAGCCTAGAAGGACAGCGGGCGGGAGGTGTGGTCTGCTTGCCCTGAGCTTCTTTCAAGTGACAGGAAAACCGCAGAGCTCCAGGCTTCCGTACACTCTCTTATGCTGTGCCTTGCCTCTGTTGTTAGCAGTTGGGGGCCTGAGGATTTGAGAGTTGGGGAACTACTGTAGTGACTGCCCGGAAAGCTAGAAGCTTTCCTTCAGGAGTTGAGCGCAGAGTTCTGCACAGATAGAGCGCCCCGCCCAGCATAAGGGCCTTTAGCTGTGCCTAGGGCAGGGCTCACAGAAACTCTGGCGGTTGGTTAGTGAGGCAGAAGCGTTCTCCAAGGATGTATGCAAGAAGAATGCCCAGTGACAGCTCTCAGAAAATTTGTAAGGAAGGTTACTCAGAGTTCTGGGGAGGAAGGAAGGCCGGGGAGCACAGGGAGGGGGAAGGGGGATCTTATGAAAGGGAAGTAACCTGAGACACAGTCCCTTTGGGAACCCTTAACTAGCTTACCTGGAGATTGAGAAGCTCCCCCGTTGCTGAGAAGGCTAGCCAGGTTTCTGGAGTTGGGTGCTTGTGCGAAGCTCAAATTGTTCCAGGACAGTAAGTAAAGGAACTGAGGGTGTTTATGAATGACTGGACAACAGGTGTTTAGGAGGTCAGCAGAACTGTGAACTGTGACACTATACTATAATACCTACCCCAGGGCTAAGGGAGAGAAGACAGAAGAGAGGAAAACCATAAATAACCTGGTAGAAGGCAATCTTGGAGGCCAGGTAAGGCTGCAAACCTCAACGGTGAGCCTCAGCCTCTGTGCTTAAAAAGTCTCCTTTGAGGGCTTTGAGACTGAGTGGAAAAAAACTAAAGGCACAGTGTTCAACAAATTTAAAATATACAATTTAGAGGGGCTAAACATCCAAAGCAACTGAAGTCCTGACATATAGAGACAAATAGCTCTTACAAAAGGAAAGGGGAAGCAAGGAAGTAGAGCCGCAACTGACAACCAAGCCCTAAAATCCAAAATACAACAAACAGCAGTTGGGGTTGCAGTTTGTGAGAGGTGAAAATGAAAGCAATAAAGTTGTATTTCCTCATCCTAGCATCCTGGATTCCAAAAATAAAGGTGGTTGTGAATTCTTTTAGAGTATGGGGCCAAACTTGAGGCAAAAATAGCCTTAATTCCAGATCTCTAAAGCAGGGGAATTGATAAGAAGAGGGCAAAGTCCGGCCGATATTCTCAATGGATGTGCTAAGGCTCTGCATAAGAGCAAGGATATTATTCCATAATGTTGTACAATTCCATTATGATTTTGTAAGCATCTTGTTCCTGATACTATGGAGGGAGTGTTTCTTCATATAATTTCTTTCCTTTGTGGAGACAGAGGCAAGCATGTAACCATAAGATATGTCCTTTCTAAGCATTTGTCAAACCTGATTTTGTGGAAGCTGATACACCTGTGCTCATCTTAAAATTTTCTTTGAAAGACAGTATCATTATTCCATTGCTACCCCCAACAAAAGTATACTTACTGTTGAATCTAGAGTTTAATTTCATCATTTCCTCTGTGTGTGCATGTGCGTGTGCGTGCGCGTGCGCATGCGTGCATGCGTGTGTGTGTGTGTGTGTGTGTGTGTGTGTGTGTGTGTGTGTTGCTGACAATTGAACCTGACATATTTCACATGCTAGGCAAGCTCCCACTAACCTGCATTGCTAGCCCTAGAAAATTATTCTGACCTAGAAAGATAAATAAGATAATTTTAAAAGTTGAAAGCTATTTCTAATGGTTAATTTCCTGGTACTAAAATTAGAAGTATATTTTTATTTTATTTACAGGCAACTGCATAAAAGGTAAAGGACTGAAACAGATTATACAAAACCAAATAAACTTCTTGAAGAAAGCTGCAAGGGTAGAAGGACAAAACATTGGCCAGATACAACCCCTTATTAAGAGTAATTCATCATCTTCTTGAGTCAGGCTGATTCACCTGCAAATTAATTGTGCTATTCCTTCTTAACTTACCTTGTAATCCTGTAACACATACTGTTTGTAAGAGGAATGTTTAAAACTTATACCCATCAATATAAGTAATAGTACCCTCTCTTAATTTATTTATATTTCTTAGAATGCTTCTGTTCTTGCAGGAAAACTTCTAAGTCAGTTTAAAAGTAGAACCTAGAGTTGAAAACCATGTCTTTTCACAAATGATGTATCATGGTGGGAGTTGAATTCCAAACTACCATGTATATGAAATAGGAGAAATGTGCAGAAAAGAAACTGGAAGGTTTGTGATATTGGTTCTGATGTTTACGTATTTATATATAAAGTGACTATTATTCCATATGTTTATTTACTTTATAAAGTATGAGAAAATAATAAATAGGGAAAAAGGAATGAGATGGGGAGTGAGAACGGAAAGTAAGGAGAGAAAGAAGAAGAAAAGACAAGAGAGGGGTAGAATAATTCTTCACCTTGCATCTGTTTCTCAAATGACAGTAGCTTTATCAAGAAGTATGCAATAAATGAAGTACAGTAGTCAATACAGAAAGGAAGCAGAGCTGTTTAGCATAGTCAGTGGAAGGAGAAATCCATGTAACAGCAGTGCATCATGAAAGAGGCAGCATGTTAGTCTGCTCAGTGTTCCAATGATAATCAAGCTCTACATTAAGAAAAATGACGAAGGCGGTTCCATGTTCAAATAAGGGAGGGAGGCAAAACAGAAGTGAAATGACTTCAGAGTGCTCAGATAAGGAGGAAACAGAAGATGCTGAGCAGGTGGAAAGAATGCATCCAGAAAAGGCAAAAGGAGAAGTGTTTTGTAGTTTGGTGGTAGATATCTGGAAGGCAAGCTAAACAGGCTAGGTATCATCTGCAGTGAGGCTGAAAACAATATTAAGGGGCATGAGGTCATGGTAAGCAAAAGTAAGTACCAAAGAAATGTGGATGCAAGGACTGTACCTAGGAACAGTGCACTGAGCTTTATGTTTGGATATTTAATTTTTTCCTAACAAATTAAAAGTGTTTTTAGTCATCACTTTGTCTTGTAATTAATCTAACAATTTGAGTATCATATCACTGAATTATCATTTTAAGAATGTTTGTCCCAGTTTAGAGATATTAACAATATTTTTATAACAACTAGTAGTAGAAAGTAGAGACAAACACATTTTATTACTACATGATTCTCATGCAGTTACAAATGTAGTGACCGATTATGCCTCTAGCTAATAAGAAATGTGGGGATTATCTATAGATGCTAAAAGCTATAAAATCTTCATCATAATCAAGAAAAGGAGATTCCATGTTACCAAGCATTAATCTGGCAATAATTTTCAGAGTCTAGAGGTTAGGAGAATCACATGACTCTGGGTATTAAGAGGATTTAGGAAGAGGTATGAAGATATTTTCAAGGATATTTTAGAGATGAAAATATTTTCAAGGAGTCTTTGGCTCCTTATGGTTTGCAAATAAAAAGCTGGTGAGCTATTTGGTACCATATTTAACTAAAATCATTTTGAGTCCTATTATTTTTGAGCAATTCAACATTCTTTTTTTTTTTTTTTTTTGGTTTTTCGAGGCAGGGTTTCTCTGTGTAGCCCTGGCTATCCGGGAACTCACTCTGTAGACCAGGCTAGCCTCAAACTCAGAAATCCGCCTGCCTCTGCCTCCCAAGCACTGGGATTAAAGGCGTGCGCCACCACCGCCCGGAGGAATTCAATATTCTTAACTAACAATTGAATAGAACATAATGCTGTGTTGTACTAAATATTAACCATGATTGCACAATAGAGTCATTGGCACCTTTAAATGTCTCTGCGGTTAAGAATAAGCATCAATCATTTTAATCTATCAGAAACTTGATTTTTATATGCCTCCCACAGCTTCTTCCCTCATTTCCTTTATCTTCTTTTCCCTATCAAATTGTGCATGTGTGTGAGGGAGGCACTGGCACTTTAACAGAATGCCATTAGTATCTGCTTATATGCTTGGATCTGGAGAGCTTGTTATGAAGAGAGCTAGGCAACTTGTTGAACATATTTGGATATAAGTAGGGAAGTTAGCAAGTTTCATGGAATTTCTGTGTTTAAGATTCAAACCAAACTGAAATATTCACTATAGTGAGGCTACACATGTCCTCCCTTTGGTAGCCATACTCTCTGCATTATCTGTTCTAGTAGATGTTTTAGGGCAGTGACTACTTTAACCGTAGATGTCAAATATTAGCCTCCAAAAAGAAGCTAGTAAAGGAATGCATGAGCAGGCAGGCTGGGAGGGGGTGGCACTCACTGGGACTGGGCAGGCAGTTCAGAAGCTTCTTGAGATGCTAACTAATGCACATCTTAATCAGACCAAAGAGTTTATTTTTGTAAATTTGACATCATCTTACAATGTATGGTCATATGTGCTGTCCATCTACAAATACAGATGATTACTTAAGGGACTGATAACTTTATCTTCTTGTACATCAGATATAGTGAATATCATTCCTGGTATAATCTCTGAACACATTTCAGATATTGTTTCCTAAGTGCAGAGAAAGCAGAGAACAGGTATACACAGATGCCTGTTCTCATTACAACCTACATTTGATTGCCTGTGTCATACTGATGAGTTGCTCTTGTTGCAAATGCCCAAATATAACTCGACTACAACATAAAGGATTCCATAGCTAGCAATATTAAGGTCAAAGGCTGAATGAAGGTCATCTTAGGGCATTTGAGGCTATATGTACATGAGTGTTAAGTCATGTACCCTAGAAAAATAATAGAAAAAGAGAAAGGATCACCTGAATATGGGCCTGAAATTTTGGGAAGAAAATCCAATTCCTAATCTTTACAAGAGTCTGTTTCTCCATTCTAACATCACCAATTAAACCTCAAAAGAAATCTGAGGTCTTCTTTTTAGTTTTATCTTTTTAAGAGGCCATTTTCAATTAATATGTATTTTCCTTGCCCAAGTGTCCCCAGTTGTTTTCTTTGCTAGGTCTTTGGACGTACTCCCTAGATTCATACCTTAAGCTTTATAATATGCTTGATGAATTGAAGTTGCACCACATAGAAGGATGATTGTTCAGCATCAAATGGAATCGTTATTGTGCTTTACCATGAAAGGAATGTGAAATTACTCCTTATCACTTGTCAGAACGTAGCAGTTACACACCGTAGTACATTTAGCTATGTCAAAGTGCTATCTACCATCTTTGGAAAATTGGGATGCAGTTTCTTTCAAAATTAGGTTTTTATTTATTAAAGAAGTGTGTTTTGTAACATATGTGACTTTTAAAAATGTTTCCTGTCTTAGTCAGGTTTTCTATTACTGCACAAACATCATAACCAAGAAGCAAGTTGGGGAGGAAAGGGTTTATTGAGATTACACTTCCACACATTAGTTCATCACCAAAGGGAGTCAGGACTGGAACTCAAGCAGATCAGTAAACAGGAACCGATGCAAAGGCCATGGGGGAATGTTACTTACTGGCTTGTTTCCCCTGACTTGCTCAGCTTGCTTTCTTATAGAACTCAAGACCACCAGCCCAGGGATGGTACCACCCACAAGGGGCTAGGCCTTCCCCCCTTGATCACTAATTGAGAAAATGCCCCATAGCTGGATCTCAAGGAGGCACTTCCCCAATTGAAGCTCCTTTCTCTGTGATAACTCCAGCCTGTGTCAAGTTGAAACACAAAACCAGCCAGTACATTTCCTATAGTCTTATAAATGACGACAATAAATTGTTTTGTTTCCATTTACATTCATTCTTTAAAATGCTGCTGGCACATCCACTACTTGCTCTACTTTGTGATTCTTTTGGACGGTGGTATTATTAGTCAAGATCTATCTATTCTCATGTTCCTATCTCCTAACAGAAACTCTGTTCAGAAACAAGTGGGCTGAATGTGCAGGCTTAAATTTAGAGGCACCTAGGATTTGATATTTTAAAATCTCACTTTCTGTTTTTCTCATGTGCTGATCTAAAATGAGCTTGTCTAATGTTTCCTTGGCAGCAAAGCATTCACACTTAACGCCTTTCTCCATTTCATGGAATATCTATACTGCTATCTACTGGCCAAAGGAAGTATTGCTTTATACAAGAAGTGTCTTGTTTGTTTTTCATTTTGTTTATGTTTTGGTGGTGGTGGTGGTAGTGGTGCTTTGTTGTTGTTGCTGCTGCTGTTTTTGTTTGTTTGCTTATTAAAGTATAATTACATCTCCCCTACCTTTTGTTGTATGACATTATTCCTGGGAAAATATGAACAAATGTGTACTCACTTCAGATAGGGAGCTGATGACTGAGTTAAGTATAAATACCAACTTGGTGATCCAGTGAGTTTTTGTGGGCTTACTTAAAGGAGTATGGGCAAGGAGTTACTTACAGGAGCAGGAATAGCTCACAAACAGCTTCATCATTAAAGCCTACCCCAGCATGGCTGACAGCTAACAAAGCTGGGAAATCTGGAACATACTTTACAACATGCAGGATGCTTAACAGGTAGGACAGTGTCCATCCTTTGTAAGTAGTTTAGTAAGCATGAGCTTCTGTCCAGGACTCAGTTCCTGTTTCTTCAAGTATGCTCAGACAGTCTCTTATTTCCAGGCAGCTGGATTTTTCTAAGATTCTTGAAGGTAGTCTGGCATGTTTGCTCTTTTCTGTTTCTATAAATTCATGGAGAGGGAGGGACTTGGTGAATCTGGTCAGTTTCAGGCAATTCCTGAAGCCACTTTGAGTTTGTTACTCCTGAGCTTCCTTGTTGCTTAGGAGTAAGATGTTTAACCTCTCTTTAGATTAAATGCCCTGTTGTCTCACCTTCCTTTAAATATCCTATCTGAAAATATTCTGTTGTTTTTTCCTGCTTGTCACATTCTTCATCTTAAAGAATTTACCTTTAAAATCAAAGATACCAGACTGGGAAAATTTACTACCCAACCCCTTTCCTTCTCCTGTGCCCCACCCATTCATACCCTCATTTTACTCTGTTTCATATATGTATATGCAACATTTAAATACAACTGTTGAATATAGGGTCACTTGTATGTATATGACAACTTAAGGAAATTCATCCCTGAGGAAGATTAATCTTTCCTCTTTCTGAAGTCATTAGTTGTGTCTATATTTTTGTGTACGGGTAGGGCCCATGTGAGGTTTTCCTCTTTCACATTATCATGTTGTCAGTGTTTGGACCTTGTTTAGGTAACCATATTGTTTTGGTATCATCGAGGAAGCTTCCCTGTTGTATCTAGGAAACACAATAACACAGCAGGTCTCCTGGTCCTATGACTTTTAGAGTTCTTCCCCCTTTAATGCCATGTACCATGAGGCTTAGGTATAGAAGCTTTGTTGTAGATGTATCAATTGGAGATGGATAATCCAGTATGAGTTCCTCTTTGAATTTTGCAATTTTCTCCATTTGAAATTTCGGTAATGGTCTTCCTTAGTTTCAAAGAAAAGAATCTTTAATGAGGGATGAGAGGTACATTCACCTGTGAATAAAAGAACCCTTATTTAGAATACTGTTTAGAATCATGTTGGTCGACAATCTTTGCTCTGGTGACAGAGCAGACAGGGACTCCAGGTAAACAGAGATATCCTGAGTATAACATCGCTTGGGACACAGCCTGCTAGGATTCCACCTGCAACCAAGAGCAGGGCAGCCCATCAGCAATCTGTGCCAAGGGAAACCCTGTCATCCAGGGGTGCAGAAATAGACTTGCAGGCTCACAGGAGGTTAAAGCACCAGCCAGTGAAAGCAGGACCAACTAACACCAGAGATAACTAGAAGGCAAAGGCAAACATAGGAGCATTACTAACAGGCACCATCTGAAACCAATTCTCTGACAGCAGCAAGTCCTGAATACGCCAACATACCAGAAAGGCAAGATTTGGATTTAAAATCACATCTCATGATGCTATTAGAGGAATTCAAGGACATAAATAAATCTCTTAAAGAAGTACAAGAGAACATGAATTAACAGGTAGAAGCCCATACAAAGGAAATGCAAAAACCTCTTAAAGAAATTCAGGAGATTATGGGTCAACAGATAGAAGCCCATAAAGATGAAACACAAAAATCACTTAAAGAAATATAGGAGAACTTGGGTCAATAGGCAGAAGTCCTGAAAGAGGAAACACAAAAATATCTTAAAGAATTACAGGAAACACAAACAAACAGGTGAAGGAACTGAACAAAACCATCCAGGATCTAAAAAAGCAAGTAGAAACAACTTAGAAATCACAAAGGGAGACAATTTTGGAGATAGAAAACCTTGGGAAGAAATCAAGGGTCATAGATGCAAACATCAACCATTGAATACAAGAGATAGAAGAAATAATCTCAGGTGCTGAAGATACCATAGAAAGCATTGACCCAACAGTTAAAGAAAATGCAAAACGCAAAGAGCTCCTGAGCCAAAATATCCAGGAAATCCAGGACACAATGAGAAGACCAAACCTAAGGATTATAGGTATAGATGAGAGTGAACATTTGCAACTTAAAGGGCCAGTAAATATCTTCAACAAAATTATCGAGGAAAACTTCCCTAACCTAAAGAGAGAGATGCTGATGAACGTACAAGAAGCCTACAGAACTCCAAACAGACTGGACCAGAACAGAAATACCTCCCTTCACATAATAATCAAAACACCAAATGTACTAAACAAAAGAAAGAATGTTAAAAGCAGTAAGAGAAAAAGGCCAGGTAACATATAAAGGAAAACCTATCAGAATTACACCAGACTTCTCATCAGAGATTATGAAAGCTAGAAGATCCTGGGCAGATCTCATACAGACTCTAAGAGAACACAAATGCCAACCCAGGTTACTATACCCAATGAAACTCTCAATCACCATAGATGGAGAGACCAAGATATTTCATGCTAAAACCAAATTTTTACAATATCTTTCCACAAAGCCAGGCCTGAAAAGGATAATAGGTGGAAATCACCAAAAAAGGAGGGAAACTACACCCAGCAAAAGGCAAAAAGAAGATTTCATCAAATCCAAAAGAAGATAACCACTCAAACATAAAGATAACATCAAAAATAATAGGAAACAGTAATCACTATTCCTTAATATCTCTTAACATCAATGGACTCAATTCCCCAATAAAAGTCATAGACTAACAGACTTCGATATGTAAACAAGACCCAGTATTTTGCTGTGTACAGGAAACGCATCTCAGTATTAAAGACAAACACTACCTCAGAGTAAAAGGCTGGAAAATAAATTTACAAGCAAATGGTCCCAGGAAACAAGCTGGGCTAGCCACCTTAATATCTGATAAAATTGACTTTCAACCTAAAGTCATCAAAAAAGACACAGAAGGACACTACATACTGGTCAAAGGAAAAATCCACCAAGAAGAAATCTCAATTCTGAAACTCTATGCTCCAAATGCAAGGGCACCCTCATTCATAAACGAAACTTTACTACAGCTCAAATCACACATTGCACTTCACACAATATTTGTGGGTGACTTCAACACTCTACTCTCTGCAATGGACTGATCAGGAAAACAGAAACTAAACAGGGACACAGTGAAAATAATTGAAGCTTTGGACCAAATGGAACTAACAGATATATATATAGAATATTTCATCAAAAGCAAAAAAATATACCTTCTTCTCAGCACCTCATGGTACCTTCTCCAAAATCGACAATATAATTGGTCATAAAACAGACCTCAACAGGTATAAGAAGATTGAACTAATCCCATGCCTCCTATCAGATCACTATGGAATAAGGGTGGTCTTCAATAACAACAAAAACAACAGAAAACCCACATACACGTGGAAGCTGAACAATGCTCTACTCAATGACACTTTGGTCAAGGAAGAAATAAGAAAGAAATCAAAGACTTTTAAAATTTAATGAAAATGAAGGTAAAACATACCCTAACTTATGGAACACAATGAAAGCGGTGCTAAGAGGAAAATTCATAGCCCTGAGTGGAGAAAGCATACACTAGCAGCTTAATGGCACACCAGAAAGCCCTGGAACAAAAAGATGCAAATACACCCAAGGGGAGTAAAAGGCAAGAAATCATCAAAATCAGGACTGAAATCAATAAAGTAGAAACAAACAGAACCATAGAAAGAATCAAAAAACTAGGATTGGTTCTTGGAGAAAATCAATAAGATAGATAAACCCTTAGCCAGACTAACCAGGGGGCACAGAGACAGTGTCCAAATCAACAAAATTAGAAATGAAAAGGGAGATATAACAATAGAAACTGAGGAAATTCAAAAAGTCATCAGATTCTACTACAAAAACCTATATTCAACAAAACTGGAAAATCGGGAGGAAATGGACAATTACCTAGACAGATACCAAATACCAAAATTAAATCAGGATCAAAGAGACCATATAAACAGTCCCATAACCCCTAAAGAAATAGATACTGTCATTGAAAGTCTTCCAACCAAAAAAAGCACAGGACCAGATGGTTTTAGTGCAGAATTCTATCAGACCTTCAAGGAAGACCTAACACCAATACTCTTCAAATTATTCCACAAAATAGAAACAGAAGGAACACTACGCAATTTGTTCTATGAAGCCACAATTACACTGATACCAAAACCACACAAAGATCCAACAAAAAAAGAGGATATCAGACCAATTTCTCTTATGAATATCAATGCAAAAATACTCAATAAAATTCTTGCCAAACGAATCCTAGAACACATTGAAACGATCATTCACCACGATCAAGTAGACTTCATCCCAGGGATGCAGGGATGGTTCAATATAAGGAAATCCATCAATTTCATCTACTACATAAACAAAATCAAAGAAAAATTCACATGGTAATTTCATTAGATGCTGAAAAAGCGTTGAAAAAATTCAGCATCCTTTCATGCTAAAAGTCTTGAAAAGATCATGAATTCAAGGCCCATATCTAAACATAGTAAAAGCAATTTACAGCAAACTGCTAGCCAACATCAAAATAAATGGAGAGAAACTTGAAGCAATCCCACTAAAATCAGGGACTAGACATGGCTGCCCTCTCTCTCTCCATATCTTTTCAATATAGTACTTGAAATTCTAGCTAGAGCAATTAGACAACAAAAGGAGGTCAAAGGGAAACAAATTGGAAAGGAAGAAGTGAAACTATGATTATTTGCAGATGATATGATAGTATACTTAAGTGACCCAAAGAACTCCACCAGAGAATTCCTACAGCTGAGAAAAAAACTTCAGCAAAGTGGCTGGATATAAAATCAACTCAGGCAAATCAGTACCCTTCCTATACTCAAAGGATAAACAGGTTGAGAAAGAAATTTGGGAAATGACACCCTTCACAATAGCCACAAACAATATAAAGTACCTTGGTGTGACTCTAACCAAGGAAGTGAAAGATCTGTATGACAAGAACTTCAAGTCTCTGAAGAAGGAAATCATAGAAGACCTCAGAAGATGGAAAAATCTTCCATGCTCATGGATTGGCGGGAGTAATATAGTAAAAATGACCATCTTGCCAAAAAACAATATACAGATTCAATGCAATCCCCATCAAAATTCCAACTCAATTCTTCAAAGAGTTAGAAAGAGCAATTCTCAAATTCATCTAGAATAACAGAAAACCCAGGATAGCTAAAATTATTCTCAACAGTAAAAGAACTTCTGGGGGAATCAGTATCCTGGACCTCAAGCAGTACTACAGAGCAATAGTGTTAAAAACTGCAGGGTATTGGTACAGTGACAGGCATGTAGATCATTGGAATAGAATTGAAGACCCAGAAATGAACCCACACTCCTATGGTCACTTGATCTTTGACAAAGGAGCTAAAAGCATCCAGTGAAAAAAAGATAGCCTTTTCAACAAATGATGCTGGTTCAACTGGAGGTCAGCATGCAGAAGAATACAAATCGATCCATTCTTAATTGCTTGTGCTAAGCTCAATTCCAAGTGGATCAAGGACCTCCACATAAAACCATACACACTGAAATTAATAGAAAGGAAATTAGGAAAGAACCTTGAACATATGGGCACAGGGAAGAATTTCCCGAACAGAACACCAATAGCTTACACTCTAAGATCAAGAATTGACAAATGAGACCTCATAATGTTACAAAGTTTCTATAAGGCAAAGGACACTGTCAATCAGACAAAAGGGCAACCAATAAATTAGGAAAAGATCTTTACCAACCCTACATCTGACAGAGGGCTAATATCCAATACATACAAAGAACTCAAGAAGTTAGACTCCAGAGAGCCAATTAACCTGATTAAAAAATGGGGTACAGAGTTAAACAAAGAATTTTCACCTGAAGAATATCGAATGGCTGAGAAGCACCTAAAGAAATGTTCAATATCCTTAGTCATTAGGGAAATGCAAATCAAAACAACCCTGAGATTTCACCTCACACCAATCAGAATGGCTAAGATCAAAAACACAGGAGACAGCAGGTGTTGGTGAGGATGTGGAGAAAGAGGAACACTCCTCCACTGCCGGTGGAATTGCAAGCTGGTACAACCACTCTGAAAATCAGTCTGGCAGTCCCTCAGAAAACTGGGCACTCCCAGAGGACCCTGTTATATCACTCTTGGGCATACACCCAGAGGACTCCCTGGCTTGCAATAAGGACACATGCTCCATATGTTGATAGCAGCCCTGTTTATAATAGTCAGAAGCTGGAAAGAACCCAGATGTCCCTCAACAGAGGAATGGATACAGAAAATGTGGTATATTTGCACAATGGAATACTACTCAGCAATTAAAAACAATGAATTCATGAAATTCTTAAGCAAATGGTCAGAACTGGAAAATATCATCCTAATGAGGTAACCCAATCACAAAAGAACACACATGGTATGCAGTCACTGAGAAGTGGATATTTACTCAGAAGCTTGGAATACTCAAGACACAAATCACATATCAATTGATACCCAAGAAGAAGGAATGAGAGGCCCCTGGTCCTGCAAAGCCTGGATGCAGCAGTGTAGGGGAATACCAGGACAGAGAAGCAGGAGGGGATTGTCTGGGTAACAGGGGGAGGGAAGAGAACTTATGGGACTTTCGGAGAGGGGGGAACCGGGAAAGGGGAAACCATTTGGAATGTAAGTAAAAATTATAGAAAATAAAATAAAATTAAAAAGAATCATGTTGTTCTACTAAAGGGGGTGTTGGTATCAGGACCTCTGATATCAGTGACATCACATTTAGGCAACAGCTCGACCTGTACAACTGTTGCTAAGGCAATAGCCACCATATTTCCAGAATCCACTTGGCTTACCTCTCACCTTTACCTATGGCTATGTCACTGTCCATGTATAAAAGGAATAATCCTTTGATCTCTTTTTCTTTCCCCCTTCCTCTTTCTGCTGCCACCTGGCCCTTTTCTCTCTCAATAAACCTCACATGGAACTGTTGGGCCTGTTGTGGATTTTCTGAAGCCACACAACCCTCACAACATTGGTGCTGAAGACTTCAGGAATAGCTACACAGGTGGCCATCACTACCTGGTGAGAGTGTGAATCCCTACTGCCCCCTAGAACCATGTGGATGGCCACTACCACCATCACTGCTAGCAGCCACTACTACACCACATGGATGTCAGCTGGCACCCAGCATCATCCACCACGTGGATTTCCACTGTTCCCACAGACCATTACCTGTCCTGATGCTTCAAGACTCACAGACTTCTACCACATGAGATCTACCACCATGGCCCACCACGTGGAGCTGGCCTCTGGCCACACCAACCACATGGTTCCACACTTCCTGCTATCTGCCTGCAGAAGCCTACAAACACACACTGGCATATTGATTGGTAAAGAGTTTCTCTAGTTGTCGGGAGGGACCCTACATGCCCAGATAGCACCTGGCCAGACTTTTTTGAGGCAAGGGGTTGGTGTTTCAATGTCCCAATCCTGGCTGGCCTACGAGTTATGACTTAGACCCTTGGATGACTTCCCTTCTTGAAAGCAGTTCATAAATCCCTCGAGCGCTTGCAGCCCACCCCAAAATTCCTGGTACCAGGTTGAATTGCTTTCTGGCAATTTCCAGGAAATTGCCACTGTAGCCCCTAGTTATTCACATGATCTGAATTTCTAGCCGGGCTATACATTGACCTGTTACTGAGCTCTTCTCCGGATGCTGCTAAATTGTCTTCAAAGGTACCCTTAGGCACCCCACTAGGATGTCTCCTGGAAAATCTCAAATCTCTGAAATTAACACCTGATTTGAGGCTCTCAAAACTGATACACCTCTGCAATAAGGTCTGGATTCAATACCCTTTAGATAATAATTCCAAATGGCCAGCCAATGGCATGCTAGACCCAATCGTTTTAAGAGATCTCCGTACATACTGCCAGCATTCAGGTAAATGGAGAGAGGTTCCATATATCCAAACATTCATCTATCTTTGCTCTCATCCCTCCATATGCTCCTCCTATTCCCCAATCCAACTTCTTTCTTTTTTTTTTTTAGTCAGAAGAGAGCTCTTGTATTCATTTATTCCCATGAAAAAGGAAGTTGAGTTCTTGTCAGGACTGATTATATAAAAGGGACTTTTTATTTTTCTTTTGTTTTTTTTTAATTATTTATTTTATTTTTTTTTAATTTACATTCCAAATCATTTCCCCTTTCCCGTTTCCTCCCTCCCCGAAATGTATAATTTTTCCATGAAATACTCTGTCTTAACGTGTTTTTTATATATTTCTTCAATTTTATCGGAGATATTTTCCATGTAAATCTTCAATTTTATCAGAAAATATTTTTACTTCTACTTTCAATTAATTTAGGAATATTTTTATGCCTACCATCTTATCTGTATATTTTTTCATGAAATAATCAGTTTTAACGTGTTTTTCTATATATTTCTTGAGTTTTTTCAGAAATATTTTCCTTGTAGATTTTCAATTTTATCAGAAAATGTTTATAATTCCACTTTCAATCAATTTAGGAATATTTTTATGCCTACCATTATATCTGTGTAATTTCTCCATGAAATAGTCAACCTTAACGTGTTTTTCTATTTATTTCTTCAAATTTTTTTCCTTCCTTCCTTCCTTCTTTTTTTTTTTTTAGGATTTTTTTTAAATTTAATTTTATTTTTTTAATTTACATTCCAAATCATTTCCCCTTTCCCATTTCCTCCCTCCCCGAAAGTCCCATAAGCCCCCTTCCCTCCCTCTTTTCTCCATTCAACCCCCTCTCGCTTCTCTGTCCTGGCGTTCCCCTACATCCAGTCTTTCCAGGACCAGGGGTCTCTCCTTCCATCTTCTTGGAAATCTATTGATATGCAAATTGTGTCTAGGGTATTCCGAGATTCTGGATTAATATCCCCTTATCAATGACTGCATACCATGTGTGTTCTTTTGTGATTGGGTTACCTCACTAAGGATGATATTTTCAAGATCTAACCATTTGCCTAGGAATTTCGTGAATTCATTGTTTTTAATTGCAGAGTAGTATTCCATTGTGTAGATATACCACATCTTCTGAATCCATTCCTCCGTTGAGGGACATCTGGGTACTTTCCAGCTTCTGGCTATTATAAATAAGGCTGCTATGAACATAGTGGAGCATGTGTCCTTATTGCATGCAGGTAAAGCCTCTGGGTATATGCCCAAGAGTGGTATAACAGGATCCTCTGGGAGTGTCATGCCCAGTTTTCTGAGGAACCGCCAGACTGCTTTCCAGGGTGGTTGTACCAGCTTGCAATTCCAGCAGCAGTGGAGGAGTGTTCTTCTTTCTCCACGTCCTCGCCAACAACTGCTGTCTCCTGTGTTTTTGATCTTAGCCATCCTGACTGGTGTGAGATGGATTCTCAGGGTTGTTTTGATTTGCATTTCCCTAATGACTAAGGATGATGAACATCTCTTTAGGTGCTTCTCAGCCATTAGATATTCTTCAGGTGAGAACTCTTTGTGTAGCTCTGTACCCCATTTTTTAATAGGGTTACTTGTCTCTCTGGAGTTTAACTTCTTGAGTTCTTTGTATATATTGGATATTAGCCCTCTGTCGGATGTAAGGTTGGTAAAGATCATTTCCCAGTTAGTTGGTTGCCGCTTTGTCTTTTTGACAGTGTCTTTTGCCTTGCAAAACTTTGTAATTTAATGAGGTCCCATTTGTTTATTCTTGATCTTAGAGCATAAGCTATTGGAGTTTTGTTCAGGAAATTCTCCCCTGTGCCCATATGTTCAAGGTTCTTCCCTAGTTTCCCTTCTATTAGTTTCAGTGTGTCTGGTTTTATGTGGAGATCTTTGATCCACTTAGAATTGAGCTTAGTGCAAGGAGATAAGAATGGGTCAATTTGCATTCTTCTGCATGTTGACCTCCAGCTGAGCCAGCACCATTTGTTGAAAAGGCTATCTTTTTTCCACTGGATGGTTTTAGCTCCTTTGTCAAAGATCAAGTGACCATAGGAGTGTGGATTCATTTCTGGGTCTTCAATTCTGTTCCATTGATCTACATGTCTGTCACTGTACCAATACCATGAGGTTTTTAACACTATTGCTCTGTAGTACAGCTTGAGGTCCGGGATACTGATTCCCCCAGAAGTTCTTTTACTCTTGAGAATAGTTTTAGCTATTCTGGGTTTTCTGTTATTCCAGATGAATTTTTGAATTGCTTTTTCTAACTCTATGAAGAATTGAGTTGGGATTTTGATGGGGATTGCATTGAATCTGTGTACTACTTTTGGTAAGATGCTCATTTTTACTATATTGATCCTGCCAATCCATGAGCATGGCAGATTTTTCCATCTTCTGAGGTCTTCTTCAATTTCTCTCTTCAGAGACTTGAAGTTCTTGTCATACAGATCTTTCACTTGTTTGTTTAGAGTCATGCCAAGATACTTAATATGGTTTGTGGCTATTGTGAAGGGTATTTTATCTCTTACTTCTTTCTCAGCCTGCTTATCCTTTGAGTATAGGAAGGCTTCTGACTTGCTTGAGTTGATTTTATATCCGGCCACTTTGCTGAAGTCGTTTATCAGCTGTAGGAGTTCTCTGGTGGAGTTCTTTGGGTCGCTTAAGTATACTATCATATTGTCTGCAAATAGTGATAGTTTGACTTCTTCCTTTCCAATTTGTATCCCTTTGACCTCTTTTTGTTGTCTAATTGCTCTAGCTAGAACTTCAAGTAGTATATTGAAAAGATATGGAGAGAGAGGGCAGCCTTGTCTAGTCCCTGATTTTAGTGGGATTGCTTCAATTTCTCTCCATTTAGATTGATGCTGGCTACCGGTTTGCTGTAAATTGTTTTTACTATGTTTAGATATGGGCCTTGAATTCCTGATCTTTCCAAGACCTTTAGCATGAAAGGATGCTGAATTTTGTCAAATGCTTTCTCAGCATCTAATGAGATGACCATGTGGTTTTTTTCTTTGAGATTGTTTATGTAGTGGATTACATTGATGGATTTCCTTATATTGAACCATCCCTGCATCCCTGGGATGAAGCCTACTTGATCGTGGTGAATGATCGTTTTGATGTGTTCTTGGATTCGGTTGGCAAGAATTTTATTGAGTATTTTTGCATCGATATTCATAAGAGAGATTGGCCTGAGATTCTCTTTCTTTGTCGGATCTTTGTGTGCTTTTGGTATTAGTGTAATTGTGGCTTCATAGAACGAGTTGGGTAGTGTTCCTTCTGTTTCTATTTTGTGGAACAGTTTGAAGAGTATTGGTGTTAGGTCTTCTTTGAAGGTCTGATAGAATTCTGCAGTAAAACCATCTGGACCTGTGCTTTTTTTGGTTGGAAGACTTCCAATGACAACTTCTATTTCTTCAGGGCTTATAGGACGGTTTAGATGGTCTATTTGATCCTGATTTAATTTTGGTAGTTGGTATCTGTCAAGGAAATAGTCCATTTCCTCAAGATTTTCTAGTTGTGTTGAATACAGGTTTTTGTAGTAGGATCTGATGATTTTTTGAATTTCCTCAGTTTCTGTTGTTATCTCTCCCTTTTTGTTTCTGATTTTGCTAATTTGGATACTATCTCTGTGCCCTCTGGTTAGTCTGGCTAAGGGCTTATCTATCTTGTTGATTTTCTCAAAGAACCAACTCCTCCTTTTGTTGATTCTTTGTATGGTTTTGTTTCTACTTGATTGATTTCAGCCCTGAGTTTGATGATTTCCTGCCTTCTACTCCTCTTTGGTGTATTTGCTTCTTTTTGTTCCAGGGCTTTCCGGTGTGCCATTAATCTGCTAGTGTATGCTGTCTCCCGTTTCTTTTTGGCGGCACTCAGGGCTATGAATTTTCCTCTTAGCACTGCTTTCATTGTGTCCCATAAATTAGGGTATGTTGTGCCTTCATTTTCATTAACTTTCAAAAAGTCTTTGATTTCTTTCTTTATTTCTGCCTTGACCAAGTTATCATTGGGTAGAGCATTTTTCAGCCTCCATGTGTACGTGGGTTTTCTTTTGTTTTTGTTGCCATTGAAGACCACCCTTATTCCATAGTGATCTGATAGGAGGCATGGGATTATTTCTATCTTCTTATATCTGTTGAGGTCTGATTTGTGACCAATTATATGGTCAATTTTGGAGAAGGTACCATGAGGAGCTGAGAAGGTGTATTCTTTTGCTCTAGGATGAAATGTTGTATATATATCTGTTAGTTCCATTTGGTCCAAGGCTTCAATTAGATTCACTGTGTCCCTGTTTAGTTTCTGCTTTCCTGAACGATCCATTTCAGAGAGCGGGGTGTTGAAGTCACCCACTATTATTGTGTGCGGTGCGATGTGTGCTTTGAGTTTTAGTAAAGTTTCTTTTACGAATGAGGGTGCCCTTGCATTTGGAGCATAGATATTCAGAATTGAGAGTCTTGATGGTGGATTTTTCCCTTGATCAGTATGTAGTGTCCTTCTGTGTCTTTTTTGATGACTTTAGGTTGAAAATCAATTTTATCTGATATTAGGATGGCTACTCCACCTCGTTTCTTGGGGCCATTTGCTTGTAAAATTGTTTTCCAGCCTTTTACTCTGAGGTAGTGTTTGTCTTTGACACTGAGGTGCGTTTCCTGCATGCAGCAAAATGCTGGGTCCTGTTTACGTATCCAGTCTGCTAGTTTATGTCTTTTAATTGGGGAATTGAGACCATTGATATTAAGAGAGATTAAGGCATAGTGATTATTGCCATCTGCCATTCTTGACACTATCTTTATGTTTGAGTGGTTATCTACTTTTGGGTTTGATTCAAGAAGGTTATTATCTCATTTTTTCCAGGGTGTTGTTTCTCTCCCTGTATTGGAGGTTTCCACCTATTATCCGTTGCAGGGCTGGATTTGTGGAAAGATATTGTGAAAATTTGGTTTTATCATGGAATAGCTTGGTCTCTCCATCTATGGTGATTGAGAGTTTTGCTGAGTATAGTAGTCTAGGCTGGCATTTGTGCTGTCTTAGTGTCTGCATGAGATCTGCCCAGGATCTTCTGGCTTTCATAGTCTCTGGTGAGAAGTCTGATGTGATTCGGATAGGTCTTCCTTTGTATGTTACTTGGCCCTTTTCTCTTACTGCTTTTAGTATTCTTTCTTTGTTTAGAACATTCGGTGTTTTGATTATTATGTGACGGGAGGTATTTCTCTTCTGGTCCAGTCTGTTTGGAGTTCTGTAGGCTTCTTGTACGTTCATCGGCATCTCTCTCTTTAGGTTAGGGAAGTTTTCCTCCATAATTTTGTTGAAGATGTTTACTGGCCCTTTAAGTTGCAAATCTTCACTCTCATCTATACCTATAATCCTTAGGTTTGGTCTTCTCATTGTGTCCTGGATTTCCTGGATGTTTTGGGTTACACGTTTTTTGCATTTTGCATTTTCTTTGACTGTTGAGTCGATGCTTTCTCTGGAATCTTCAGCACCTGAGATTCTTTCTTCCATCTCTTGTATTCTATTGTTGATGTTTGCATCTATGACTCCTGATTTCTTCCCAAGGTTTTCTATCTCCAAAGTTGTCTCCCTTTGTGATTTCTTAGTTGTTTCTACTTCCTTTTTTAGTTCCTGAATGGATTTGCTGAGATCCTTCAGTTGTTTGTTTGTATTTTCCTGTATTTCTTTAAGGTATTTTTGCATTACCTCTTTCAGGATTTCTTCCTGATGACCCACGTTCTCCTGCATTTCTCTGAGCGATTTTTGTGTTTCCTCCTCATGGGATTCCATCTGTTGATCCATCGTCTCCTGCATTTCTTTAAGCAGTTCTCGTGTTTCCTTTGTAAGAGCATCTAACCGTTGATTCATTTCTTTAAGCAATTTTTGTGTTGCCTCCTTATGGGCATCCATCTGTTGATCCATATTCTTCTGCATTTCTTTATGCCAATTTTGTGATTCCTTTGTGAGTGCATCTACCCGTTGATTCATCTCGTTAAGCGATTTTTGTGTTGTCTCCTTGTGCGCCTCCATCTTTTGATCCATGTTCTCCCGCATTTCTCTAAGCGATTTTTGTGTTTCCTTTGTAAGGGCTTCTAACCGTTGATTCATGGTCTCCTGTAACTCTTTATGAGATTTATTTGTGTCCTTCTTGTGATCCTCTAATAGCATCTTGAGAAGTGATTTTAATTCTAGATCTTGTCTTTCGGGTGTGGTGGGGTATCCAGGACTTGCTGCTGTTGGAGAGTTGGGTTCGGATGGTCCCACATTACTTTGATTTCTGTTAGTAACATTCCTACGTTTGCCTTTTGCCATCTGGATACCTCTGGTGTTAGTTGGTCCTGCTGCCACTGGCTGTTGCCTGCAAAGCTATTTCTGTCCCCCCTGGATTACCAGGTTTCCCCTGGCACCGATTTCTGGGGCCTGCCTGCTCCTGAGTGACTTTGGAGCCCTAATGTGCCTTGCCCCAAGTGATCTTATATTGGTGAGGCCTTGCACATCCAAAGGCTCAGCCTAGTGGATTCCTGGAGCAGAGGTCGCCAAAGGGAGGCTGGTAGGCTCCTGCCCTGTGCAGGGGTGTGTGATCTCTCCTGGGGGGGTAGGGGGCGTCCCTCTGCCAGGCAGAAGTCCCACAGCAGAGCTGGCGTGCTGGTTACTGCAGATCAGCCCAGCACTTGGGAGCCGCATACACACAAGCCGCCCGAGACCCAAGCGATATTATGCCTGTCTGTCTCAGAACCTGGCTGTCCCAACTTCCCAGTCACCAGAGCAAAGATGGTGGAGGGCACTCTCCATGGCGCCGCTCACCCTGCAGACGCAATGGCCTGCTGATCTGGCACCCAGATGACCACAGCGGTGACCCGTTCTCGGGCGCAGACGGAAGCCCCAACAGGCCGTGTCCCAAGTGATGTTATATTGGGGATAAAGTCTGGGTACCTGTTGCTTCAGTGCAATCTGCGGGAACAGAGGTCGCGGAAGGAAAGCTGGTAGGCTCCCGCCCAGTGCGGGGTCCCTCTGCCAGGCACCAACCCAACTTCTCTTAACCATGAAACCTACACATCATCCACTAGATGATGCTACAACGCTTGATCCAGCTGAATCACCTCCTCTCTGCCATAGACCTGCTTCTATGCTCCTGAAAACCCAAACTGATGCCTCAGTTTCTCCTTTTCACCAGGATACACCAAAGCCTACTAGATAGACCTCTCTAAATCCCTCCACTCCTCCTGTGCCAGCTGCAGGTCACTCTAATCACCCTGCGTTGGATCTGACCTTCACCCCTCCTATCACATGTTCTAAGGCCATAGCCAGACCACCAAGTCCTTCTCCTCCTCCAGGGACACCTGACCCATCATCGGTTCTTCCTCTAATGGAAGTGGCTGGGGTTAACAGTATGGTCAGAGTACATGTTCCTTTCTTGCTGAGAGCAAACTCTGTTCCTATACTTCTAACTCCTCCAGGTTTATTAAGGAATTCAAGTACATCACTCAATCTTATAGCTTGATTTTCCACGATGTTCATATTATTATTACTAATAATTTACTTCCTGGTGAATGCTGGTGAGTTTGGGAAGAGGCAAAAGCACATGCAGACAAAATTCACCAGATGGAACAAATCCAATTGAATCTGAGGCAGTGCCTGACCAGGAGCCTTGATGAAATTCCAATTCCGCAGGTGGTATCTTAGCTAAAGACAGATTGATTACATGCTTTCTGGTTGGCCTAAGAAAGGCATCCTTAAAGCCAGTAAATTTTGAAAAACTCCAAGAGGTTGTCCAGGACAAACAGGAGAACCCCTCTCAATATTTAGAATGCCTCACAGAGGCTTTATTGCAATACACTAATCTGGATCATGAACACCCAAAAGGTAAGCAACTTCTGATGACCTACTATTTTCTCAGCTACCCTGACATAAAACTTAAACTTAGGCAGTTGGAGAGGGGGTCCCTAACTCCACAGGCAATAGTCTAAGCATTGGCCTTCAAGGTATACCATGAGAAAGATGAGAAAGCCCCAAAACAAAAATACCACATGCTGGCAAAGGCTGTCCAACCAGCTCCAGCTCCAGTTACTACCTTGGACTCCTGACCTTCTAAGACTCAGAGACCACCAGGCCCCTGCTATAGATGTGGTAAACAAGTTCACTGGGCAAGGGCTTGCCCTATCCCCAGTAAGCCAAGAGAATCATGTCCTAGGTGCTATCTATCAGGAGAGACATTGGGCAGTCTATTGCCCTCAGGTCGTGTAGAACAGAGGAGCATCACTCCCAGGTAACCCTCCAGCTGACTTCTTAGACTTGGCTATAGATGAATGAAGGGGCAGGAGTTCTATCAACCCAACCACACCTATCACTAGCAGGGAGTCCCAGGTAGCTATCATGGCATGTGGACTGCCCATCCCCTTCCTCTTGGACACGGGGACCACTTACTCAATCCTGATGGAGTTTTGGGGACCCACTTAACCTTCATGTTTTCCTAACGTCGGGGTAGGAGGACATCCTTATCTTCCTCATCAGACCAACATCACTTAGTTGTATTTTAAGGATGTACCCCCCCCACCCAATCCTTTTTGGTAGTGACGACATGTTCTGTCCCCTTATTGGGAAGGGATCTTTTAGCTAAGTTGGGAGTCTGTTTCCTTTGCTCCCCACATTTGCCTAAACCCAAGCTCACCAATAGTTCCTCTGCTCCTTATTCTAGCCAATCAACCTACTAACACTAACATGCTGTTACCAGATTCTTTTACCAGATTCTCAGTTGGACACCCAAGTTTTGGATGTCCAGAACCCTTCTGTTGCTAAACATCATTCTCCTGTTGTCATTTAGCTACTGGACTTTACCAGGTACATCACCCAAACTCAATACCCTCTCTCTTTCTAGAGTCTCAGGGGACTTAAACCTGTCATTGCTGACCTCTTAAGTAAAAAACTCCCTTGTCCAACCTCTTCCCCCTTTAACAGCCTTATACTAATAGTTAAGAAACCTAATGGCACCTATTGGCTGGTTCAAGACCTCAGACACATTAATTCTGTAGTGGTTCCCCTCCATGCTGTTGTGGCTAACCCTTATACACATCTTTCCACTATTCCCATCCCTCAGAGACTTGTCATTTCTTAGTCCTAGATTTCAAAGATGCATTTTTCTCTATCCCTCTTGATGTCCAGTCACAGGATATATTTGTCTTTACCTGGACAGATCCTGACACCCCCTTTATTACCCAACTTAACTGGACTGTTCTACCTCAGGGATTCTGAGACAGCCCATACCTATTTGACCAGGACCTGGCTTCCGA
Organism: Tokudaia tokunoshimensis; assembly: GCA_036184795.1. Classification (NCBI taxonomy): domain Eukaryota; kingdom Metazoa; phylum Chordata; class Mammalia; order Rodentia; family Muridae; genus Tokudaia; species Tokudaia tokunoshimensis. The sequence goes on from BTHU01000008.1 coordinate 3,605,111, forward strand.
CTTATTCTCTTTATCTCTCCCTGTGGGTTAAAAAGTGGGGTCTCACATCTGGTCCAGAGCTCAGGCCACTGGGCAAGGCAGATATGGGGAGTTGGACTGCATGTACCCATGGAACCGCCAGGTAGACATTGGGCTGGGAAAAGCCATAGGACCCTGCTCCAGTCAGTGCGGTCATTGAGGGAACCGGCATGGCCAGACTTGTGGGTCCTTGGGCCTTATGGAGGTCAAGGATGACAGGTTCTCACTTATGGACACCACAGAAGCCACTGGACGTCGCATGGGCAGGCTCTGGCCTGGGGCTGAAGGGTAAGGGGGCAGGGGGAGAGCTCCAGCGGGGTCACACAGAGTCTTCTGGCTTGCTCAGTAGTGGCTTAGATTGGTGGTAGCTATGTCTGGCCACACTCAGAGACCTTGGCATGAGATTAGATGTGTTGCTCTTTAGGAGAAGACCTGCTCCATTGTTCCAACTCAGTGAGTTCAGATGAGAAGAGGCAATCCATGGTTTTAGAGAGTTTATAGTAGAGAAGGAGAGAGAGAGAGAGAGAGAGAGAGAGAGAGAGAGAGAGAGAGAGAGAGAGAGTAGAAGTAGAGGCCGGCCATGGCCATGTGGAGAGTGGAGGGAAGGGTTGGGGGAAGGAAGAGACAAAGAAGGCAAAAGAGCAAGAGAATAAGAGAAGCAGGATGGGGAAAACAGCCCCTTTTATAGTGGGCTGGGCCTAGCTTTCTATTGCCAGGTAAGTGTGGGGATGTAGACCAAACAGAATACAGGGACTTTGGGGCATTGTCCTACTTGACTGATGGCCACAGAGTCATGGAGTTGAGAGCTTTGTGTCAGAAGTCTAGTGTCTGGGAGCATGGGAGAATTCCCTGTGGGGCCTCTGGAGGTTAAGCCTGGCTCAACCAGAAAACAGGCTTCCTTTCATGGTCCCACATCTCCCTAAATCTAAGATTCTACTTTATGTAGATGGTGTCCTTCTCTATAGCCCTCCTCTACAGATTAGCCAAGGTGACTCCTCTGCTCTTCTAAATTTCCTTTCCAGTCAAGGCTACAGAATGTCACCTTCTAAAGTCCAACTGTCCACTCCTCAGTTCGCCTATTTGGGACTAACAATTACCCCAACCCACAAAGCTATTACTTTAGATAGAAAGAATCTGATTCAGTCTCTAACTCTTCCTTCTACAAAGAAAGAGATTTCATCATTCATAGGAATGGTTAGATTTTTACATTCCTGGGTTCCTTTCTCTTCCCTCCTTTCTCATCCCTTATATGAAGTAACATTAGGCCCCACCTACAAACTTCTCAAACCTGTTAACAAGCCTTTTCAGAAACTCCAACAGGCTCTCCTTAAGGCCCCAGGTTTCCATCTCCCTGACCTGACTTGTTCTTTTTTCCTCTATGTAACTTAAAAGGAGGGTTTGTCCTTGGAGTCTTAAGTCACAGACTGGGTCTCTCTTTTGCACTTGTAGCACACCTGTCAAAAAAACTAGATCTAACCATCCAGGGATGGGCACCTTGTGTTCATACCTTTGCAGCTGCTGAACTTCTTATTCAAGAGTCAAAAGAACTAATGTTGGGGTCGTCTATAATAATCGTCTCTTCTCATAACCTGTCAGAGCTCCAAACTTACAAAGGCTTACAGACTCTACCTCCTTCTGGGGTTCTTTCTCTTCAGGTAGCACTGCTAGAAGACTCCACATTCACCTTTCAATCATGCCCACCTCTTAATATTTCCAACAACTGAGCAGCTAGAGCTTCAGCCCATAGTGGCCTGGACTCATCTCACCCTCCTCAGGACCTCCTTATAATGCAACCCACATCCCCACCTCCACCCCTGACACTCACCAAACTCCATCCTATCTTTACCAACTCTTTCATCCTAATAGTCAAACATCGACTTCTTTTTCAAGATCCACATACAGCCTACTTCAGAGGACTTAAGTTTCTTAAAATCTATTACTGCTTCATGCACCATCTGTCAGCTGTCAGACTCCAGCTAGAAGTATCATAGCACCCCTTTTCCTACCCATCAGGCTCGAGGCTCCTTTCCTGGAACTCACAACTTGATTTTACCCACATGCTCACTGTCAGATGTGCCAAGTACCTTCTGGTCTTGGTGAACACCTTCTCAGGGTGGATGGAGGCATTTCTCACAACTTACAAAGGGGCTCAGGCAGTCTCTGATCTCCTCTTCTGCGAGATCATCCCTCAGTTTGGTGTCCCAGCCTCCCTCTAGTCAGACAATGGTCATGAATTTACTTACCAAATTTCTCAAATTCTATCTAAGGTTCTAGACTTCCCCTGGCAGTCTCACGTTCCCTACAACCCTCAATCTTCAGGTAAAGTAGAAAGAACTAATCACTCTTTAAAAACCACTCTTGCTAAACTGTCACAGGAACTTCACCTTGAATGGGTAAAACTCCTACCTCTGACTCTTTTCAGGCTATGAGCTCTCCCCAAGCAACCTCTCCTCGTCTCATCCTTTGAACTCATGTATGGATGTCTAGTCCTAACCCCTGGTCTTTCACCTAAATGCTCTCCCCTCCTAGACCATCTACTCATCCCATTACTTTGCCATCTCCATTCTCTCCTATGGAAATTTTCTGACCATGATCTACTGCGGCCACACACTGTTTCCTGTTTAATGACGGTCAACATTGAAGACCAATTCCTTCTATCCCCTCCAGATCATTGAACCTCACCCCCCTCTCCCAAATGGCAGGGCTCTTTTAAGGTAATTCTTATGACGCCTACTTCTGCTAAACTCTAGGCAGCTCTCATTGGGTCTACCTGTCTCATCTCAAACCTTTCATCCCTTCACATAAACTGGCCCTTCTTCATACCTGTTGACCCTATCAGGACCATGCTCTTTTAAACTCTGGAGGATGTTGAGATCACCAACCTTGTCCCCAATCCCAGGAAATGAGACTCCACTCTGGAAGCCGAGTTTAACCTCACTGGATTAGACATGGGTTTCTTGTCTTCCCACTGCTGTTCATTTCCATCCAGGGCAGCGCTTACATCTGAAGATTCAAGGTTAAAGAAACTCCCACAGATAACATTCAGTCTTTCCAAATAGGGTCAGAAAATTGTTCCATAGCTGGATGCCAGGAACCAATCCAAATTGCTATCATCCCTGTATCTGTCATCCCAACTAAATAATATGATCTCTGTACTTGCTTTATCTTTGACCAGACAAAAGATTATTGTAGAAAATGGCCAGACAAATATCGGGGCTACCCATATTGGTCTTGTCAGATACATATGCTAGGATCACAGAACAATCATTTCTTCTATCAACACTTCAAGACACTCTTTTTCTACATTCAAGACCCATGGGATTCCAGGTGGGAGATAGGAGTTGTTTGTAAACTGTACTGTAAAAATCAACCAGGGTCCCTAGTAAGTACTATCCATATCCAGAGAAAATGTCTCAATTGCCCAACCTCTAGATATTAGAAAAGCAGAAGAAGTAATCAAATACTCCTCCAAGGTCCTTACCTCTTTGATATCACCCCTCACAAATGGCACTAACTTGTCATTTCGCCTTTTAACTTCAGATCTTGACCTCGGCATACCAACTCCTTAATGTCACCAGGCCTGGTCGCTTTAAAGATTGTTGGTTATATGTACCCCCTGGAATTAACTCACAATTGCCACTTACAGCCTCTCCAGTGATACTGCCAAGTAACCTTATCTCATCTTTTGTCAGTTTCCCTGACTCCAATGTTGTCATGACTCCATACCTTACCTCTATCTCTCTCTTTGGCATGGTAAACTGTTTTAAGACTGAGACACATTTTGTAGGAATGCTAAGCTCCCTAAACTGCAATAGAACTATAACCCTTGATATATTGTATCTGCCAAAATGGCCGGTAGTCCAGAATATATCAATTCTTTCTGGCAATCAGGTTTATCATTACCTACCCGCCAGTTGGTCAGGAGTTTGCACATTGGTACCCCCTTTCCCTGATTTGGGAGTAATCTAGGGAAATGAGCCCCTGCTAATCCCAGTGGTGGATATGAAGGTGGTCTTTGCCTGTTCCTCCAAGAAGAATGTTTATGTCAACCAATCTGGGATACTGAGAAATAAAATACAGGAGCTACAGTCACATGTACAGAATTTCAGGGAACATGAGACTTCAGGTTTTGGAATTTTTGAAAACCCTATATGGAAGTGGATACTCTCTTTCATAATGCCTTTTCTAGTCCTCTTCCTGGTGTTATTATTTGCTTCCTGCCTCATTGATCTTTCTACATTTCTTCAACGACAAATACAAAAAATTCCTAACTGAACTAATAATTAGTTCCTGTTACAGGATTATCAGCTGCTGTCCACAGAAGAGCCGCTGTCCACAGAGGAACTTAATGTGAATGTTTACCATGTGGATCCCAATATTGAAAGTCAACTACACCCCAAAATTGATGACTCCCCTAGGTAGCAGGAAGCAGCTTAGGAGATATGGTGCCCTTATTCCCTTTTCACCATCAGCTTCCCCCTCCCCTTGTTTGTATTCTCTTTATAGTAAAAAGAAGGGAGGTATGATGGTATCAGGACCTCTGAAATCAGTGACATCATATTTAGGCAACAGCGAGACCAGAACACCTTTTGCCAAGGCAACAGTCACCATATTCCCAGAACCCACTTGGCTCACCTCTCACTTTTACTTGTGGCTATGTCACTATCCATATATAAAAGAAAACTTCTCTGATCTCCCCCCTTCTCTTTCTGCTGCCATCTTGCCCCTTTCTCTCTCAGTAACCCTCACGTGGAACTGTTTGGCCTGGTGTGGTCTTTCTGGAGCTGCACTATGATCACAACAGTGAGGACAATAATTTATTTTCTATGATCCCTGACTTCTTTCGTCCTGGTTAGTTCATTAAGCCAAGTTTCCAAGTCTCTGGCATTATTTTCCTACTGTTGATCAAGTCTTAATTACATCTAGATAGAACTGATTACTTCTCCATCTCCTCTCCACCTCATGTCCGTCTCCTGTCCATCTCCTGAGCACCTCCTGTCCATCCCCTATCCATCTCCTGAGCTCCTCCTGTCCACCTCCTTTCCATCTCCTGTCCATTTCATGTCCAAGTTCTGTCTACCCACTGTCTATTTCCTGTCCATCTCTGGTCCATCTCCTCTCCACCTCCTCCTCACCTCTGTCAATCTCCTGTCCATCTACTGTGCACCTCCTGTCAACCTGCTGTCCACTTCATACCCACCACCTGTCCCCCTCATGTTCACTTCCTGTCCATCTCCTGTCCACCTCATCATGTCCATCTCCTCTCCACCTCTTGTCCATGTCCTGTCCATCTGCTGTCCACCTCTGGTCCATCTCCTATCCACCTCCTTTCCATCTCCTCTCTACCTCTGGTCCACTTTATGTAGACCTCCTGTCAATCCCCTGTCCACCTCCTCCCCACCTCCTGTCCATCTTCTGTCTACCTTCTGTCTACCTGCTGTCCACTTCATAACCATATCCTGCCCACCTCATGTCTACCTCCTGTCCATCTACTGTCCATCTCATGTCCATCTCCTTTACACCTCTTGTCAATGTCCTGTCTACCTCCTATCCACCTCCAGTTCATCTCCTTTTTATCTCTGCTCCACATTATGTAGACCTACTGTCTACCTCCTGTCGAACTCCTGTCAACCTCTTGTCCATCTCTTGTCCTCCTCATGCAGACCTCCTGTACATCTCCTGTCAAACACCTGTCCTCCTCCTTTCCCTCTCCTATCCACCTCCTGTCCAGCTCCTGTCCATTTGGTATCCACCTTTAAAAAGATTGTTTTGGAGTAACGAGAGGGGGTTGAATGGAGAAAAGAGGGAGGGAAGTGGGCTTATGGGACTTTCGGGGAGGGAGGAAACGGGAAAGGGGAAGTGATTTGGAATGTAAATTAAAAAAATAAAATAAATAATAAAAAAAGATTGTTTTGTTTCATCTAATGTGCGTGTGCTTCTGTGTGTGTGTGTGTGTGTGTGTGTGTGTGTGTGTGTGTTTCTGTTTCTGAGTGTTTGTTTGTGCAAGTGCCTGAGGAGGATTCAAGAGGGAATTGGATCCCCTGGAACTGGAGTTATGGGTGAGTGTGAGTTGCCTGACATGGGTTCTGGCAAACAAACCTGTGTGTTCTCTGAGAGAGGTGTGTTCTTAACCTCTGAGCCACCTCTCCAGTCCCATGTTTTAACTTTCATTACAATGTATTGCAGTTCATCTTCTACACCATTGTTAATATCCTAGCGTGCCTGACCTACTCCATTGTTGTTGTGATGGACTACTGAGAATATGACACATGCTTTCTTTCTCTCTTTCTTTCTCTCTTTCTTCCTTCCTTCCTTTCTCTCTTTCTAGATTTATTTATTTCATGTACACTGTTGAAGTCTTCAGATACACCAGAAGAGGGCACCAGATCCCATTACAGATGGTTGTGAGTCACCATGTGGTTGCTGGGAATTGAACTCAGGATCTCTGGAAGAACAGTTGTGCTCTTAACCACTGGTCCATCTTTCCAGTCTGAGAACATGATGTTTTCTAAATTGCTGAGTGCTGTCTGTAGTTCCAGACATCATTGGGCCTTGTGAAAGGCTTCCTCTTCTGATCAGGAAATAACTACTCTATTGTGATTTTTCTCTTACAGTTTGAGATATTGTCTCATCACCACCAGTGGTTGCCAGGACCTGGCTGAAGTCTTGAGGACCAACCAGAACCTGAGAAGCCTACATGTTTCAAACAATAAGATAGAAGATGCTGGTGTGAAACTCCTGTGCGATGCTATAAAACATCCCAACTGCTACTTAGAGAATATTGGGTGAGCATCACCATGGTCATAGCTGTGTCTTTGAGGGTGGCAAAAATGGGTGATTAATGTGAGGAAAAGTAAATTAAAACTCCATGGGGGGGGGTGGGTGGCTGGAGAGATGACTCAGAGGTTAAGAGCACTGTCTGCTCTTCCTGAGGTCCTGAGTTCAATTCCCAGCGACCACATGGTGGCTCACAACCATCTGTAATGAAATCTGGTGCCATCTTCTGGCCTGCACACCCACATGCAGGCATAATGCTGTATACATAATAAATAAATCTTTAAAGAAAAACTCCATAGGGGAGCTGGAGTGATGGCTCAGCAGTTAAAAACACTGGCTGCTCTTCCAAAGAACCCAAGTTGAATTCCCAGTACCTACGAGGCACCTCACAAGTGTCTGTGACTCCAGTTTCAGGGGACCTGACACCCTCATGCAGACATTCATACAGGCAAAATACCAATGCACATAAAATAAAAACAAATAAATTTTTAAAATCTCCATAGGAAACATAGGTGACGTGGCAGTTATCAGTAATTATATTAATAAGACACTCCAAAACCTTAAGCCTGAAAGCAGTGAGCCTTTACTGCTGACCGATTGCTAGTCTAGCCAGGAAGGATTTATCTCAACTGGGCATACTTACAGAATTGATCATCTAGGGAACTGTAATATGGGGCAGCCTGCTGGGAATGGAGGCAGGAAAAGGAGATGGTGTGTGGATAGATGTATAGATGGGTGGATAGAGAGATGCATGGATATATGGGTAGATGCTAGGTTGATAAAATGAATGCATAGATGGGAGGATGATTGGTGGTTGCATGCAATGAATAGATGTTTATTACATTATGGATACTTATTTGGTTGGGTGAGACCATAGATATTTGGATGGATCGATGCATTGGTGGGTGAGTGATTGATGGTTGCAAGTATAGATGTATGCTTGTCTTCATTGATGGAAGCCTGCATAGATAGATAGCTCTTACTTGAATAGGAACATATGTGATACTGGATGCATGCATAGATGGTTGGATAGATGCAGGAATGGATGTCCACTGGAGACGACAGGAGTGACTAGACAACATCTCATTGACTTATTTGAGTGGGCTGATATGGCAGCTACTCTGGCTGCCATGACAAAAATAGATTAACTGACTCATACAGTAGGGATTTATTGATAAACACAGTTGCAGAGGCTAGAAGTGAGATTATGCATCAACAGGGATGGATCCTTTAGAGCACCAAACAAGGGCTATGTTCCAGACATTTTTCTTTTCTATTTATTTATTTATTTATTTATTTTTGGCCTTCAGAAAACTTTAATTAGTGATAAGCTGAACTCTGCTGGCAAAAGCCCACCTATAAAAAGGGAGCAGGTCTGATTCACAAAGTGTACACATGCATGACCCAAGATAATAAAGACCTTCAAACACAAATGATCCTAAAGCTATTGGAACCTCTAATTATGAGTGGCTCATTCAGATGTGCCTCTATTAGCCAGGCATTTTTCATTGGTTTGAAAATGGTTGTCTTCTCCCTGAGTCTTCACAATTATACAAGATTAGATCCCACCCTATTTTCCTCATTTTACTTTAGTTCCCTCTGTAAAGACTGTCTGAAAATCCATACTCATGGGATACTAGAGACTGGGACTTTAACATAGGAAGTTTGACAGCATGTAATTAGTCCATAGCAAAATGAATCTCAAGGGAACAAATCAAAAATTATCAATGTGCTTGAGGTGTAGGCTCAGAGTTCAGCAACCCTTGTCCCTTGTTTCATCCCAGCTTCAAGGACCGGGACAGCAGGCCAGTAGTGGAACTATTAGTTCACCACAGACATGGGTACTGAGAATGAACAATTGTGGTCATGTCTACCAATCAACGGGAAATTTGGTATCCTCAACACTGGGCTTTTCAGAGTCTGTCCTCAGATCAGAGGCTATGGAGTGAGCACAGTCTAAATGAATGTCACCACCCATCCACATGTAGAACTATTCTTTTTTGTTGCAGATTGGAAGCCTGTGCACTAACTGGTGCCTGTTGTGAAGACCTTGCTTCTACTTTTACCTACTGTAACTCCCTGTGGGGGATCAACCTTCTGGAGAATACCTTGGACCACAGTGGGTTGGTTGTGTTGTTTGAGGCTCTGAAACAGAAACAGTGTACCCTGCATGTACTTGGGTGAGCTGACCTCTGTTCTCTTTAGTGCGAAAAGTCCTTAGGGATAAGAAGGAACAAACTGAGATCTGAAATGTGCTGCTAATAATATGATAATCTAAGATAGAAATAAGAGCTGGGGCTGTGGCTCAGGCTGTATAGTCCTTACCACACAAGTATAAGGAACCATAGTTTGATCGCCAGAAACTACATGGAAAAAGTCAGGCATAGGGTTTGTATTTATCATCTCAGTAATGGAGAGATAAAGACAAGGAGAATTCTTAATACTCATTGGCCAGCCAGTCTAGTCAAACTGGTGTATTCCAGGCCAAATGAGAAGATCTCCATCTCAGAAAACAAGGATGATACCTGAGATACAGAGCCTCTGGCCTCTGCCAACTTCTACACACCCAAAATGCAAGTAACTCAGTAATAAGATGGTCACACCAATAATAATCCTGCCAGTACTACACCAGTAAGCATATCTTATCACGAAACCTCACCTCTCTCTGAGGGACTCCAGGCAGGTAATTGGTGTTTGGGGAAGGGACACCATAAGATATTTTTAAAATTCAACTTAAAAATAAATTCAAGTAATATTCTGTCTCTTGGGGATGCTGTTACAGGAGTATTAGATTAAGTATAAAGCCCTTCTATGCCCTCTGACTGGTGAGTGCCCAAGTACTGGTGATAATTGGTACTATCAGAAGGATAATACATAAATATGCTTGTAAATATAACTTTATTTAAGCAGACAGTCCTGACTTAAGATTGTTTGCAATATGAAGACATACCCAGTCATTCACTTTTTGCTCCAGCACAATAGTCATTAACTATATGAGATAACATTTTTAACATTTCAACATTTTAATATAATATCGTCTTTATGTTAGGTGATTTGATTTTTGCCCACCTAGAGCCTAAAGTGAGTGCTCTGAGAACATTTAAGTTAAACTAAGTGAGATAGGGTGGTCTGCTTATCGATAAAGTTTTGTATTGTTCATTTGTCATATAAGCCTGTGATCCAGAGTACTTTATATAAGCATAAGGTATTTTTTTTTTTTTTTTTTTTTTGTTTGCAAATTTTCTTTTTTTTTTTTTTTTTTTTTTTTTTTTAATTTAATTTAATTTTATTTTTTTAATTTACATTCCAAATCACTTCCCCTTTCCCGTTTCCTCCCTCCCCGAAAGTCCCATAAGCCCCCTTCCCTCCCTCTTTTCTCCGTTCAACCCCCTCTCATTACTCTGTCCTGGCGTTCCCCTACATCCAGTCTTTCCAGGACCAGGGGTCTCTCCTTCCATCTTTTTAGAAATCTATTGATATGCTGATTGTGTCTAGGGTATTCTGAGATTCTGGGTCAATATCCCCTTATCAGTGACTTCATACCATGTGTGATCTTTTGTGATTGGGTTACCTCACTAAGGATGATATTTTCAAGTTCTGACCATTTGCCTAGGAATTTCGTGAATTCATTGTTTTTAATTGCAGAGTAGTATTCCATTGTGTAAATATACCACATCTTCTGAATCCATTCCTCCGTTGAGGGACATCTGGGTTCTTTCCAGCTTCTGGCTATTATAAATAAGGCTGCTATGAATATAGTGGAGCATGTGTCCTTATTGCATGCAGGTAAAGTCTCTGGGTATATGCCCAGGAGTGGTATAGCCGGATCCTCCGGAAGTGTCATGCCCAGTTTTCTGAGGAGCCGCCAGACTGCTTTCCAGAGTGGTTGTACCAGCCTGCAATTCCACCAGCAGTGGAGGAGTGTTCCTCTTTCTCCACATCCTCGCCAACAACTGCTGTCTCCTGTGTTTTTGATCTTAGCCATCCTGACTGGTGTGAGATGGAATCTCAGGGTTGTTTTGATTTGCATTTCCCTAATGACTAAGGATGATGAACATCTCTTTAGGTGCTTCTCAGCCATTAGATATTCTTCAGGTGAGAACTCTTTGTGTAGCTCTGTACCCCATTTTTTAATAGGGTTACTTGCCTCTCTGGAGTTTAACTTCTTGAGTTCTTTGTATATCTTGGATATTAGCCCTCTGTCGGATGTAAGGTTGGTAAAGATCATTTCCCAGTTAGTTGGTTGCCGCTTTGTCTTTTTGACGGTGTCTTTTGCCTTGCAAAAACTTTGTAATTTAATGAGGTCCCATTTGTCTATTCTTGATCTTAGAGCATAAGCTATTGGAGTTCTGTTCAGGAAATTCTCCCCTGTGCCCATATGTTCAAGGTTCTTCCCTAGTTTCCCTTCTATTAGTTTCAGTGTGTCTGGTTTTATGTGGAGATCTTTGATCCACTTAGAATTGAGCTTAGTGCAAGGAGATAAGGATGGGTCAATTTGCATTCTTCTGCATGTTGACCTCCAGCTGAGCCAGCACCATTTGTTGAAAAGGCTATCTTTTTTTCCACTGGATGGTTTTAGCTCCTTTGTCAAAGATCAAGTGACCATAGGAGTGTGGATTCATTTCTGGGTCTTCAATTCTGTTCCATTGATCTACATGTCTGTTACTGTACCAATACCATGCAGTTTTTAACACTATTGCTCTGTAGTACAGCTTGAGGTCCGGGATACTGATTCCCCCAGAGGTTCTTTTACTCTTGAGAATAGTTTTAGCTATTCTGGGTTTTCTGTTATTCCAGATGAATTTTTGAATTGCTCTTTCTAACTCTATGAAGAATTGAGTTGGGATTTTGATGGGGATTGCATTGAATCTGTGTATTACTTTTGGTAAGATGCTCATTTTTACTATATTAATCCTGCCAATCCATGAGCATGGCAGATTTTTCCATCTTCCGAGGTCTTCTTCAATTTCTTTCTTCAGAGACTTGAAGTTCTTGTCATACAGATCTTTCACTTGTTTGGTTAGCGTCACGCCAAGATACTTAATATGGTTTGTGGCTATCGTAAAGGGTATTATTTCTCTTACTTCTTTCTCAGCCTGCTTATCCTTTGAGTATAGGAAGGCTTCTGACTTGCTTGAGTTGATTTTATATCCGGCCACTTTGCTGAAGTCGTTTATCAGCTGTAGGAGTTCTCTGGTGGAGTTCTTTGGGTCGCTTATGTATACTATCATATCGTCTGCAAATAGTGATAGTTTGACTTCTTCCTTTCCAATTTGTATCCCTTTGACCTCTTTTTCTTGTCTAATTGCTCTAGCTAGAACTTCAAGTACTATATTGAAAAGATATGGAGAGAGAGGGCAGCCTTGTCTAGTCCCTGATTTTAGTGGGATTGCTTCAAGTTTCTCTCCGTTTAGATTGATGCTGGCTACTGGTTTGCTGTAAATTGCTTTTACTATGTTTAGATATGGGCCTTGAATTCCTGATCTTTCCAAGACCTTTAGCATGAAAGGATGCTGAATTTTGTCAAATGCTTTCTCAGCATCTAATGAGATGACCATGTGGTTTTTTTCTTTGAGATTGTTTATGTAGTGGATTACATTGATGGATTTCCTTATATTGAACCATCCCTGCATCCCTGGGATGAAGCCTACTTGATCGTGGTGAATGATCGTTTTGATGTGTTCTTGGATTCGGTTGGCAAGAATTTTATTGAGTATTTTTGCATCGATATTCATAAGAGAGATTGGCCTGAGATTCTCTTTCTTTGTCGGATCTTTGTGTGCTTTTGGTATTAGTGTAATTGTGGCTTCATAGAACGAGTTGGGTAGTGTTCCTTCTGTTTCTATTTTGTGGAACAGTTTGAAGAGTATTGGTGTTAGGTCTTCTTTGAAGGTCTGATAGAATTCTGCACTAAAACCATCTGGACCTGTGCTTTTTTTGGTTGGAAGACTTCCAATGACAACTTCTATTTCTTCAGGGGTTATAGGACGGTTTAGATGGTCTATTTGATCCTGATTTAATTTTGGTACTTGGTATCTGTCAAGGAAATTGTCCATTTCCTCAAGATTTTCTAGTTGTGTTGAATACAGGTTTTTGTAGTAGGATCTGATGATTTTTTGAATTTCCTCAGTTTCTGTTGTTATCTCTCCCTTTTCGTTTCTGATTTTATTAATTTGGATACTATCTCTGTGCCCTCTGGTTAGTCTGGCTAAGGGCTTATCTATCTTGTTGATTTTCTCAAAGAACCAACTCCTCGTTTTGTTGATTCTTTGTATGGTTTTATTTGTTTCTACTTGATTGATTTCAGCCCTGAGTTTGATGATTTCCTGCCTTCTACTCCTCTTTGGTGTATTTGCTTCTTTTTGTTCCAGGGCTTTCAGGTGTGCCATTAAGCTGTTAGTGTATGCTGTCTCCCGTTTCTTTTTGGCGGCACTCAGGGCTATGAATTTTCCTCTTAGCACTGCTTTCATTGTGTCCCATAAGTTAGGGTATGTTGTGCCTTCATTTTCATTAACTTTCAAAAAGTCTTTGATTTCTTTCTTTATTTCCACCTTGACCAAGTTATCATTGAGTAGAGCATTGTTCAGCCTCCATGTGTACGTGGGTTTTCTTTTGTTTTTGTTGCCATTGAAGACCACCCTTATTCCATAGTGATCTGATAAGAGGCATGGGATTATTTCTATCTTCTTGTATCTGTTGAGGTCTGATTTGTGACCAATTATATGGTCAATTTTGGAGAAGGTACCATGAGGAGCTGAGAAGAAGGTGTATTCTTTAGCTCTAGGATGAAATGTTCTATATATATCAGTTAGTTCCATTTGGTCCAAGGCTTCAATTAGATTCACTGTGTCCCTGTTTAGTTTCTGCTTTCCTGAACGATCCATTTCAGAGAGCGGGGTGTTGAAGTCACCCACTATTATTGTGTGCGGTGCGATGTGTGCTTTGAGTTTTAGTAAAGTTTCTTTTACGAATGAGGGTGCCCTTGCATTTGGAGCATAGATATTCAGGATTGAGAGTTCTTGATGGTGGATTTTTCCCTTGATCAGTATGTAGTGTCCTTCTGTGTCTTTTTTGATGACTTTGGGTTGAAAATCAATTTTATCCGATATTAGGATGGCTACTCCACCTCGTTTCTTGGGGCCATTTGCTTGTAAAATTGTTTTCCAGCCTTTTACTCTGAGGTAGTGTTTGTCTTTGACACTGAGGTGCGTTTCCTGCATGCAGCAAAATGCTGGGTCCTGTTTACGTATCCAGTCTGCTAGTCTATGTCTTTTAATTGGGGAATTGAGACCATTGATATTAAGAGAGATTAAGGCATAGTGATTATTGCCATCTGCCATTCTTGACGCTATCTTTATGTTTGAGTGGTTATCTACTTTTGGGTTTGATTCAAGAAGGTTATTATCTCATTTTTTCCAGGGTGTTGTTTCTCTCCCTGTATTGGAGGTTTCCACCTATTATCCGTTGCAGGGCTGGATTTGTGGAAAGATATTGTGAAAATTTGGTTTTATCATGGAATATCTTGGTCTCTCCATCTATGGTGATTGAGAGTTTTGCTGGGTATAGTAGTCTAGGCTGGCATTTGTGCTGTCTTAGTGTCTGCATGAGATCTGCCCAGGATCTTCTGGCTTTCATAGTCTCTGGTGAGAAGTCTGATGTGATTCGGATAGGTCTTCCTTTGTATGTTACTTGGCCCTTTTCTCTTACTGCATTTAGTATTCTTTCTTTGTTTAGAACATTCGGTGTTTTGATTATTATGTGACGGGAGGTATTTCTGTTCTGGTCGAGTCTGTTTGGAGTTCTGTAGGCTTCTTGTATGTTCATCGGCATCTCTCTCTTTAAGTTAGGGAAGTTTTCCTCCATAATTTTGTTGAAGATGTTTACTGGCCCTTTAAGTTGCAAATCTTCACTCTCATCTATACCTATAATCCTTAGGTTTGGTCTTCTCATTGTGTCCTGGATTTCCTGGATGTTTTGGGTTACGCGTTTTTTGCATTTTGCATTTTCTTTGACTGTTGAGTCGATGCTTTCTATGGAATCTTCAGCACCTGAGATTCTTTCTTCCATCTCTTGTATTCTATTGTTGATGTTTGCATCTATGACTCCTGATTTCTTCCCAAGGTTTTCTATCTCCAAAGTTGTCTCCCTTTGTGATTTCTTAGTTGTTTCTACTTCCTTTTTTAGTTCCTGGATGGATTTGCTGAGATCCTTCACTTGTTTGTTTGTATTTTCCTGTGTTTCTTTAAGGTATTTTTGCATTACCTCTTTCAGGATTTCTTCCTGATGACCCACGTTCTCCTGCATTTCTCTGAGCGATTTTTGTGTTTCCTCCTCATGGGATTCCATCTGTTGATCCATCGTCTCCTGCATTTCTTTAAGCAGTTCTCGTGTTTCCTTTGTAAGGGCATCTAACCGTTGATTCATTTCTTTAAGCAATTTTTGTGTTGCCTCCTTATGGGCATCCGTCTGTTGACCCATATTCTTCTGCATTTCATTATGCAAATTTTGTGATTCCTTTGTGAGTGCATCTACCCGTTGATTCATCTCGTTAAGCGATTTTTGTGTTGTCTCCTTGTGCGCCTCCATCTTTTGATCCATGTTCTCCCGCATTTCTCTAAGCGATTTTTGTGTTTCCTTTGTAAGGGCTTCTAACCGTTGATTCATGGTCTCCTGTAACTCTTTATGAGATTTATTTGTGTCCTTCTTGTGATCCTCTAATAGCATCATGAGAAGTGATTTTAAATCCAGATCTTGTCTTTCGGGTGTGGTGGGGTATCCAGGACTTGCTGCTGTTGGAGAGTTGGGTTCGGATGGTCCCACATTACTTTGATTACTGTTAGTAACATTCCTACGTTTGCCTTTTGCCATCTGGATACCTCTGGTGTTAGTTGGTCCTGCTGCCACTGGCTGTTGGTTGGACCTCCTGTGAGCCTGCAAAGCTATTTCTGCCCCCCCTGGATTACCAGGATTCCCCTGGCACCGATTTCTGGGGCCTGCCTGCTCCTGAGTGACTTTGGAGCCCTAATGTGCTTTGCCCCAAGTGATCTTATATTGGGGAGGCCTTGCACATCTAAAGGCTCAGCCTAGTGGATTCCTGGAGCAGAGGTCGCCAAAGGGAGGCTGGCAGGCTCCTGCCCTGTGCAGGGGTGTGTGATCTCTCCTGGGGGGGGGGAGGGGGCGTCCCTCTGCCAGGCAGAAGTCCCACAGCAGATCTGGCGCGCTGGTCACTGCAGATCAGCCCAGCACCTGGGAGCAGGTTACACACAAGCTGCCTGAACCTGAAGCGATATTATGCCTGTCTGTCTCTGAGCCTGGTGGTCCCAACTACCTGGTCACTGGAGCAAAGATGGCGGAGGGCACTCTCCGTGGCGCTGCTCACCCTGTGGTCACGATGGCCCGCCGATCTGGCACCCAGACGACCACAGCGCCAACCCGCCCTCGGGCACAGAAGGAAGCCCCAACAGGCCGTGTCCCAAGTGATGTTATATCGGGGGGGAGAGCCTGGGTACCGGTCTCTCCAGCGCAGTCCGCGGGAACAGAGGTCGCGGAAGGGAAGCTGGCAGGCTCCCTCCCTGCGCGGGGTCCCTCCACCAGGCAGAAGGTCCCACCGCGGCACTGGCGCGCTGGTTACTGCAGATCAGCCCAGCACCTGGGAGCAGGTTACACACAAGCTGCCTGAAACCGAAGCGATATTATGCCTGTCTGTCTCTGAGCCTGGCGGTCCCAACTACCTGGTCACTGGAGCAAAGATGGCGGAGGGCAGTCTCCGTGGCGCCGCACACCCTGTGGTCACGATGGCCCGCCGATCTGGCACCCAGACGACCACAGCGCCGACCCGCCCTCGGGCACAGACGGAAGCCCCAACCGGCCGTGTCCCAAGTGATGTTATATCGGGGGGAGAGCCTGGGTACCGGTCTCTCCAGCGCAGTCCGCGGGAACAGAGGTCGCGGAAGGGAAGCTGGCAGGCTCCCTCCCTGCGCGGGGTCCCTCCACCAGGCAGAAGGTCCCGCCGCGGAACTGGCGCGCTGGTTACTGCAGATCAGCCCAGCACCTGGGAGCAGGTTACACACAAGCTGCCTGAAACCGAAGCGATATTATGCCTGTCTGTCTCTGAGCCTGGCGGTCCCAACTACCTGGTCACTGGAGCAAAGATGGCGGAGGGCAGTCTCCGTGGCGCCGCACACCAGCATAAGGTATTTTATAAGTATGAGATACACTATATACTATTATTTTTATAATCTTCAGCATTTACTTCTGTTGTTTGTATTTCCCCCTATGGTCTTCAAACCCATATGAGATCAAGGTGATTTTTGTGAATGTTAGTTCAGGTGCACATGTATGTATGAACTGTGTACACAAGTGTGGAGAGTTGAGCAGAGGCTCTCATGGCCATCCATTATCAGATGCCATCCACCACAGTTACTTTTGAGTCTGGAACCTGTGACTAGCAAATTCTGTAAGGTTTGTTAGCCATCAAGTGCTAGGAACCTGTCAGCCTCTGCTTCATTGGTTCTTGG
Source organism: Tokudaia tokunoshimensis (assembly GCA_036184795.1). NCBI lineage: Eukaryota > Metazoa > Chordata > Mammalia > Rodentia > Muridae > Tokudaia > Tokudaia tokunoshimensis. Next base: position 3,622,423 of record BTHU01000008.1, read on the forward strand.
ACCACAGTCACATGCCACACTTTCCAGCTTGTTTGTGGGTGTTGGGAAGCAGCCCCAGGTTCTCATGTAGCAAACACTTCACTGGGAGAGCCATCTCCCTTGGCCCTCCAGATCAGGGTCATTTTAGGTAGTTATTTAAGCTACTCATTTCTAGGAAAGTGATTATAGAGGTGTCCAACCTTCTGACATTGCAACATGGCACATACAGAGTTCACACTCAAAAACTGTTCAGTTTATTTACCAAAAAATTATTTTGAGTAAATTTATACTTTTGTGCTATTTTCATAGCTACCCTCATCTGTGTGTAGTTCATGGTGACAGGTTGAACATGCCTAGGAGATGTTGGGTTAAAATGTCTATAACTCTAACTGTCCCTCCTGGAAGGAAGACACAGGCTTACTTCTTTAAGATCTACTCTGGCAAATTGCCCTGCCCCATCAAAGTGTTGAGTGCCTGCAAGATTTCTTTCTTATTTGATGTTGGCTGGAGGTTGAGAGGGTACCAAGTGGGCATGAATGCAAAACAAAGCTAAATTATTGACTGGGTTTATCTATACAAAACTTCTCCCTCTCTCTTTCCTCTCTTCTCTCTCTCTATCTCTCTCTCTCTCCTTCTCTCGCCTCTCTCTCCTCTCTCTCTCTCTCTCCGCTCTCTTCTCACTCTCCTCTCTCTCCTCTCTATCTCAATCCTTTCTCTCTCTCTCTTCTCTCATCCCTCTCTCCTCTCTCTCTCATCTCTCAGTCTCTCTTTCTCTCTCCTCTCTCTCTCTTTCCTCTCTCTCTTCTATCTCTCCCTCTATCTCCTCTCTCTGTCTCTCTCTCTCCTCTCTCTTCTCTCTCTCCTCTCCCTCTTCCCTCTCTCTTCTCCCTATCGTCTCTCTCCTCTCTCTCTTTCCACTCTCTCTATCCTCTCTCTCCTTTCACTCTACTCTCTCACTTGCCTCTCTCTCCTCTCTATTTACTCTCTCTCTCCTCTCTCTTCTCCCTCCTCTCTCTCTCCTCTCTCTCTCCTCTCTCTCACTCTCCTCTCTCTGTCTCTCACTCTCCTCTCTTCACTGACTCACTGTCTCCCCTCTCTCTCCTCTCTCTCTACACTCTCTCTTTTTCTGCTCTCTCCCCCTCTCCCTCTACTTTCCCTCTCTCCTCTCTCTCTCCTCTGTCTCTTCTCTCTCTCCTCTCTCCTCTCTCTTTCCTCTCTCACTCTCTCCTCTCTCTTTCCTCTCTCCTCTTTCTCTAACTCCTCTCTGTCTCTCTCTCCTCTATCCTCTCTCTCTCCTCTCTCTGCCCTCTTTCTCTCCTCCCTCTCTAATCTCTCTCTACTCTCTCTCCCCTCTCTTTCCGCTCTCTCTATCCTCTCTCTCTCTTTTCTCTCTACTCTTTCATGTGCCTCTCTCTCCTCTCTCTTTTCTCTCTCTCTGCTCTCTCTGCCTCTCACTCTCCTCTCTCCTCTCTCCCCTGACTGTCTCTCCTCTTTCTCTTCCTCTCTCTCTACACTCTCTCTCTTTCTGCTCTCTCCCCCCTCTCTCTACTCTCCCTCTCTCCTCTCTCTCTCCTCTGTCTCTTCTCTCTCACCCCTCTCTCTTTCCTCTCTCAATCTCTCCTCTCTCTTTCTCTCTCTCTTTCCTCTCTCTCTCCTCTCTCTCTATCTCTTCTCTCTGTCTCTCTCTCCTCTCTCTCTACTCTCTCTCTCCTCTACCCTCTTTCTCTCCTCCCTCTCCCCTCTCCTCTCTCTCTTTCCACTCTCTCCTCTTTTTCCTCTCTCTCTAACCTCTCTCTCCTCTCTCTCCTCTCTCTCTCCCTTGTCTCTCTCCTCTCTCTTTTCTCTCTCCTCTCTCTCCTCTCTCTCTCTCTCTCTCTCTGTCTCTTTGTCTCTGCCCTCTCTCCTCTCTCCTCTCACTCTCTTTCCTCTCTCTATCCTCCCTCTCTCTAAATCTCCTCTCTCTGTGTCTCTCTCCTCTCTCCTCTCTCCAATCTCTCTCCTCTCTCTCTCTCTCTCTCTCTCTCTCTCTCTCTCTCTCTCTCTCTCTCTCTCTCTTTCTCTCTCATTTACCTTTACCCTCTTAGAAGAAATTTTCCCTTTCTCCACTTAGGATCTTTCCACTTTTACCTCTTAGATAGCTTTCTTTTTTTTATTTTCTAAGTTTATTTATTTACATTCCAAATCATTTCCCCTTTTCCAGTTACTCCCTCCCTAAAAGTCCCATAAGCCCCCTTCCCTCCCTCTTTTCCCCATTCAACCCCCCTCTCACTTCTCTGTCCTGGCATTCCCCTACATCTAGTCTTTTCAGGACTGGGGTCTCTCCTTCCATCTTCTTGGATATCTATTTGTGTGCGAATTGTGTCTAGGGTATTCCGAGATTCTGGGTTAATATCCACTTAACAGTGACTGCATACCATGTGTGTTCTTTTGTGATTGGGTTACCTCACTAAGGATGATATTTTCCAGTTCTGACCATTTGCCTAGGAGTTTCGTGAGTTCATTGTTTTTAATTGCAGAGTAGTATTCCATTGTGTAAATATACCACATCTTCTGAATCCATTCTTCCGTTGAGGAGAATGCCCCATCCCTAAACTTTCTAACAGGTTGTTGATGATTTTCCTGCAGCAGTAAGTTTGATCTACAGGGGAAACTCACCAGCCCCTCATGGAGGGCTCAGAGGCTTTGGAAGATTCTTCAACTGATAGGGTGCTAGCGGTGTGTGTGTGTGTTTGTGTGTGTGTGTGTGTGTGTGTGTGTGTGTGTGTGAATTTACCATTTACCTGAATCTAATCCCAGGAAGAGGAGGGCTTCCAATAAGTGTCCCCTGTGATCTCCCAGTCCCAGGAGGCACAGAAAAGATCTACTTTGACTCCACCCTTGTTTAACAGAGACCAATCATGGTGGAAGCGAGGACTCGTGTAAAACTCTGTTCCTTTTAAGAGAGTGCATCACACCCAGTTACTACATCCAGGTTTCGAGGAGCAATGGGCAGAAATGAACAAAATTTGTGCTCCACCCTCGGCAGTCATAGGGGTGGGCAGATCCTTTTTCCCGGGTGAAAGCGAGATCTAGGAGATGTTCAAGCCCACAGGGAACTCTAGCCACAAGTGTAAGTGAAAGACCCTGGCCCCTAGCAGGAGAAGTAAAAGACTCCTAGCAAGTAGAGTAGAGCCAAAAATGTAGTTCAGCCAGTTTAGCAATTCTATTCATCAGTTCCAGGAACTGGCTGACCATAAAGAATTTATGGCCTCAAGGTTAGGATGACTTTGCTCCAGGAGCTAGCTGACCACAAAAGATAACATAGAACCTTGTTAAAAATCATGAGTAACTGGGAGATTCCACTTGTGATTTTCCTTGGTATATTCGGTATTTTTCTGTAATGCACTCCCTCCTCCCTTCGTTGTGTGTTTTGATTTAAACACACCTTCTCCCTGCTACTCGGGGTTGAACTACTTTACCCCTGAGTCAGATATGAGTTTCAACCCCAGTGCACTAGCTTCAATAAAACCTCATGTGATTACAGCAAGAATGGTCTCCCGTGAGTTCTTGGGGGGTCGCGTTATCCCAAGACTTGAATAAGGGCCTCCCCACTCCGGGGGTCTTTCATAGGAATTGGTAAAATTATATCCATGATTACAAACTCTTTTATAGTGGAACTTCTAATAGATCCTTTTCTGATAGTCAAAACTGCAATGAGAACACCAACAGTAACCCAAGTGTCACCAGGTAACCAGTTAATTGCTCTTAGATGGCAACCAGACTTTCTCCTACTTAGAAACCTTCCAAGAGGTTGTAAAACATTTAACCAAAGGTCATAAAAAGGGAACTAAGTTTTATTATAGGTACTAGGAGAGAAGCTAAAATATTGACTGGGTTTATCTATACAAAACTTCTCCCTCTCTCTTTCCTCTCTTCTCTCTCTCTCTCTCTCTCTCTCTCTCTCTCTCTCTCTCTCTCTCTCTCTCCTCTCTTTCTTCTCTCTCCTCTCTCTCTCTCCTTCCTTTCTCTCTCTCCTCTCTCTTCTCTCTCTCCTCTCTCTCTCCTTCCTTTCTCTCTGCTCTCTCTTCTCTCTCTCCTCTCTCTCTCCTCTCTCTCTCTCCTTCCTTTCTCTCTCTACTCTCTCTTCTCTCTCCTGTCTCTCTCTCCTCTCTCTCTTGTCTCTCTCTCCTCTTTCTGTCTCTCTCCTCTCTCTCTCTCTTTCCCCTCTCTCTCCTCTCTCTCCCTCTATCTCCTCTCTCTGTCTCTATCTCTCCTCTCTCTTCTCTCCCTTTCCTCTCTCTCTCTTCCCACTCTCTCTCTCCTCTCTCTCCCCTCGCTCTCTCCTCCCTCTCCTCTCTCTCTCTCCTCTCTGTCTTTCCACTCTCTTCTCTGTCCTCTCTCTCTACTCTCTCTCCCTCCTCTCTCTCTCCTTTCTCTCTCTCTCCTCTCTTCTCTTTCTCCTTTCTGTGTCTCCTCTCTCTATCCTCTCTCTGTCTCTCTGTCTCTCTCCTCTCCTCTCTCTCTTTCCTCTCTCTCCTCACTCCATCTCTCTCCTCTCTCTCCTATATCTCTCTTCTCTATCTCTCTATCCTCCCTCTTTCTCTCTCTCCTCACACTCTCTCTCAAATCTCTCTCTCCTCTCTCCATCTCCCCTCTCTCTATCCCTCTCTCTCCTCTCTCTGTCTCTATCTCCCTCTCTGTCTCTCTCCTCTCTCTCTTTCTCTCTCCCTTTCTCTCTCCCTCTTTCTCTCTGCCTCTCTGTCTCTCTGCTCTCCAGCCTCTCTCTCTCCTCTCTCCCCTCTCTCTCTCCTCACTCTCTCTCCACTCTCTCCTTTCTCCTCTCTCTCTCTCTCTCTCTCTCTCTCTCTCTCTCTCTCCCTCTCTTTGTACCTTTCCCCTCTTAGAACTATTCCCTTTCTCCACTTCAGATCTTTCTACTTTTCCCTCTAAGATAGCTTTCTTTGGAAACATTTTACAACTTAGTAATAAACTAATTAACCACTTCTCTTAAATGTCCCATTTTTTCCTTTTGACTTCTGACTAGCAGGCTGAAAGTTAGAGCCCTGAGGTTCCTGAGGAGACAGTACAAAAGCAAATTACCTAATCATTAGCAGTTTGAGGAAGAGGAGCTCAATGACAGAAACTGCATTTTCAGGCCTCATAGGATTATAGAAGACAGGTCAGCTACATTAGAATAGTAACATAGATTTAGATAAGTAAACTTATTTTTAATATACAGCAACCTTAAATTTTCCATAAAAGTCTTACACCCAGAATTTCATAAAACATGGTCTTACACACGTGAACACCCTTCCCCTCTCCCCTTCCCCAAGAAGAACCAAGAAGAAAAGAACACCTCATCCAGGGCTGACTTCAGGCAAGTGGGGACACAGGTGGTGTCCTGGTCAGTCCCGATATGAAGAGCAGGCCGAGGTACCAGCAAGGGAATGGGCCTTACTGTGACTGGCTGAGAATGATATAAGGGTTCTTTGGGTAATTTGATAGTAAAGATAATGCCTGTATCTGTGCTGGATTGATAGAGGCGAATGTCCCATTCCTAGCCTTTCTTCCAGTCTGTGGATGATTTTCCTGCAGCGGTAAGTTTGATCTACAGGGGAAACACACCATCCCCTCATGGAGGACTCAGAGGCTTTGCAAGATTCTTCACCTGTTATGGTGTTAGTGGGGTGTGTATTTGTGTGTGTGTGAAGTTACCTTTTACCTGAATGTAATCCCACGATGAGGAGGGCTTCCAACAAGTGTCCCCTGTGGTCTTGCAGTCCCAGGAGGCACAAAAAAGATCTACTTTTCCTCCACCCTTGTTTAACTGAGATCATCACAGTGGAAGTAAGGACAAAAGTAAAACTCAGTTCCTTTTAAGAGAGTGCATCACACCAAGTGACTACATCCAGGTTTCCAGGAGCAATAGGTGGAGATGAACAAATTTTGTGCTCACCCTGGGCAGTCATGGGGGAGGGCAGATTGTTTCCCTGGGAAAAAGCAAGATGCAGAAGATGTTCAAGCCCACAGAGGAATGTAGCCACAAGTATAACAATTCCTAAAATTATATCCATGATTCATGATTACAAACTCTTTTATAGTGGAACGTCTAATAGATCCTTTTAGGATAGTCAAAACTGCAATGAGAACTCTACCAGTCTCCCAAGTGACACCAGTTGACGAATTAATTGCTCTTAGATGGCAAACAGACTTTTTCCTACTTAGAGCACATTCCAAGAGGTTGTAAAAGAACTAACCAAAGGTCATAAAAAGGGAACAAGATTTTATTATACGTACTAGGACAGAAGCGAAAATATTGACTGGATTTATCTATACAAAATCTCTCTCTCCTCTCTCTCTCTCCTCTCTCTCCTCTCTCAGTCTATCTCTCTCCTCTCTCCTCTCTGTCTCTCCCTCTCTCTCCTTCCTCTCTTTCCTCTCTCTATTCTCTCTCTCCTCTCTCCTCTCTCTCTCTCTTCTGTCTCTCTCCCTCTCTCTCCCCCTTTCTCTCCTCTCTATGTCTCTCATTCTCTCTCCATCTCCTCTCCTTCCTCTCTCTCCCTCTCTCTCTCTTCCCTGTCTCTCTCTCCTCGCTCTGTCTTTCACACTCCCTCTTTCTCTTTTTTCTATCTCTCTCCTCTCTCCTCTCTCTCTCTATCTCTCTTACCTTTCAAATCTTAGAAGAATTTTTCCCTTTCTCCACTTATGATCTTTCCACTTTTCCCTCTTAGATAGCTTTCATGGGAACCTTTTTACAACTTACTAATAAACTAATTAACCACTTCTCATAAATGTCCCATTTTTTTCCCTTAGACTTCTGACTAGCAGGCTGAAAGTTGGAGCCCTGAGGTTTCTGCGGAGACAGTACAATGGCAAATTACCTAATCTTAGCAGTTTGAGGAAGAGGTTCTAAATGACAGAAACTCTTTTTCTGGCCTCAGAGAATTATAGAAGACAGTTCAGCTATATTAGCTTAGTAACATAGATTTACATAACTAAAGGTTTTTTTATTTATTATACAGCCACCTTAAATTTTTGATAAAAGTCTTACACCCAGAATTTCGTAAGATAGGGTCTTACACCCATGGATGCCCTTCCCCTGTCACCTGCCCCAAGAAGAACCAAGAAGAAAAGAACACCTCAGACAGGGCTATTTCCTGGCAAGTGGGGACACAGGTGGTGTCCTAGTCTGTCCCTCTAGGAGCAGCAGGCCCAGGTACCTACACAGGACTTGGCCCTACTGTGACTGACTGAGAATGATATAAGAGTTCTTTGGGTAATTTGATGGTAAAGATAATGTCTGTATCTCTGCTGGATTGATAGAGGTGAATGTCTCATTCCTAGACTTTCTGCCAGTTTGTGGATGATTTTTCTGCAGCGGTAAGTTTGATCTATAGGGGAAACACAGCATCCCCTCATGGAGGACTCAGAGTTTTTGCAAGATTCTTCAACTCCTAGGGTGCTAGTGGGGTGTGTGTGTGTGAAGTTACCTTTTACCTGAATGTAATCCCACGAAGAGGAGGGCTTCCAATAAGTGTCCCCTGTGGTCTCGCAGTCCCAGGAGGCACAAAATCATCTACTTTGCCTCCACCCTTGTTTAGCAGAGACCAATCACTGTAGATGCAAGGACAAATGTAAAACTCAGTTCCTTTTAAGAGAGTGCATCACACCCTCTTACTACATCAGGATTTCTAGCATAAAACCAGACACACTGAAACTAATAGAAAGTAAACTAGGGAAGAACCTTGAACATATGGGCACAGGGGAGAATTTCCTGAATAGAACTCCAATAGCTTATGCTCTAAGATCAAGAATTGACAAATGGGACTTCATTAAATTACAAAGTTTTTGCAAGGCAAAAGACACTGTCAAAAAGACAAAGCGGCAACCAACTAACTGGGAAATGATATTTACCAACCCTACATCTGACAGAGGGTTACTATCCAATATATACAAAGAACTCAAGAAGTTAAACTCCAGAGAGGCAAGTAACCTTATTAAAAAATGGGGTACAGAGCTAAACAAAGAGTTCTCATCTGAAGAATATCTAATGGCTGAGAAGCACCTAAAGAGATGTTCATCATCCTTAGTCATTAGGGAAATGCAAATCAAAACAACCCTGAGATTCCATCTCACACCAGTCAGGATGGCTAAGATCAAAAACACAGGAGACAGCAGTTGTTGGCGAGGATGTGAAGAAAAAGGAACACTCCTCCACTGCTGGTGGAATTGCAAGCTGGTACAACCACTCTGGAAAGCAGTCTGGCGGTTCCTCAGAAAACTGGGCATGACACTCCCAGAGGATCTTGTTATACCACTCCTGGGCATATACCCAGAGCCTTTACCTGCATGCAATAAGGACACATGCTCCACTATGTTCATAGCAGCCTTATTTATAATAGCCAGAAGCTGGAAAGAACCCAGATGTCCCTCAACGGAGGAATGGATTCAGAAGATGTGGTATATTTACACAATGGAATACTACTCTGCAATTAAAAACAATGAATTCACGAAATTCCTAGGCAAATGGTCAGAACTTGAAAATATCATCCTTAGTGAGGTTACCCAATCACAAAAGAACACACATGGTATGCAGTCACTGATAAGGGAATATTAACCCAGAATCTTGGAATACCCTAGACACAATTCGCATATCAATAGATTTCCAAGAAGATGGAAGGAGAGACCCCTGGTCCTGGAAAGACTGGTTGTAGGGGAATGCCAGGACAGAGAAGCGAGAGGGGCTTGAATGGGGAACAGAGTGAGGGAAGGAGGCTTATGGGACTTTCAGGGAGGGAGGAAATGGGAAAGGGGAAATGATTTTGAATGTAAATTAAAAAAACTTAGAAAAAACATAAAAAAACCTCTCTCTCTCTCTCTCTCTCTCTCTCTCTCTCTCTCTCTCTCTCTCCTCTCTCCTCTCTCTCTCTCTCTCCTCTCTCTGTTTCTCTCCTCTCTCTCTCTCTCTCTCTCTCTCTCTCTCTCTCTCTCTCTCTCTCTCTCTCTCTCTCTCTTTTACTTTTCCCTCTGTGAAGAATTTTTCCCTTTCTCCACTTACGATCGTTCCACTTTTCCCTCTTAGATAACTTTCATGGGAAACAACTTAGTAACAAAATAATTAATCACTTCTCTTAAATGTCCTAATTTTTTTCCCATTGAGCAATATGGCTCAAATATTCACTGGGTTTATCTATACAAAAATTCTCTCTCTCTCTCTCTCTCTCTCTCTCTCTCTCTCTCTCTCTCTCTCTCTCTCTCTCTTCTCTCTCTGTCTCTCCTCTCTCTTCTCTCTCTCCTCTCTCCCTCTCTCCCCTCTCTCTCCCTTCTCTATCTCTCCTCTCTCTTTCTCTCTCTCTCCTCTCTCTGTATCTCTCCTCTCCCTCTCTCTTTTTTCTCTTTTCTAAGTTTTTTATTTACATTCCAAATGATTCCCCTTTCACTTTTTCTTCCTTCCCAAAAGTCCCATAAGCCCTCTTTCCTCCCTCCGTTCCCCATTCAACCTCCTCTTTCTTCTCTGTTGTGATGGATTGTATATGCTTGTCCCATTGAGTGGCACTATTAGAACGTGTGGACTTGTTTGAGGAAGTGTGTCACTGTAGGGTTGGGCTTAGATATCTTACTCTTAGATGCCTGAAGATGCACAGTCTGTTCCTGGTTTCCTTTGGATAAATGTGTGGAGCACTCAGTTCCTCCTGCACCATGCATGCCTGGATGTTGCCGTGCTTCTGCCTTGATGACAATGGACTAAACCTCTGAACCTGTAAGCCAGCCCCAAGTAAATGTCTTTTATAAAACTTGCAATGGTCATTGGTGTCTGTTCACAGCAGTAAAACCCAAATTAATACATCTGTCCTGACATTCCCATACACCCAGTCTTTCCAGGACCAGGGGTCTATCCTTCTATCTTCTTGGAAATCTATTGATATGTGAATTGTTTCGAGGGTATTCCAAGATTCTGGGTTAATATCCCCTTATCAGTGACTGCATACCATGTGTGTTCTTTTGTGATTGGGTTACCGCACTAAGGATGATATTTTCAAGTTCTGACTATTTGCCTAGGAATTTCGTGACTTCATTGTTTTTAATTGCAGAGTAGTATTCCATTGTGTAAATATACCACATCTTCTGAATCCATTCCTCCATTGAGGGACATCTGGGTTCTTTCCAGCTTCTGGCTATTATAAATAAGGCTGCTATGAAAATAGTGGAGCATGTGTTCTTATTGCCTGCAGGTAAAGGCTCTGGGTATATGCCCAGGAGTGGTATAACAGGATCCTCTGGGAGTGTCATGCCCAGTTTTCTGAGGAACTGCCAGACTGCTTTCCAGAGTGGTTGTACCAGCTTGCAATCCCACCAGCAATGGAGGAGTGTTCTCTTTCTCCACATCCTTGCCAACAACTGCTGTCTCCTGTGTTTTTGATCTTAGCCATCCTGACTGGTGTGAGATGGAATCTCAGGGTTGTTTTGATTTGCATTTCCCTAATGACTAAGGATGTTGAACATCTCATTAGGTGCTTCTGAAGCATTAGATATTCTTCAGATGAGAACTCTTTGTTTAGCTCTGTACCCCATTTTTAATAGGGTTACTTGCCTCTCTGGAGTCTAACTTCTTGAGTTCTTTGTATATATTGGATAGTAACCCTCTGTCAGATGTAGGGTTGGTAAAGATCATTTCCCAGTTTGTTGGTTGCCGCTTTGTCCTTTTGACAGTGTCCTTTGCCTTACAGAAACCTTGTAATTTTATGAGGTCCCATTTGTCAATTCTTGATCTTAGAGCATAAGCTATTGGAGTTCTGTTCAGGAAATTCTCCCCTGTGCCCATATGTTCAAGGCTCTTCCCTAGTTTACGTTCTATTAGTTTCAGTGTGTCTGGTTTTATGTGGAGGTCCTTGATCCACTTGGAATTGAGCTTAGTGCAAGGAGATAAGAATACATCAATTAAAATTCTTCTGCATATTGACCTCCAGTTGAACCAGCACCATTTCTTGAAAAGTCTATCTTTTTTCCACTGGATGGTTTTACCTCTTTTGTCAAAGATCAAGTGACCATAGGAGTGTGGATTCATTTCTGGGTCTTCAATTCTGTTCCATTGATCTACATGCCTGTCACTATACCAATACCATGCAGTTATTAGCACTATTGCTCTGTAGTACAGCTTGAGGTCCAGGATATTGATTCCCCCAGAAGTTCTTTTACTCTTGAGAATAGTTTCAGCTATTCTGGGTTTTCTGTTATTCCAGTTGAATTTTTGAATTGCTCTTTCTAACTCTATGAAGAATTGAGTTGGGATTTTGATGGGGATTGCATTAAATCTGTATATTGCTTTGGCAAGATGGTCATTTTTACTATGTTAATCCTACCAATCCTTGAGCATGACAGATTTTTCCATCCTCTGAGGTCTTCTTCAATTTCTGTCTTCAGAGACTTGAAGTTCTTGTCATACAAATCTTTCACTTGTTTGGTTAGAGTCACACCAAGATACTTTGTATTGTTTGTGGCTATCGTGAGGGGTATCATTTTACTTACTTCTTTCTCAGCCTGCTTATCCTTTGAGTACAGGAAGGCTACTGACTTGCTTGAGTTAATTTTATATCCGACCACTTTGCTGGAGTTGTTTATCAGCTGTAGGAGTTCTCTGGTGGAGTTCTTTGGGTCACTTAAGTATACTATCATATCGTCTGCAAATAGTGATAGTTTGACTTCTTCCTTTCCAGTTTGTACCCCTTTGATCTCTTTTGTTGTCTAATTGCTCTAGCTAGAACTTCAAGTACTATATTGAATAGATATGGAGAGAGGGGGCAGCCTTGTCTAGTCCCTGATTTTAGTGGGATTCCTTCAAGTTTCTCTCCATTTAGATTGATATTGGCTACTGGTTTGCTGTAAATTGCTTTTACCATGTTTAGATATGGGCCTCAAATTCCTGATCTCTCCAAGACCTTTAACATGAAAGGATGATGAATTTTGTTAAATGTTTTTTCAGCGTCTAATGAAATGACCATGTGGTTTTTTTAGAATGTTTATATAGTGGATTCCTTTGATGGATTTCCTTATATTGAACCATCCCTGCATCCCTGAGATGAAACCAATTTGAACATGGTGAATGATCATTTTGATGTGCTCTTGGATTTGGTAGGCAAGAATTTTATTGTATATTTTTGCATCGATATTCATAAGAGAGATTGGCCTGAGATTCTCTTTCTTTGTCGGATCTTTGTGTGATTTTGGTATTAGCGTAACTATGGCTTCATAGAGCGAGTTGGGTAGTGTTCCTTCTGTTTCTATTTTGTGGAATAGTTTGAAGAGTATTGGTGTTAGGTCTTCTTTGAAGGTCTGCTAGAATTCTGCACTAAAACCATCTGGACCTGTGATTTTTTTTGGTTGGAAGATTTCCAATGATTTCTCCAGGGGTTATAGGACGGTTTAGATGGTCTATTTGATCCTGATTAATTTTGGTATTAGGTATCTATCTAGGATATTGTCCATTTCCTCCAGATTTTCTAGTTGTGTTGAGTAAAGGCTTTTGTAGTAGGATCTGATGATTTTTGAATTTCCTTAGTTTCTGTTGGTATCTCTCCCTTTTCGTTTCTGATTTTATTAATTTGGATACTGTCTCTGTGCCCTCTGGTTAGTCTGGCTAAGGGCCTATCTATCATTTTGATTTTCTCAAAGAACCATCTCCTAGTTTTGTTGATTCTTAGTATGGTTTTATTTGTTTCTACTTGATTGATTTCAGCCCTGAGTTTGATGATTTTCTGTGTATTTGCTTCTTTTTGTTCCAGGGCTTTCAGGTGTGCCATTAAGCTGCTAGTGTATGCTGTCTCCTGTTTCTTTTTGGAGCCACTCAGGGCTATGAATTTTCGTTTTCGCACTGCTTTCATTGTGTCCCATAAATTAGGGTATGCTGTGCCTTCATTTTCATTAAATTTTAAAAAGTTTTTGATTTCTTTCTTTATTTCCTCCTTGATCAAGTTATCATTGAGTAAAGCATTATTCAGTTTCCATGTGAATGTGGGCTTTCTGTTGTTTTTGTTGCTATTGAGGACCACCCTTATTCCATAGTGATCTGATAGGAGGCATGAGATTATTTCGATCTTCTTATATCTGTTGAGGTTTGTTTTGTGACCAATTATATGGTCAGTTTTGGAGAAGATACCATGAGGTTCTGAGAAGAAAGTATATTCTTTTGCTTTAGGATGAACTGATATATATATATATATATATATATATATATATAATAGTTCCATTTGGTCCAAGGCTTCAATTAGATTCACTGTGTCCCTGATTAGTTTCTGGTTTCCTGAACGATCCATTTCAGAGAGCGGGGTGTTGAAGTCACCCACTATTATTGTGTGCGGTGAGATGTGTGCTTTGAGCTTTAATAAAGTCCTCATTTATTTTGGAGAACTGCTTCAGCAAGAGAATCAATAGAATCAGAAAGATCATCTATCCGCTGCTGGATATCTTGATCAATGTTGACATGAAGTTGGGTGTTTCTGGAGTTAAAAAGAACAAGGGCAGAGAAACCTGTCCCTGCTCCCACAGTTCCGAGGCCAAGTTGGACAGAGATATGGTCTCTGCGGGAGTTGCTCACCCAAATGGAGTCGTCCGTAGACTGATCTCACAAGTGGAAGAAATCCTCAGAGTGATAAGTGGGGTACCATCTTAATGAGCATGAAGAATTCGGGCAACCTAAAGCCCGAGTAGTGTGGAAAGCTGCAGTACAGAGGAAAGGTGTGAGGACATCACTACAGACCCACCCGGTATCATTGGGGGAGGGGAGCATAAAAGTGTAATCAACGGAAGGAGCAAAAGTTTCATTCTACAGGTGAGTATAATCTGTTTCCTTTATGGCCACACAGAGTCCCAGGGCATCCGCCTGAGTCAGTGAAAGACCTGACTGTGAGTCTTTTTGCCAATGGCAGTGGCAGGAGTCCTTAGGAGAGAGGGGATCGCCGGGATGGAAATTCATTCATAAAAAGTAGGCTGAGAATGATAACCTAGCCAGCTGTCTGGAGCCATAATTGTGCCAGCTAATATACTAGCAGGTGATCATCCTGAAATGGCCTGCTTCGGATTATCATATTCTCTGCCACAGGTGAGCCCTCATATAACAAGGCTGTGAGGGACACATTTTAGGAAAGATTCCTCCTTTAATATGCTTTTCCTGTTTTTATTATCCATAGATAATAATCACTAAGTAATGGCACACCGCTTTGAAACAGATCTCTGCAGATCCACGAAGATGTACTGTCTTGTAGACCCATAAATGACTTAAGTTTTAGTGATGAATTCCTAATTATATCCTTGATAATTAAGCTCTTTTAGAGTGGAACTTCTAATACATCCCTCTCTGATAGTCAAAAGTGCAATGAGAATGCCCTCTGTCTCCCAAGTCTTTCTCCTAATCAGAGCACAATCCAAGAGGTCGTAAAACAATTAACCAAAGGTCATAAAAGAACTAGGATTTATTATAGGAACTAGGACAGAAGCTAAAATATTGACTTGGTTTATCTATACAAAACTTCACTTATAACTTAGTTATGGTGTTAAAGTAACTATGAACCTGGAGAGAAGACAATTCTTGATGTTGACCTAGATAATTACTCCTAATGGATGCGCATTCTCTGTTGTAAGCTTCTATTTCAATTTACTGTTCGATTTTTGTGTGCATTTGAGACGTATTCTGAAAGATGCATAAGTACGGAAGACAAAAGAGAGAAACATTTCATCCTCTATCTCTCTCTCTCTCTCTCTCTCTCTCTCACCTTTCCCCCTCTTAGAATTTTTCCCTTTCTCCACTTAGGATCTTTCTGCTTTTCCCTCTTAGAAAGCTTTCATAGGGAACATTTTACAACTTAGTAATAAACTAAATAACCACTTCTCTTACGTGTCCCATTTTTCTCCCTTTGATTTCTGACTAGTAGGCTGAAAGCTAGAGCCCAGTGGGTCCTGAGGAGACAGTCCAAAGGCAAATTACCTAATCTTTAGCAGTTTCAGGAAGAGGTGCTAAATGACAGATACTGCAGTTTCTGGCCTCAGAGGATTATAGAAGACAGGTCAGTTACATTAGCATAGTAACTTAGATTTAGATAAGTAATTTTTTTTATTATACAGGAACCTTAAATTTTCCGTAAAATTCATACACCCAGAATTTTGTAAGACAGGCTCTCACACTCGGAGACGCCCTTCTCCGTTCCCCTGCCTCAAGAAGAACCAAGAAGAAATGAACACCTCTGCCAGGGCTTGCTCATGGCAAGAGGGAGCAAGGGGGGTGTCCTTCCTGATCAGTCCCTCTAGAGGGAGCAGGCCGATGTACCAGCATGGGACTGGGCTCTACTGAGACTGAATGAGAATGATATACGAATTCATTGGGCAAATTGATAGTAAAGATAATGTCTGTATCTGCTAGATTGATAGAGGCGAATGTCCCATTCGTAGTCTTCTGCCAGTTTGTGGCTGATTTTTCTGCAGCAGTAAGTTTGATCTACAGGGGAAACACACCATCCCCCTCATGGAAGACTTTGCAAGATTCTTCAACTGTTAGGGTGGTAGTGGGGGGTGTGTGTGAAGTTACATTTTATCTGGATGTAATTCCACAAGTAGGATGGCTTCTAATAAGTGTCCTGTGTGGTCTCGCAGTCCCAGGAGGCACAAAAAAAGATCTACTTTCCCTCCACCCTTGTTTAACCGAGACCAATCACGGTGGAACCACGGAGAAACGTAAAACTCAATTCCTTTTAAGAGAGTGTGTCGTACAGAGTTACTACGTCAGGGATTGGAGGAGTGATGGGCGGAGATGAACAGAGTTAGTGCTCCACCCTAGGCAGTCATAGGGTGGACAGATCGTTTTCCGGGGTAAAAGTGAGATCCCGGAGTTGTTCAAGCCCCCAGGGGACTTTAGCCCAAGTGTTAGCCTGTTTTCTGAAGAGCTACTCTGATAGCCAGTCCGATGTCTTTCCTGGGTTCCTTGCCGGAGCACAGGCGAACATATTCGGCCAAGGACTTGATGCGATGGTGTTTAAGTATATCTAGGCAGGCCGTGTTTGCGTTCTCCAAAGCAAGCTGTTGGAAGAATGGACTATCAGGGTCCTGGGGGCTAAAGACACGCTCGGCCTTTTCAGTAAGGTGGCTAATGATCAAACTAAGGGTTCTTGAAGGATATTAGTTATGGTGGTAGACGACCCTGTCTTTGGGGGCAATTTCTCCCAGGCTGTAAGGCAGACCTGGTGAACTTGTGCCAGAAGCCCTGGGCCTCCAGTGTATTAAAAGGAGGGCCACCCAGGTTTTTCTTTTCGGCCCAGGACTTACTCTCGGGATGAACGCTTTTTTGTTTCCATGGCTTTGGATGTTTTGATTACCTCTGATGTCCAGAAAACTAATTATCCCCCCGGAGAGCAGCACGAGCAAGCTGAATAAATTCTTTGGGTGTTAGCCAACCCTCAGTGGAGGAATCTAAAAGAATCAGAGTGAAACGGGCAATTGGAGCATAGGCAGCAACAGCTGCTTTTAGTTTCTCCAAGATCTTGAAACCAAGGAGATTTTAAGACTATTACAGATTGCAGCCTCCCATATAAGCACTTTCCCCACGGTCATCTCCTGAGTGTCAGAGCATGGTCTCTCTCCTCGTCTTCATCCTGGCTCTCTTCTTTACCATCTGTGTTTTCCTCAGGAAGTTCTCTGGCGACAGAGGTCCTGCTATGGAGGGAGATTGGAAAGGCTAGGGCCGGGCGTTAATGTGGGGGGGTCTTGGTTTCACTTTAAGATGTGCCTCTTAGGGTGAACTCTGTTCCGGGAATCCTCTGCACTGAGGATACAGGTACTCAGGGTCCACCCAATATAACATCACTTGGGACACAGCCTGTTAGGCTTCTATCTGCGCCCAAGAGCGGGACAGTGCTGCGGATGTCTGGGCTTCAGCTCTACTGTGGACCATGTGCCCTGCAGAGTGATCTGCGCTGAGAGAGTGCAGAGTGCACTCCGCCATCTTTGCTCTGGCAATAGGACAATTAGTCTTCCAGACACAGGCACAATCAAGCATAATATCGCTTTGGTCTCAGGCAGCTTGTGTGCTCCCTGCTCCCAAGTACTGGGCACGTCTGCAGTAACTTACATGCCAGCTCTGCTGTGGGACTTCTGCCCTGCAGAGGGACCCCACACTCAGAGAGATCACACCAGCAGAGGGCAGGACCCTAACAGCCTCCCCTTGGCGAACTATGCTCCGGGAATCCACTACGCTGAACCTTTGGATGTGCAGGGAGTTCCCAATATAACATCACTTGGGGCAAGGCACATCAGGGCTCCAAAGTCACTCAGGAGCAGGGCAGGCCCCAGAAATCGGTGCTAGGGGAATCCCGGTAATCCAGGGGGGGTCAGAAATAGCCTTGCAGGCTCACAGGAGGTCCAACCAACAGCGAGTGATATCAGGAACAACTAACACCAGAGGTAACCAGATGGCAAAAGGCAAACGTTGCTAACAGAAATCAAAGTAATATGGCACCATCTGAACCCATCTTTCCAACAGCAGCAAGTCCTGGATACCCCATCACACCCGAAAGACAAGATCTGGATTTAAAATCACTTCTCATGATGCTATTAGAGGATTCCAAGAAGGACACAAATAAATCTCATAAAGAATTACAGGAGAACATGAATCAATGGGTAGAAGCCCTTACAAAGGAAACACAAAAATCGCTTAAACAAATGAATCAATGTGTAGATGCCCTTACAAAGGAAACATGAGGATTGCTTAAAGAAATGCAGGAGACTATGGATCAACAGATGGAAGCTCATGAGGAGGAAACACAAAAATCATTTAGAGAAATACAGGAGAACTTGGGTCAACAGGCAGAAATCCTGAAAGAGGAAATGCAAAAATATTTTAAAGAAATAGAGGAAAATACAAACAAACAAGTGAAGGATCTTAGCAAATCCATCCAGGATTTAAAAAAGGAAGTAGAAACAACTAAGAAATCACAAAGGGAGACAACTTTGGAAATAGAAAACCTTGGGAAGACATCAGGAGTCATAGATACAAGTATCAACAATAGAATTCAAGAGATGGAAGGAAGAATCTCAGCTGCTGAAGATACCATAGAAAGCATCGACTCAACAGCCAAAGAAAATGCAAAATGCAAATAACGTATAGCCCAAAACATCCAGGAAATCCAGGACACAATGAGAAGACCAAACCTAAGGATTATAGGTATAGATGAGAGTGAAGATTTGCAACTTAAAGGGCCAGTAAATATCTTCAACAAAATTATGGAGGAAATCTTCCCTTACCTAAAGAGAGAGATGCCAATGAACATTCAAGAAGCCTACAGAACTCCAAACAGACAGGACCAGAAGAGAAGTACCTCCTGTCACATAATAATCAAAACACCAAATGTACTAAACAAAGGAAGAATATTAAAAGCAGTAAGAGAAAAAGGCCAGGTAACATATAAAGGAAAACCTATCCGAATCACATCAGACTTCTCACCAGAGACTATGAAAGCCAGAAGATCCTGGGCAGATCTCATGCAGAGACTAAGAGAACACAAATGCCAGCCTAGACTACTATACCCAGCAAAACTCTCAGTCACTATAGATGGAGAGACCAAGATATTCAATGATAAAACCAAATTTTCACAATATCTTTCCACAAACCCAGCCCTGCAAAGGATAATAGGTGGAAACAGCCAAGACAGGGAGAGAAATAACACCCTGGAAAAAACGAGATAGTAACCTTCTTGCATCAAACCCAAAAGTAGATAACCACTCAAACATAAAGATAGCGTCAAGAATAGCAGGTGGCAATAATCACTATTCCCTAATCTCTCTTAGTATCAATGGTCTCAATTCCCCAATAAAAAGACATAGACTAAGAGACTGGATACGTGAACAGGACCCAATATTTTGCTGCATGCAGGAAGCGCTCCTCAGTGTCAAAGACAGACAGTGTCTCGGAGTAAAAGACTGGAAAACAATTTTACAAGCAAATGGTCCCAGGAAACGAGCCGGAGTAGCCATCCTAATATCAGATAAAATTGACTTTCAACCTAAAGTCATCAAAAAAGACACAGAAGGACACTTCATACTGATCAAAGGAAAAATCCACCAAGAAGAACTCTCAATTCTGAATATCTGTGCTCCAAATGCAAGGGCTCCCTCATTCATAAAAGAAACTTTACTAAAGCTCAAAGCACACATCTCACCGCACACAATAATAGTGGGTGACTTCAACACCCCACTCTCTGAAATGGATCTTTCAGGAAACCAGAAACTAATCAGGGACACAGTGAATCTAATTGAAGCCTTGGACCAAATGGAACTACCATATATATATATATATATATATATATATATATATATATATATATATATATATATATATGTATGTATGTATAACAGTTCATCCTAAAGCAAAAGAATATACCTTCTTCTCAGCACCTCATGGTACCTTCTCTAAAATCAACCATATAATTGGTCACAAAACAGACCTCAACAGATATAAGAAGATTGAACTAATCCCATGCCTCCTACCAGATCACTATGGAATAAGGGTGGTCTTCAATAGGAACAAAAACAACAGAAAGCCCAGATACATGTGGAAGACGAACAATGCTCTACTCAATGGTACCTTGACAAAGGAGGAAATAAAGAAAGAAATCAAAGACTTTTTAAAATTTAATGAAAATGAAGGCACAGCATACCCTAATTTATGGGACACAATGAAAGCAGTGCGAAAACGAAAATTCATAGCCCTGAGTGGCTCCAAAAAGAAACAGGAGACAGCATATACTAGCAGCTTAATGGCACACCTGAAAGCCCTGGAACAAAAAGAAGCAAATACACCCAAGAGGAGTAGAAGGCAGGAAATCATCAAACTCAGGGCTGAAATCAATCAAGTAGAAACAAATAAAACCATACTAGGAATCAACAAAACTAGGAGTCGGTTCTTTGAGAAAATCAACAAGATAGATAAGCCCTTAGCCAGACTAACCAGAGGGCACAGAGACAGTATCAAATTAATAAAATCAGAAATGAAAAGGGAGAGATACCAACAGAAACTAAGGAAATTCAAAAAATCATCAGATCCTACTACAAAAGTCTGTTTCAACACAACTTGAAAATCTGGAGGAAATGGACAATTACCTAGACAGATACCAAATACCAAAATTAAATCAGGATCAAATAGACCATCTAAACCGTCCCATAACCCCTGAAGAAATAGAAGTTGTCATTGGAAGTCTTCCAACCAAAAAAAGCACAGATGGTTTTAGTGCAGAATTCTATCAGACCTTCAAAGAAGACCTAACACCAATACTCGTCAAACTATTCCACAAAATATAAACAGAAGGAACACTACCCAACTCGTTCTATGAAGCCACAATTACGCTGATACCTCAAGCACACAAAGATCAGACAAAGAAAGGGAATTTCAGTCCAATTTCTCTTATGAATATCGATGCAAAAATACTCAATAAAATTCTTGCCAACCTAATCCAAGAACACATCAAAATGATCATTCACCACGATCAAGTAGGCTTCATCCCAGGGATGCAGGGATGGTTCAATATAAGGAAGTCCATCAATGTAATCCACTACATAAACAATCTCAAAGAAAAAAAACCACATGGTCATTTCATTAAATGCTGAGAAAGTATTTGACAAAATTCAGCATCCTTTCATGCTAAAGGTCTTGGAAAGGTCAGGAACTCGAGGCCCATACCTAAACATAGTAAAAGCAATTTACACCACCCGGTAGCCAACATCAATCTAAATGGAGAGAAACTTGAAGCAATCCCACTAAAATCAGGGACTAGACAAGGATGCTCTCTCTCTCCATATCTTTTCAATATAGTACTTGAAGGTCTAGCTAGAGCAATTAGACAACAAAAGGAGGTCAAAGGGATACAAATTGGAAAGGAAGAAGTCAAACTACCACTATTTGCAGATGATATGATAGAATACTTAAGCGACCCAAAGACCTCCACCAGAGAACTCCTACAGCTGATAAACAACTTCAGCAAAGTTGGTGGATATAGAATTAACTCAAGCAAATCAGTAGCCTTCCTATACTCAAAGGATAAGCAGGCTGAGAAAGAAGTAAGAGAAATTATACCCTTCACGATAGCCACAAACAATATAAAGTATCTTGGTGTGACTCTAACCAAACAAGTGAAAGATCTGTATGAAAAGAACTTCAAGTCTCTGAATAAGGAAATTGAAGAAGAACTCAGAAGATGGAAAGATCTTCCATGCTCATGGATTGGCAGGATTAATATAGTAAAAATGACCATCTTGCCAAAAACAATATACAGATTCAATGCAATCCCCATCAAAATCCCAAATCAATTCTTCATAGAGTTAGAAAGAGCAATTCCAAAATTCATCTGGAATAACAGAAAACCCAGGATAGCTAAAACTATTCTTAAGAGTAAAAGAACTTCTGGGGGAATCAGTATCCCGGACCTCAAGCTGTACTACAGAGCAATAAGGTTAAAAACCGCATGGTATTGGTATAGTGACAGACATTTAGATCGATGGAACAGAATTGAAGACCCAGAAATGAATCCACACTCCTATGGTCACTTGATCTTTGACAAAGGAGCTAAAACCATCCAGTGGAAAAAAGATAGCCATTTCAACAAATGGTGCTGGTTGAACTGGAGGTCAACATGCAGAAGAATGCAAATAGATCCATTCTTATCTCCTTGCACTAAGCTCAATTCCAAGTGGATCAAGGTCCTCCACATAAAACCAGACACACTGAAACTAATAGAAAGGAAACTAGGGAAGAACCTTGAACATATGGGCACAGGGAAAAATTTCCTGAACAGAAGACCAATTACTTATGCTCTAAGATCAAGAATTGACAAATGGGACCTCATAAAATTACAAAGTTTCTGTAAAGCAAACGTCACTGCCAAAAGGACAAAGCGGCAACCAACAAACTGGGAAAAGATCTTTACCAACCCTACATCCGACAGAGGGCTGACATCCAATATATACAAAGAACTCAATAAGTTAGACTCCAGAGAGCCAAATAACCCTATTAAGAAATGGGGTACAGAGCTAAACAAAGAGTTCTCACCTGAAGAATATCTAATGGCTGAGAAGCACCTAAGGAAATGTTCAACATCCTTAATCATTAGGGAAATGCAAATCAAAACAACCCTGAGATTCCACCTCACACCAGTCAGAATGGCTAAGATCAAAAACACAAGTGACAGCAGTTGTTGACGAGGATGTGGAGAAAGAGAACACTCCTCCACTGCTGGTGGGATTGCATGTACAACCACTCTGGAAAGCAGTCTGGCGGTTCCTCAGAAAACTGGGCATGACACTCCTGGAGGATCCTGCTATACCACTCCTGGGCATATACTCAGAGGCTTCCCCTGCATACAATAAGGACACATGCTCCTCTATGTTCATAGCAGCCTTATTCATAATAGTCAGAAGCTGGAAATAACCCAGATCCCTCAACGAAGGAATGGATTCAGAAGATGTGATATATTTACACAATGGAATACTACTCTGCAATTAAAAACAATGAATTCACGAAATTCCTAGGCAAATGGTCAGAACTGGAAATTATCATCCTTAGTGAGGTAACCCTATCACAAAAGAACACACATGGTATGCAGTCACTGATAAAGGGATATTAACCCAGAATCTCGGAATACCCAAGACACAATTCACATATCAATAGATTTCCAAGAAGATGGAAAGAGAGACCCCTGGTCCTGGAAAGACTAGATATAGGGGAATGCCAGGACAGAGAAGCGAGAGGGGGTTGAATGTGGAACAGAGTGAGGGAAGGGGGCTTATGGGACTTTCGGGGAGTGAGGAGACGGGAAAGGGGAAAGCATTTGGAATGTAAATAAGAAACTTAGAAAATAATAATAATAGAAAACCTTCTATTTTAACACTTTTTTTCTATATATTTTTTCAATTTGTTAGAAATATTTTCTCTGTAAAACTTTAAATTTATCAGAACATTTTTATAATTACTCTTTCAAAAAATTTAGTAATGTTTTTATGTCTACCGTTTTAATCTGTATAATTTTCCATGAAAAAATCAATTTAACATGTTTTTCTATATATTTCCTCTATTTTATCAGAAATATTTTCCACGTAAAACTTCAATTTTATCAGAAAATGTTTACAATTACTCATTAATTGTTTTAGAAATGTTTTTCATGACAAATTTAACTGCCTTTTTTCCTTTAAAATCTTCTATTTTAACACATTTTCTATATATTTCTTCATTTTATCAGACGTATTTCCATGTAAATCTTTAATTTTATCAGAAAATATTTATAATTTCTCTTTCAATTAATTTAGAAATGTTTTTATGTCTATAATTTTATCTGTATAATTTTCCATGAAAATCGTTAATTTTTACATGTTTTACTATATATTTCATCAATCATATCAGAAAAAATTTCCATGTAAATCTTCAGTATTTTCAGAAAATGTTTATAATTGCTCTTTCAATTGATTCAGAAATGTTTTTATGTCAACCAATTTAATCGTATTTCTTCTGAAAATATTCAATATAACACGTTTCAATATATTTCTTCAATCTTTCACAATTATTTTCCATGTAAAACTTCAATTTTATCAGAACATGTTTATAATTCCTCTTTCAATTAATTTAGAAATGTTTTTCTGTCTACCATTTTATCTGTATAAGTTTTCATGAAAAACTTCCAATTTTTACATATTTTCCTATATATTTCTTCAATTTTATCAGAAATATTTTCCACATGAATCTTCAGTTTTATCTGAAAATGTTTATAATTCCTCTTTAAATTATTTTAGAAATTTTTTCATGTCAACCCATTTAACTGTATTATTTTCTCTGAAAATACTAAATATAACACATTTTTCTATATATTTCTTAATTTTATCAGAAATATTTTCAATGTAAAACTTCAATTTTATCAGAAAATGTTTATCAAACCTCTTTCAGTTAATTTAGGAATGTTTTTTATGTCAAAAAAATAACTCTATTATTTTCTCTGAAAATATTCAATATGACATATTCTGAATTTAGAGCCGTCCTGGTGGTGCATAGCTGTAATCCTACAAATCTGGGAGGTGGAGGCAAGAGAGTGACAAATTGAAGGCTAGTGTGGGCTTTATAGTAAGACCCTGTCTCAAACTAATCAAACACAAAAGTCTTGACTTAAACTGGACCATTGGTGACTCCACTGGGTCCAACTGAGCTATACTATGGTTGTTTACAGTGTATACAGATATAAACCCAAGCATGGATTGATAGTAAATCCAGGGAAATGAGACATTTTTATGCTTGGGGACTAAGCAGGGGGACCCAGAAAGGTGCCAGTAGTGAGGTACTGATTCTAAATGGAGGAAAATGTGTTTTGTTTTGTTTTTGTTTTTTTTGTTTTGTTTTGTTTTGTTTTTTGAATTGTTCAGGATGTGATGGGGAAAGAGCAGAAAGTTACATAAAACAGCAGTTATTTCTCAACCTGCGCTGCAGAATGAACTTGGGAAGGTTAATAAAAACACAGGTTTCTGGGAACCTCCTCAGCCTTTAGGAAGTAATATTTCAAAGGAAGAAATCTAGATTTGGATGCCTTTTACATTTTTTAAAGTAATTTCAGTTTTGCAAATAGGCTTATGTTATACTACAGGAAGTTTTGTGGGTCTTGCAGAAACTTATTTTACTGGATGGTTTTATATCATTTTGACACAAGCTAAAATCATCAGAAAGGAGGGAACCTCAAATATGAAGATGCCTCCGTAAGACCTGGCTGTAAAGCATCATCCTAATTAATGATCAGTGGGAGGAGACCCAGCCCATTGTGGGTGGTGCCATTGCTGGGTTGGTGATCCTGGGTTCTATAAGAAAGCAGGCTGAGCAAGTTGTGGGGAGCAAGCCAGTAAGCAGCACCCTCTATGACTTAGGTGCCATCTCTTGCCTCCAACTTCCTAACTTTGTGGATTCTTACCCTCATAGTTTTTGATGATTGTATTGTTAGATTGAACTGTGAGCAAAACAAAGACTTTCTGTCCCAAGTGGCTCTGGTCATGGTGTCTCCTCATCACAGCAATAGTGATCCTAACTTGCTGTAGTAGTTCAATATGCTATAGAGTATAGAGTAACATTATGTAAGTTTTACTTTTGAAATTGTGTATCTTATCATGCGCATATGCATCCTAAGCAGACACAAGGCTGAGATCTCAGCCCCAGCACTGCCTGAACAGTAACAAACAGCAAACATATAAAAAGGAAAAAAAATCTTATTTGTTTCTGGGTGAACATGTGTTTACTTACATGATTTCTGTGTATATATGTGTTGTTATAGGGCATCATACAAACTATATCTCTTACTAATTTCTTAAGTGAAAATAATGAAAAAAATTGAAGATAACTTATATATTCACATATATTATATATATACACACATATACATACATATATGCAGATATATGTGTATGTACACACACATACACACATACAAACATACACACACACACACACACACACACACACACACACACACACACACACACACACACACAGGTTTCTCTATGTAGCCCTGGCTGCTGTCTTGGAACTCAGTCTGTAAACCAGGCTGGCCTCTAACTTACAGATGTCTGCCTGCTTCTGCCTTCCAGTTGGTGAGAATACAGGTGTGTGCCACCACCAACTGTCCTTGAAGATGGTGTTTGTTTTTGGTGATAATTGGAAAGATAAAGAAGTTTTTTTGAGATAGACTTAAACATGTTCATATTTACTCTATTGAAAGTATGTAGAAAAAATTTATAGGGTGGATTTAAATAAAGAACAGCAAGTTAAAGTTAAAGAGACTCTATATCCATCACCAGTTTTTAAGAATCAGACAAAATATTCATAATATCTAAAAAATATCCATATTATTGATAATTATTGATGATGATTTTCTTCAATGGGCTTGAAAGCATACCAGGTTGAATAGGCCATTGTTACCATCTGTTAGCACATAGGTTACTATTTACATCTCCAATTCAAGAAGGAGAAGAATAAAAGATAAAACCTAGAGATAGGCTATAGAAAATCTAAAATGTAGATGGGTCCAGGGTAATCACTACATTAGGGACAGTGCCTTAGCCCATCTGACTCGACACCACAGAATACCACAGACTGACTTATAAAAATCAAATATTCATTTCTTACAATTGTGGATGTTTGAATGTCAAGGCCATAAAATGTAGTGTGTAATAAGGACATTCTTGTGGAGTCACCTTATGTTAGAAGACACAGAAGAGCAAAGGAAAAATAAAAGGAAGTAATGTCCTTACTAAGTTCTAATGCTATTCATGAGGACTCTATCCTAAGTACTACCTAAACTCTTAATGGCTCCCAAGGTTATTGCTATCCCTTGGCCACCGAGTTTTGTGTTTGTGTTTCTTTGATGGAATCTTCAACTCTTGTTGTGCTACCCAGGCTCGTCTCTAAATCCTAGGCTCAAATGGTCTCTTTATGTCAGCCTCTCTACTAGATGCGATTCTCTCTCTCTCTCTCTCTCTCTCTCTCTCTCTCTGTGTGTGTGTGTGTGTGTGTGTATGTGTGTGTATAACACACACATTAACTCGAGGGGTCACATTCAGACCATTTATCAAGGAAACAAAGAGATTTCAGCAAACAGTTTTAGGGAAAGGGACAAGCAAAATACAAATGGCCAATGAATGCATACACATCATTGGCCATCAGAGAAGTGTCAATAAACACACATTTGTGTTTATGATATTTTGTTAATTTCTGAGTCAGATTTCTCTGAGGTTGATTTTTTTCTCTTCTGATTCACTACTACCCTCTCCTGAGCTAATTTTCTCAGACTTCTCTGTCAAGAAATAAACATTGTTCTTAGATCCTGAGCGAGATTATAGTAATGGAGTTCTATCACAAGGCGGTGAATCTATTGTCTCCTGAATACATATGGCTTTTTTGTCATCCGCCAGTGCCTTCCTAAGCACATTCCAAATAACAAATGCTGTAAGGGGCATGACTAATCCTCCATTCTCTGTAAACAAGTTTTTAATATCTAACCCTACTTTCTCCCATGTATCCACATCTAAAGTTCTCTTTCCTAGAAACCAAGGACTAACTGTTTGTACAAACTGAAGAAAGTCAGTTAGCTGGCAAGTGTTAACCTCAATGCCTTTTCCTTTAAGAATATGCTTAATAACATCTGTAAAGAACTCTCTGTCTGTAGATTCACTTTGTCCCACCATGAGACATCCTTTGTCCCACGAAATGCACACAACCCAGAATTGATGACTCCTGACCTAAGATGGGTGCTGATAGCTTCCAACAGAACAGCTAGGCACTGATGACACCTACTATCAGCCTCTGCTGATAGCAGCAGGCAATTTAAAGCCAGAGCTGACAGCTCCTGGAGTAACCCGGGGTACTGGTGGTACCCAATATCAACCACTGCTGATGGCAGTAGGCAATATCAACTACCTCTCAACGTGTACTCCCTGGCTAAGTGGTTTGCAAGACACAGTTGAGAGTCCTATCTGTGTCTACTTACCTTCTTCAAAGTCCCTGTACCAAAATGCCAATTTAAAATGCGGGGAGCCTCCTGGCCTAAAGAGGGTAGTGGCGGGGCTACAGAGTAGGACTCTGGTGATGGCTTTAAAGTCTAACTGTCTCAGGATGTTCTAGTTCTCTAAATGCACTGAAATGGTGATAACTTCTAAAAACTTTCGTGCTCTTTCCCAGGGGAAAAAGCAGCTGCCTTAGGTGATTAACACCTGCAACCTAAACAGCTGGGAATTAAGTAATTTTTTAATCTGTTTGTTTAAATCTTTAAATCTGTTTGTTTAATCTTTGTTCAATCTGGTTCAAACCAGTTCAGTTCAGTTCAAACAGATTCAGTCTTTTTCAAATAGGTTCAGTTCGGTTCAAACCGGTTCAGTCTGGCTGAATCAGGTAATGTCCAGTTCAAACTGGCACAACCTGGTTCAGTTGGGTTTGAACTGGTTTGAACAGGTTAAGAATGGTTCTATCTGGTGTTCTACCTGGTTCACTGCATCTCAGTCACTGCATCTCATTCTGGTTCACTCCAGTTCATTCCAGAATCTACCAACTCATCTAAGTCTCCCTGTTCCATAGGCAGCTTACTTATCTCTCCATATCCTGTGGCATTTTCTGGTGGGTAGAACAGTGAGATCTGGGTGTGACCAAGTGACATCATCATGTGATCATGGACGGGGTCCTTGATGTGGCTAGGTGGGGCTTGCCCTGTGGGAATCGAACCTGTGTCCAGTTCATAGGGCCTTCCTCCTTCGAGATGTTGTTCCCCACCTACACCAGGCAGAAGGGTGTGGCTTGCAGTGAGTCTCATGGCATTGCTTGTCCTACAGTGAAGGCAAGGATGTTGAGGAAGAGCAGGGATACTCCCATAGTTATTGTCACACTCAGCATTGTCTAGGAGGCTCCAAGTCTCCAACACAACTGATACCCCATACACTGGTGAGGATTCTGCGACCGCTGTCCAGACCAAAGTGACTAGGACACTGAGGATCAGACATCTAAAAGAAGAAGCTGTTAAAACTTCCCACTCTGGAAGTAATTAAAGTGTTAACAATGCCCTTTCTATTTAAAAATAGAAAGTGTCTTAATTTATTCTCTTTACAGTGTAGATAGTCCCACGAGGGTGAAGGGGAGGCAATGTACAAGGTAAAAATATGCTGAAAGTTATAAAAAAAATGCTTCACACTGCACTTACCGCTGACCCCAAACTGAGAGAAATAATCTCATCTTCAAATGCAGAATGCATGTCAATATGGGCAGGGATTCCTGAGATAGAAAACATGACATCACTTCATTCTCCTATGCGAATTCAGATTGGGCACACCTAGCTGCGCATAAGTACAGTGAAAAGGTTGCTTGATTTTTAAAAAGCTACTATAATCTTAGTTAAAGGGAAACATAATAAATATGACTCAACAAATTTAAACTAAATCTGAAAGAGAATATCTCAACATCATGACACTGAGACTTGACTATAAAATCCAGGCTCAGGAGTCACTATTTAAATAGAACCATTCACAGCATTAAGAGGACAATGTGGAAGACAAATACTAGAAATATATATATTCCTCTCCCTCTTCCCAGGGAGAGACCTTCTGGCTCAGTCTTAGCACATAGTTTTAATGCAAGAGCTTTCTGCCTGAATAGTGTAAACAGGATTAAATAAAGTCAAGAGTCAGAGAAAGCAACTAGTTGACTAGAAGCGACTATAGGATTATTGAGAAAAGAACCACAGAGAGTAAGAGTATCTCAGAAGGATGGATAGAGAGACCCACAGGAAGTAGAAAGGAGGAAAATTCAGTTTAAAGGAGATTTTTTAAAATGGCATGGGAGAGGGGCTTTCCTTCTGGGATATCAGCTGAGGAGTAAGGTCAATTGGGTGCTTTCTCTGCCGCTCAGAGCTAGCAGGCTTTCTCCCCAGCGTATGGTTCTCAAGTCTTCATTGGAAAAATCAAACAACATGACTACCCCAAGGTATGGTTTGAAGAGGATGTTTATTGTAGCTATGAGGGAGAGAACAGCCAGAAGCTTCTCGAAGTGTTTATACTGAACATGGTCAACAGACAGAGCTTGACATTTGTGGCTTGGGAGGTGGTAATTGAGAAGAGAGGGAAGCAAGTGTACCAAGAGAGATCCAGGAGCTGAATCAGCCAGGAGTCAAGAGGCCAAGAGACCCAGTGTCCAAAATAGCTATGTTATATGGAGATCAGTAAGCGGGGGTGGGGGTGGGGGTGGGGGGATGGGGTAGGGGAAGGGAAGCAGAAGGCCAGTCCCTGGGAAGGAAAGGCTTAGGGAGGGGGAGAGGTGCTGGGAGGAGCAACAGGTACTGACTGAGTAATGATGCAGAGAGCTGCAGGTATTTGCTTTGATGTTTTGGTAGGCACTTTAATTAATGATTTGTTCCTCTTTCTTTGAGACTTAACAATGTGGAGTTGAGTAAACACTACAAATTAAAAACAATACTGTTAACTGTTTTTTTTTGTTGTTGTTGTTTTGTCATGAGTCAACTTCATAATAGGGATATAATTATTGTCTCTAACTAATTTTTCTGCCATTTAAATTTTACTTTGAAATATCTTTCCTGAAGTAGATCCAGTTTCTTCTCTTTTAGAGTTTCGACTCTTTCTGGATTTTCAGATTATAATATAAGTTACTCATTGCATGTCCTCCCTCCAAACCCTCTCCTATACCCATCTTCCTTGCTCTTTCAAACTCATCACCTCTTTTTATCATTAATTGTACATATATACATTAATACAAACTGCACAGTTTGTATAATATTTCTTGTATTTAAAAGTTTTCAGGCTGACCATTCATTGTTGGATAAACAATTGGCGTTCTCTTCCCTGGAGAAGAGTGTTTCTCTTGCTCTCAGAATTCCTTATTTGCATATTGTACTTTGTGTAGGGTTTAGGCTTCTGGACTTTTTGCCTGACCATCCAAGCATAGTTGTTTTCATTGTCTTTGTTCTGTCAGCTTAGGCAGTCCCCTAGTGAGACTTTATGGGTGTGGCTTCTGATGTTCCCAGCAGACACAATCCACAGTAAGCTTCCGTTGCTCCGCCTCCATTTTCTCTGCAGTGTTCTGAGCTTTAGGTGTAAGAGTTGTGCTGTAGACTGAGCTCTACACCTCTGCATTTCGATTGGTGTGGTTTACAAAGATAAGTTCCCTTATTAAAGGTTGAAGACTACAGTGAACTGTGAGTATAAGATTAAATGTTTATCATGTAGTTAAGGAGTGTGCTGGTTAGTAACGTGACAGTTGTAGGTCCTGCTTCAACGATTACTATTCACCCAAATAAAGCAGCCAAATTTTCTGTTCCAAGCAACAGTTTACAGACTCTTGGGGGAGAAAGGGTCAACAAAGAATTTGAGCGCAGGAGGGGGTTGTGGTAGCCCCGTGGGCTCATGGGAAATGTAGTACGATTGTCTGCAACATGGCGGCGTCCAGGTGAATGGGATGTGAGAGCACTTGCATTGCTCGCTAGGCTGCACCTGAGAAGTCTGGCGATTGACAAAGAAGCTGGGAGGTGGACATTTCTGGTGAGGAGAGAGAAAGGTGTACGCCACCTGATTCGGGGCTGGGGCTATGGAGGATCGCAAACCCTGGCTCACTCCTTTCAGCTTCCTGTCTGCTTCGTCTGGGCCGACTCAGACCTCGAAGGGTGCAGTCTATGGGTCGGGAAGGTAAGGCTGTTGGGAGCCCTGGTAGGATCTAGTGTCCTTAGGCTTGGCATTTGGTGGATGCCTAGCGGTGTCTGTGTTAGCAGCCGTAGTTGGAGACCGGCCCTTGCTTTTAGCCGTTTTTTCAGCCAGCATTAATTCAGTGAAGCACGGATATGTAAGGCACACTTGGCCCACATCTGCTGTGTGCTACCCGGTGAATAATACAGACAAAATCACTACTTCATGTACTTAACTTTCTATTCACTTATAGAAGAAGATAAACAATAAGTGTAAGAAAAAAATAGAATGTATAATTTAGAAGCGTGGTAATTTTTTTTTCTAAGTCTTAATGTTTAACCTCTGCTTTCTTCTTAAATAGATAATGTAATTTGGATAGCTTATAAATTCAAAGGACATGTATGGCCTGCATGTGTGCTCAAGGAGGCCAGAAGAAGGAGTGAGATCTGGAACTGGAATTGTGCATGGTTTGAACTACCTACCATGTGGGTGCAAGAATTTGAACCCAGGTCCTCTGGAAGATCAGTTAGTACTTATAACCACTGAGTCATCTCTCTAGCCGCAGCTCTATTTTCTAACTCAGACATAGACACAATACAATTGGTATGTGGGGTACTATCCAACAAGATATATTGAGAGTTTACAAGTAGCAGAGCCTTTATTTCTCTGTTCTCTTCTTACCAACAGAGAATTTGCTCAGACTGGAGGCAACTGAACAACTGCCATGACTAGTATTCTATTTAATAGTGACCTTACTCCTGTCACATGTAAGGTGCATCCAAGCAGCTGTGCACTGACCAGATCCCTCTTCTTCACATCTGAGTAATCAACCAAAGCCTATTGATCCCGTGGGAACGTTGCTCTCATCCTTGCCCTCTCCTTTCCTTTCCTTCTACAGCTCCAGTGGAAACTAGGTTAACATTTCTGCTTGCTACAGGTGGATTATTGCAGGTCTTCTCATTATGTACTCTCCTACAATGATTTACAATTAACCTGCCTTATTGACTGTATCTCCTAACGTGTGTTAAGAAACTGAACTAATGCCATTTTTCTACTGTTGTTAAAGTCAAACTACTAGAGTTTTGACTGTGCCTTACTTGTTTTAAAACATAATTTTATTTGTTTATTTGTTAACTTTGAAGTATGCAGCTTTATTCTAGAGGGTCAGTAAACATTTGCTACTCAAAAAATGTTATGCCAGCTGGACATGATGGTGCACATTTGTATTCCCAGCATACAAAGGTTGAGGCAGGATTAACATTGTGTTACCTAGGGCCACATAGTGAGAAACTGTCTGAGTAAACAAAACATAAGCATATACTGGACATGGGGGTATATACCCACTTCAGAGGGATTGGGCAGGAGTATCACAAATGCAAGGTCATCTTCTGCCTTGTCACAATTTGGAGTTTAGCCTGGGACCCTCTTTTAAAACAGAACAACAACAAAATAGGGGGGAACCCCTCTAGTTATGTCTGTATTTTACAGTTGTTGTTGGACATTATTGTTTTTCCTTTTTTTTTTTTTTTTTGGTTTTCCGAGACAGGGTTTCTCTGTGTAGCCCTGGCTGTCCTGGAACTCACTTTGTAGACCAGGCTGGCCTCGAACTCAGAAATCCGCCTGCCTCTGCCTCCCAAGTGCTGGGATTAAAGGCGTGCGCCACCACCTCCGGCTCCTTTGTTTTTTTAATTTGTTTTGTTTTTATTATCTCACTGAATACCTTCTTTTTAAATGACAATGTTGTTCTGGTCCTTCTAATTTGAAGTTTTACAAACTTTTTCAGTAACATTATTTTTGTGTTTTGGTCTCTAGTTATGCCACAAAAACCCGTAGTACTATTAGCAATTAATTATATGGAGATATGTCATAATTTTTCATTGTTTGGTGTGTGCTTGTTCTGCTCACAAGTTTCCACAAAGCCATGTGCCATGTAATACTTGTATGGTTAGAGCATACATGCTAACTTAGTTACTGTTCACTCATTCTTTCCATGTTTCCGGGCACATACTATGTGCTGACAGTCTTACTTTCCCAGAGTTTACATTGTGATGTAGAACTTAAGCTAACAGATGAATTGTTATGAATTGTATTAAGTTCTGAAGTAGTTTTACATTTTTATTTGTTTTCCATTTCCTAGATTTTTGGAAAGGAAACTAAGGTTTTTTACATAACACAGACAATTTTATAAACTCTAGACTGTATGAATAATAATTGTTCCTTCAAGATTTTTAAGACTTATATTTTTTATACATTTTTCTTATAGTATTACTATGAATATCAATCATAAAGGTGTTTTGAAACTCACTAAAATGGAGAAGAAGTTCTTAAGGAAACAGAGTAAAGCCAGGCATGTGTTGCTGAAACATGAAGGCATCCAGGCAGTGTCTTATCCCACTCAGGTGACCTTAAGTTGTTATTTTCATTTGAATGTGGCTGTATCAATATGTTAATGTATTATGTTTTTTTGTTTCTTTTTCCATTAATTAATTTACTTTACATCCCAATCTCAGCCCTTCCCCTTTTGCCCAGTACTATCGTCACATCCCCATTCCTCCCACTCCCCTTTTCCTCAGAAAAGGGCAGGCCCACCCAAGGGTACTAACCCACTTAGGTATATCAAGTCGCAGTAGGACTAGGTACATCCTCTCCCACTGAGGCCAGACGAGGCAGGTTAGCTAAGGGAAAGGGGTCCAAAGGCAGGCATCAGAGTCAGAGACAGCCCCAAATTCAATTTTTAGGAGACCCACATGAAGATCAAGCTTCACTTCTACTACCTTTGTGTAGGGGCCTATATCAAACCCATGCATGCTCTTTATTTGGTGGTTCAGTCTCTGTGAGCCCCCACATGCCTAGGTTAGGTGACTCTGTAGATCTTCTTGTGTTATCCTTGACTCAGTCCTTTCCTCCACTTTTCCATAAGACTCCGCTAGCTCCGTCTAATGTTAGGCCATGGATCCCTAGATCTGTTTCCATTAGCTGCTGGATGAAGCCCTTCAGAAGGCAATTATACTAGGCTCCTGTCTGCAAGCATAGCAGAGTATCATTTATAGGGTCAAGGATTAGCTCTCTACCATGGGTATTATGTTAATATTATAAAGTGTAGCTCAAAGTTGTAATTTTTCAGTGATGTGTTGTATCCATATTAAATATACATTGTGGCAGAATGTGCTAGTTTTCCATTTATATGGTAGCGTAGTCTGTAGTTGGAATTCCCTTTGCTAGTAGAAGTTGAACTAGAGCAGTGGTTCTCAATCTGTATGTCACAACCATTGGAAAACTCTTATTTCTGATGGTCTTAGGAACCTCTAACCATCAATTTTCCTTGCTACTTCATGCATATAATTTTGTTATTGACGGTGTCTCATTTTCTAATACCATCAGAAGTACGTGTTTTTCAGTGGTTATGACTCATAGGTTGAGGACCACTGAACTAGAGCATGTTGCAGGTACATATTAGTAATAATATTGTACAAGTCTTTATAGTTGATAATAGAAATTCAACATTCATTATTATGTTTAGTTCTTTTTAAAAGTCTATGTGAGCTAGACTGGATAACTATCTTGAGAGGTTAATTTCCTTTATAGTAAGCCAGTTAGAGATTGAATAGAAACTTGAAGGTAGATCTTTTATATCCTAATATAATATTTCTTCTTTTCTTCCCTTTTCTATGTTACAAAGCATTTAGATTATATAATACAAAATATTTTCATTAGTCTTTATAAAACCTTTTCGCTGTCTATTGGCAGTAATTAAGATTATATGAGCTACTGTAAGGTTTCGTGGGCTTTAAATTACAGCTCAGTTTAGCTTCTTACTTCTCTCCTTATTTAGATATGAACATTACTTTTGACCTGGGGTTTATTTCTAAACTGGGCATAGTATAGCATACCTAAAGCTTTTGTACTCTCAGGGGTAAATCTACTTGTCTTTTATTTATTATTGAAGTGATTAATGACTTCTAAGTAGCCTCTGATGACTAGAGACACCAATATATCCTTACTCTTATGTGTAAAATGTATTTGGCTAGATTCTATGGAAGAGAGTTTTATCTTTGTTATTGTCCAACTTATTGGCAATTCTATTACACTCTCTTCAAGGAAGGTTATAGATACCATTTTATGTAATCAAATTAATTTACTAATTTTGAGCTAAGTACAATTCAAGGAATTAGTAAACTATTATGCTGAGAACAAATGTGTCTTGTGGGCTAAGAATGGTTTTCACATTTTAAAAGCATGTTAGATAAATCGAGCTGAGAAACTTATATGACTATATACCCTTGAAATACTCTTTTAAGAACATTTTCAACACTTGGTATAAATATTGAGATTGATAAGAGCGCACTATCCCAGCTGGGGAGTGGTGGTGCATATTTTTAATCCAAGCACTCAGGAGCCAGAAGTAGATGAATCTCTGTGAGTTTGAGATCAGCCTGACCTACAGAGCTAGTTCCAGGACAGCCTACATAATTTATTCACAGCACATGGATACTGTGGTACATGCACTCCCACGCACACACACACACACACACACACACACACACACACACGCTTTCACACATATACAAATAAGATTTAGAAATAATAGGTGATAAATTACATTGACATACTTTAACATTGTATAGGGATTTTTTTTTTTTTTGTGGTTTTTCGAGACAGGGTTTCTCTGTGTAGCCTTGGCTGTCCTGGAACTCACTCTGTAGACCAGGCTGGCCTTGAACTCAGAAATCCTCCTGCCTCTGCCTCCCAAGTGCTGGGATTAAAGGCGTGTGCCACCACCACCCGGCCTATGGGATTTTTTTTTAAGTATAGTAACTACAAGAGTACTAGAGCGTGAGCATCAAAATCCCTTGACTAGAGCTTAGCAGTCTTTAAAGTGACAGAAAGTAAGCTTGCAACTTATAAAGGAAAGAAAATTACTTTAAATTTGACTCAATTATTTTTGACTCAGTTAATTTCCTTGAGCAGAAATCTTTTTATGCTTTATGAACCTGGAATTAAGTTTTTGATTCAATTTCTTGACTTTATTTTTTTGGTAAACATGGCATAATGGTTATATTCAAAGTATGAGTTCCCGAGGACTAACAGCAATAATATTTAAACCTAGCTCCTTAGTCACTCACTTAACTTAATTTTTTGGTGAATAGTTTCCTGATCTATAAAGTGGGGCCCATATTATACAAATAAGTTTACTCTGTTTTAAAAATTATGCTATGATTAAATGGGAAAAGGAATGTAAGGCATTCATTCATTCTCTGGCAAAAATATCAAGGTGACTGCTGACTGCATGCTTCTCTCTCTAGTCTTCTTTCCTTTCTTTTTATTCTAATATGGATTTCTGAACAGTAGGAATTTATCTTTTAACTTATATATCTGGTTATAAAGAAATGATTTTATCAACAATACAAGTATTTAAAAATAAATGTTTATAGCATAGGAATACTTTTCCCCCAAAATATTTAATAAATTAGTTTGTATACTTTGTATGATGTGAATAGACCAAATAACTATTTTAATTACATTTTTCTGAAATAATGTAATTTCATTTTAACTTTCAAATAAATAACTTTCAAATAATCCATTATTTCCATTGCTTATTACTTATCTTTTTTTTTTTTTTTTAAGAGCCTGGTTGTTGCCAATGGTGGTCTGGGTAATGGTGTGAATAGGAAACAACTGCTTTTGACTTTAGAGAAATGTGGACCGGTGGAAGCTCTCCTCATGCCACCTAATAAGCCATATGCATTTGTAATATTCCAAACTGTTGAAGAATCCAAGAAAGCCTATTCTACCCTCAATGGAAAAGAAATCATTGATGATTTGGGGCAAAAGATCTTTCTGTACTTGAATTTTGTTGAAAAAGGTACCTTGAAATTAGCTTCTTTCAACTTAATTTTTTTGTGTGAATTTTCTTCTTACAGTCTCTCTCTCAATTACTCTTTATGAGAGGTGTGTGCTGGTGTACTTGATCATGCTGTGCCTGTGGAGGTCAAAGGTTAATGTGGGAAGAGAAGAGCCCTTCCTTATTCACTGCTGGTGGGAATATAGACAACAATTTGAAGTAGAATTTCCATATGATCCAGCTTTTCTACTCCTGGGTGTATACCCAAAAGTTTTAATGTTTACTTTTCTGTTGGCTCAGAATATTGAACATTCAGAGATTTTTAGTTGTTTCTATTTCTTCTTTTGAGAATTGTTTGCTTTATTCATTTGTTTGTAAATAACAAAAGAAGACAATAACAACAAACAACTTTTCTTTGAATCCCTTTCTTTGCTACTTCATTATTAGCATATAGGAAAGCTGATTTTTGGATGTTGATCTTGTACTCTGTTATTTTGTTGAAAGTGTTTATCAGGTCTAAGTGTTTTCTGGTGGAGGTTTTATGAACACAAATATATATAGTTGACTTATTTCTCTGGGTATACCTCTTTTATTTCTTCTTCTTTCTGCTCTAGCTAAGACTTGAATTGAGTAGAGTAGAATCAGAGTAGAGAGAAGATATGTTTGTAGCATTACTGTCCTGATATTAGAGGAAATAATTCAGTTTTTCTCTGTATATAGGTTTGCTGTATATATAGCATTTATTATGCTGGGGTATAGTACTTTCTAGTTTCATCAAACCTTTTATCATGAAGAGCTATCATAAACCCTTCTACACTGTATGAAATGATCATCTGGATTCTGTTCTCATTCTGTACTGTCTTACCCTTGACTCTTTTTTTTATAACACTTTATACAATAAGTATTATGAAAAGCCTTATCCTTGAATGGTGTTTCAAAAGGGACTCAATTTATATGTACAAAGAGAAGACTTGGGTACCATTCTTTGCTGAAGAGAGCATAATGTGCAATATGACTGATTTGGTTTTTTTCTTATTATTATTTTTTTATTTTATTTATTTAATTTTTTTTTTTTTTGCATTTTGTGGGGGCCATTTAGCATTCTTACTTTTGAAATGACAATTAAGGGCCTTTCAGACTATTATTCTGGGGCAGAATTCTTTGTATAGAGGAGTACGGGTTTTGCATAAGACTAATTTTTTTGTTTTTCTGTAGCACAATGGAAAAAATTGGGACTTCAAGCCTTACCTCCAGGCCTTTTGGTGGTAGAAGAAATTATTTCTTCTGAGGAGGAGAAAATGCTTTTGGAAAGTGTTAATTGGACAGGAGATACAGGCAATCAGAATTGTAAGTAAAAATCTGCGGTCCATAAATTAGATTGCTGGAAACTATCCTGTTTCTGCTCCTGCTTTTGTTGTACACTATAGGTTTACTGACATTCTACTGTTTCCTGAAGATCACTGGAAGCGGCTTGGCTTCAGTAGTAGGCAAGCTACACTGACAGTTATTAAGTACAGTGTTATATATAACATTTGTAAAGTGACCAGTTCTAAATTCCAGTCTTTTATAAACCCCAGAGGAATAGCTTTTATCAGTCCTTCCACTGTTTGAAGTCTTGTTTGGTCATTGACTTCGACCAACAGGTTGTTCTTAGTGACAAATTCCTGAGGAGGTTGACCAGGGGATCAGAAATAATAGACAGGAACATTCAGGTCAGCAGGTCTCGCACAAGTATGTTTTGTGTCAAACAAGCTTATTAAGAAGCAAAGCATCATATATGCGGCTTATAGGGGGAAAATGGAACAAAGTCAGGAGAAAATTAATCAACTAATGATGCACAAAGAACACAGGGTATCGCATGTGTGCCACAGTCTAAGTACTCTGTGGCCCTGGGACTGATAACTACTGTTTCTCACTGGAGAAAAGTCAGGTTCCCAGAAAATGAAACCTTGACTCTTTCAAGGCCCTGGCCCAAGCCCAGATTGGACCTTGCCAGGTCTGCCATGGAGCAAGGACACAGAGAAAGTGTTCCTTTTCTCCTTTTATCATGGCCTCTGAGGAGCCATAGACTGGCCTGGCTCCCAACAGCTCCTTTCTGCCATGAGGATTCCTCTTAAGTTCTCAGTAGTACAGGATATCCCATAAGTATGAAGCTGCTATGAGATCTGTCTGCCTCTTTAGAGAACATTAGCAACCCTATGAGTGGCAGTATATATGCACACTTCTGTCCCGTTAATAGGTGAAACTCTTAGGTGTTTTAAACATAACAAAACAAATGATATAAGCAAAATGGCTCATGCTATCCAAACAATAATTTAGCAATTAACAGAATTTGCTATTACCTATGACTCCTTATAATGTTAAATGAAATATGAAGGGTTGCTGTTGTTTTTTATCAAAGAGTTTATTTTCTTTATACAGTTCAAAGGTCCTTAAAACACAGAAGAGTAAAACATTTTGGTTATGAATTTCACTATGAGAACAATACTGTGGATAAAGATAAGCCCTTACCTGGGGGTAAGTACGTGTTAATACACTGTTATTGCTGGCTTAGAAAGAAAAATGTGATACATTAGAAGTTTATTTTAGTTGAAGTGCATATCATCTATCAGCAAACTTTTGAGATAACTGGTTAAATTTTGGGCATTTTAATTTATTAAGTGGCCTGGTTTTTTTGTAAAAGTTCAAACATCTGATGAAGTCAAAGCTCCTGTTTACTTCTACCCTCGTTCTCTACTCCTTCCCTAGGTGCTCTTATCAGTTTAGCACACATTCTTTTTTTTTTTTTTTTTTTTTATGAAATGAGTTCATATTCAAGTGTGTATATGTATTCGAGTACATAGTCGAACATGAGTAGCCTCATATTGTAAAAGTAGTCTTCCATTGTCCATATACAGTATAAATCATTTCTACATACTTCTTTGCTCTATATTATACCTTGGAGATCTTAAGTCATGTTTTCATTTTAAAGCGTGTAAGGGAAATTACCTACCTCAGGCATTCAGTTTATTTCTAGTTTTCAGCACTCATGAAAATAGTATCTTTTTTGTGTTCCTCTTCATATGTTGTGTAACAGTTTCTTAAGCAGGACTGCAAAAACATAGAATTGCTGCTTTACAGCTTAGGTTCATCTAACAGACACACTTTCCTTCAAAGAGCTGGGCCAGTATGTTCTTACACTCTCCCCTGTCATCCTTTCCAACATGCAGTATAGCCTTTCAACTTATGGTTTTCTAGTTAGTAATGAGGTCAGCCACTTGTAATTTCTTTTCTAATTTTCTTTTCATATCTTTTACTGGGTGCATTTTTAAAAATGGTCTATATAAATTGACTAAATTATACTGGCAGTAATCTACTAGATTCAATTTTATGTATTTATTTATTTGTGTGTGTGTATGTGTGTATGTTTGTTTGTGTGTTTGTATAGGTGTCTTTAAGAAGGGGACGGCCTTCAGTATTATCCTTCTGGAGCTGTCCATCTTATTTCGAGACAGGGTATTACTGGCCTTGAACTCATCAAACAGACCAGTCTGGTTGGCCAGTGAACCTTAGTAATCTGCCTGTTTCTGCCTAGTTTTTATAGGTATATATTACCAAGCCCAGCTTTTTTTCTGTCTTATCAAACAAGTCCTTTGTGGGTTGAACCATCTCTCTAATCCTACATATATTTTTTATAATCTTGATCATATTTAAGGCTTTCAAACACCTCATAAAAGTTTTACTTGGAAACATATGATTTTTTTTAAGTAATAATTCAAAATCTTTGGGGTAAATGGAATATTTTCAAAACTTTGCAAAATATTCGATTTAATTTCTAACATAAAATCAACAGGTTGAGCCTCCCTAATCTGAAAATCCAAAATTCAAATTTCTCTAAAGTCAAAAGATGCTACCAGTGGAAAGTGTTCATATCTAAGCCCATGTGATGGGTCAGTAAAGACACAAGTACATGAAAAATAAGATATAAAATTACTCTCAGCCTGAGGTGTAATGTATATATGAAACATTATTAATTTTGGATAAGAGCAATGCAATGTATATTAAGTTTTATTATTTTATAAAGTGTCAGCATTATTATTAGTAAAATTACTATTTTGTGCTTTTTATTTGCTAGAATCAATGGTGTAATAACTTTAAAAGATTCTTACAAGTCTAATTTATTTTGCCCGTGGATTTATCATTTTTATTAGTGTTGTTTTATAATATTGAAAGTGTTAAACACTTTCATAGTGTTACTGTGTTTTTTATTCTTCACTAAATATGCAGATATCTGAGTGTGTTTTGCTTTTCTGGTTACCGACTTTAGGTCTTCCTGAGATTTGCAGTAGCATTTTGGAGAAACTGTTGAAAGAAGGTTATATTAAACATAAGCCAGACCAGTTGACCATAAATCAATATGAGCCTGGGCATGGTAGGTGTTTCTTTTTAAAACAAAACAAAAAAAACCTGTTTTTTTTCCTTTTTAGATCATTTATTTTCTTTTCTGTAGGTGAATGTTTTACCTGCATGAATCACATGTGTACTTAGTGTCCTTGGAGATCAAAGAGAGCATCGAGTGCTGTGGAACTGTAGCTATGGATGGTTGTGAGCTGCTGTGTGTGTCCTCTCATAGATCGGCTAGTGCTCCTTTTTTTTTCAATAATTTTATTTTTATTCACTTTACATCCTGATTAGTGTCTCCTCTCCTCTCCTTCCAGTTCCACCCTTAGAAATCCCCCCCTTACCACCTCCTTTTCTCCTCAGAGAAGGGGAAGCCCCTGCTTTATGACCCAATGCTGGCGCACATAGTTCCAGCAGGACTAGGCACATCCTTTCCCGCTGAGGCCCAACCAGGCAGTCTAGGTAGGGGAAGGGGGGCTCTTAACTTCCGAGCCCTGTCTCTAGTCCCAGTTGCTTCTTCTTTAAAATCCTAGTTGTATATTTTAGAATTTAAAAGTTTATAAAACTTTTTAAGATCAAAAATTAAAATTTACTAATTTTTGTTTTAGCTCAAACTCATTTTCAGGCTGCTCTGCTTCCATCTGTTTTCTGTATTGCTGCTCGTGTTTTCTGTACCTCCATCCCTTGAGGAACTTCCATTATAAAACACAATTAAATGACCATGCATTGCTGTTTTTGGTTTTTGCTTGTTTTTATTCCTCTCTCAACATGTTAGAGATGGAGTTAGTAGCTTGGAAAATAAAAACAAACAAACAAAAATGTCCAGTGGAGGAAGCTTGTAATCCATAGAAAGGAAGAAGGCCACCTGGGTGGATGATCTCTCTCATGTTCTGTTTTAAAATCTGGAAGACAGCGCTGGGAGTATAGTGCCAGTCAAAATATTAGGTATACATAGGTTTCCTTTATTTATTAATAGCATTTTCATCCAATATTTATAGTAGTTAAGTAATTTTTTTTTAGGACTTTGCTTTTGTCAGTGGCTGAATTTTTCCCCTGTTTTTATCATGGTATGTTTTATTTTTTTTATTGTGGTGCTGAGTAGTAAACTTGGGTCTAGTACTTGCTAGTCACAAGCTGTGTCACTGAGCCCATTAAGGCTGAGTCTTACTGTGTAGCCAGACTGACTCAGACTGCTCCTGTCCGGCTCCCCCAGTACCAGGACTGTAGGTGTGTGCTGCCATGCCCATACTGAAAGTATCTTAACTGCATATATTCCTGTCTATAATCCTCTAGGAAGATGTATCTTCTTCTTTGTATTGTTTCTTTATGTTGCAAGTTCTCTTACCAATGGCTGCTGATTTACCAGAAGTTGTGTATTGATACACTTAGTCCTTATATATGGTTTCTGCTCTCCAAGTCCTTGAAAATCCCAGTGCTTAAAGGAAGAGAGAAAGAAAGAGGGTGGGGGGAAGAGGGGGGAGAAGGATATAGGGAGAGAGAGAGCGAGAGTGAGAGTGAGAGAGAGAGAAAGAGAGAGAGAGAGAGAGAGAGAGAGAGAGAAAGAGACAGAGACAGAGAGACAGAGACTAGTATTTGTCTTCCACATTGTCCTCTTATGCTGTGAATGGTCCTATTTAAATAGTGACTCTTGAGTCTAGATTTTATAGTCAAGTCTCAGTGTCATGATGTTGAGATAGTCTCTTTTAGATTTGGTTTAAATTTGTTGAGTCGTATTTATTATGCTTCCCTTTAACTAAGATTATAGTAGCTTTTTTAAGAATCAAACCTTTTCACTGTACTTATGTGCAGCTAGGTGTGCCCAATCTGAATTCGCATAGGAGAATGAAGTGATGTCATGTTTTCTATCTCAGGAATCCCTGCCCATATTGACACGCATTCTGCATTTGAAGATGAGATTATTTCTCTCAGTTTGGGGTCAGCGGTAAGTGCAGTGTGAAGCATTTTTTTTTTATAGCTTTCAGCATATTTTTACCTTGTACATTGCCTCACCTTCACCTTCGTGGGACTATCTACACTGTAAAGAGAATAAATTAAGACATTTTCTATTTTTAAATAGAAAGGGCATTGTTAACACTTTAATTACTTCCAGAGTGGGAAGTTTTTATAGCTTCTCTTTTTAGATGTTTGAAGTTTTATCTTATAGCTCATTAGATGCTATGAAAAACCTATTTATTTATGTTATTTATTTATTTCATGTTATGTTATTTATTTATTTCATGTTAGCAGTTAGGTGAAATCCAGATTTTCCCTAGTGCAGTTTGGTCACCAATTGACTTATCTTTGCATCCTCGACACCTAGTGCAAAAGATAATAGCTGCAGGAAGTAGAATAATGACAGAACTGAGGTTCACATTGCTGGGAATTCTATTCACTTTTTGTTCCTGTTTTTTTAGGTTTAATCTCTTTGTCCTTGAGTTCCCTCAGTAGACAAGGCTGCCCTAGAACTCACAAAGATCCATCTGCCTCTGCTTCCCA
The DNA here is from genome assembly GCA_036184795.1 of Tokudaia tokunoshimensis. Classification (NCBI taxonomy): domain Eukaryota; kingdom Metazoa; phylum Chordata; class Mammalia; order Rodentia; family Muridae; genus Tokudaia; species Tokudaia tokunoshimensis. The sequence continues at coordinate 3,666,323 of BTHU01000008.1, forward strand.
AGTGCTAGAATAAAGGCATGTCATATACCACCACACCTACTCACATGATGGACCTTTTTACTTAAGTACCTTGAGTCAGACCTTTTAGACACTTCAATAGAGAATCATTTCTGTCCTTCCAGGTCAAGGAGAGACCCATATTATTCAGTACTTAGTTTCTGTACTTGCACTTTCCCCAGGCTGCTAACCATGTAGAACTATGATTTAAACTGGTGAGTGTAAGCCCCTCAAGGTACAGTACGAATTACTACTCTGACAGCCAGGCTCAGCTCCTTGGGGCATGTAAGTCATCAGCCCCCAACCCCATACTACTCTAGTGGTCTTTCTGGCCATTTCCGCCTCCTGGAGATGCAGGTAGCAATCTATGCCTTACAGAAAAAGAGCACAAGATCTGGCCAAGAAATTCCACCAATCCCTGGGTTTTTCCCAATATCAGGGCAAGGAATCCCACCAGTGTCTGCACCTGCCCTAAGGTCAGGCCACAGAATATCAGCAATCCCTAAGCATGCCCTAAAATCAGTCTACAAAATTCCAACAATCCCAGGCCTCCCTGGAAAGCTATCCCCAGACTTAGAAACCCTATATAAAATCTGCTTCCTGCTTTGTTCTTTGCTGCTTCCTTCCTGAGCAGAGGTAATCACCCTTCTGTGTCTTTCTCAATAAATCTCTTATGTGAAGTTTATTTTTGATATTCCTCAGCTCCTAAATGCTAGAATACCCTTCCCCTTAGAGCTGTAACACTTATAGCATTAGTAGCAAGTTACACATGAACTTTCAGAAAGAAATAAAAGAAAATAAATCCTGAATAATTCTTGAAGTATTGAGATCATCTGATCTAACTAGAGGTTGCTTGAAAATCCTGGAGGCAAGTACTATTTGTCTGTCCTCCTCTTATCCTCTTTCTCTGTCCTTTCTCTTTTTGTCTCTTCCCCTATATCAATATAGTTCCCATCTCTATAGTTTAAGTACTTTTGGCTTCTTAGCATTTTCTGTATTCTTGTGATCATCTTGATGCTGTGGTTAAAGACACAATAATGTTTGTTGGATACAGTAAAACCATCTTTTCATTTACATAGATGGATTCTTGATATAGAACTTTTTGGAAATAGTTAACATGGGAGAAAAAACAGAAGTTCTTTTTCCATGTTGCTGATTCTTGCTTGAAGTTTTAGAGGGACTTCCCTGAGCTTTCTTCCCAAACTTGAGAAATCAGTGATTGCAGACCTCACTATAATGTCTATGACCCTGTGGACCTCTGAGTTACAAAGCACTGTCCTGGTTCCCAGCCCAGACTTTGCTTAAAGGAAGAGGCAACCCTTGTAACATTGAACTGGAAGTATCCTGTTAGATCCTACAAGCTGGCTTGTTCTGAAAAAGATTAAAGAAGAGGGCAGGAACAAGTGAGCATGACTGCAGGCTAATGGGTAAGCCAGCATTGCTGATGTCCAGGGAAGCAATCAGCAAGGGGGTAGGTAAAAGTTATGACTGTACTTTCTGTTTCTCCTTGAAAGATTTGCTTTGCTCCTCAGGAAATATGAAAATGTGGAAGACCCTGTGTCTTTCCAACACATCCAAAGTCACTAAAATGGTTTAACTAAAGATTATAAGATGAGGAAATCTTGTGCTTTGGTTGAACTGAAATCACTTTGATCATTATTTCCATTTGTCATCTCTTGAGACGTGGTTTTTAGCTGCTGGTGACATGATAGTTTTTGGTTAAAACTTTCTTTGTAATAGCTAGAGAGCATACATGCTATAGTTATTACAGGAATAGATTTTATCTTAAAAGATAGTTTGAGGGTAAGTAAATCTTTGATGTTTTGAAAATTTGAAAATTAACCTTTCAGATTATTATGCTATTTAAAATAAGGTTCTAAATCTGAGCTTTTATTTTATGGATCAAGTGGGATTAATGACAATACTTTCTTAACCAAAGGATTATGGTAGGAGTAAAATGAGTTAATCTTGTGAAAATGGTTTCAAACTTGAAGCCATCTGTATAGGTAAAGACTCAAGAGGCCTGGTCCACTAGGAGTCCTTGTTTTAAGCTTTCATTTTTGGCAGGAAAGGAAGGCTCTTGTTCCCCTGACCTGGAAGCATATTTTCTCATCCTTGGCATCCTCTGTTAAGAAATTTTGTATAATTCTATTTAGTGTACCTTTGGAACCTGGCTGCTGCGGTGGCTTCCTTTTCTAGACACAAAAGAGCACATTTTTGTTTATTGTCAAAGCTGTTACCATTTAATTGGTGTCAGATTCTATCTTGCACAATAACCTTCTTCACTGTTAGGAGATTCTAGGATGCTAGGTTATTGGATATATGAAAATGTTTCAGTACCTAACGTATAGTGTATACCTGCCTCTATAGTGTACAGAGTTCATAGTGAACCTAAGGCTGCCTGTATTTATAGTATAATTTATAGTTGCCTATTGACTAATGCACAGTCAATATCATTGACACTGTCTATATCTATGGGCTTTCTGTTTCATTGGAATAAAATTTTCAGCAGCATCATTGTTTTGTATTTGATGCCATTGTTTTGCCTTTTTATTCTCCCCACCTAAAATCCAAGAGGATATATATTTATATTGCTTTCCTTTCATGGGAAATTTCTAAGATACTTTTAATACTTAAATTTTCTAATTCAAGGTATTCCTGGGAGGTTTTTTCTCATTTTAATCTAAGTCTCATTTCAATAACTTAATTTTATTACTATCCTAGGTCTTATGATATTTCTATAAAAGTAGTGTAAGTCAGATAAATGTTGTCAGACATGCTAGTTCATACATTAATCCCAGCACTCAAGAGGCAAAACCCAGAAGATTGGCACAAATTTTGGGCTAACCTGGCCTTTAGAGTGAGACTCTATTATAAAATCAAACTGAAAAACAGTAGGTGTACATCTTATAGAGAGCCAAAATAGCTTTACTTTTTTCAGATATATTTGTATTGCTTCTACAGCTAAATTGTGGTCATCTTAACTGCTTTTGTACTTTTGGAAGTACCTCATGTATGTACAAATACATTTTTTTCATATGTATTCAGGTGAGAATATTTTTAGCTGCAAGTAAGAAAAATTACAATTACAAAGTAAATTAAGTTGATATCTCAGATAACAAGATGTTGTTTGAAGATCAGTTCATGCTTTATTGCCCAAGGTCTAGCTTAGTGAGATACCAGCAAAGGGTAGGATGCATCTGGACATGCGAGAATAATATATATATAGTTTCCTTTAAGTGTTCCTGCACCATAGGTTTGTTCTGATACAAACTGCAGCCTGTCTTTTCTGGTCATGTGTATTTTGAGTAATACCCTTATCATAAAATTCCTTGTGATAATGAGCTAGGAATGCTGGACAGATTATCAGTTCGACAAGCACCATAAGGACTAACTCAGCTGGAGATAACAATGAGCATTTAATGTGCAAAATATGTAACAAGATGTTATTATAAATTAAAATTTGACCAGGTCATAACTTGAAAACTGAAACTAAAAATTATGGAGATGGTTAATTTTTTTTCCTTTTAACAATATTTAGTTTGTATAGTTACTACTACTTTTTAAACAATGGGTTATATGGACTTTATCTTGATAATGTTTTCTGGTAAAATGACATAAAAAATTTACTTGACTTTTACAGCTTTATTGTAAAAAGAGCCTTTAGCCCACATACATCAAAGTTTTTATCAAATTTTTTGCTTGTTGTTTATTGGGATAAGGTACTACCTACTCTGTCGTGTAGGCTATCATGGAACTCACTTGCCCAGGCTGGCTCTGAATTAGTGGTAATACATCTGTCTGAGCATCTGAGTACTTGGATTACAGGTGTGAGCCAGCGTACTGGCTTTCCAGGAGTCTGTCTTAGCTTTCTGATATTCATACCATATTTAGAAGGTCTAATTATGCCCTGATTGCTATATTTTCAAATACGAAGTAGTGTTGGCAATGATTTAAATAATTTGTAGGCATCCCTTTTGTCAACGGTAGAAAGTTTTGTAGTATTCTTTTTAAAATTTGAAACTTCAGTTTGCTTATATTTGTATTACATTAGCTAGGTTTTGTTTTTGTTTTTGTTTTTTTTGACATCAACATTAACTAAAAGAACGGACAAACTGGGCAGGGATAATAGCTGATGTTGAATGTTGAAAACTTCATTACTAATTTTATAAAATCCTTATTCCCTCTGGTTTTGCATTCAAGGTCATGATCACTTTAGAATCGGCAAACATTTTTTTTGGAAGATAATTTTGTAATTTTATTTATGTACAGTAAACTTAGTGTACACTTAATCCAGTTTAGTGGCGAGTTCTTTAAGTTTTCCAGCTTGGCAATGCGAGCCACAGACTTAGGACCCAAGACGTTGCCTCCCCAGTGGTGGTGGAACTTGTCATATTTGTCAATATTTGTCAAGTTCCTAACAGCTCCCACCAGCTTAGCCAGAGCTCTCTTGTCTTCCGAGTTAACCTGTGTGAAGGCAGCAGTGGTGCATGTCTTCCTGTGGACCGGGCGCCCCAGCCTGGCCTTTCCCTTGATGATGCAGTAGGGCACCTCCTTCTTTCGACACAGGGCAGGCAGGAAAACCACCAGCTCAATGGGGTCTACATCATGGACAATCACCACCAGCTAAGCCTACTTGTTCTCCACCGAGGTGGTGACTGTGTTGACCCCTGCTCAGAGGACAGGAGGTCTCTTAGTTGGGACGTCCCCTTTGCCAGCGGCTTTCTTCTCAGCACGGCCAGTAGCCTTTGCTTCTCTTGCTTTGTCTCGGACCTGTACTTGTGGTCAAGCTTAGGCAGCCGAGTAGCTGTTTACCTGTCTGGGACCTGGCTGATCTGGTTAATGGCAGGAGGTATTTTGAGTCGCTTATAGAGGATGTCTCTGCCACTGCAACCTGATGGAGCAGGGCCATTTGAAGAAGCATGTTGGATCTCTTTTGGGCTGGATGACTTGCCCAATGCCAAAGTTCTTCGGCCTTTACTCAAACAAAGGCTTGACCACCTTTTGGGTCTTCTGTGTCTTGACGACAGCAGGGCGGGGGGCTGGGGCCGGGGCAACGGCCACCTTCTTCCCTTGGCCTTTTTTCCTTTGGCCATCTTGCTCTGCTGGTGGAGAGAGTATCAGTAAACATTCTTGACATGTATTTTAAGGATTCTGTTTGTGGTATTGAGATTTGAACCCAGGGCCTCACTCATGCTAAGCTGTGCTACTGAGCTAAGTTGGGGGTCCCTATAACTTTGCTCTGAAGTATTACTTATTGCATCTGATGCTTTCTTTTGAACAAACATTTAAAAGGGGAGATTAACACAAATGAGTTCATATGATAATGAAACTCATAAATGTCTCCCATGCTCAAGTTAACACATGCAGCCACCATCCCCTATGTTTCCATAGCACTGTTTCCCCCAGTAATATGACTAAAAGGATAATGTTTCTAGCATAACTTATAAATATTAGAACATCTGATGTCCTAAAATCATTTTAGCTTGTCTTCCTCAAGATTTCATATACTATTGCCTTGCAGTGGTTCTCAACCTTCCGAATGCTGTGACCCTGTGATACAGTTCCTTATGTTGTAGTGACCCTCAACCATAAAAGGTTTTTTCTTGCTACTTCATAGTTGTAAATTTGCTACTATTATGAATTATAATGTAAATATCTGATATTTACGGTGGTCCTAAGGGGCTGTTCAACCCCCAAAGGGATTGTGATCCATGGGTTGAAAACCAATATGCCAATGCTTCTTTTACCTTTGGCATATTTCAAGACTTTTTCCTTTTATCTTTTGTTTCTTACAGTTATATTGTGATAGGTTATTTATTCCCTCAATACTGGTGATTGGTTTGTTTATCCTATGTTGGGTTTATTGAATCTGTGGGTTAGTTTTATCTATCATTAGTTTTACACAGTTGTTAGGTACTGTCTCTTCATGCCTCTATAATCTTTATTTTTACTTTTTCTTGTTTTCTATATTTTATCTCTCTGTACTTTACATAAGCAATCAAGTGGTTACTCCCATTAACAAGTTTTAAAATTTGTTTATCTGTGTGTATATAAGTGTGAGTGTAGGCCGCAGCACATTTATAATAAAAGGATTCACATGTGAAATCAGAAGACAATTCTTGAAACTCGGGGATTGGTTGCTTCCCTACAAATAATTGTTTATTTTTGTCTAATTTGCAATTAGATTCATTCATATTCGTTGTACTGTTTTTCTGTTTTTATGTATCTGTTTGGTGTTTCTTTTCCTTTCGGTTTTGTGGTAAAATGTTTAAGCTTAGTATTTACATATTTGAGCTTGTAAGCATCTTTGTTTTATAGCCCAAGTTTGATACTTAAATGTTAGTGGTTCCTGTGGTTTGTTTTGCTTCCTTCTAAGCTATCTTTATCCAGTGCACACAGTGTCACTTATTGTGACCCTGAATAGTTGAGATCAAGACCAGCTTTCTGTATTTATAGAAAGCTCATAGATATTTTGTCGATTGTGTTATTTGCTGGGACAATTGACCTTTGAGTCAGAAAATGCTGGAATTCTGTATAATGTAGGGATGGTTCTAATGCTAAGGTCCTGTTCCTACATTGGTTCTTGATCTGTCAGTAAAGAAGCCATAGGCCAATTGCTGGGTGGATGGAATAGATAGGACTTCCTGGCCCCTGGAGGCAAGCAGAGAGATGCAGGGGAGAAGAGAATTCACCATGCTTCTGATGGAGAAAAGGTGACTAGCTATGTGAGATTTTATACAGAATGGCCACACAGGCTTCTCCTACAGGTAGGCCTTTGGGGTTGTCTAGCCGGGACTAGATGTAACTGAGCAACTAAAGTTTAGGAAAGGGGGAGGGGGGCGGAGATAAGAATATTGATAAGAGCATGATTTTCCAGGTGGGAGATAGTAGTACCCAGCAGTTGTGCCAAAAAAGGAAAGTTGAAAATCAACAACTATGTGTCTGTGTCATTTATCTGTGGACCTAAGGGAAGCTGGGTGGGAGCTGATAGTGTGTCCTACTCTCAGAGCTTAGGTTGGGTAACAAAAGCTACACACAACAGTATAACATGTTAAAGGTTTTCTTTGTTAATTTTCGTGAGGTTATTTTTGTTTTTGTTTTTTTAATATGCATGGGTGTTTTGCCTGCATGTTTGTATACCACATTCAGGAAGTGCCTGTGGAGGCCAGAAGAAGTCACTGGATCCCCTGCAAACAGAGTTACAAATGGTTCTATGCTAAGTGGTTGCTAGAAATTGAATCTTTGTCTTCTGGAAGAACAGTCAGTGCTCTTAACCACTGACCCATCTTCCTAACCCTTCCATTTATATTCTATTAAACAAAGAATAGGAATAAAGTAGAGTAAACCCCAGATGGCAGTTTTAACCAACATTTGATTACTTTTCCAACATAGTACTAGAAATTACAAAGGTAAAGCCTATGTGAGTGTCTTCAGACCTTTATATGCTGGTACTGAGAGTAGGCTAAGAACTCAATAAGCTAGACTTGGATTTTAGTTCTTCCCTATTTGTAAAGTAATTACCCCAAATCAGTCCTTAACAAAATGTTTTAGAAGGTAGATGCTTGATAGATGTAGTGGCAAGGACAAAGCAATAATGTTCTCTAGCAGTAAGTACTCTATACTCAACTATACTTCTCATAACCTTGGGCTATTGGTTACTCAGATTTGTTGCATAAAATCTGGATTATGTCTATCAGGACAAATGTTTCAAACTAATTAGTCTCACATTTATGCTTCTTGTCAGTACTAATTATTTGGTTAGATTTCGGTTTTTTAAAACCATTGCCTTTCTTTGATGCTGGGGATGGTGTTTGAGTTTCACAAACTAAATGTATGGTGCATTTCTAAAGTGCTGAAAGTTGGCTGTACATTGTGCCCTTTAGGTGAGGGGAGCCTGCCCCTTGTATTCAGCTTTGCGGTCTTTGATGCCTGGTACAATGACTGATAAGTATTTGTTGATTAATGAATTGGAATCTCATTTTCTAAAATCCTTCCCTGTCACAGCATGGAATTTCATTTAATTCACAGATGATCATCTCTAGTGAAAATAATTTTGTTCATTATTTTGTCCTCTTGTGTGGACCTTAGCTTAACTTCAGAAAATTGGAAACTATGTACATTGTTTTAAAGTAAGCCATGTGGGTTTTCTCCTTTCTCTCAAAAATTTCTTATAAACATTTTCATACAAGGAGTTGAAAGAATTGTAAACATCCCTAAACCTGCTCCATAGATCTTTTAGTTAACATTTATTATATTTGCTTTACTCAAATATCACTATTTCTCCATCGGTTTGTTAGTCCTTTTTTATATTTGCACATTTCAAGCCAATCACAAATAAGCACACTTCATCTATACAAACCAGATTTATATATTGTTTATAAATAGAGTGACTTTAGAATATGACTAAATAAAATTATTTGTGGACATTTGGGAAAAAATATTTGTAGAAAATTTACTCAGTTATCTTACTTTACTATATTTATATTGAAACAAAGTGAAAACAAGTGTGTACTTGTCCAATTCATTATTATTTAGAGATAGTTTTTATGCATATTATCTAGTATTTTATGCAGTATTATTATTCAGAATAACAGTAATATTCACTGACATTGAATATTTTTCTAACTACTGTGCCAAATTCTCTTTATCCTACTTATATTTTTTGATCACATTTTAATTTTAATAGGTGATTTGTTCACATAAAATTTTTGTTTTCAGTTCTATGCTATGCTGTTTAAATTCTGGTTTTTTGGCTGCTGCTGTCCCTGGTATTTGATGGGTTCCTAAGACAGAAAACACCTTCTTGGCCATTGTATTTTTGCAGAGCCATTTAGAACATTTGAATGTAATTCAGAAAAAGTTGTTCTGTTTTTTTGCTCATTTGTTAGTATCTAATTCCAGTGTGTTGTATCAGAGTACCACATAGACTCTGAATCTGATAATTATTTTTCCGTTAAATTACTGCTTATTAACATTCTGTGGATAATAAAAATATGCTCCATTTTCATATTTGCTATGTGTCAACCACCATGGGTTATAACCTTTATTTATTATTTAATTCATGCAGCAATCATTTGAGGATTAAGAAAAAAAGGATGCAAAGAGGCTCACTGACTATTAAAAATGGCTCCTAAACTGAAGAGCCAGACAAGGAGTGTTTCAGCCTTAGTGTTTCTGATACTCTGATCCTAACACTTATAGTTTACTAGGGGTGATTCTTAGAAATGTGGATTTCTGAACTTCATTTCATATTTGCCCAGTTTCAGTCTCAATACAAAAATATGCTACCCCAGTGGGTCATCTATCCTTATTGTATTGTGTTAAGAGTAAGTTGTAGCTTTATTATCTGTTAATGTAGAACTAAATTCAACATAAATGAATTATACTTAATCCCAGTAGTGTGTGAAAGTAGACTCAGTATTAAACTTTCTTGCTGATAACCTTTCCAATTTTGTCTTTGCGCCAAGATTGTTATGGATTTCAAGCATCCAGAGGGTGTCACAGTACAAGTTATGTTACCTCGTCGGAGTTTGCTGGTGATGACAGGAGAATCTAGATACCTTTGGACTCATGGGTATGTATTAAGATGAATTTGGTGACTGATGGGATACTTTCTGCTTAGGGAAACTTCTCATTCTTCTTCATTGTACTGTCTGAGCTGCTGAAGCCATGTCCTGTGTTATACATCAAATCATTTGGGTATAAGCCTCCTAGGATATATGTAAGTTTTTTCTTTTTTATAATAAACTACCTTTATATTTTGAAAAGGCTTCAATTTTAAAGAAAACTTGTAAATGTAATAGGGCAAACTCCCTTCACTTTTCACCTATAATTCTCAGTTGTGAACACTTTCTATGTCTTTTACTTTTTCTCACATATTATCATTGCTTTTATTTGATCATTTGAGAGTAATTCATCATGATTCTTCATTTTGGTGAAAATGCATGTTTAATTTTTTTTTAGGAAAGAATATTATACTGCTAGAATGTATGTGTCTGAGAAAAAGTATGTATGTATATGTATGTATAAAAATAATTAAAATATTGCTGAATTTTATATGTATTCTTTTTTGCTTATAAATTTTACCTGACATATTTAAATATTCAAGAAAACGATCATGCTATTGTATTGGTAACCTGTCTTACATTTTATTTATTTATTTAAAATAGATTCTTCTCTTATACAGTAATCTTATCCTCAGTTTTCACTCCATCCACTCCTCCCAGTTCTCTTCCATCTCCACTTTCCCCCAGATCCACTTCCCTTCTGTTTCCTCTTTAGAATAGAACCAACTTCCAAGACATTATGGTCAAATAGGAAAAAACAATATGCAGTAAGATAAGGCAAAACCCCCTCATGTTGGTGTTGTACAGTGCAGACCTATAGCTGGGAAAGAGTCTCAAGATCAGGCAAAAGAGTCAGAGATGTACTCGCTTCTATTGTTAGAAGTTCCATAAAAACACCAAACTAAAACCTATAGCATATATACAGAGGAACTGATTCAGACCGGTGCTTGTCATTTCAGTGTCTGTAAGCCCATATGAACCTGTCAATATCTAGTGCATTAGGTTCCCAAAGATAGAACCGCATTAAAGAGGACACAGGGGTTCACAGCCATAGTCAGCCAATGCATATTTTATTCAAAATTTCAACGTCTTTTATACAGAAAACAGCATAAAGATTTCCCATGGTTTCTTGTTCCTGCCAGGTACTGTTTACCTAGCAATAGCTTATCGTAGTTCAAAGTGACCTAAACCTCCTTGCAGATTGAGAAATCTGTCAGCAGTCCAACTCTTTGGTGTGATGACTAATTAAACTATACTTTCTCATGAGAAAATGAACATGAAGGCCCTTTTCTCAGGTTTGCAACTTACTTGGCAGGACACCAGGATTCTCTGCTTGAGAAAAGTATGCTTCTTCAGCCTCAGTCTGCTGAGAATGACAAAGACTCTAGGTTGCCTCAAAGCTATCAAGCTGGGAGCAGTCTCCTTGTGACATGTCCCTATGTAGTTGATTCAGTGGGCCATATTGTGATGTCCTCCATACACTGACTCCTACAATCGTTCCTCCTCCCCCTCTTCCACTTCCTTGGGATTCTGGAAACTGAAAGGGGAGGAACCCAGTGGAGACCTTCAGTTTAGACTCTCATGTCTGTCTGTGGGTCTCTGCTCCTTCTTCTGTCTGATGCCAGAGGAAGCCTCTCTGATGACAAATGGATAAGGAAACTATGAATATAGATATAGAATATCATTAAGAAAGATTGTGGGCTTTTTGTTTTTTGTTTGGTGGAGTTTTGCAAGTTGTGTTTTGTTCTACCCCCTTCTCTGGGCTATCCACTCCACCACACAGATACCTCTGAATTTGAGTTGTCTCTCCCTGCATTTCCTTCTTTCTTCCCTTCCCACCCACCCCAATTGATCACTTCCGCCTTCCCTGTTGTTGTCGTGTGTTGTTCACCCCCCCCCCCACACACACACCGAACTCCCTCTCCAATGAATTTTATTATAGTTCTCTGGTTCCTGGCCATGTAGGCAATGTAGGGCATGAGCTCACTCTTGGATGGGCCTCAAGTTAAACCAAATATTCTGTGCTATCTTGCAAGCAGGTTCGATTGTAGGTCAAGGGTGTTGTAGCTGGGTTGGTGTACAAGTTGCTCTTCCCATAGCCTGCAGATTACCTCCTAACACCAAAGAGACTAGACTATAGGAGTGAAGACTCCATGCAATCACCAGTTTTTCCTCTTTAGTTTCGATAAGCTGTGTGAATTTTGTCCTCAGTAATGGAGCCCTACTGTCAGTTTTCCAAGAGTGACCTTCTGTCCTATTATCAGCCTTGCTGTTTAGGAGTTTCCATGTAACCACCTCAGCCAGCAACACAACCAAATGCAACCCAGTCACACCAGTGGAAGCTTTGGCTGGCTACAAAATATAGCCAGTTCAGACACTGTATCCTTCATTCACTGCACTAGTTTCCACTCCACCACACAGATACCTCTGAATTTGAGTTGTCTCTCCCTGCATTTCCTTCTTTCTTCCCTTCCCACCCACCCCAATTGATCACTTCCGCCTTCCCTGTTGTTGTCGTGTGTTGTTCACCCCCCCCCCCACACACACACACACACCGAACTCCCTCTCCAATGAATTTTATTATAGTTACTCTTCCCAGGGAGATCCATACTTTCTCCATAGAGCCTACCTCTTTACTTGAAGTCTCTGGGTCTGTGGATTATAGTTTATCATTTACCTAACAGTTAATATCCACTTATGGTGGGTAGATACTGTATTTGTCTGAGTCCATGTTGTCTTACTCAGGATGACTTTTCCTAATTCCATTCTTTTGCCTGAAAAATTTATTATGTCATTTTTTTAAAAAACTGCTGAGTAATACATTGTATAAATGTATCTACCACATGTTCTTTATCCATTTTTTGGTAGAAGGTCATCCAGGTTGTTCTCAATTTCTGGATGAATAAAACTGCAATGAACATAATTGAGCAATGGTCCTGGTGGTAAGATGAAGTGTCTTTTGGGTATATAGCCAAGAGTGATATAACTGACTCTTGAGGTAGATTGATTTCTAGTTCTCTGAGGAACTGCAATGTCGATTTCCATAGTAACTATAAAAATTTGCATGCTCAACAGCAGTGGAGAAGTGCTCCTCTTGTACCACATCTTCCCCAGCATTTGCTGTCATTTGTGTTATTGATCTTAGCCATACTGACAGGTATAAGATAGAATGTTAAAGGTATTTTGATTTCTGTTTTACTAATGGCTAAAATTGTTGACTGTTTCTTTAAGTGTTTTTCATCGATTTGAGATTTTTCTGTTGAGAATTCTTTATTTAGATCTGTACCCCATTTTTAAATTGTATTATTTGGAGGAGTTTTTTGTTTGTTGTTTCTTTGGTTTTTTTTATATCTAATCTCTTCATTTCTCTATATGTTTTAGATATTAGCTCTATCTTATATGAAGTTGGTAAATATCTTTTTCCATTCTATGGGCTATTGCTTTGTCTGAATGACACTGTCCTTAGCCTTATAGAAGCTTTTAATTTCATGAGGGCCCACTCATTAATTATTAATCTTATTGCTTGCACTATTGGTATTCTGTTAAGAAAGTTGTGTCCTGTGCCAACGTGTTAAAGGCTGTTCCTTACTCTCAGTTCAATATATCTGGTTTTATTTTGAGATCTTTGATCCACTTGTTTTTGAGTTTTGAGCAGAATGATAAATATAAATGTATTTTCACTCTTCTAAAGGCAGATATACAGTTTGAATACCACCATTTGTTGAAAATGCTTTCTTTTGTTCCAGTGTACATTTTTGGCTTTTTTATAGAAAGATAGATAGGCACAGGTATATGAATTTTTGTATAGGTATTCAATTCAACACCATCGATCAACATATCTCTTTGTATTCTAATACCATGTTGTTTTTATTGCTAAACCTCTGTAGAACAACTTGAAATCAGGGATATCTCCAGTAGTTCTTTTCTTGTTCAGGGTTATTTTAACTATCCTGTGATTTTTTTCTTATAAAATTAATTATGGTCTTTTAAATGTATATAAAGAATTATATTGGAATTTTGATGGAGATTGCATTGAATTTGTAGATTGCTCTTGACTGGATGGCTACTTTTAATATTAATCTTACTGATCCATGAGCATGAGAAATCTTTCTATCTTCTTGTATGTTCTTCAATTTTTTTTTCTTTTTAATACTTGAAGTTTTTATCATATAAGTCTTTCACTTGCTAGGTTAGGGTTACCCCAAGATACTTTATATTGTTTGTGACTACTGTCACAAGAAGAGTATTCTTTCCCTGATTTCTTTCTCAGTCTACTTGTGATTTGTATATAGTATATAATACTATATATACTATATTATATATTATATATTTTATTTTGTTAAAATCTTTCTGGGCCTCTGAACTAGTTTTCTTTTTCTTTCTTTCTTCTTCTTATTCTTAGGCTTGGTCATTTCATAATTTCCTGGATATTTTGTTAGGAATTTTTTAAATGTAACATTTATTGTTAGGATTTTTTTAGCTAATGTATGTATTTCTTCTATGGTATCTTCAATGTCTGAGATTGTCTTTTTTATCTCTTATATTCTCTTGGTGAAGCTTACTTCCTATTCATATTTATAAATTTTTCATTTCCAGAATTCTGTCAGTTTGTTATTTCTTTTTAGCTTCTATTTCCATTTTCAGGTCTTGAACAATATTGTTTCCTTCAACTGTTTATATTTTTCTTGACTTTTAAAAGGGATTTATTCATTTCTTCAAATTGTTTGTGTTTTCCTCTCCTCGCTTTCTTTGAAAAATTTATTCATTTCTGCTTTAAAAACCTCTATCATCTTTATGTAGTGGTTTTTAAGGACTTTCTCTCTCGCTTCAGCTCTGTCGGAATATTCAAGGCCTGCTGTGGTAGGATAGCTGGGCTCTGTTGGAGACATATTGCCGTGGCTGTTACTAAATTGTATTCTTAATCTGGTGGCATCTGGGTTTGGTGTGTTGTAGTGTCAATGTTTTATTTTTGGCTTTCTGTTTCCTCTCTGGATTTTTAGAAAATATTTTGACTGATTTGCCAATTTTTTTTTCTTCTGGTTTGCTAAGCTGGTATGTTCATGTGGAATGTTTGCAGTAGTCCAGGAGTCAGTTTCAGCACTAGGAGTGACCCTGAGTATTGGGGTCTTGGGGATCACAGAAAGGAGAGAAGGTCCCTTGGCATTCTTCCTTGTCATCTGGCAGGCATAGCCTGTGGTTGAGCAGTGTGTGTCTTCCTAAGTTGAGTGTAAGACACAGTGTTGAGGCGTTGAGGTGGATATTGGAGCCCAGGAGGGAATGTTTTTTGAGTTCCAGGGAGGCAAGGACAGGAGGAAAGGGAGGTTGTAGCTAATGTTTTGTTGCTGCACTAAAGTTGACCCTGAGAATTTGGTTGGGGAAGCAGAGTACAGAAGGCCTGCAGGCAGCCTATGTGTCTTTCAGGAGTAGCTTGTGGTTGAGCAGGGCTGTTTACCAGAGTTGGGGGCTGTGACATGGCAAAGGGGTGAAAGCCAGGGGAAGGGGAGATGGTGGGATCCACAGAGGTGTAGATGGTGGGGGGGGGGGCGGGGAGGAGAAGCTGCAGTTGGTATTCTGTTGCAGCACTAGAGGCAACCTTGAGAAAGTTTAGGAATTTGAGTCATAAAAAATAGATGGTCTGATTTTGATTTTTTTTTTCATGGCCATTAAAATAAATAAGTGCAGTCTAAGCTATTTTTTCAAGTATTTCTGGAATTTGGGGAATAAGCCTTTTTTTTTTCTTTTTTTTTTGTCCATGCTCTTTTTGTTACCACTTATTCTTAAACTTTTAAGAATAATGGCACTTGCAGTAAGTGCAAAATAAGGAATTACTTTGCATATATATTATAAAAACATTTCAACCTATACTTAGAAATAGTATAGCATCTCCTAAGATGATTTTTGGTTGGGTTTTCCAGTAAGGTATCTTGGCAGGTCAGGACCAAAGTATGCTACCAAGATCACACCATGCAACACATTTCACATTAGAGATTTATTAGTTGGGGGAGCAAGGGGAGCGAAAGACCTTCTCAGAGTTGGGACATAAGAGAAACAGAGACAGAAAGACAAACAGAGAAAGAGAGTGGGCCATGATGGCAGGGACCTTTTAAAGGGTACATGTGCCACACAGGCAGCTGGTAATGACATAGCTGCTGGTGCTGAGTTGCTGAAAGTGGGCTGGGATTAACATTTTCATCACTTTTTTTTAATTGAAAATTTATTATGCCACTAAATGCTAACAGTAGTTATTTCTGAAAGTTTGTATTGTAAGTCACTCATGTTTAATGCTGGTATAGGATTGTATATTCATTATAATATTTTTAGGAGAAAGAAAAATAAATCTCAACATTATTTTTGAAGGTTACTGTTGGCATTACTGATTGATATTGTGTGTATGTGTGTGTGTGTGTGTGTGTGTGCACACGCGCTTGACTTCAGAAAGCGATGGCGGGAAAGATGGGAGGTAGTCAGAGATGGGGAAGAGACTGATATAGAAAGAAAAACAGGATACCAACTTTTGAGATGTTAATTAAGATCTTTTGTGAAAGGGATTAAAAATTGAAATAAGCATGAAAGCATAGGGAAAAAACTTGGTAAAAACAGGATTCCAACTATATGTAAATTCTTTCCCAAGTACATTGTAGTTTATAGAGCATCAGAGATGTTAAAAGATATGTTAATTCCAGCATTTGTTGTGTTTCTTAAGATATTGGTCTCACTATGATGTCAAATAAGTTATTTATTGTCTTCAGAATTACACCTCGAAAATTTGATACCGTCCAAGCATCTGAGCAATTTAAAGGTGGAATAATCACCAGTGACATCGGAGACTTGACTTTAAGCAAGAGGGGAATGCGAACATCGTTTACATTTAGGAAAGTGAGGCGAATACCCTGCAATTGTAGTAAGTCTCTAATTTCATCTGTGCTGCAACTGAATAAATCTAGTCAGAAAATGCTTTAAAACTGCCAGTGCTTAGAGCTTTTTCATAACTTTCCAGTGATGTGTCCTGTATTCTGCTCTGGGTTAGGCTTTCCCAGCATGTCTCTGAGCTTTCTTCATTGATGTTTATATTCTTTGAAGGCATAGGCTATATTTTATCATTAAATATGTGAAATTTCTTTAGCTTTATTGAGTGCCAAGAAAAATGCTTCATTTTCTAAAGTGACAGATAAGAGAGTGTTGGGGTTGTGAGGCAATGAATCATTATTTGTGCAGAAATAGGAACTAAACAAAACAGGGTGCTATTCTGGCTTGTTTACATAAGTATGTTGATCCCTAGATGTATTTCTAGATGACACTGTACCATACATGGATTTTTATTTGATACCCTAATATTTTGCATAAAAGGTAAAAATTTGCATTACTTTGCTTATTTAATTAATTTATTATTGATTGGTTAATTGGGTTGAATGAATGATTGATTGATTGAGATGGGGGTTTCACTCTGTAAGCCTTGGCCACATGGAAATTTTGAGTGCCCTCAAATTCTTGTTGGTCTTGCTGCTCAAACTCTCAAGTGGTAGGGTTGTGGGTATGAGCTGCCACACCTGGATGCAGAGCTTTTTCTTTTCATATAGGCTACTCTTCAGTCTGTGACAGACAAAGGAAGGCCACATCTCCATCCCTTCCGGAGAGCAGTAAAGAAGCATTGGAGCTAGAGCAAAAGCATGTCCACCATGTGTATGATGAGATTGCAAGTCACTTCAGCAGCACAAGGTATAGTCCATGGCCACGAGTAGTAGAGTTCCTGAAAGCTTTGCCAAGTGGTTCCATAGTGGCAGATATTGGATGTGGAAATGGAAAGTACCTTGGCATCAACAAGGAATTATATATGGCAAGTAATTGTGCTGCTTCTATTTTTAATTTAAAAACAAATGGGGAGGGGAGTGTTCATACATGAGTACTGTACTTAACATCATTTTATTCCTCCCTCTCCTGATTTCAATTTCTCCTGTTTCTTTCATTCTCTTTAAACTCCATGACCTCTTTTTTAAGCTATTATTATTATTATTATTAGCCCTAAGGCTACTAACTTGAGATTGGATAACCAATTAGAGAGACTCCTCCCTGAAGAAAACTCCCTATTTCCCTCTCTCATCTGTCACCAATTGCTCACAATTCTTCATACAGGAGTAGACCTTGTGAATTTCTGCCCATCCACATTAGCATGTCACCTGGTATTGTCATTTTTCAGATCTTGATTAGGCAGTCATATTGAGATTCCATGGTATAGCTTCCCTGTCATATATAGAAGATGCTGTCTCATAGCAGATGTCTTGTTCCTCTGGCCCTTATAATCTTTCTGCTCCTCTTCCAGTTTTTCTGCTTTATGCATCTGCTTTATCTTTCTTCTATTAGGATGTCCCAATAAGGAAGCATTCTCTATAAAATCTCTTCTAATCTATAATTTATAATCATAAAATAGTTTACTCATGATCACATTAGAAAGTAAAATCTAAGGACAAGGAAAATTGTAAAGAATACAATGGCCATAAATACCTAGGGAAACAGAACAAAAGAATTAGAGAAGTCTTGAGGTGATACCTCAGTATATAAATTGCTTTCCACATAAGCATGAGAACCTAAGTTCAATCCCCAAACACCCACATCAAAAGCTGGGTATAGTGGCACAAGATTTTCTTCCCAGCACTGGGGAGGCAGTAATAGGAGGGTCCCTAGGGCTCAATGACTAATCAGTATACCTGAGTCAGTGAGCTATAGGCATCATTGAGAGATTTTTATCTCAAAACACAGGATGGCCAGCTCCTGAGGAGCTGGTGGGTTAAAACACTTGGTGGGTTATCACTTCTTGGGTCCCTTTTATGTTGTCCATAGTTTACATGTGCACATCACAGTTATATGTGTATAGAAATGCATGTATATATACATAGGTATACATAGTGCATAAATATTGGTTGTTTCTATATATGTTACTAAACAGGAAAGCTTATACAGAAACAACAAAGCTATACTGAAAATGAAGCCCTTGCAAATTTTACACGGAATCGAGATGATTATGGGGCTGGCTCATTAGGCTTTACCGCTTGGGGAAGTGGAAATGTTTGCTCTGCTTGCTGCCTTCAATGGTACCATTCCCTTAGGATGGATTTTTTATACAGAAAGGTTTAAACAAGCATAATTCTCACAAACTGTTAGTTCAGCACTTTGTTTTTGTAAGGCTAGGTTGTGGGATCCGGGATCAAGGAGGGGAAGTGGGAAGTGGAGTCACCTGGAAAACAAACTCCAGAAACCAATATCAAGGTGCACAGCAGCAAGCCTTTTTATACAGCCTTTGGATTAATGGGAAAGCAACATGAGCTCTGGAGTAGGCAACCATCCCTCTGGCACTATGGTGAAGTTCCAGGCTGCCAGAACCCAAGGGGTCTTCTGTAAAGACAGGGAAAGCAGCCACCGCCCTGTTTTGGCACCATTCTGAGGTTCTATTTATTTGCTACGATCCTCTGTTTTGTGTCATGTGGTATGCCATCGGACATAGGCACTCATACTATTAGAGTGGTATAGTATAGAAGCCTCCCTCTTCATCCACTGGGCCCTTCCCAGTGGCCACAGAACCCACATCAGGTGTTTAACAGAAAAAAGTTTCAATAGTTTTAACAATTGAAATAATCTTTATCAACAGTTAAAAAAAATAAAACAAAACAGAACAACAAAAAACCCACCACTAACAAAAATAAACAGTGTTTCACTGTTTAATACTGGTTAGCCTCACCTGCCACTGCCTCCCACATGCTAGGATGAATGATTTGTGCCACTGTATATGACCTCCACTTTTGGGGGTAGGGTGGCATGGTAATTGATTTTCTGACTATAGTTATGACTTTGTATTGACTGTTATGACTTGTAATGTTGTTTCCTTATGAATATGAACCTTGTGTGATTAGTCTAAGATATGAAATAAACTTTTTGCAATATATAAACCAAATGTTATTATTATTTTTTTTTAATCCCAGATTGGGTGTGATCGTAGCCGGAACCTTGTGGACATTTGTAGAGAGAGGCAGTTCCAGGCCTTAGTCTGCGATGCACTGACTGTTCCTGTCAGAAGTGGGTCATGTGATGCTTGCATCTCTATTGCTGTCATTCACCACTTTGCAACTGCAGTGAGTGTTGGCTTTTCCCTCTGTAAGAGTTTGTAAGTAAAATGACAGGAAAATGTGTGTGTGTGTGTGTGTGTGTGTGAAAATAAGCCTTCCCTTTCTTAAATTTCTTTTCTTCCTTTTATTTTTCTACTTTTGTCATGGTTTCAACATGAAGTATCCTCCAAAATATATATATATATAAATAGAAGGCTCATGTGCTGAAGGCTTGGTCCCAAGCTTGTGGCTCTGTTAGAAGATGATTGAGTCATGAGAGTACTAATTCCATCAGTGGGCCAATTCATTGACTATTTTATGTTGTATCCACTATTAAGAGGTGGGCATGATTTAAAGAAAAGAGCTCACCAGTAGAGGGACTTTGAATGGCATATTTCATCCTGGGCCCCTTTCTTTCCCTCTGCTACTTGCTGCCATCAGATAAAGCAGCTCTGCTAGGATGTTCCCTTCTGTGATGTTCTGCCCAGTGTAGCCCTAGGAACAAGAAGCTAAAAGGATATGGACTGAAATCCGAAAGTCTGTGAACCAAAATAAATCTCCTTTTATATTGTTTTTCTTGAATATTTTACCACAGTGACAAAAATCAGTAACAATTCTTTTTGATTGCTTGCTATATAGCTTTAATGTAGCTTTCCCTCCTCCCTTAGCTTTCTGGATAGTCTTTGCTTATTTTTAATATTTATCAAAAGTGACCAATATCTACCTATGACTTTAGCCTACTTTGTGCTGTTGTACTTGGCTCTTCTAGCAAGATAAGACATCAGAATGACATTTAGCTCCTCCGTCTTCCATGGTAACATTATTATATATTATTTTTGTTGTTTTAGCCCTTGGTATTTATTTATACTGTTGAATATTTACTCTATCTAGTACTCCTTCTTTGAAGTACTTTTTTTTAATTGCATATCTTCTTTATTTACATTTTAAAAGATATCTAGCCCCTTTCCCAGTTTCCTCTCTGGAAACCCTCTATTGTGTTCCCTCTCCCCCTGCTTCTATGAGGGTGCTCCCCTACCCACCTACCTACACCCACTTCCCCTCCCTGGCATTCCTCTACACTTGGCAAGGACCTCCTCTACCATTGATGCCTGACAAGGCCATCCTCAGCTACATATGTGACTGGAGCCATGGGGCCCTCCATGTGGACTCTTTGGTTGGTAGTTCCCTGGGAGCTCTGGGGGTCTGTTTGGTTGATGCTGTTGTTCTTCCTATGGGGTTACAAACCCTTTCAGCTCCATCAGTCCTTTCTCTAACTCCTCCACTGGAGACTCCATACTCAGTCAGTTGGCTGTGAGCACCGGTCTCTGTATTTGTCAGGCTCTGGCAGAGCCTCTCAGGAGACAGTTATATCAGGCTCCTGTCAGCAAGCACTTCTTGGCATCAGCAATAGTGTCTAGGTTTGGAGACTGTATATGGGATGGATCCCCAGGTGGGACAGATTTTGGATGGCCTTTCCTTCAGTCTGTGCTCCAGACATTGTCTCTGTATTTCCTCCCGTGAGTATTTTGTTCCCCTTCTAAGCAGGACTTAAGCATCTACACTTTGGTCTTCCTTCTTCTTGAGCTTCATGTGGTCTGAAAGACTAGCTTTCTTTTGCTTAAAGAATTCTTTTTGTTATTTTTATTTAAGTATAGTTATATTGGCAGCACATCCTCTTACATTTTGTGTTATTGAACTCGCCTTATTTAAAAAATATTATTTTAAGTATATTTTGAATCCTAAATTAATAATATTTTCTTTATTTGCAGCCTTTTATTCACCTCTGCTTCGTTCTACATAATTTATTCTGGCTTGAATTCTAGCTCAATGATTCTCTGTGGAGATATATGTAATATAATGTGAAGTCCATGTGTTGTTTTGATGATTCTAGAATTTATTTTTTCTTTACTCAAATATTTTCTAGCTTTGTGGACATATTAGTTCTAGCTATGTTAAAGTCTTTAAGCGTGTTTTTAATGGAAAATAAGTCTTCTTGTTTTATTCATAACTAGATACATGTTAATAGTTGCTTTTATATACTCATAAAATAATTGAAATGATGAAATATACAATTTTTAACTTGCATTTATTTACGTGTTTTCTGTGTGTGTATGTGTGTGTGTGTATACTGATGTGACTGTGCATTTGCCACAGAGTATTGTGTATATGTCAGAGAACAACTGTGAGACTGAGTCCTCTCCACCATATGGGTTCTAGGAATTGATTCAGGTCGTTAGGCATTGGCAAGAGCAGTTGCCCACTAAGCCATCTCCCTAGCCCCAAATATACGGTGTTTAAATCTTAATTACATTGAATATAGCTGTGCATTTTCTATGACATAACAGAGTTGGTGTATTTAATTTTGATTAGCTAAACTTGATCTCATGTACAGAAATAGTGGGCAATAACTACAAAGCATTAAGCATCGTATAAATCCAGTTTCACTTTAAAGTAGCACATCACTTATATTTTATTTGAATTAATAGAAACTGTAGCAAGTAGTAAATCAACTAAAGAAATATGAGAAACTTAAAAAACAATTTAATAGGCCAATAATAATTCACATTGTTAAATATGTTATATTGGTTTTAGTTCATATAAAAACTAAAACACCTGAGTGATGGGATGATCATGGAGCTTACTCAGAATTTCAATTCAGTTCTCAAATATTGAAACAGTTGCCGTGTTGAAAACTATATACATTTGAAAAGTTGTGATATCTAATTTTACATATTTTATAAAAAAGATAGAAAATAGTGAGCAGAGTATCTCTGCACAGAGGCCATACTCAGTGGTTAATTGATGGTGTGAAAGAATCTAATGAAAATAATAGATATCTCCTTTTCTGCCTATAAAAACTAAGGGTAAAGTTTCTGAGAATGCATAAGCAATTGAAAATAGACTTTGAATAGAAGTCTTTCTAAAGTATTTCTTTGCTTCCTTTCTTATATTTCTGAAAGTGATGGTTACAAAGAATCCAGATAACTTTGAAAATCATTTTCCAGAATTAAATAAGTCTTCTTTATTTTTCTACTGAAAAGGAGAAAGAATCTCATTAAATCTCTCTCTCTCTCTCTCTCTCTCTCTCTCTTGTGTGTGTGTGTGTGTGTGTGTGTGTATCTCCTATTTTTCTCTTTCTGTCTGTCTGTCTGTCTTTCCTGCTTCTATCTGTCTCTCTCTGCAGTAAACACCTTTTCTGTTATATATACTAAAATATTCTTGGAACTAGAGAGAAACTAGACTCAGTAGTTCAGAGCACTTTCTCTGCAAGCATAAGAACCAGAGTTCAGATCCTAGCATGTACACAAAAGCTGGGCAGAGTCTTCAACACCTGTAGCCCTAGTGCTGAGCATGACAAAGATAGGACTTCTGGAGTTATTGCCTGATCATCTAGCAGGAAATAGATAGTTCTAGGTTCAAAAAACCCTTTGCCAAAAGGGAGCAAGATGTAAAATGATAGAGATGGCTACATGGCACTTTCTTCTAACTTTTAGTTTTACAGTCTGTCTTTTCCTCTGCTTTTGGAGCTTTGGTCATGAATACTCTATTATTATTGTTGTTGAATTCTGAACATTTTATTAAGTGATGTGAATTCTTCTGTCCTCTTCCAAAGAGGAGTAAATTAAGATCAACAAGTACATATAAGTTGATCATTTTCACTCTTTAAGGATGGGCTCTCTATTTTATTGGGGTTATAGTTGCTTATTGCAGTCCCTCCCTAAGGTCTCAAGATAAGCTTCGTTTCTATCTGGGTCATTGTACCTTGTAGACCTTAAGGTCATCTTCTGTCTCTCTAACATTGCTTGGATGCTGAAACCTCTGCTTTGCTTTCTCACTTCCCAACTGCTCCTCTGCTGAGTTTCCTGGAATTTCACCCAGTGCTCATGCAGTGTGGGAACTGGAAGGTGACTTTAGAGGACTTTGCATGTAGCCTTTGGAGGCATTTCCTTACAATTCCTTTATCTATGATTTTGACCCCTGAATTTCAACTGGTTCGACTTCTCTGTACTAAGAGCCTGGTGTCCTTAAGCCAGTGAATCTTCTGTTTTCTGCTTGTATTTTATTCTCTCTCACTGTGAATTAAAATTCACTCAGGTCCAGCCTACAGACTTGCTTACCAGTGCCTTAGCCAGGTGTTTTGTGTATAGTTTTGAGCACCAGCAAACAGTTCTACATTTAATTAGGTTTCCCCACTTCTCCCATCTCCTCTGGGTTGATAAATTACTGTCATTTCATTGGTTTTTTGTTTGTTTCTTTGTTTTTTGTTTTTAGGAGCGCAGAGTGGAAGCTCTCCAAGAACTTGCCCGTCTCCTGAGACCTGGTGGGCAGGCCCTCATTTATGTCTGGGCAATGGAACAAGAATATAAAAATCAGAAGTCCAAGTATCTTAGAGGAAACAGAATTAGCCAAGGAGATAAAGATGAGCTAAACAGTGCCACATCCATGGAAGAATTGCTAGTAAATCAAATGCCTGAGAGAGTCAGTGAAGACCCAGCATTGTCTCTCCACTCCAGTAGTAACACCAAAGAAGAAGAGTATAAGTCAAGGAAAGTTCCTAATTCTGGGATTCCTATTCATACAAATAGGACCTGTTTTAATTCCCAAGATGTGCTGGTTCCCTGGCACCTCAAAGGAGACCCTGGTAAAGACAAAGCTGTTGAACCATCTGGTGTAGCAGGATATCCTGACCCAAGTCCTGTGTTTCATCGTTATTACCATGTTTTCTGTGATGGAGAATTGGAAGCTTCCTGCCAGGCTGTGGGTGATGTTAGCATTCTGCAGAGCTATTACGATCAAGGGAATTGGTGTGTTGTTCTTCAAAAGGTCTGATCATTTATCTGAACATATCATGTGTAAAGAAAAAAATTCCAATCAGTTTTTGAGAAGGAAACTAAATTATCTCTTTAAATAGAGAAAATGTGGGGAATGTTAACAAAGGAGAACTGAGAACAGAGATACTTCGGAAACAATCTGTCTATTCCCATTGTCTGACTTCATCAACATAGGTTCCTCTTACATGCCTTTTTTTTTTTTTTTTTTTTTTTTCCGAGACAGGGTTTCTCTGTGTAGCCCTGGCTGTCCTGGAACTCACTCTGTAGACCAGGCTGGCCTCGAACTCAGAAATCCGCCTGCCTCTGCCTCCCAAGTGCTGGGATTAAAGGCGTGCGCCACCACTGCCCGGCTCTTACATGCCTTTTAAGGATGGTGTTTGACATTAACTAGTGAAAAGTCTGTGATGTTTGCATAAGTATATAGATAGCATTTGAAGATAAACTTTTGTGTTAAAATCTTTTTATAGCTCCTAACTTATGTATGGTTGTAATGAAGCAATTATGTGAGCTTTTAATGAAGTGAATACCCCTGGACAATAAGAAAGTATCTGATGTTTTATCTGAAATTGTTCCAAAAAAAAATCATACTTTCTCACTGCATCTTTCTATCACATTCTGGATGCCTGCCCAGTAACACTAGCCAGATGATTCTCAGAAATTAATAGAAATTTAATTCAACAGATATTCATTAAACATACACCCCATACTGAGTAGTATTAAATACTAGGAATGGAGTTGTAAACAAGTAAAAGAGGTTGGGGTGTAGATGAGTTGAAGAACCTATATTTGTCATTGAGGCTCTGGATTTAATACCGATTATCACAAACACATACACACCTGCAGAAAACAAGAATGAAGCACCTATTTCTAGAGAGCTTCAAGAAGGGATGGTTGATAAACGCAAACAAGTAAGTAAATATTGTGATCGTAGTGATCATAAATGCCATGTAAAGAGTATAGAAGGGATATTAGCCTATGAGCAAAAGATTACTTTTTAATGGTTGAAGTAACTACTAAACCTGACTAACTTATTGCTAGAAATTACTATTCCTGATCCATTGGTCTAAGCTCTAAAGACAACTCTAATAGTTCCCTTTAGTAGTTAAATTGCAAAAGTTAAAATGTTTTCAGTGAAACCAAACTTTGTTCTTGCAGTCACAATTGGCTGTTTCTTTCTCATAGTTTGTCCCAGTTCAGGATGAGGGTTGCATTTTTATCTAGTCAGTGAAACCAGAGCATGTTCTTGAAAAGTACTAGTAAATTGATGAATATCTACCCAGACTGAGGTGACCAGGTGGAAATTTTTGTGATTTTTGAAATTGCTTCAATTTTCAAAAGCAATTAAAAGTAACATGTAAATGTTTAAAAACCATCATGTTCTTTAAAAAATGTTTATAATTAATATTTTTTTAAATTGTTGGATTCTTTAAAATTCTATTTGCATATACAATTTTGTTTTCTATTCTTTTTTTGAAAGAGTAACTCCAGGTTGACCTCAATCTTGCTATGTAGCCAAGGATCATCTTGAATACCTGATTTCACCTCTCCAGTCCTGGGATTCTAGCAGGGCTAAGTGAAGTTTTATATATATATATATATATATATATATATATATATGAAAAAAATAAGATACTGGTTATTTAAAGAAGCAGGTCAAACGACCCTTATGACCACTGGAAGTAATAAATATTTATATTATGATTCATAATTGTAGCAAAATTATAATTATGAAGTAGCAACAAAAATAAATGTATGGTTGGGGTCACCACAACATTAAAGGGTCACAGCATTAGGAAGGTTGAGAACCACTGTATTAAAGGACCATGTAGACCAGTGAGATGGCTTAATTGGTACAGAAAAGTACCACCAACCCTGACATCCTAAGTTCAGTCCCCAGGACCTATATACCCACTTATGCCTGTGCATGTGTGTATAAGCACGCAAACACTCACACATGCACGCACACACACACACACACACACACACACACACACACACACACTCATACAACTAAATAAATACCTTTTTTAAAGAAAGGGTTTCACTTTGTAGTTTTGACTGTCCTGGAACTAGCTAAATTGAACAGGCTGTTCTTGAATCCACAGAAATCTGCCTGTCTCTGCCAAGTTCTGGAATTGAAGGCATGAGCCACCATGTCTAGCTAAATACATTTTAAAAAAACCAAAAAAGATATAAGATTTTTAGCTGTTCCTAAATCAAAGTTTGAATATTGTGCTTGTGAATTTAAGCTTCCAAGTAAACAAGTTAGCCATGTTGACTTATCATAAGAAGAAAAATCTCTTGAAATGTATATTAACTCATTAGGCTAATTTTAATATTTCCTTATTCTTGAATATTTTAGAAATAAACTTAAAGGCAGGCATAGAATTGAGGCAAAGGCAGACATGAGTCTCCTCTGCTCAAAAGTCTGAGTGAGTCCCAGAGTTTAAAACTGGCTAGGGTTATGTAGTGAAACTGTACTGGCTGGTTTTGTGTATCAACTTGACACAAGCTGGAGTTATCACAGAGAAAGGAGCCTCCCTTGAGGAAATGCCTCCATGAGATCCAGCTGTAAGACATATCCTCAATTAGTGATCAAGGTGGGAGGGCTCATTGTGGGTGGTGCCATTCCTGGACTGGTAGTCTTGGGTTCTATAAGAAAGCAAGCTAAGCAAGTTAGGGGAAGCAAGCCAGTAAGAAACATCCCTCCTGACCTGCTTGAGTTCCAGTCCTGAAGTTCTTTGGTGATGAACAGCAATTTGGAAGTGTAAGCTAAATAAACCCTTTCCTCCCCAACTTGCATCTTGGTCATGATGTTTTGTGCAGAAATAGAAACCCTGACTAAGGCAGAAACCCTGTCTTTAAAAAAAAAAAAAAGTAAATCAGACAAATCTGTTCCTTGTGTCATTTCTCCTTTGAAATGGCATCCTTGGGTGTCAGTCAAAAGTGTAAGAAGTAAGTCCATTGACCCTGCAAGGCCTAAATGGAACTTACTGTTTGTTTTCTACCCATAGAATTAAATGTATGTGGGTTTTTGTTACTACTCATTTCTAGCACTGTCAGGCTGCCTAGCTATACCTTTGTGATTAGAGTTTTCTTGAGACTAAATAGGAACTGCCAGTGTGAAAACCTTGATAGGCTTCTCCTAAAGTCTTTAGTAGATAACTTTTTCATTTTTTCATAAACATTGATATAAAGCAAGAAAAATATAAACTATAAATGGCAATTAGCTTTTTTTTCAGTTATGACTATAATTCTGAAGAATTCTGTAGTTAATAAGGAAAGGATCTCAAGTTTTAATAAAGAATATCAATATTATATTATATCTCATAATTCAATCTTTTACTGTATATCAGCTTTTTAGTGAAAGTGAATGAGAGGAACAATAATTTTGTTAGAAATATTAGCTGTCTTTATACAATATTAAAACTATGATTTTTTGGATGCCCTGTTCAAGTCAGAACCCTGTGAAATAAAAGGTTAAGAAACAATAATGTGACTATGGTAATGTGATTCATGTTTTACATACTTGAAGAATTTTCACAAGTTTTTGAAATATAAGTTGTCATAATCTGGTGGCAGCTGTGAGCCTCTTTTGAGGTTTTAGAACCTCACTACCCACACACCTTCATAGCTATGTCTGACCTGAAGTAAATATGTCTTGTTATATATATTGTGGTCTGAATGAGAAATATCCCACCACAGGTTTGTGTATGTAACTCCTTGGTCTGAGGTTGGTGGTGCTATTTGGGGAGGTTATGGGACAGTTACACTGTAGAGCCTTGCTGGAGGAAGTATTGTGGAGGACTTTAAGGATTTCTGACCTTTTCCCACTTCTTGCATGTGGATGAGATGTGATTGCTCAGCTTCCTACTGTAGAAATATGGTGCCATGATGGACCCTTCATTCCTGTGGAACAGTAGGACAAAATAAACTCCTTCTATAAATTGCTTTTTGTCACAGTATTTTCTCACTGCAACAAAAAGTGACTGGTACACATGTTTTTAAGACAATATTTTCAAGTCAGATGTTTTTAAAACTGAACTCTACCACTAAGTAGCTGTTAGAATTTGGCAAATACATATCTGAAAGAGAAAAGTTATAATACTCAGTTGTAGTTTCATTGGATGGATTACATGAGAGAGCACAACTATTTCAAACATGTTTTACATAGAGGGCAATAAATGCTAAGCTTGTTTCATCATTATCTCCTACCCTAACTATATACCTGGAAGCAATGTAGTTTTCCTCATGTATTTGTGTATGTAGTCAGTTTGGCATTGACATTCATTAATATATCTCTATGATTCTTTCGTTGTTTATTTATTGATTTCCTGTTACATGTCAGGTATAATTCTTGTTGGGGAAAGTGGTGTATTATGCTCAATGGTGGGTTGTAGAAAGGGAAGTAAGAATAAGCATAATTGAGAAACATACATTATGATCTGATGTTACATATTTTTTCCATAGAGAAATCAGATGTACATCAGGTCCAGAAGCTAAGAGAGTGAGAAGGCTGGTAGGTTTCAGCTTCTAAAAAGGTACAGACAATTTTCTGTAAGAAGAGGAGTTTTAAGTGAAGATTTGACTGAAGTTGGAGAAGTAGTTATGTAGTGGAAACAGAATTTCTGATTGAGAGAAAATCTAGTGTAAAATGCTAAGGTAAAGGGCCAAAGTGAAGAACTGCAAGGAGGAAGTATATATGTAACAGAAAGAGTGAGACTTGGCCATGTGTTCATGGATTCTCACCCCTTCCAGTAGGCAAATGACCATTGTTAAACTACCCAGCCTCTGTCATATATAGCAATCTAACAAATACCTGTTTTATAATAAATATATTCTGTTGGTTATGTTACTCTAGAGAACCCATCTATCACATGAATGAATCCGTATAACTGCTACATACATAGCATATTTATATTGTTTTTATAAGTAAGCTGAAGTTCATTAAAGTATACAGAAGGATGTATGACAGTTTTATTCAAATTTTACTTTATATTCAATGAACTTGAGTATCTATAGATTTTACCTCTTCTAGAGGTCCTTGAACTTTTCCACCATCCCTACGTGAACCCCAGATACTGAGGAATGGTTCCAGTTGGAAACAAGGTCAGAGACTATAGGATATGCCAAAATTTTGTTGGTGACAATTTTGAGATTGCAAGCTCTTTGGAACAAGAGACATCTTTAGTTCCACTTTGAAGGGAACATCTGGTTTCTGTGTGAAGACTAGACAGTAAAGGGATAAAAGGGATCAGTCAGGAAGCTTTTAATATAATCCAAATTGGAAGTGAGTATTGGTTTGTGATTGTGAATATGTTAGCATTGGACATAGGGGAGCAATATGCTTTTGGTTATGGATTTGGAGGTAGAAAGCTAAGTTTCTGATTACTTTGTATGGGGTGAGGGAATACAAGGGGCCCACAATGTCTCTGTGGTTTCTACAGCCTATTTTCCCTGGGCTTCCATTCTTCCATCTGAATGCAATTTTTATATCCATTTTTCTCCTCTTTGATACAGGCATAGGTCTTTAGTTGTACTGCCCCAATCAAATCTTGCAGATAATGCATCTGCAGACAACTACACCAGTTGTTGTAAGCACAGAAGTTCTGCTCATTGATGAGCAGTGTGTGAAAATAGGAGTAAACAGAAAACAGAACACTGAACACAGTGTAACAATTGTGATCACAAATTCATTAGCAGCCATTACACTGAGACAGACTCATATATATTCAGGGATTACAAATCATGTAGGCAGCCGGATAACAAGCAAGTGGTGCTGCTTTATTTTCAATAAACAAAAAGAAGTTGCTTACCTAAGAGGCTCCAGACATGCTGAGCATAACATTCCAATGCCCTCTGAAGAAAAAGGTTGCTCCAAGCTCTCTTGCTGCCTCACCTGATGTGATGTAGCTTTATTTATAGGTTCCAGAAACTTTTACAAGAAAAAGAAAAAAATTTATTTTGGAGGAAGAAATAAGATATCATTTCAGTCCACAAATCTCATCTTCATGTTGCAAAAAAGCAAGTGAAGGTTGTATTGATTATTAAAACATGGGAAACAAGCAATCATTGGTAATAGTCAGAAACTGGAAACAACCCAGATGTATTTCAACAGATGAATAGATGAAGCAAATGTGGTTCATTTACATAATGGAATACTATTCGTCTATTAAATTTGAATAGTGAATTTTGTAAATATCAAATTTGCATCATGAATTTTGCAGGCAAATGGATAAAACTAGAAAATATCCTGAGTGAGTTAACCAAAACCCAAAAGGACATGCATGGTATATACTTACTGATAAGTGGATGTTAGCCAAAAAGTACAGAATACCAGTGATACACCCCACAGGCCATAAGAAGTTAAACAAGAGGGAAGGCTTAAGTGAGGATGTTTGAATCTCACTTAGAAGAGGAAACAAAATAATGATGAGAGGCAGAGGGAAATAGGGAGGGACCTGAGTTGGAGAGAAAAGGGGAGGGGGGGGGACGACAGGGTAGGACCATGTATGGGGAGAGACAGAAGAGACACCCAGGAGAATGAATGGAAATATGAAGCTGCAAGTTGTCTAATTTGGTAAGGATTATGAATCTATGAAAAACTTTTTGATTAATTGAGTTTTCTTTCATGTGTGGGAATGTTTTGACTCCACTGGAACTGGAGTTACATATGACTGCAGCTTGTCATGTAGGTGCCTTAAACCTAAAGTGGGAACTCCACATGAACAGTACTTTTATTGAGCCATCTCTTCGTCCCGAGACAATTTTTAAAAGTACAGATTCTATATGATAACGTTTTAGTTCTTGCAAGAATGACTACAAATATGAAAAGGACTGTTTTAAAATTATAAGCAAATGAGTTCATTTTTCCTATATATTCAATGGTTCACCCAAGTTCTTGAACTCCAGGAGATTATCTAGAAAACAAGCAAGCAAATGGGCAGTCAAGAAAACCAACTAGAGATATAGAGCTATGATAGCAGTAAATAGTGATTTCATAATATCTGGGGAGTAGTGGAAAGATGGATACATTAGATTTTGTGATTGGGGAAAGGAATGTTTCTTTGACCTGGGATATGAATGACAAACAAAGGCCTTAGATGGGAAAGAAAGCTGGAAGGAGGCTCTTATGACTGAAGTCCAACAATAAAAGGAAGGGAGCAGGAGGGAAATTAATAGGAGGATGAAATAGAAGGAGGAAGGTAGAAAAGTTCAGGCAGAAGAGGCAGTGAAACACAGTGAAAGGGTGACTCATATGCATGACACATCTATAGACTCACTAGAAGGCAAGATTTCACCATGTCTGAGACTAGACTGTCCTCACCAAGGACATTTCAATGTTTAGGAGGACTTAGGCTTTACCTGTGTTTGTCTTTACACAGATGGATCAGGCCCTGTAGAATGAATGGGGATATAGTCAGCTCTTCACTATTAGCCAGGGTATGACTGTCTACTCTAGCTTAGCTATAATAATATCAATTTGGCCTCTCATCACCATTGTATCTTAGGATGAGAAGATAAGAGAGAAAGTATCAAAATCTGGTTTTTAGTTTCTTGACATTTTCATTTCCTGTGACTCTTTTTTGGTACAAGAGCTCATGAATATTGCTTCTCAACAATAAAATTTTCAAAGCTCTTCCTACTGAGAAGCAAGGTTTTTGAAAACCATCAGAGTGACTAGCAATATTTCATGGCAAGCCTTTGATTATTGAGTGGGCAGGTACAGCAACCTTTACTATCAACTCTGAATTGGCTGGTTACCCTTGCTTCAGATGCACAAACTAGAGTGCTGCCTCCCAAACATAATGAATCAAATAAAAGAATAGCTTTTTTGGGGGGAGGGAAAAGGGTTATAACCATTGACGTTTGTCATTTTAAATTTGCTGAGTTGATATGGGCAAAAGGAGAGAGAAATGGCTTATTTCTTTGCTTTAAATGATCGCATTTATTTATTCTTAGATATATTCTTTATTTACATTTCAAATGATTTCCCCTTTCCTGATTCCCCCCTCCCCGAAAGTCCCATAAGCCCTCTTCCCTCCCCCTATTCTCCAATCAGCCCCCTCCTGCTTCCCTGTCCTGGTATTCCCCTACACTGCTGCATTGAGCCTTTCCAGGACCAGGGGCCTCTCCTTCCTTCTTCTTGAGCATCATTAGATATCTGAATTGTGTCTTGGGTATTCTAAGCTTATGGGCTAATATCCACTTATCAGTGAGTGCATACCATGTGTATTCTTTTGTGATTGGGTTACCGCACTTAGGATGATATTTTCCAGTTCCAACCACTTGCCTAAGAATTTCATGAATTCATTGTTTTTAATAGCTGAGTAGTATTCCATTGTGTAAATATACCACATTTTCTGTATCCATTTCTCCGTTGAGGTACCTCTGGGTTCTTTCCAGCTTCTGGCTATTATAAATAGGGCTGCTATGAACATAGTGGAGCATGTGTCCTTATTACATGCTGGGGAATCCTCTGGGTATATGCCCAGGAGTGGTATAACTGGGTCCTTTGGTAATATCATGCCCAATTTTCTGAGGAACCAAATGGCTTATTTCAATTTTCCTATTACCATCCTAGTGGGCCAATCAAATGAAGCACAGATGAGGACTAGTCTTTTGATACAGAGACTTACTTATGCAAGATGCAACAAATACAACAATATTCACTATTATTTTTTGTATGAGAGATAATCTCACAACCAAGCCTCTTTCCTCTGGGTGATGAGGACTCTTTCTGCATCCAGGCTTGTGCAACACCAAGTCTCGACCTCCAAATAATTTATATATATATAATTTTTATGTATCCCTGTATGTAAATGCATCATGTACTTGCAGTGCCTGTGGAGGCCAGAAGAGGGAGATGGACCTAGTGGAAATGGTTTTGATGATCCCTGTGAGTTCCTGGATCCAGCCTTAGGTCCTTTGCAAGAACAGTTAGCACCCTAAGTCACTGACCCATCTCTCTACCCCAGTTTTAAATATATTTCAAGACACCCATCAACGAAAAATACTGAATATTAAGAGCAAAATTGTTTTTCTTTCCCCCTCATGTTCTGACTTTCTGGTCAGGTTTACTTCAGGTTGGTGCACCATCACAGGAAGACAGGCAAGAAGGAGGAGGTCTAGATGTATTTTCTAGCTTACTGGAGTGTTTTTTAAGAGTACTAATGAGAAATGAGTTAATATAGCTCAGGGTGCATAATAACGCATGTTGATATTAACTCAGCGCTTAGCGAATCTAGTACATCTGAAAGGTCAACTCTCTAGCAGGTTATCAAGTTTTTGCTGAACCGTTCACAAGAGAAACATTCAGATCTGCGCCTGCTCTGTTGGCATAGTAACGCCCCTTCGACTACTATTTTGAAATCCGGAATTGTTTTCCAAATTACGACAGTCGTAAACTGAGGTTTCCTGACGGCGCCCTTGCTTTACGACGGCGGCGACAACTATGGCGGCGTTCGGTGTAAGATTTGAAAGTGCTAGCAGTATCGAAGAGCGAAAAGAACAGACCCGTATTGCCAGGGCCGAGGTGTTACGCCAGGTATCCCAGCTTTGGAGAATTTTCTTTCTTCCTTTTTAAAACTGGGGTTGTACTGAGAGCTTCTGCATGCTAGGTAATCGCTTTCCGAGAATATCTATCTTTAGTTCTTGAAATGCTTTCGTTTATTTAAGTCTTAGGGTCTTGGAATGTTATTTAAAATTGTAGGACTTGAGAATCCTGGGAGGTAGTCCACCCACTCCTCTTGTCACTTCGATATCTCACCTTGTCTGATTTTGGTCTCTTCCCAATGCAGTTGTCTCCTAAATGCTATAACCGGCACAATTTGCTATCTCTCTGCAGAGAGATTGATTGGTTTCCTTCTGATTTCCTTAGCCTTTAAGCCACTTATTCTTGACATTTCCATCGCCTGGATTGCTCAGTTTCTGTGTCCAGTGTCACATCCAAGGACGTTCCTTACTTGTTAAGTCGAAGCATGAGTCATTGCTCCGGTTTATTGGAAGTAGGACAAATTTGAATACATTGGTGATTCCTCCACGCGTTTTCGTTCAACTCCAGGCTTAGGCCAGCCTTTACTGATTGAAACACTGTTTAGCATAAACGACTCAGACTATGTGTTCCCCTCCCCACCCCCACCCCGGTTTGGGAAAGAGAATTCTCATTAACATTGAAATGTATGGAATTTATAAAAACGGAAGTAATTATTGAATTATCTGACAAGTTATTCCTGATTAATTGTGACAGTGAAAAAGAGGAATTTGTAGTTGAACAATGGAATGCTCCTTGATGATGTTTTGGGATTTTTGTTTTATGATAAAAGAATTTTAAATAAGTTTAAATGGATACAGTGTGTGATTTATACCCAAATACTGAAGGTGGTAGTCCCAAAGGAAAGCTATTGATAATTTTTTTTTTATTTTATTAAGAGTAGAAGAGTAGAAAAGAAATCGGAAGAATGAATAATGGCTTCAGTCACATTTTAAGGGGATGGGTGAGCAGTTAGTCTTGGTCAGATAAAACATCATGAATATTGGCTGATTCAAAATAGGTATAATGAATGCTCATCATGACTGTCTGATATTTCAAACAGTTTTTGGAAGAAAATCTTTGTAAGCTGTGAAAAATTTTATACAAATCTATATACAGTTTGATAGGGAACAAAGTCAGCTTTGGAATTTGAGAGATGGATGAGAAAGCAGAAGAATCTTCTTTCATTGTATTACTATTGTTGACTGCGGACTAGAAATTAGCCATATGGTTCTTTCTTTTTAAGAGAATAACTTTTCTGAGTCAATTGTATTGGGATACAGATACTGTCTATTTTGAAGGCATGGAAAAAAGTCAGCTTTATAACTTTTGCAAAAGTCTAAAGAACTAGCCACAGGGATGATGAAGGTTAAAGTCGTATTTGAGACAGGGAAAAAGAGGACGTATGTTATCCTGGACTGGATACTGTGTGTGATTTATACCCAAATACTGAAGGTGGTAGTCCCAAAGGAAAGCTATTGATAATTTTTTATTAATCATTTTATTTGTTTATATTTCAAATGTTATTCCCCTTCCCAGTTTCCACTCCACGGTCCCCCCTTCTCCCTGCCCTTTGCCTCTAAGAAGGTGCTTCCCCTCCTACCCACCCACTCCTGCCTCACCCTTCTAGCATCCCCCTTCTCTGGGGCATCAAGCCTCCACAGGACCAAGCACCTCCCCTCCCACTGATGGCCAGATGAGACAGTCCTCTGCTACATATGTAGTGGGAGCCATGGACTGGCCAATATATACTCTTTAGTTGGTGGGTTAATCTCTGGGAGCTCTGAGGGGTCTGGTTAATTGTTACTGTTGTTCTTCCTATGGGGTTGCAATCCCATTCAGCTCCTTTACCCCTAACTCTTCTGTTGGGGTCCCTGGGCTCAGTTCAATGGTTAGCTGTGAGTATCTGCATCTGTCTTAGTCAGGTGCTGGCAGAGCCTCTCAGAGGACAGCACATCTTGGCATCAACAATAGTGCTGGGGGAGAGGGGAGGGAAGAGATTTGGTGTCTGCAGATGGAATGGATTCCATGATGTGGAGGTCTCTGGATGGCCTTTCCAGAGCCTCTGCTCCAATTTTGTTCTAGGATTTCCTTTAGATAGGGACAGTTCTGAGTTAAAAATTTTTAGATGGGGGAGAGGGGAGGCAGTGGCTCCATCCCTCCACTGGGAGCCTTGTCTGTCTACTGGAGGTGGTCTTTTCAGGTTCTATCTCCCTGCTGTTGGGTATTTTGGCTAATGTCCATTGAGTCCTGGGAGTCTCTCGAATTCCTGGTGTTGGGGACTTTCTAGTACTTTCCCTCACTGCTACTTATTTCTATTCCTTCTGGGCCTATGGATTTCTCTCCTGTCTCTTCCCATACCTGGCCCTGCCTTCACTCCTCCCTTCTTTCCTTTCCCATCCAGGACCCTCCCTTCCTCTGCCTCCTGTAATTATTTTGTTCCCTGTTCTAAGTGGGTTTGAAGCATCCACATTATGCCCTTCCTTCTTGTTGAGCTTCATATGGTCTGTGGGTTGTATCATGAGCATTCTGAGCATTTGGGCTGGTATCCACTTATCAGTGAGTACATACCATGTATATTCTTTTGGATCTGGGTTACCTCACTCAGGATTATACTTTCTAGTTCTATCCATTTGCCTACAAAGTTCATGAAGTTGTCATTTTAATAGTCGGGTAGTATTCCATTGTGTAAATGTACCACATTTTCTGTATCCATTCTTCCGTTGAGGGACATCTCGGTTGTTTTTCCAGCTTCTGGCAATTATAAATAAGGCTGCTATAAACATAGTGGAACATATATC
The DNA here is from genome assembly GCA_036184795.1 of Tokudaia tokunoshimensis. Lineage (NCBI taxonomy): Eukaryota > Metazoa > Chordata > Mammalia > Rodentia > Muridae > Tokudaia > Tokudaia tokunoshimensis. The sequence continues at coordinate 3,703,148 of BTHU01000008.1, forward strand.
CTTGTTGGAGCATCTTTTGGGTCCAGGAGTGGTGTAGCTGGGTCTTCAGGTAGAGCTATTTCCAATTTTCTGAGGAGCCACCGCATTAATTTTCAAAGTGGTTGTACCAGCTTGCAATCCCACCAGTAATGGAGGAGTTTTCCTTTTTCTCCACATCCTCGCCAGCATCTGCTTTCACCTTTTTTTTTTTTATCTTAGCCATGCTGATTGGTGTAAGGTGGAATCTCAGGGTTGTTTTGATTTGCATTTTCCTAATGACTAAGGAAGTTGAACATTCCTTTAGGTGCTTCTCAGCCATTCAAGATTCCTCAGTTGAAAATTCTTTGTTTAGCTTTTTACCCCACTTTTTAATTGGGTTAATTGGGTTTTCTGGAGTCTAACTTATTGAGTTCTTTGTATATTTTGGATACTAACTCCCTATTGAATGTAGGGTTAGTAAAGATTTTTTCCCAATCTCTAGGTTGCCATTTTGTCTCATTGACAGTGTTGTTTTCCTTTCAGAAGGTCTTCAGGTTCATGAGGTCCCGTTTGTCAATTTTTTTTATAGTATACAATAGTTTATTCAGGACTTGGGAAGGGGAGTTGAGAGGGTAGCAGAAGCAGAGGAAGACAGAGAGAGGAGGGGAGGGGAGAGGAGAGGAGGGAAGAAGAGAAGAGAAGAGAAGAGAAGAGAAGAGAAGAGAAGAGAAGAAGTAGAGGAATAGAGGCCGGCCATGAGCATGTGGAGAGAGAGGGGTGAAGGGATGAGAGAACAGAGCAAGAGCAAGAGAGCAAGAGCATCTCTTTTTTTGGTAACAATAGACGTCAACAATTGTTGATCTTAGACCCTGAGCCATTGATGTTTTGTTTAGGAAAATTTCCCCCGTGCTGATGTATTCAAGGCTCTTTACCGTTTTCTTTTCTATTAGATTCAGCATATCTGGTTTTGTTTGGAGGTCCTTGATCTACTTGGACTTGAGCTTTGTAAAAGGAGATAAAAATAGATCAATTTGTATTCTTTTACATGCATACTTCCAGTTAGACCAGCACCATTTGTTGAAAATGCTGTCTTTTTTCCACTGTATGGTTTTGGCTTTCTTTGTCAAAGATCAAGTGACCATAGGTGTGTGGGTTTATTTCTGGTCTTCAATACTATTCTATTGATCTACCTGCCTTCCTCTATACCAATACCAAGCAGTTTTTATCACTATTGCTCTGTAGTATAGCTTGAGGTCAGGAGTGGTGATTTCCTTAGAAGTTCTTTTATTGTTGAGAATAGTCTTTGTTATCCTGGGTTTTTTTATTTTCCCATATGAAATTGAGAATTACTCTTTTCATGTCTTTGAAGAATTGTGTTGGGATTTTGACAGGGAATGCATCGAATCTGTAGACTGTTTTTGGTGAGATGGCCATTTTTACTATGTTAATCCTACTGATCCATGGGCATGGGAGATCGTTCCATCTTCTGATGTCTTCTTCGATTTCCTTCTTCAGACACTTGAAGTTCTTGTCATACAGATCTTTCACTTGCTTGGTAAGAATTACTTGAAGATACTTTATATTATTTGTGACTATTGTGAAGGGTGTTGTTTCCTTAATTTCTTTCTCACCCCATTCATTCATTGTGTAAAGGCTACTGATTTGTTTGAGTGAATTTTATATATAGCCACTTTGCCTAAGTTGTTTATCAGGTGTAGGAGTTCTTTGGCAGAATTTTTTGGGTCGCTTGTGTATATTATCGTATCATCTGCAAATAGGATTTCTTCCTTTCCGATTTGTATCCCTTTGACCTCCTTTTGTTGTCTAGTTGTTCTAGCTAGAACTTCAAGTACTATGTTGAATAAATAGGGAGAGAATGGGCATCCGTGTCTTGTCCCTAATTTTAGTGGGATTGCTTCAAGTTTCTCCCCATTTAATTTGATTTTGACTGTTAGTTTGTTATAAATTGCTTTTATTATGTTTAGGTATGTGTCTTGAATTCCTGTTCTTTCAAAGACTTTTAACATGAAAGGGTGTTTTATTTTGTCAAATGCTTAAGCATCTAATGAGATGATCATGTGATTATTTTTTTCCTTTTAGTTTGCTTATATAGTGGATTATGTTGATAGATTTCCTTATATTGATCATCCCTGCATCTCTGGATGACGTCTACTTGATTGTGGTGAATGATCATTTTGATGTGTTCTTGGGTTTTGTTTGCAAGAATTTTATTGAGTATTTTTGCATCAATATTTATAAGTGAAATTGATCTGAAGTTCTCTTTGTTAGGTTTTTGTGTGGCTTAGGTATCAAAGTAATTGTGGCTTCATAGAATGAATTAGGTAGTAGTCTTTCTGTTTCTATTTTGTGGAAGACTTTGAGAAATATTGGTATTAGGTCTTCTTGAAGGTCTGTTTAAATAGTTTATCTGGTCCTAATTTAACTTTGGTACTTGATATCATCCATTTCATTTAGATTTTCCAGTTTTGTTGAGTATAGCCTTTTGTAGTAGACTCTGAAGATTTTTTGAATTTCTTCTGTTTCTGTTGTTATGTCTCCCTTTTCATTTCTGAATATTGTTAATTTGGACACTGACTTTCTGCCTTTTAATTATTTTATTTTATTTTCCAAATCATTTCTACAGTAGTAGAAGCAAATTTTTTTGGTAACAATAGACCATTCACTGACTTAGGAATCTTTATATGAAAGTGCTACCAGTTTTGTTTTGTAGTTGAAGAGCAGTTGGATCAATTGTCAGTTTGTCTTTTGTATTCTTTTGTTGTAGGCCAAACATAATTTTGAAAAAGAACAAAGAGATAAAGAACTTAAGCAACTTCGAGGTGAGGACACATGGATGCTACCTGATGTGAATGAGCGAATTGAGCAGTTCTCACAGGTGAATATTAACAGACGTGCCTAAATGTAATGATATGATTTATTTTGTTGTTTTTGGTAGTTTGAGTATGGGTATCTATGTAGACCTGGCTGGTCTGGCACTTGTTATGTAGAGGAAGCAGGCTGCAAACACACAGAAATCTGCTTGCCTCTACCTTCCAAGTGCTGGGATTAAAGGCATGGCTTATGTCTTTAAAAAACAACAAAAAACGAAATACTATTCAAATTAATATTAGGAACAATTTTTTTTCTTTACATTTCTTCTCTGTGTGTGTATGTGTGTGTCTGTCTATGTGTCTATGTGACCGTATGTGTAATGTTATATATGTTAAGATCAGAGGACAAGTTGCCTGAGTTCTTACTTAGTAGTTGGCATTATTGAAATTTATCTCTTCTATCAACAAAATGTCTTTCTTGACCAGAGAGGTTTAAAGAGTACACTATGATATTTTGATCTATGTACACTTTATAGGAAAATCTAGTTGAGGTTATGTGCCCATCATCCACTCACTATTTTTTGTGGATATTAAATTGAGAATATTAAAACTCTGAGGAATTTCTAAATTTTTTTAATGAAGCTTCTTTTCTTCTTTCTTTCTTCTTTTTAGTTTTTGGGTTTAAGAGAAAGAGTTTCTCTTTATAGCCCTGACTGTTCTGGAACTCACTCTGTAGACCAGGCTGTCCTCAAACTCAGAAATCCACATGCTTCTGCCTCCCAATTGCTGGGATTAAAGGCATGTGCCATCACTTCCTGGCCCTCTAAATGTTTAATATGTATTAATAACTGGTTGTATGTATGTACTGGCTGGTTTTGTGTGTCAACTTGATACAGGCTGGAGTTATCACAGAGGAAGGAGCTTCAGTTGGTGAAGTGCCTCCATGAGATCCAGCTGTAAGACATTTTCTCAATTAGTGATCAAGAGGGGAGGGCCCATTGTGGGTGATACCATCCCTGAGCTGGTAATCTTGGGTTCTACAAGAAAGCAAACTGAGCAAACCAGTAAGAAACATCCCTCCATGGCCTCTGCATCAGCTCCTGTATCGTGACCTGCTTGAGTTCCAGTCCTGACCTCCTTTGGTGATGAACATTAATTTGGAAGTGTAGACTGAATAAACCCTTTCCTCCCCAGCTTGCTTGTTGGTCATGATGTTTGTGCAGGAATAGAAACTCTGACTAAGACAATATATATATCTGTATTTATTTGATAATATTGGTCATATACAAATAATGAACCTAAAACTTTCCTCATATATTTTCCTTATAAGAAATATGAATTAGTTCATTGCTTAGTAGTAGTGCTTATCATATAGAAAGTATATTATTATGGTTTCTTGGAAAATTTTAGTTTTCTATGTATATGTAGAGTCATAATTTTCATTTCTTTTCATGAAAGATATAAAGTCTCCTGGAACATGGATTTTTCTTTCTATTCAAAGTGTCTTCCTGTTAAAATTAGATAAGATTAAATTTCCTTTATATTTGTTCAAAATTATTAGGAACATTCTGAAAAGAAAAAGAAGAAAAAGGACAAGCATTCAAAAAAAGTGAAGAAAGAGAAGAAAAAGAAAAGGAAGAAGCAGAAATGTCAGAAACAGAGTGAGTCGACTGACAGCTCCTCAGTAAGTGGGCACCAGGACTGGCCTCTGAGGCTGGGGGGGTGGGGGGGGGCGTGACTTCAGGACAAGTATGTAGGATGGGGCAAGAGACCTTAAAGTATTACTACTTATAGTAAGATATCTACAAGACACATACTTGGAATTTCCTGGGGAATAGTGGCTATGTAGATAGATGGTTCCGGAAAATGGGATATCATTGTTGGTGGAGATGTGATGATTATGAAATGCTCAGGGAAACTGAAAGTTCAACGCCTGCACTGAAGAGCTTCATGGGAAGGAAAGGAAACCACTTGTAATCAAGTGACTGAAAAACTATAAGGCAAAACAACAAGGAATTGTATTACAAAATTAGGGGAAAAGAGTTTTAAAACACTGTGGTCTTTTTCTTTTGTATTTCTGTTTTCTTCATAGACATTAATACCTAAGTCTTCAAAGTAGAATTTGTTTATTTGTTTATCTTTTAGGCCAAAAAAAGAGAGCTTTGGGTACCAGTTCTAGTCTAGGGGGAATCAGAATAAATGAAAGCAGACCATATCTTTTATACTTATTTCCAAGAAGAAAGGGGTTATGTGTAGACAGTGGTGGCTTAGAAATGTTTAGGGTTGATTACTTCTCCAAACAAAACTGGGTTCTGACAGCAGGAAGGAAGTGAGATTCCAAAGTCTTAGTGACGGGAAGTCAAGCAAGATAGATCCTCTGGTCAGGTTTCCCTGTAGCACTCCAAATGTGTGTTGGATAGAGACTGGGAAAGCAAAAGGAGCAGGAAAGATGGGGCTCCCAGAGCTTTATTTGGTTATTCAGTTGTGAAGGTGACAATTAGATCTGATTTAAGACTCCTGCCTGGAGGAGGAGGAGGAGCAGGAGGAGGAGGAGGAGGAGAAGGAGATGGAGGAGGGAGGAGGAGAAAACACAAGAACAAAAACCATTCTTTTTGTTTTATTTATTTTGCTTTATTTGTTGTTTTCAAATTCTATTTTTCCACAGAAAGGTGGACCCTGACAATGCCTCTTCCATTCTCCTTAGTTTTACATCCGCCCATTTGATTTGACTTGTAATTCCTGCAGAGTAACTTAATTTGAAATGAAATTTGGTCGATGTGTGCCTCTGGACCAGTCTGTTATGGCCAGGACTGGAGCTGGGGGATTGGGGTTCAGGTGGACTCCCAGGGCTGTGATGTAGTACTTGCTACATGGTATATTTGACTAGTGTCTTGGAATTAAATATCACCTTGACTGACTGGGTAGGATGATCCTCTTATTTCTGATTTGATGATGCCAGGTAACTCAGTTTAGAAATTCAGCAGAAGAAACAGGCTTTGTAGAAGATGATGGGATTATGTGTTCTTGAATTTAGCATAATATTCAAGATGGTGATTAAGTTACTGAAACTTCAGTTGGACTAGGAAAAAAACCATAAAGGTGAATATAATGGTTCCAAAGGAGTGTGTAGAGAATAAAACATGCAATAATGAGAAGAGGAAACTGCCAAACAGCATGAGTGGAGCAAGGAGGGGAGATACATGAAGGAAATGCAGAATAAACATTGAGGGTTTGAATGGAGAATATTTTGAAAATCTTGAACATGAGTCATCAACAGAGGTGAAGTTCTGGAGATAAAAACTGGAATACTTTCCTGAGCTTGATGAATTTTGAAGAGTTGTTGCTACATTAGTGTGTATGATAATTAAGAGTTTAGAGAAATGTTTGGGCGATTACTTTTTTAGTAATATTATCTTAGAAAAAGGAGTAGGAAGATAAATTGCTACTACAGGGATACATAAGGCCAGGAAATGCTGCTCCCCTCAAAAAAAATAAAATAAAGGAGGTTTGGATATGAAATGCTTCAGCATATGAATCTCTAGGCCTCAAGGGCCCTTTCTTTGAAGCAAATCAGCAGGGTGAGACAAGATGCTTGTAGGAGGACCTGCCTGCAGCAGGAGGAGTTGATAGGAGGTTAGACCAAACATGACTGTATGTAATTTTGCCAGGAAGTTGGGGGAATAGGTAGGAAGCCAAAGTGGTTTACTTTTACTAAGAGAGAATTTGTGTAGAGTATATGAAATGTTAACTGGTAGAAAACTCCAGGAGGTTGTGAAGAGAGATAACAGAGGTACTATTATGGTTTATATATGCTCAGGACTATTAGAAGGTGTGGCCCTGTTAGAGTAGGTGTGTCAGAGTGGGTGTGAGCTTTAAGACCCTCATCCTAGCTGCCTGGAAATAAGTATTCTACTAATAGCCTTCCGATGAAGATGTGAACTCTCAGCTCCTCCTGTACCATACTTGCCTGGATGCTGCCATGTTTACACCTTGATGATAACGGACTAAACCTCTGAAACTGTAAGCCAGCCCCCAATAAATGTTGTCCTTATAAAAGTTGCTTTGGTCATGATGTCTCTTCACAGCAATAAAACCCTAACTAATACAGAAATTGTTACCAGGGACTGGGGTATTCCTGTGATAGGCCTGACCATACTTTTGTTTGGAAGAATGTGGATTTTGGGACTTTGGATTTGGAAAGCAGTGGAATGCTTTAAATGGGACTTAATGGACTATACTAGTAGGAATATGGAAGACTTTGTTGCTAAGAGTAATTTGAACTGTGCAGATCTGGTCCAAGATATTTCAGGGGAGAAGAATTTCAGTATGTGGCATAGAGACTGTTTTTGTGGTATTTTGGTAAAGAATGTGACTGCTTTATGCCCTTGTCTGAAGAGTCTACTTGAAGCTAAGGTAAAGAGATTTATATTAATTGCATTGACAAAGGAAGTCTCAAAAAACCCAGCAGAGACATTGTTCTCTGGTTAAACATTTGAAACATTTTGAACAAGCATAGCAAGCTTAGAAAGGAAAAATATAAAATATATGGCTTAAGTATTAAATGGAACTGAATCCTGTGTTCTAGGAGAAAGCAGATTAAGGGAATGGAACTTTGGAGCAAGATCCTACCCAGCTAAATTTAGATCCAGGCATGGTGATATACACCTTTAATCCCAGGAGACAGGCATACAGATCTCCCAGTTCAAGGTTAATCTATAGAGCAAGATCCAGGACAGCCAAGCTTAGGCAGTGAAGCAGTTGGAAAACAGGAAGCTAGTGATACTATAATAGAACAAGGGGGCCATGTTCCAGTTCCTGCAAGCAACAGAACTCGGCAGCTTCGGTCATGTTGCTCTGGCTTTAGAGTGAATAATAGACGGGACTACTGGAACAATCAATGCTTGTTACCTGGAGCTAAGAAATTAGCAGTGATTAAGAAGAGACCAGCATCACCGAGGTGAAATCTGGGAAGTATTTTCTGAGAGCACAAAGAAGCTGTGTTCCAGAGATAGCCAAGGTTGCACCTTGTGCTGCAACTGTACTTGGTAATGTGTAAGAGTCACCCAGGTAGTATTGCTTTTGAAGGCATGAAGGAGTCATGAAGAACATTTGAGGATTGGCATTGTGAGAGGCCATGGAAGGCCATTGGTGAAGGTGTATCCCCAGTTGTAGTTGACAGCTCAAGACTGAAGGGGTCATGCAAAGGAATTGAGGCTTGGCACCATGAAGAGAGCCTGTGAGAGACTATTGGTGAATCCTAATTGCAGCGGAAGACCCCAGTGTATTGGAGATACCTGTACCATGGGATGATCTCCAAGAACAGCAGCGGCAATGGAGTGGATTAACCTGAGCTTAGAGTGCTACAGAGGGCAGAGCTGGAGAAGTGATACCAACCCTCTGGAGGAGCCCAGAAGATCATGTGTGGATCCCAGACACAGGAACAAGAAGCTGTAACACTAAAGTTGACTTGGAGACCCCAAGATGTTCGAGATGTCAGAGCCATGAGATATCTGCTGAGGAAAGCTGCTTACAGGGAGTGGAACCAGCATGGGAGAAAGAAGTTCGTTGTAGTCAACAGAGATGAAAATAGGAGTTGTAGATCTGAAGTCCTCTTTGACATCAGCCATGGAGATGCAGAGTTTGGAGTTTACCCAGTTGGTTTCCTGTCTTGTTTTGGGGATTACAGTTAAGTGATTGGATGAATGTTAGAAGAGACTTTGAACTTTGGAGTTTTAACATTGTTGAGACTGCTGTAGTCTATGGGGACTTTGGAAGTTGGACTAAATATATTTTGCATTATGCTATGTTTAGATATGGCCCTATAGACTCATATGTTTGAACAAGCCTATCGGTGCCAGGGAGTGGAATTAACATGTTTGTATATGCTTGTCCCAGGGAGTGGCAATATTAGAAGGTGTGGCCCTTTTAGATTAGGTGTGTCACAGTAGGTGTGAGCTTTAAGACTCTCATCATAGCTGCTTAGAAGTGAGTATTCTGCTGGCAGCCTTGAGATGAAGTTGTTGACCTCTCAGCTCCTCCTGTACCATGCTTGCCTGGATGCTGCCTTGTTCATGCCTTGATGATAATGGACTGAACCTCTGAACCTGTAAGCCGGCACCAAATAAATGTTGCCCTTATAAGAATTGCTTTGAGGGCTAGAGAGATGGCTCAGCAGTTAAGAGCACCAACTGCTCTTCCAGAGTTCCTGAGTTCAATTCCCAGCAACCACATGGTGGCTCATAGCCATTTGTAATAGGATCTGACACCCTCTTCTGGTATGTCTGAAGAGAGCATCAGTGTACTCATACATAAAATAAATAAATAAATCTTAAGAAAAAAAAAAGAATTGCCTTGGTCATAATGTCTGTTTACCACAGTAAAACCGTAACTAAGACAGGTACAAAGTAGTCAAAAGTGATTGTGGCTTCTGTGGTATTAGAACTTACTACCTAAGCCAACTAAGGATCAGTAAGATTAATTCTGGTTTCATTAACGTCATGAAGTTGCAGGTGGTTATTGCTTTTGTCTGGGTTGATGGGGTGCCAAGAGATTAAAACTAATAAATTCAAGTGGTTGGTCAGCATATGCTAAGACAGATTAAAAAAAAAAAAACCTCATTCTAGAACTCCTCTGACAGGACTCCCTAGATCTCAAACTTCTTTATTATTTTACTTTATTTTAGCAAATTGGTAGTCTTCTAAAGAAAGTACTAATAGTTTCAGTCTATAAATTCCTATTTTAGTGCATGACATCAAGAATTTTGATAGAAGCACTAAATTGCCTTGACAATATAAACTTGAGTTAAGATAGAAATACCTATATAGTGATTATTTTTTAAAAAATAAAAGTATGTGAATATAAATAAATTCTGGTGTTTAAATCCAAATTAAGACATGAGTGAAAGAATTGGTAGCATCTATTTTGCCTTGGGAAACAGTTGACAGTTGATGTGGCAGAGCATATATGTGGTTTACATGTTAATTGTATCACTTAACACACATACTTGTATATATATTTTAAAACATACTCGTATCTTAAAGGGCTAAAGAAATAGTTCAGTAGTTATGAGCATTTGCTGCTCTTTCAGAGGACTGAGGCCCAGCTGTTCTTAGCTCCCAAATTGAATTGCTCACAGCAGCCAACCATAGCTCCAGCTCCAGGACATCTAAATGATGTATTCCACACACACACACACACACACACACACACACCATACACACAAACACAAGTAAATCTTAAAAAAAAATTTAGAAAAAATTGAGGAATTTCATCGAATGGTAGAACATCAGTTTTATACAGGTGCACCTTAAGTTTATACAGTTTTATACAGGTGCTTTGGTTGGTAAGAGTGCTATACAACAATCCTGAGAGCCTGGGTCTTAACCACTTGCACCCATGTAAACAGCTGGGCATGGCTGCACAAACCTATAACTCAAGAACTGTGTAAAAGCAGGTTTTCTGGAGCTTTCTGGCTGCCAAGACCAAGTTCAACTAGAGATTCTTACAAGGGAATAAAGTGAGGAATAGTAGAGCAGAGTGATCGAATGTCCCCAACTGGCCTCTACATATATGAGTATGGGCATGTGCATTCTCACACACATACACATTCACTGTTCTCAAGCACCACACACATAACATGCACATACATACATGAAATATTTTTTTTTCTCACTGGGTTTGCCTTATATGATCCCATTAGCCTCTGAAGGTATTTTGTAGGTCTTTTTAAATATAAATATGCAAGTTTGGAATGTCACATATATGCTAAATGTTGTTAGAGCTCTGAAGAAGAGTGGGTTGAGGCTGCTCCCTACCAGATACCTGGCAAAGAAAAGACCTGGAAAGTGAAAGGCAAAAGGACTGAAAAAGAATATGACAGCCACGATATTCAGGTGAGCACCCACCGGATTTCAGAGGCAAATGGCAGCTTCTAAGAACAGATGGATGGTAAACTGATGATTAAAATTTCTTCAAGAAAAGAGTTAGACTTTAGCAGTAGTTTATGAACCCTTTCCACAGAAATGCTAATTGCTGATGCTCAGACTGGCCTTCTCCTGCTACTGAAGATGGATCTCATTTTTGCTGCAGCCATTCAGAGTTCTCCCAGCTGTGGTTGTAGGCATTTTCCTCTTTTGAGGGATTTACCTAATACCATTCTTCTGTCTGAACCTCTTATGTGTGTTTAGTTCAGTTATTTTCTTTCTCTTCCCCTTATGTCATAACTTGCTTATTAGTGCTTGTAATTGAATAGTAGATACATTTTGAATTCTGGTTCATATACTTAAGAAACAATGTAATTTACCCATTTAGCCACAGATGAAGGAAGAAAGGTGAATATTTGATTGTGTGTACTAGAATCTATGTTGACTGCTTTTTATACTTGTTATTTGTTTACTCCTTAAAACAAGCTCGGAAGATGGGTACTTTTTCACACTTTTATAAGGGAGAGACTAAGGTGCAGCAAAAATGAGAAACTTGTGAGGGGCTAGCCATGCAGTGTTTGCTCCTGACTGGTACCTGCAATCTGTAATCTTATGAAGCTCTTAAGTGATGTTTCAAATGGCTTCTTTCTTTTAAACAGCGTGATAAGTGGATGACTGTTGATTTTATGTCTATTAAAACTGTGTCCTCATCATCACTCAAAGCTGAAAAGGAAACGCTAAGACGAATAGAGCGGGAGAAAACCCAAGTGGTAGAGCAGGTAAGAAAACAGTTTCAATGTTTCATTGTTTTGAATTTACCTTAAATAAACCAATAAGTTGTTTTATGTATTTTATTTATGTAAATGCCTTATTTGTAATGCCAATTTATTTGAAAAACAGTATTTTTAGTGTTGTTTGACAACAATCAGAACTAAGAACTGTGAAATAAATTTTTTAAAATAAATTTCTTGTAGGAAACTATTTAATACTATACTAGGGGTTAAGAGATGGTTCAGCAGTCAAGAATACTGGCTATTCTTCCCAGAGGACCCAAATTGGACTTTCAGCACATGGCAACTGGCAGCCATCTGTAACTCCAGTTCCAAGGGTTTCGATGTCTTCCTTTGGCCACTGTGGGAACTACACACATGTGGCACTCAGACATGCATGCAGGCAGATCATAATATAAAATATGCATAAAATTAAAAGTATGTAATTTATATAAAGGAATATTCAGGAGAGGTGGCTCAGTAGTTAAGACCAGAATATGCATAAAATTAAAAGTATGTAATTTATATAAAAGAGTATTCAGGAGAGGTGGCTCAGTGGTTAAGACCAGAATATGCATAAAATTAAAAGTATGTAATTTATATAAAAGAATATTCAGGAGAGGTGGCTCAGTGGTTAAGACCAGTGATGTTCTTTCAGAGGACCCAGATTCAATTCTGAACCCTCAGTGTGTGTGGTGTATGGCTACCTGTTACCCAACTTCAGGAGAGCCAATACTTCTGGCCTGGGCAGACACCTGCACACATGTTCACATATTTATACCTGGGTACAGGCATATTAAATATACTTTTCATAAGACATATACTAGATGTGTAAATTTAGGTGAATGTAGTTGAGCAATTGTGTGTTATATGACTATCATGAATTACAGTTGAACAATCAATTGAGCATTCTATGTGTTTACAAATTAGTTATCATAAGAATGCTTTTAAGATACATAGAACTCTATAGGAAATATGAAACAAGTGTGTTGATGTTATTGTTTCTCTTTAATGGCAAGAAAACAGTGAAAAATTCTTAGAGACCAAAACAGGTTGGATTTAAATCGAAGATGTAAAAACGGGAACCTACAAAATATAGAAGTATTGTAGCTTGTGCCTTTTCAGATTGTCTTTATAATATACTTTGAAAGTAATATAGATTAGCAAGTGGAAAATATGCCAAGTGATTTTGAGGATTATGTGGTCAGTATTGTTCTTTCTGTCTTTTTTTTTCTTCCAGTCTAATTGTAAATGTAAATATGGTAATTATCTTGGTGTGTAATCAAGCTGCTGGCCATATAGAGCATCAGAGGACATGAGTTTTAGAATGTCTTGTCTAAGTTTTATTTTTTTTAATTAGATATATTCTTTATTTACATTTCAAATGATTTCCCCTTTGTCTAAGTTTTATAAAATCGTCTCCTGAGTTAGATTTAGAGGTCGTGAGACATGGGAGGTATTCAATAAAAACATGTGAACATGAGTTAGACATTGTTACATAACATGTCTTAAAAATTGTAAATGGTTTGTTTAGACTTGTATATTTGACAGTTAGCTACTTCAAATTTAGTAATCATTTCCATGCTGGGTTGACTTTTACCTTCTAACCTTTCAAAATGTTTTGTTATAGTCCAAACTACTAGAAAGAGAATTGAATCCATACTGGAAGGACGGGGGGACAGGTCTCCCATTGGAAAACTGTATACTGCCAGTTACTAAAGGTATCTCTATATTTTTTTGTAGACTTGTAGGCATTTCTGAGTATCTAGTAATGAGAGGGATAAGTAAGATTAAAATATGTTAAATAAATATCTGAAAATGTGATAATAAAACCCATTAATTTGTACAGTTAATATATACTAATAAAATCATACAAATTCCAGTATTTCAGAGTTCCTAATAGAAGGACTTGAATTTATATATAACAAAGTATTTATTAAACATATGCAGTCTTTGAATTCTTATTTAAGTAATTAGTGTTTGGAAAGTTTATGTAATTGGGAGCAAGGTGATTAAGTACATATTGCCATCATTTGCAAATTTCTATTTTAAACAGGTTAAGACAAACATAGTTATGTGAAACTAAGTTGCATTTGATTTCGTGAATTCTATAGTAAAATATAAAATACATTTAGTTTAAAATTTATGAAAATAATGTATAAACATTAAAGATGCAATTTTTTTTAAAGAATTATTTATTTTATGTATGTGAGTACACTGTCATTGTCTTCAGACACAACAGAAGAGGGCATCAGATCTCTTTATAGATGGTTGTAAGCCACCATGTGGTTGCTGGGACTAGAACTCAGGACCTCTGGAAGAGCAAACGGTACTCTTAACCACTGAGCTATCTCTCCAGCCTTAAAGATGCAATTTTATTGCTTTTAGAAATTCATTAGTTGTCAACATTCATAAAATTTGCATTGCTCTTAGGAGAGTGCTATTGTTTTCCAGTAGATGAAGAAAAAAATTATTTGAGTATCACATAGGCATAATTTATAATTAAAAAAAAAGTACATAGTGCTCAGTATGTTGCACTGTCAATTCAGTGATAAGTTGAAATACAATTGAACCAGAATAAAATGTCATAAATAATGATGTTATCCTTCTGTCATGATTATTTATCAGTACAATATTTTCTTGATTTTTATTTATAATTCATCTCTATTTGACTGCTTCTTAAGATTCTTTATTGTATCTGAGCATGAAGCTCATGTATGATATGAATCTACCTCATAGACATCTTTAGGATTCTTAGTACTTTTACAAAGTTAATAGAAACTGCACGTTTCTATTTTACTTTTAGCATGGGGAGAAGTGTCTTTACTGGATTATGGAAATCCCAGTAATGTTAGTCATATACAGCTCTCTTTGAAATAAAATTTTCTAGAAAGTTAACAAGTAGAGAACAATGAGTTAACTCAGCCTGATCTTATGAGTCTGACACTCATAAGTGTCACTCCAGTGTCAGATAGTCAAGAGAGGGCATGTTTCAGGAGAACCTGGAATTGACACTTAACCTGTGGATTTGGTATTCATTAGGTTCTGAAGGACCCCGAGTATAAAAGGCATAGAGTTCTGCCTTAAATACTGTCTTCACAGGCAGAAGTAGCAGAATAATTGAAGGATCTAGGAGTAAACACTTTTTCATTTCATGTCATTTCCTGCATTCCCTACAGTCTCCTATGCATTTAGTTAGAAAGAAAATGACAAAAACCTGTATGTTACAGGTTCAGATTCCAGAGTTAAAATTAAGTTTTATGAAATCTACATTTTACTACATGTGCAGTTATATAATTAATTTGCTTAGAACATGTTATGGATGGAACTATTAGGGACCTGAGTATTAAGGACATGTTAGCATTAAGTACCAGAGAGGGTACAGTGGTATGAAAGACTTAGATTTTGGAGTCAAGTCTTGGAATTTTAATTTTGGCATTTTCATTTATTAGTTTTGTGACCTGGTGAAAGTGTTTTGACCTTTTAGAGCCCAATCTGTTGAGATGTGATTGGGACTACTGACAGTGTCGGTTTTGCAAGTTATTGTGAAGATTGAAGAAAGCTTTCAGGACTCTGTCTAGAATCTAACAACCCCTCCATATTAATAATGTCTAATATTTACTCTGTGGTAAAATATGTTGAAAAGGTTGTAGTGACAATTTTTGTTAACAATTAGTATACCATATTTTTAGTAATTTATTCATCTTAGCTTTCCTCTCAGAATACTAAGAGAAGAAGTACACAAACTATTTTGTAGGCTATACAAAGTTATTTTAGATTTTATTTGATACCTAGTCTTCCCAGGAAAGTGTTTATTATTGCAGTTCCTTGAGAAGCCGGTTACTTTGTTGCTTTTTGTTATCATGTTATTAGTTGGCAATGATTTATAGGCTTTTTCAGTGAATACTTGTTGATTCTTCCTCCTCCTCTTTCTTGGATTTTCAGTTAGATTCTTTGAATTTAAAGGACCTTTATTTTTTTTTTAAGATTTATTTATTTATTATATGTGAGTACACTGTCGCTGTCTTCAGACAGACCAGAAGAGGGAGTCAGATCTCATTACAGATGGTTGTGAGCCACGTGGTTGCTGGGATTTGAACTCAGGACCTTCGGAAGAGCAGTCAGTGCTCTTAACTGCTGAGCCATCTCTCCAGCCCCCTTAAAGGACCTTTAAAGATGCCTTTAATTTGCTGCTTTATTTTACAGGAAGACATAGCAGTTCAAAGAAATGAATGACTTGCTTTTTGATGTTAAAACTATTTAGTAGTAGCAGGAGACTGCAGTCTAGGATTTCTGATGCTCAGTTTTTTTTTGTTGTTGTTGGTTTTTTTTTTTTTTTTGATATTTCTGTACTAATTTGTCTTTTGAAAGAAATAGGAGGAATTTCTGGGGTTCATTTGGTTGTGTTTTGTTTATTACAGTATAACTTGTTAGAACCATGAAATTAAAATGTAATTTTAGACTTATAAAAGCAGGTTTGAGATATAGTTATATATTAAGTGTGTTATACCACTGAGTTTATTGTAATAATGACTTCTGTTTTTGGTATAAAGGGCTAGAACTATGCTTACTCATGGATTTTGATCATACTGTGTTTAACAGTTTTCATGAATGATATTCATTCAAAACATGTTAGTTGAATCTGAGGATGCTGCTACAAATTGTTCTGTTTTCTTTACAATGTTAAATTTGATTCCTAAAGTTAGGATTTGAGTTCATATTGCATTGGTTGGATTTTTATTCCTGTTAGGTTTCCTTCACACACACCACAGATAATTTTTGTTTTTCTATATTTCTTTTGGGACTGCTAATACATTAGTGGCAGTTGAGGGCACTTTTCATGAGGACTTAGTTGTTATTTTATTAATCTCATACATGTTTCTCTGGACTCATTGATCTAATTATGTAGCTGGGACATTAATAAAGACATTAATTGCTGGGAGATCTTTACTTATCAGCATGCTAACTGATCTGGGCTAAGTTCCTTGAGTGCTTACTCTATATAATTTACATATATAATTAAAAAAAGAAAAATGAACAGAAATGAAATAAACCTTTTGAATGAAAAGTGGCATTACTAGTCATCTGAGCTTGAATCACAAAGTGTTTAATATCTGTAAAGAAAGGCCATATTATATTAGAAGGGATTGCTTA
Organism: Tokudaia tokunoshimensis; assembly: GCA_036184795.1. Classification (NCBI taxonomy): domain Eukaryota; kingdom Metazoa; phylum Chordata; class Mammalia; order Rodentia; family Muridae; genus Tokudaia; species Tokudaia tokunoshimensis. The sequence continues at coordinate 3,719,783 of BTHU01000008.1, forward strand.
GTAAATGTTTAATTTGAATAAAACAATACAATGAATTTGAATATAATTTAAAAGTCTGTTTTGCTGTTAGTTTTGTCTTTAAACTTTAAAAATATTTTTTTTAAAGTTATTTTTAGTTATGTGAATATGTGGAATTGAGATGCTATAGGAATGTGAGTTGCAGGTGCCTATGCAGGCCAGATATGTCAGATGTGGAGCTAGAGTTATAGACATTAGTGAGCCAACTCATATGGGTGTGGGAACTGAACTCTTGGGTCATCTGTTAGAGCAGCACAAGTTCTTGACCCAGAACCACCTCTCCAGACCTTCTTCAGCCTCTTATCAAAGTCTGACATATATTAAAAAGTAAGAGCACAGTGGAAGATTGTCATAGAGTGTCATGGGAAATCTGCCCCCAGTTGAAGAAGCAACAGTTTTAACACCCTGGAAGTGTTCTTGTCCCCTTCTAGTAACTGTCACTGGAGGGTAACAAGTCCTATTTTTCATTACCAAAGTGGTACCCTTTGTCTCTTTGATTCTTTTGTCTGCAATTCGAATTCCTCCATAGTGTTGTGAAAAGCTGCAGCTTATTTATTCTCTTTATTGTAAATTATTCCATTTAAGAACAGGTCATAATCCCTCTCTGTTCATGAACATTTCCATGTTTGAAGTATTATATAGGCTGCTTTGTTATGAAGATTCTTGTGCATGTCATTAGGAGGCTTGTATGTGTTTCTTGGCTCTAGAGCTGGAGGGATCTGAAAGCAGTCCTCCCTCATTGGGGCAAGAAAATCAGGAACAACATATTAATTAAGTAAACAATTAAATTTCTTTGTATAGATTAAAAATATGAGACATACATGTGAGAGAGTGTGTTCATTAAAGGCATTCATATATTCATAGTTGCTAATCACAACTAAGGTTTATCTTAATGGCATTATCTTCTATAACTTACTTATATATACGTTTGTTGCTTCTCTTCTGTGCACATTGATTCCATAATTCTGGGAGTGCCAATCCCTCTATATATTTTAAAATAAATCTGACTCATTGTCTTGAGCTCATTCTATGGAATTTTCCATGACCTTCTAGTTAAAAATAATACTTAAGCTGAGCGTGGTGGCACATCCTTTTAATACTAGGATTTAGGAGGCAGAGGCAGGCATACCTCTGAGTTCAAGGCCAGCCTGGTATACATAATGAGTGCAGAGTGCAAGGTTGCATAATGTGGCAGTGTAGGGGAATACCAAGAAGGGGAGGCAGGAGTGGGTTGGTTGGGGAGCAGGGAGGGGGAGGGAAGAGGGCGTATGGGACTTTTGGGGACGGGGGGGGGACCAGTAAGAGGGAAATCATTTGAAATGTAAATAAAAAATATACCTAATTTAAAAAATATTAAAAAAGATTGCATAATAAGATCCTATCCCACTAAATAAACAAATAATCTTTCACTCCTTTGATTTCTCCATACCTTTATTGTATAATTTTATGCTTGTTCTTTTAAATGGTATTTACTTAAACAGTTAGTTTTGCTTCTCTTTTCATCATGACAAGTCTTTGTAGCTTACAAAAGTGGGCATGTAAATATATAGTGAATTTTGATTGTGATTATAACTTTTAAATACTCAAGGAAAGTAATTTTATACTTTAGAAATGATAAAAATAGTAAATATTAATTGTACAGTAACCACTCATTAAATATAACTAATGCTTAATGTTTGAATTTAGCTACAGGAGTAGAGGATGGCGGATTAAGCTGGCTAAGAAAGTCTTGTCAAAGAATGAAGGAACAAGCTCAAAAAGAAAACAGAAATTTTGAAGATATTGTAGCTGAAAAATACGGTGTAAGTATTTGTGTTTTAAGGATATATATACCTATATCTATATCTATATCTATATCTATATCTATATATATACATTACTTTCATAGTTACTTGAAAAACTAAGTGTCTTTATATGGAGTCATGAAACATTTTAAACTGATAGTCTTTTAAATAACTTCCTGCTTGTGATTATGTAAGGATATTGCTTAGAAATGTTTTTATATTTATTTATTTATTTATTTTGTGTGTGTATGGAAGAATGTATACATGCAAAAGTGCCCATGTGGAATTTAAGGGGACAATTCATGGGAGTCAGTTTTGTCCTTCCCTCATGTTGTTGTCTTCTATCATGTGCATCCCAGGAATTGAACTCAAATCATCAGGCTTGGTGGCAAGTGTGGTTAGCCATTTACCTATCTTGCCAGCCAAGCCTACAGTATTTTAAGATTAACATAATGAATATAAAACCCAAGTGTATAAAATGTAAAATATGCATATGTTTAGTGTAAAAATAGTATTTTTCTCATTGGAAGGAAATATAAATAATACAGGGGAATCTCTGTAGTATGCCTTTAGGAATAAGGATTGTTGACATCTTGATAGACTGGAGAGTTTCATATATTTAGCATTTTGGCAATGTGACTGCTTTGGCATATATTTTTAAGCCATTTTAATGTCCTTTCATTTCAGGTAATGTTTTATCTGCATATCCTGTCTATAAATATGCTCCCAATCACATGCTCCTTTCCCTGTCCAGTTTTTGCAAAGATTTTTATTTTGAGTCATAATCTGCAAGTCTTTCTTTTTCTCCTTCTATGTTAATGGCTGTTTAAATGAGCCCTTCTGTTCAAGACAATCATTTGGGTGGAATCCTTTTTTTTTCATGTTTTTCTCCCATCTTTGTATCTAGAAGTACTAACACATAGTTATGAGGTTCTCTAGAATCAAATGCCATCTCTCTTTTTAAAAAAAAAAATCAAAAACATGCATCTGATTACTAAACTGTGGAGAATTTCTTAGTGAATTTGATTTTTAAGAATTTAGTTAATTCATTATACCTGAACTCCTCCTACCTCCAATTATTAGTCTTTCTTAGTTTTAAACAGTTTTTATTCTATTGACAAGGATCTATAGTTTTAGCAGTACAGTATAACCTCTTGAATCTTTAGTTACCAGTATGAATTAATTATGGCTTTTTAAAGGTTGTATTTATTGTGTCTGTGTGACACTCTTGTAGAGGGCATTTGTTCTTAGTGCCTCTCTTTTTGAAATCCTTTTACTTGATTTAATTATTTCTTTATCTACTTATATTAATTAAAGTATTGTGTTGGAAAGTAGTGTATTATGATTTTTATGGTTCTGTATTTTGGTTGGGAATTTTTATTGTACTATTTAACAGTGTATCATGTAAGTATATTATTATTCTCCCTTATAGTCAATGGAGATATTTCAGTCAAAATTAAAAGAAGCTGAAAAAATTGCATACAAAAGAGAAGACTGTGGATGGGAACGGTGGAGGAAGTCTGCGTATTCAAGTGGAGCACAGTGTAGTCAAGCAAGTATCACGTCAGACTTAGTGAAATGTAGAAATCTCTCAGAGGATAGACACCAGAAAATGGAGCCTGCACATAGCTGCAACTATAAGTTTAGTGGTCCTGACACAGGGACGAAATCTGGGACTTTAGGAACCTGTAGAAGTGAATCTGCCCTAAGAAAAAGCCAAGAATCTTCTGGAAATTTGAGATCTCAATTCTTACGACCCTCTGATGAAGATGAACTGTCATTTCACAGGAGGAGAAATTTTGAATCATCTACTTCATATTCTCCATTAGTAGCTCAGGCTTCTTTGCATTGGGATTTTGAAAAACCCACAGAGAACAGTGAAGAAAATTCAACATCCTGGAGTCGATCTGGTGGGCAGCAAGAAGAAAGGAAGCCTTCAGATCAAAAGCCAGTGGAAACCTGGAGCTACAATGCCAATCAGCACTCTTCAGGAGATAGAAGGGAACAGTTACAGGCTGAGAGTGTGAGGGATAATCTGCCAGGAAGAGGACATCAGCAAGACACAACGTTGACAATTGCTAGGTATTTTATGCATATGTGTTTTCACATAGGTTCTTGAGTGGGATGGGATCAAACCTTGATTTTGTCATTAGGACTGGCCATGTTGGAGGTAGAAAAAGTGTGTCTAAAAAGTAAGGACAAACATCCACTTAAATGATCATTAACATAGGGAAAAGGTCTGGGGAGACAGCTCAGATAGCTGGCATAGTAGTACGCATTTGTAACCCTAGTGCTCCAGCAGAAAGATGGGAGATAGAAACAGGAAAACTCCTTTAGAAACTCAGGGGCCAGGTAGACTTTGGAAACTTAAGTGGAAGTTTTGTAATGATGTCTGAATAACCAGGTCAGGTATTAGAAAATGTCATTGTATAAAGTAGCAAAAATGAGAGATCCTGTTTAAACAACCTGAAAGGCAGAATACTAAAGGTTGTCCTCTGACCTTTTGTCATATGCAACCAAAGGGGAAATTCTGTTAATAATTGACTGAAAAGCCGGGCTGTGGTGGCGCAGCCGGGTGGTGGTGGCACACGCCTTTAATCCCAGCACTTGGGATTCAGAGGCAGGAGGATTTCTGAGTTCGAAGCCAGCCTAGTCTACAAAGTGAGTTCCAGGACAGCCAAGGCTACACAGAGAAACCCTGTCTCAAAAAAAAAAAAAAGAAACAAACAAAACAAAATTGACTGAAAAACCATGACAGGAATTAGAAGTCAAACTACCTGGGCTTTATTCTAGGTGGTAGATCATTTCTAGTCCCCAGTTGCCAATGGGATGATTCCGTTATTTATTGATACCATTCATATTAGCTTAGCATTTTGGCATCCTGTTTTCTGTGAATGTACATGCACCTTGTATGCAATGCTTCCATACATTGTTAATATCCTGTCTGGTAGCTGAATTGCTTCATTTCTGCTATGGCTTCTGATATTGTAGGTTTTTTGTAGTTATATTATGATACAGGAGTATACAGGAGCCCTTGCGATGTGATTCTTTTTTCCAGATTAGATAATAATGATGTTAGAAGTTTGAGGCTTTTTATGAACTCCCTGATTGTCTGAAGGGACAAAAAAAAAATTAGGAATAATCTACATGTATTTGGAAGAAAAATATTTCTGAGTGATCAAGTAGTGGTAAAGAGCTGGTAGAGCCTTTAAGAATGCCAGTCAGTGAAGGACTGCTGGAGTCCATTCATTTGTGTGAACAGTATTGTAAGATATATTGGATTGTTAAATGCCAGGATTCTCGGAAATTTGAAAACCAATGGACTTTAGAACTCCAAAAAGTTATCAATCTGATTTTACAACTGCAAGAGATCATTGTCTGAGCCCTGCACTTTGTAGGTATGAAAATTGAGGGAATTGAGGTTGTAATTCTCGTTATATCACTAGGGTTGCTTGATTTAGTAAATGAATATACTGTAATTTCTTTGAAGCAGTAGGACATATTTATGATTTAAACAATTTTACAAAAACCCTGCTGCTAACAGGGAATTTAACTAGATCTAAGCCTGTTGAATCTTTACCAGATACATACATTTTTAAAAAACAACTTTTTCATAGAATTTGTTTCTTTGAGGTAAGTGTAGTCAATAGTACTTTTGTGTAATTGCTTTTTCTTGCATCATTGGTAGGCTTTCTTTTCCATCCATTGTTTCATCTGATCATCTTTATCATTATTTCTACTTCATTCTTTTTTAACTTGTGATTATCTTACAGGAAAACATCATCTAGTAGTGGCCCATATGAGTTAGAGCTTTAAGCATAATATTTTTAGAGATAAAATTTATATATGTATAATTATCTTTTGTTAGAAAAAATATATTAGCTAAGAATTTTTAGGAACTTGAAAGCCAGAGCAGTGTTTAAAATGAGTAGTGCATATTATTGTAAAAGTAACTTTTATTCACCTGATTTAATTTTCATCTTGGAGACTTAATGCTGAATAAGCTCACCCTTTCTAGTTCTTTCTGAACTCTGAATGGCTGGTTCAACCCAGCTTTTCTGACTCAACCTCTTCTCCAAGCTACTGATTCAATCTGGCTTCTCTCAGCTTCTCACTGAGTTGCTCTGCTTGGCCTCAAAATAACTCTGGCAATTTGTTCTAATCTTCTCGCTCCTTATTCTCTAGCTTCAACTGCCTCTGCTGACCTGCACTGGGCACATGAACAAACTCAGCTTTACTGCATTGGATTCAACTGACTGAACAGAACTCACTGACTCTTTCTCTTTGCACTACTCTTATATAGCTTTTCTTTCCTGTGCTCTTCTCCTGAGAGTGGGACATATCCTATCTCTGACTCATTCTGTCAAATCTTTCTCTGATTCATCACTTTTGTCTGCCCCTTAATTAGATATCACTTTCAAACATTGGTGGTCCCTTCTGTAAACTAACCTTACCTGCATTGTTTGAGATTAAAGATATGTACTAAAGGCATGACTGTATTCCCGCTGGAGTAGCCATGTTGCTGGATTAAAATTCCTGTATATATTATGTCCTTAGAGTTTATGAATTTAATAAAAACTAATTTAATATACTATTAATAACCTCTGAGCGTCATTTTGCCATTTTGGTATTGCAGCTCAGAAGGGCATGGAAAGGATGCCCGGTCTTAACTGTCTGAGTAAGATCCTTAGGCATGAGTGAAAATAGGAGAGTATGTGGTGAGAAAAGAATACAGACATCAGTGAATACTGCCAGCAATGTTAGTGTACTGGACCCTTTAATTATTTCTTTCTGAGAGGTTCAGTGTATGTTTGTGTGTGTATGTGTGTGTGTGTGTGTGTGTGTTTGTGTGTGTGTGTGTGTAGAATACACATTTTGATGGGAAAATGTGGGTCTTTTTAGAAACTAATTATAATGAAGACTGAAGAAATATGCCTGTAATATAGGAAAACCAAACACAATTATACTTTCTTCTATATAGGACGATAGGAGATATTATGTGTTTCTCTCAAAGTGTCTGCTCAGTGTTACAGATGGTTAGAGAAGCTGGAGAAAGATTGTTCTATAATTATGTTGGAAACTCTAGGCTTCAGGTTGACTTCACTGTTTCTTTCATACTTTCTCTTGATTGATCTTTTTTCTACTAAGGCCTGAGACGTGAGGGAAGGGGGACAGTTCTGAACAAACTGATAGGGTAAAGTAAGGAACTAAGATGTATCCTAGATGAGCATTAGCAGAGGCCTTCTGCAACTTCACCCAGGATATTTTTGTTATAATAGAGTAGCTATGTGCCAGGCTTCAGGAGTCTAAAATATGATTTCATATACAATGTCAGTGACAGAAGAGATATGCAGAAGATAGAAGCAAAAGTACTATCATGGGGCTGAGGAGAGGGCTGTGTTATTTGTTTGGTTTGCTTGCTGAGAAAGCAAGAAGACCCAAACTTGACTTAGTACCCAACATTTTTGTGTATGTGTGCAGTCTCAGATCTGGGAAAATGGGGATGGGAACTGACCAGTTAGCTGATAATTCTCTCGCAATCTGAAGTTACTTTAAAAGTCCATTTTTATTAACGGAGAATTTGAGGGTTTTTTTTTTTAATACATCAATCAGAATTTATTAAGGCTACTTTAAAGCAGCAAGGGCAGAGAGATTGGGGGGCCTGGTGGTCACTTAGTTCCATGACAGCCAGGAGTCTGCAAAGAGACCCTGTCTCATAAACCAAAATCACAAACCAGAACTAGAAATGCTGAGGATATCCCAAGTCAAAAGTGTAGAAAAAGAATTCACAAACGTCTCAGGATACTGCATCACCCGAACTTCCTTCAGTCCCTGTGAACAAGGCATGAGGGTATGTAAATGGACAGAAAAGGCACACAAAATGATAAGGATACCCATAGCAGGATGCTCAAGGGCCAGGCCTGTGCTGTCATTTATTTCATCCTAGTAGGGGATTGTGGTCCCTGAGGGTGTCTTGACTGAAGTACCACTAGATGCAGGTGGAATGCCCTAGGCTTCTTCCAAGACTTTCTGATTTATCAAGACTACTTTATTACTGGCCTGGGAGGAAAGTTCTAGGTCCTGACTGACCATTCTGTAAAACTCTAGACACTGCTTGGTGCTTAAGTCCTTGAACTCCTCCAGCAGGCAAGGCATCTGTACACTGGCATCCAGGAGGGCAAACGCCCATCTCACCCAAGAGCTGCAGGATAGTCAGTCCTCAGGACTGGTTGCAGATTATGTAGGAGTTTCTACAACTTTCCTCAAATGTGGATGACCTGTACAATCAGCTCATGTCGAATAGTGTCCAAGGCTGTGGCCATTGTCTTGTCTTGTGTTGCTCCTTGAAACTCTCTTGCCATGGCCATCTGGGTATTGAGGATGGTGGCCCCCACTGATGTTTCTGCCTGAGCAGCAGCTGTCCCACAGGTCTCAGCACTTGCCTCTGCAGCCTTCCTTTTTCATGGTATATGGCCAACAAGTCCTCAGCCTTCTCCAGCAGAGCCAGGTTGTTTCCCATCTTCATAGACAGCAGGGTCAGCATCAGAATCTGTGCCTGCATGGTCATGGTTTCCTGCAGATCTTGTCTCTTCTTGTAAAAGCCTTCCTTTTTTTTTTGAGGAGTGATAAAGAATTTGGACTCAGATTTCTTTGACATTGACCTATCTAGCAGGGAAGCCTTCCAGAACATGCTTTTGTTGTTGATGGTAGACATGGCTAAATTGGGTAGAACCATGCCATACCCTGCCAGCATGGTGGACTGCAGGTCTCTTGTCCCTATCACTTGGTTGTTTTCTTTGCTCCTTGGCTATGTGCTGTCCTTCCTTCATGTGGCTTGTCTACTTTTGGTGATACAGAAACCTTAGTTTTCTTCTTGTAGGTATAGGGACTCAATCACTCTTCCTCCTTGCACTCCCCTTCCTTTTGTCTTGGGGCTATCATGGGTGCCAGTGGCCAGACGCAGAGGATTCGGCCATTTTCCTGCTTTGTATTCTAAGGCAAGCTGAGCACCAAGCTCACACTTTGGTGGATCGCTTGGCAATGGGACGTGCGGGTGGGCATGGCTTCGAAACATCCCTCAGATGCACCATTTAAAAAATGAAGACATGAGCCAGCAGTGGTAACTCATGCCTTTAATTCCAGCACTCAGGAAGCAGAGACCGACAGATCTCTGTGAGTTCAAGGACAGTCTGATTTGCAGAGTGAGTTCCAAGCACAGTCAGGGCTACACAGAGAAATCCTGTCTTACAGTGGGGAAAACAGAGGTTGTGTCTAGAGATTGCGGGAAGCAGGAGATAGAAGAGAGGAAGTTTGTGTTAATATTTCAATTCAGAGGTATTTTGTTTGTTTGTGTTTGTATTTCTTTTGGGTTTTTTTTGTTTTGTTTTTTTGTTTTTTGAGAGAACATTTATTTTGCCTTACATTTTTTTAATTGCTCCTTTTATTTTGAAAATTTAAAAATCTTATGAAGTGTAATTGGCATGATAAATGGCTGTACACAACTTGTAAATTTTGGAATATGCTTATGTGTATCTTGTGACACAGTCTCTGCAAGTTTCCTGGTGAATGTTTACAATATTCCCCTCCTTCCCCCACCCTCCACATTCCTAACTCTATTTCCATTTCCAGACCCTTCTGCTTTCTTTCGCCATAGACCTTTTACGTAAGTGGGATGTGGCTTCTCTCACTGAGCATAATTGTTTTTAGCTTTATTCATGTTATTATGCATATTAATAGTTAATTCCTTTTTATTGATGGGTAAAATATCATTGATTTGTAAAACAGTCTGCTTCTTCTTTCCCTGTAGGTAGACATCTAGATTGTTTCCTGTTTGGGACCATTACCAATAAAACTTTGATATGCACTCATGTACATATGCTTTCTATTCTATTGCATAATTCCTAAGAGATGAATTACTGAGTCATACAGTGCTTCCACTGTAAATATTAAGTAAATGTGAGACTATTTGCTAGGATTGGCATGCCATGCTATGTTACTACCAATAGAATATAGAACCATCATTTCCCCTATTTATGTTGAAACACTTGGCAGTGGGCAGGCTTTTTAACCTGGTGAGTAGCTATAGCCCATAGCTACACTGTATCTCTCTCTCTTTTTTTTTAAGTGCGCATCTCCCACTGTCTGTGGGGTCATATTTATTTATTTTTTTCTTCCATTTTTATTAGATATTTTTTATTTACATTTCAAATGTTATCTCCTTTCCACGTTTTCCCTCCGAAAACCCCCTATCCATTGCCCCCTCCCCATGCTCACTAACCCACCCACTCCTGCTTCCCTGACTTGGCATTCCCCTATGTTGGTGCAATGAGCCTTCACAGGTCCAAGGAGCTCTCCTCTCTCTCTCTTTTTTTTTATTATTATTTTCTTTATTAGATATTTTCTTTATTTAGGGCCTCTTCTCTCATTGATGTCTGACCAGGCCACCCTCTGCTATCAATGCGGCTGGAGCCATGGGTCCCGCCATGTGTACTCTTTGGTTTGTGGTTAAGTCCCTGGGAGCTCTGGGGATACTGATTGATTCATATTGTGGTTCTTCCTATGGGGCTGTAAACCCCTTCAGCTCCTTGGGTCCTTTCTCTAGCTTCTTCATTGAGGACCCTGTGCTCAGTTCAATGGTTGACTGAGAATATCCCCCCTGTATTTGTCAGGCACTGGCACCTCTCAGGAAACAGCTATATCAGGCTCCTGTCAGCTAGCATTTGTTGGCATCCACAGTAGTGTCTGGGTTTTGTAACTGTGTATGGGATGGATCCCCAGGTGGGGCAGTCTCTGGATGGTCTTTCCTTCAGTCTCTGCTGCACACTTTGTCTCTGAATTTCCTCCCATGGGTAATTTGTACCCCATTTAAGACGAACCAAAGTATTCACACACACTTCTGTGTGTGTTCTTTTGTGATTAAGTTACCTCACTCAGTTTGATATTTTCTAGTTCCATCCATTTGCCTAAGAATTTCATGAATTCATTGTTTTTAATAGCTGAGAAGAACTCCATTGTGTAAATGTACCACATTTTCTGTATCCATTCCTATGTTGAGGGACATCTAGGTTCTTTCCAGCTATTCTTTCTGGCTATTATAAATGAGGCTGCTATGAACATAGTGGAGCATGTGTCCTTATTGCATGTTTGAGCATCTTCTAGGTATATGCCCAGGAGTGGTATAGCTGGGTCCTCAGATAGTACAATTTTCTGAGGAACCACCAAACTGATTTCCAGGGTGGTTTTACCAGCTTGCAATCTCACCAGAAATGGAGGAGTGCTGCTCCAATTTCTCCACATCCTCTCCAGCATCTGCTGTCCCCTGAGTTTTTGATCTTGGCCATTCTGACTGGTGTGAGGTGGAATCTCAGAGATGTTTTGATTTGCATTTCCCTGAGATTAAGAATGTTGAACATTTCTTTACATGTTTCTCAGCCATCTGGTATTCCTCAGTTGAGAATTCTTTGTTTAGCTCTATACCCTATTTTTTAATAGGGTTATTTGATTCTCTGGAGTCTAACTTCTCTTATTGGATATTAGCTCTCTGTCAGATGTAGGATCTTTTCCCAATCTGTTGGTTGCCATTTTGTCCTATTGACAGTATCCTTTGCCTTATAGAAGCTTTGCAATTTTATGAGGTCCCATTTGTCAATTCTTGATCATAGAGCACAAACTATTGGTGTTCTGTTCAGGAAATTTTCCTCTGTACCCATGTGTTCCAGGTTCTTCCCCACTTTCTCTTCTCTTAGTTTCTGTGTATCTGGTTTTATATGGAGGTCCTTGACCCACTTGGACTTGAGCTTTGTACAGGGAGATAAGTAAGAATGGATCAAATTGCATCCTTCTACATGTTGACTGCCAGTTAAACCGGCACCATTTGTTGAAAATGCAGTCTTTTTTGTCAAAAATCAAGTTACCATAGGTGTGTGGGTTAATTTCTGGGTCTTCAGTTCTATTTCATTGGTCTACCTGCCTGTCACTGTACCAATACCATGCAGTTTTTAATCACGATTGCTCTGTAGTAGTGCAGCATGAGCTAAGGAATGGCGATTCCCCCAGAAGTTCTTTTATTATTGAGAATAGTTTTCACTCTCCTGGGTATTTTGTTATTCAAGATGAATTTGCAAATTTTTCTTTCTAGCTCTATGAAGAATTGAGTTGGAATTTGGATGGAGATTGCATTGAATCTGTAGATTGCTTTTGGAAAGATGGCCATTTTTACTATATTAATCCTGCCAATCCAAGAGCATGTGAGATCTTTCCATCTTCTGAGATCTTCTTTGATTTCTCTCTTAAGAGAATTGAAGTTCTTGTCATTCAGATCTTTCACTTCCTTGGTTAGAGTCACATCAAGGTATTTTATATTAATTCTGACTATTGTGAAGGGAGTTGTTTCTCTAATTTCTTTATCAGCCTATTTATCCTTTGAGTAGAGGAAGGACACTGATTTGTTTGAGTTAATTTTATATCCAGCTACTTTGCTGAAGTTATTTATCAGGTTTAGGAGTTCTCTGGTGGAAGTTTTGGGGTCGCTTAAGTATACTTCATATCATTGCAAATAGTGCTATTTTGACTTCTTCCTTTCCGATTTGTATCCCTTTGACCTCTTTTTGTTGTCTAATTTCTCTGGCTAGGACTTCGAGTACTATATTGAATAAATATGGAAAAAACTTTGTCTAGTCCCTGATTTTAGTGGGATTGCTTCAAGTTTCTCTCCATTTAGTTTGCTGTTGGCTACTGGTTTGCTGTGTATTGCTTTTACTAAGTTTAGGTATGGACCTTGAATTCCTGATCTTTCCAAGACTTTTATCATGAAAGGGTGTTGGATTTTGTCAAATGCTTTTTCAGCATCTAATAAAATGATCATGTGGGTTTTTTTTCTCAGAATTTTTTTATATAGTGGATTACATTGATGGATTTCTGTATATTGAACCATCCCTGCATCCCTGGGATGAAGCCCACTTGATCATGATGGATGATCATTTTGATGTGTTCTTGAATTCAGTTTGTGAGAATTTTATTGAGTATTTTTGCATCGATATTCATAAGGGAAATTGGTCTGAAGTTCTCCTTCCTTGTAGGGTCTCTGTGTGATTTAGGTGTCAAGAGTATTTGTGGCTTCATAGAATAAATTAGGTAGTGTTCTTTCTGTTTCTATTTTGTGGAATAGTTGGGAGATTGTTGGTATTAGGTCTTCATTGAAGGTCTGATAGAACTCTGCACTAAACCCATCTGGTCCTGGACTTTTCTTGGTTGGGAGACTCTTCTCCAAGTGAAAACACACAGGGGTCTTACTATATTCCCCATCATATCTGCCTTGATAATCTTGGCCCCCAACTTGTGCTTTTCATTAGCATTCAAGATATAGTTGGACTCTGCCTCTGAACCTCTTTAGGGAAGATACAAACATAACCGCTCATCCTGACCAACACTGCATCAGGACCTCTCCAAACTCCTGAAGATAACTACATTTTACTAAACACTCTGACTTCTTCACACCTTTCCAATGTCTGTCTGCTTCAGAAAGATTATCTCTATCTATTAATAAAAAATTTAAAATGTAAAGAATAAAGGACAATCTAGCATGCAGAGAGGTGAACTCCCTCTTTTTTGTTTTTTCAAGATAATTTTTTGCAGTAAGATTAGCTTTCTCCACTATGGCTTGCCCTTGAGGGTTATATGGAATCCCTGTTTTATGAATAATACGAGAGTCCATGCAAAATTTTTCAAAGGATCCACTGGTATATGCTGGACCATTATCAGTTTTCAACTGAGTTGTGACTCCCATGCAAGCAACAGCTTGTAAACAATGATTTTTTTTTTTTACATCTTTTACCTTTTCACCACTATGTGCAAATGCAAAAATCATACCAGAAAAGGTATCTATAGATCCATGAACAAATTGTAACTTCCCAAATGATGGGACATGAGTCACATCCATTTGCCAAATATCATTTGCTTTAAGACCTTGGGGATTCACTCCCAAATTGGGGAATGAAATGAATTGAGCACATTGAGTGCATTGAGTAACAATTCTCAGCTTGTTTTCTAGTAATCTCACAATGAAACTTCAAAGACTTTGCACTAAGATGAAATTTATTATGCATATTCAAGGCTTTATCATAATTGGTGGCCAAATTCAATGCAACGAATGGAGGTTGTGTATATAAATCAGCTTTATGATTGTCCTGCAGCAGTGTACCAGGTAATAATGAGTGTCCTTATATATGGCCCACAAATACTGGTTGTTTGCGCTACCATAGAAGAGCTTGTACCTCCAACAGGCAAGAATAAAGAGACGAAACAGGTGCCACATAAGCTGCAGTTTCTAATGGTTCTGTAATTTGGGACTCATATACTCTATCAGTGTAAATAGTGTAAATATTATAGCCTTTATTAGGGAATAAACTCAAGGCTAATTGAACTGCCTTTAGTTCTGCTAATGTTCCAGAACAATTAGGAAGTTTTATAACTTTTACTTCATTCCTGAAAATAACATCAGCTCTCCCATTGGATGATCCATTAGTGAATACCGATTGAGCACAATCCAAAGGGTAAGAGGAAACAATCTTTGGGAAGACTACTGAATGAATTTTAAAGAATTGACACAACTTATTATTTGGATAATGATTATCAAAATAACAGTTGGTAATACATCTAATTAAAGCCCAATCAGCAAAACCTTGGGATAAAATTTGAAGTTGTTCCTTATTGTAGGATGTAATCATAACATCAGGTTCCTTGCCAAACATTTGCAAGCTTATTTTATATGCTTTAAACAACACTGCCTATGGATAAGACAATACAATTTTGGAAGGTGAAGCTTGCAAATGTACCCACAATATGGGTCCCTCCTTCCAAAGACACCCGTGGGGGAATGTTTAGAGGCAAAAACTAAAAGCAATAATTTTTTATAATGATCCACATAAATCACAGGATTTGTTGCTTTTGTATTAGAAATAGGTTTATAAAAAACTACTCCCCTTTTTGGTGTCGGTTCTTTATAACTCCAATCAAGAGTTAGATAAGATAAGGCTCATATGCAGGAGGAGCAGAAGCCCCATCTTCTTTTTGAAAAAGATTTTTACTAGGTGGTCGGGAAGTGGACATTCTTTGTTCTTTGCATTTCCTTAATTTTAGATTCAATTCCTCTATCTCTTTTTCTAGAGTCCCCTCCTCATCCTCAGATGAGTCTGACTCACTCTCTGATTCAGATGCCTTTAAAGATTCCTTTGAGGCATCTTGTGCTGCTCCAAATGTTCTCTCAATCTCAGACATGTGGTCCTTCATCTCAGCATTAGTACTCAAGAGAGCATCCCTGACAAATCTCCATAAGGAGAAGGTAGCCATAGGAACGCTATCTGGCCCCTCTTTCTGTAATGTCTTTTGTAAATCTGTTTTAACCTGGTCCCAGTCTGGGATATTCAAGCCGCTGCTATGGACTAGTTTTCTCCAAAATTTTAATAAATTCCCTAGCTGTTTTCACCTTAATCCCTGTACCCCGTTGCTTAAGCAAATCTGCCAGTTGATCAACTAATTGTAAGGTGGAACTTGTTGTCCCCATTGTGTGATCATGTATTTATGATGCAGTACTTACTTTCACTTTGTTCCTTGCATCGTATTTTCCCCAGTGTGTTCCTCTCCTTTCACTGGCTGGCTTTTGGAATGATACTGTCAGGGGCTCCTCTCTTTCCCGATCTTGGTGGAACCTCCACTTGACAGTGCCTGTGCAGCCACTGTACCAAGTATCAGGCAAAAGCCTGAGGATTAACAAAAGACACAGACTCGGGTCATTCTAGTGAGGAGAATACTGAAGCTTTACTGCAAGATCAGCAGTATATACACTTGAGGCCGGGTGAAAAATCACAGGAAGGAACAACATAACTATAGGTCAGGCACTTGGAAAGTCCCTGCCACACAGGGTGGGAAAATAGGAAACCTGTGCAAACAGCTTGGGGGGGGGCATTGAGCTAAGCCCACCAATGCCCAATACTTCTGAGTGTTGAGATTGCAGGTGTACACTAGTACACTGGCTGAATATTCAAAAATACCATTTTTAAATACTAGTATACAATAATATTAATTTAATAATTTGTATATTATTTATTTTACAGTTATTGAGACTTCAGTTATTATTGTAACTGTATTATATTGATCATTTCTGTGTTCTTAACAGACTCTTGAAGTGTTGTTCACCCTAGAATGCTGTCTTTAATTTTTATGTGTTAGAAATGTGACCTACTGTTAGTGCTGAATGCTTTGTTAAAATGAGTTAAGCTAATGCATGAGATTGCTTTATGACATATGCTCTTCCCCTGTCCTGTTTCACCTGCAGTTCAGAGGCAGAGTCCAACTATATCTTGAATGCTGATGAAAAGAACAAGTTGGGGGCCAAGATTATCAAGGCAGAAATGATGGGGAATATGGTAAGACCCCTGTTTGTTTTCACTTGGAGAAGAGTGAAATGTTTAACTCGCACAGATTGTTTAAAGCATGCATTTAAACATAGGACATGCTTTGAAGATAATTTTTGTTTCTTAATTGCTTAAAGAAATTCTTGAGAATTTCTAGAAATTCTACTCTTACAGTTCTTCTACTAGAGAAATATATATATATATTGTGTCCCCTTTATTAGATTTCTGAAATTTATGAGAAAATTGTTATTTCTAAGCACTTTTCTATTTTTGGACATTGTTGCAGGAGTTACAGGTGTCTTTGTTTTATTTCCATTTTACCTTATTAGGAATGTTTATTTTCTTTTTGGAAAAATTTAATATTCTTTAAACATTTTTATTAATGTCTGTGTATGAATCTGTGTATGTTCATGTACATTGGAATGCACATGGAGGCCAAAAAAATGTATTGGATCCCCAAGATATGTGGTGGTATAGGTAGTTGTGAGCCATCTAAAATATATGCTGGGAATTGAACTCTTGTCCTCTGTAAGAGCAGCAAATGCTCTTAACCGTGAGCTTTGTGTAGCCCAGCAGTGCTTATTACTTCCTTAAAATGAAACTTAACCTAAAATCTTGTCACCAAGATTGGAAGATCAAACAGGAGTGATTGTCAACAAGGCCAATGACCTGAGGTTTATGCAACCCACATACTGGAAGGAATAGAACTTACTACTGCAAGTTGTCCTCTTGTCTCTACACATAGGCTCTGATGCATCACCAATAAGTTAAAATGTTTTAAAAAGAACCTAAATAATGTTTATGAGTGGAAGACCAATTTATCTAAAATTAAAGAGAAACAGGAGTGATTTGTTAGAAACTACTCACTCACCCATGTATTCATGGTGATATGCCCATTATGCTAATTTGTGTTAACTTCGATATGGCAGAGTAGTGAAGCTAGGAATCTTTCTATGTACCAGCATAGTAAGTCCACTTCTAAGCATGGGTTTATTTTAAATTTAAATGTAAATGCTCTTTAAATTTTTTATTCTGTTATACTATTAGAACAGTTTTCTTTAATAGTTCAAGAGACAGCTAAAGAAGATCATTTTTTTCCCTCATTTTGTTATAGACTGTGTGTATTCCCTGTCTTCTTTGAACACAGTTTTGCAAATCAGTGAAATTCAGCTCAGCCTAAAAATTAGTAAGAGAGATGAATTAACTATCAAATAATTATAGTAGGAAAAACCTGAAGTTTAATATTTGAAAGTACAGAGGAATAAATGAAAATAGTGTAGTGGTCGCTTAGTAGGTTAACTTATATTTAAAAAAAAAACAGTGTTCTGTTTTTCATGGAAGCATGGCCGATTAGCATGCTCTTTTTTTGTCAAATAAATCTATTTAATTTATCATTTCTTGTGTGTTTTACATAAATTTAGAGTTCTTAGAAAGTGAAATATATTCAAAGATTTTATGTATATTTCTTACCTGAAATGAAGAAAATACAATTTTTTGTCTTGTGATTTCTTTCTGTGACAAATAACTGAAGTTTTTTGTATTAGAAATTTGTAATACCTAAGAAATTACAAAAGTGTGATTCTTAATGTATTTCTAATGTATTTCTTCCATTTTTGTGCCTCTCACTTTCTTGAAACCATTCACCTCAAAACCATAAACAAATGCTCTCACCTAGCAATTTGAATCTGAGATATGGTCATTAAAATTTAGTGTGAATTGATGATTGAAATTAGCTGCTTACTGTAGGGCTTTTTGCTAAGCTGTTTTCTGTTTTATAGCTTTGCAATATTCTGTAATGAAAACTTTAAAACAACAGCTTACTATCTTACTTTTTCTTTTGAAGGAATTAGCTGAACAACTTAAAGCCCAACTTAAAGAGGCAAATAAATTTAAAGAAACCTTTACACAGATGCCAGCAAGAAGATCAGGAGTAGAGGTAAGTAATAAAAATTTGTGTGGTAATGTATATTATTACTTAGTTTAATATTATTGCTATTGTTACACTAGTTGTTTGTGTATAAAATTTCACAAGCATTCCTTCATTGGAAGCCTCATCCTAGGGCCAATGAAATCTGCCTTTATTCCAGATTCTGCAGGTTGATGTCTTTAAATTTTATACAAGGGAAATTATTTTCTCTATGGTTTGTTCATTTACTTAGTTTTACATGAAACAAATAAAAACATCTGCCTAAAACTTTCATTTCAGTAGGGATGAAGGGACAGTAAAAATCTAAATGATGATGTATATCAGAAGGTTATATATCCTATCCCAGAAAGAGTGAGAAAGAGAGTTTTAAGTCACCTGTTAGTTGACTGGAAACAAACTGACAGATTTGCAGGTGCATGTTTTTTTTCTGGCAAATACTGATCTTTCTTACAATAATATTGATAATATATTTACGGGAAAATAGTATTTGCTTTCCCACAGCTACTTTACATACCAGTAGGTAATGTTCAACCCTGGCTATATCATCAAGTTGACTTTATGAAAAGTATTTTGTTTTCTTCTTTCTTCCTTTAACTAAGAACTCACAATTTTTGCCAGCCATAAGGCTGTTTTATAGATCTGAATAGATAAGACAACGCACTTTGAGCTTTATTTATAAGAATATCCATGCAAAATATTTATAATGAAACATTCCATTTCTAGTTTGCAAAACTGAAAGCTATACAGAATGAACTGTGATTGTTGGGAATAATTTAAAACTCTGGCATTCTTAGGAAATGAAAAGCTTTTATAAGTGCTTTCTATTGGTAGCATAAAGTGTATTTGCTTTCTTTGGAGAAAAAAATAGTAACATGGATGTTAATAATGGTTTGCCTATTTTCCTTTTTAGTTTTTTAAGATGAGTTCTCATTATTATATAGCTCTGGTTATCCTGGAACACACTATGGAGAACAGACTGACTTTGAATTTACACAGATCCATTTGTCTCTGCCTCCTACACACTGGAATTCAAAGCATGTGCCACCATGCCAGACTTTTTTCTTTGTAGAATGAACCTCTCTGTTGTGGGTGCATAAAGTGAGTTGGCTTTGGGTATTATTTACTAGAAGCATTATGGAAATAGAAGTAAACAAAGTGGTGATAAGGGCACCCAAGAGGAGGAAGTGGAGCGTTTCTGTTTTTGTTTTTGAGAGCATATCAATCTATTTGAGGCCCTCATCTATTAATTTGATTTATCAAAAATTTATTGAGGACTCTTTTTGTTTGACAATGTAGCAGGTCTTATATACACTTAAAATATTTACATTTGACTTGACCTGAAAAAAGGTAGTTAAGACAAAAAATCACAACTTTTTAAGTAACTTGTGATATAGAGTTGTATTCACTTAAGTTGCTTAAATATCTTCAAAATTCACTTAAAACTTAAAATTACTTGGGAACTAACTGTTAGCTGTGGTTACATTCATACACCCAGTATGCTCAGTTTAAAACAGTAATAGAAGTATTTCAAGGCTGTTTCCATAGTTAAGTTATTAAATACTAAAATGAACTTTTGGTCTCTCCCCTTCTTGTCTTTTGTTATGGTCACTTTAGAGTGGGTGTTAAAAATCCAATAGACTTAAAGGACGTAAATCCAAAAGACTCAAAATGACCCATAGTTCTGTATGAAAACAGGAACCTTTTCTGTAATTTCTTGTTATTAATTAGAGGAATTTACCATTGATTGAGTTGTTCAAACATTAACCAAACCTTTCCATAGCATGAAGATGAACAAGAAGTAATCCTTACTCGAACAGATGAGTCTGGAAGAATGTGGCCTGTGAGCAGCCCTAGAGAAACCATGGATATGAAAGCAGAAAGAAGGAAGAGACAGAGAGTATGTCTAGCATATGCTTTTATTTACTGATTCACATTTTCTGTTCTGTTCTCTTTTTTTACATACATACATACATACATACATACATACATACATACATACATACATACATTTATTTATACTCCAGATTTCATTCTCCCCCTTCCACCCTCTGACTGTTCCACATCTCAGACCTCCTCCACACACCCCATCTCCACAAGGATGTCCCCACCTCCCACCCCCACCCAACCAGACCTCTAAACTCCCTGTGGCCTCCATTCTCTTGTGGGGTCGGTGCATTTTCTCGGAGTAAACCCAGACCCGACAGTTCTCTACTGTATATGTGTGGGGGAACTCATATCAGCTGGTGTATGCTGCCTGGTTGATAGTCTAGTGTTTCAGAGATCTTGAGGGTCCAGGTTAATTGAGACTCTTGGTCCTCCTACAGGGTCACCCTCCTCCTTAGCTTCTTCCAGTCTTTCCCTAATTCAGCCACAGGGGTCAGTTGCTTCTGTCCATTGGTTGGGTGCAAATATCTGCATCAGTCATGATAGGTCCCTTTTTGTGAGTGCTCCATAACTTCGGTAATAGTGTCAGGCCTTGGGACCTCCCCTTGAGTTGCATCCCACTTGGGGCCTGTTGCTGGACCTTCTTTTCCTCACGCTCCTCCCTGTAGTTCTTTCAGACAGGAACAAATATAGGTGAGAGTTTTGACTGTGGGATGGCAACCCCACCTCTTCCTGCTGGAGGTGGGCTCTATAAGGTTCTTCTCCCTATTGTTAGGCATTTGATCTAAGGTTCCTCCCTATGAATCCTGAGAGTCTCTCACCTCTCAGGTCTCTGGTGCATTCTGAAGGGTCCTCCCAACCTTTTACCAGAGGTTGCCTGTTTCCATTCTTTCTGCTGACTTTCAGGGCTTCAGTCCATTTTCCTCACTCAATGCCAAATCAAGTTTCCTTCTTTCCTCCAGACCCCATCCACTTTCCCTCCCAAATCCCTCCCTCTATCCCCATTTGTGATTTCTTTCTTCTCCCTCCCAAGTAGAACTGAGGAGTCCTTACGTGGGCCCTTCAGCTTGTTGACCTTTTAGAATTCTGTGAACTGTATCTTGGGTGTTCCATACATTTTTTTTTTATGGCTAATGCCTTTGGATCTGAGTGCTTTTGGGTGTGAGTACCTTACTCAGGATGATATTTTCTAGTTCTATCAGTTTGCCTAGAAAACTCAAGATGTCCTCATTCTTAATAGCTGAGTAGTATTCCATTGTGTGAATGAACCACATTTTCTGTATCCATTTTTCTATCGTGGGACATCTGGATTGTTTCAAGCTTCTGGCTATCACAAATAAGGCCACTATGAACATAGTGTAACATGTGCCCCTTTGGCATGGTGGGGCATCTTTTGGGGTATATTTCCAAGAGTGGTATTGCTGGGTCTTTAGGCAGATCTATTTCCAGTCTTCTGAGGAACCTCCAGATTGATTTCCAGAGTGGTTGTACCAGTCTGCAATCTCACCAACAATGGAGGAATGTACCTCTTTTTCAACATCCTCTTCAACATGTGTTGTTACCTGAGGTTTTGAACTTAGCCATTGTGATTGGTGTAAGGTGGACTCTCAGGGTTATTTTGATTTGCATTTCTCTAATCACTAAGGACTTTGTACATTTCTTTAAGTGCTTCTCAGCCATTAGAGATTCCTCTGTTGTGAATTTTAGGTTTAGTACTATACCCCAGTTTTTGATTGGGTTGTTTCGTTTTTTGGTGATTAGCTTCTTGAGTTCTTTATATATTTTGAATATTTAGCCCTCTATCAGATGTGGGGTTAGTGAAGATTTTTTTCCCAATCTGTAGGTTGCCTATTTGTCTTACTGACTATATCTTTTGCCTTACAGAAGCTTTCCAGTTTCATGAGGTTCCCATTTATCAATTCTTGATCTTAGAGCATAAGCCATTGAAGTTCTATTTAGGAAATTTCCCCCTATGCCAATGAGTTCAAGGCTCTTTCCCACTTTCTCTTCTATTAGATTCAGTGTATCGGGTTTTATGTTGAGGTCCTTGATCCACTTGGACTTGAGCTTTGTACAAGGTGACAAATATGGGTCTATTTTCATTTTTCTGCATACAGACAGCCAGTCATATCAGCACCATTTATTAAAGATGCTTTCTTTTTTCCATTTTATATTTTTTGCATCTTCATCAAAGATTAAGCGTCCGTAGAGTTACTCCAAGATATTTTATATTATTTGTGGCTATTGTGAAGGGAGCTATTTCCCAAATTTCTTTTTCAACCTGTTTATTATTTGTATAAAGGCAGGCTACTGATTTATTTTATATATATTTAATTTTATATCCGGCCACTTTGCTGAAGGTGTTTATCAGCCGGAGAAATTCTCTAGTAGAATTTTTGGGGTCGCTTATGTATGCTATCATATCATCTGCAAATAGTGATGCCTTTATTTCTTCTTTGCCAATTTGTATCCCTTTGATCTCTTTTTGTTGTCTTATTTTTCTAGCTAGCACTTCAAATACTATATTGAATAGCTATGGGGAGAGTAGGTATCCTTGTCTTGTCCCAGATTTTAATGAGATTGCTTCAAGTATCAAGTGTGTTTAATTTGATATTGGCTGTTGGTTTCCTGTAAATTGCTTTTATTATGTTTAGGTTTGGGATTTGAATTCCTGATTTCTCCAATACTTTTAACGTGAAGGGGTGTCATATTTTGTCAAATGCTTTCTCAGCATCTAATGAAATGATCGTGAGATTTTTTTTTCCATTGAGTTTGTTTATAGAGTGAATTACATTAATGGATTTTCTTATATTGAACCAACCTTGCATCCCTGGGATGCAGCCTACTTGATCATGATGAATGATGGTTTTGATGTGTTCTTGGATTCTGTTTGCAAGAATTTTATTGAGTATTTTTGTATCGATATTTATAAGTGATATTGGACTGATGTTCTGTTTTTTGGTTGGGTACTTGTGTGGTTTAGGTATCAGAGTAATTGTGGCTCCATAGAATGAGTTAGGTAGTGTTCCTTCTGTTTCTGTTTTTATGGAATAGTTTGAGGAATATTGGTATCAGATCTTCTTTGAAGGTTTGGTAGAATTCTGCACTAAATCTATCTGACCCTGGGCTTTTTTTGGTTGGGAGTTTTTTAATGACTTCTTCTATTTCCTTTTGTGACATGAGCATGTTTAGATAGTTTACCTGCTCTTGATTTAACTTTGGTATGTGGTAGCTGTCTATTTCATCTATTTTCCAGTTTTGTTGAGTATAGTACGATCTGATGATTTTTAAAATTTCCTCCATTTCTGTTTTTATATTTCACTTTTCATTTCTGATTTTGTTAATTTGGGTACTGCTTCTGGGCCCTTTAGTTAGTTTGGCTAGGGGGTTTATCTATCTTGATTTTCTCAAAGTACCAGCTTTTGGTTTTGTTGTATTGTTATCTTTGTTTCTATTTCGTTGATTTCAGCTCTGAGATTGACTATTTCCTGCCTTCTACTCGTGTTGGTTGATTTTGGTTCTTTTTGTTCTAGATCTCTGAGGTGTGCTGTTAAGTTCTTAGTGTAGGATCTCTCCAGTTTCTTTACCAGGGCAGTTAGTGCTATGAATTTTCCTCTTAACACTGTTTTCATTGTGTTCCACAAGTTTGGGCATGATGTGTCAGTGTTTTCATTAAATTCCATAAAGTCTTTTGTTTCTTTCTTTATTTCTTCCCTGACCAAGATATCACTGAGTAGAGAGTTGTTTATTTTCCACATGTATGTGGGTTTTCTGTTGTTTTTGCTGTTATTGAAGACCAGCCTTAGGCCATGGTTAGCTAATAGGATGCATGGTATTATTTCAGTCTTCTTGTATCAGTTGAGGGTTGTTCTGTGACCAATCATATGGTTGATTTTGGAGAAGGTAGTATGAGGTACTGAGAACTAGGTGTATTCTTTTGTTTTAGGGTGAAATGACCTATAGATATCTGTTTAATCCACATGGTTCATAACCTCTATTAGTTTCACTGTGTTTCTCTTTAGTTTCTGTTTTAATGACCTGTCCATTGGTGAGAGTGGAGTGTTGAAGTCTCTCACTATTACTGTGTGTTTTGAGCTTTAGTAAAGTTTCTTTTATGCATGTGGGTGCCCTTGCGTTTGGGGCATAGATGTTCAGAATTAAGAGTTCATCATGGTGGATTTTCCCCTTGATGAATATGAAGTGTCCTTCTTCATCATGCTTGATAATTTTGGTTAAAAGTCTATTTTGTTGCATATTATGATGGCGACTCCAGCTTGTTTCCTGGGAGCTCTTCAAAAGGATAGAGAAGCCCCCTCTGGCTGCAGTAGATCTCCTGGGAAGCCTTCAAAATATTGGGTCTTCATAGGAGCAGTCAAGCTATTGTCCTGCGTTAAGACATTCTCCAGGGCCCTGTGGACTGTGGTTTCTGTTTCCCTGTTTGCAGCAGAACCCCCCGGAGGCTTTCAGTATGTTGGATCAGTTGCCCTGTATGCCACAGAGCCCCCAGGAAGTCTTCACACTTTGCGTCTGTTTCCCACTTGCCCTGTGTACATAGGAGCTCCTGGGCTGCCTTCAAGCTGTGGTGTCTTCAGGGGAGCAGACAAGCTGGTGATCAGTTGCTCAGTTGTCCTCTGTGTAACAGATCTTCTGGGATGCCTCAGGCTGTGGTGTCAGTTCCCCGACTGCTCTGAGTGCAGAGGATCTTCTGGGATGGCTCAGGATATAGTATCAACTACTTTGAGTGCAGAGGATTCTCTAGGATGGCTTCTCTTCATGGGAGCAGACCAGCTTGCAGTCTGCCCCAGCAGAAAGGACCGAGCGGAAGTGGGAGTCAAAGGGGAGGTTGGTGGGTAGGTGATGGATCCTGCATCCACTGGGCTCCCAGTAGGCTATGGGACTTGGGGGATGTTGGGGCTTCTTACCAACTGCACTGGGTGCAGCGGATCGTCTAGGATGGGTCAGTATATGATATCTTCACGGGAGCAGACCAGCTAGGAGTCTACTCTAGTAGAAAGGACCTGGCAGAAGGGCCTGATTCACATTTTTTTTCTCTTTTGAGTTCCTTTTGTATTAAACTAGACATTTTTGTAATGAAAACATTGGAAAATAAAAATAATCACTTTTATTCTTAGATATATCTTTTTACCTTTTATAAATGCCAAACAATTAATTTGTGTCTTTCCCAGTGACTACACACAGAAGGTTCACCACAATTTTAATTTTGATGTACATTTCTTTAATTTTTGTATTCAGTTTCTTTCTTATGTTTATCATATTGTACATAGAAAAACTTGACCTCTTAGATCTGTCATCCTTGTAGACACTTTATTTGAGGCCTGAAAATAGGGTGTTCATACACAATAATGTCTTAATTATGTAGGTGCTGTGAACTTTTAAGCACCTTATTTTCTTTTCTCTCTTTCATCTCTGGCAATTAGTTTTAGCATTACTCTGAGCATTTGGAAAGGTGGTGAAAACAACACATTTAATTCACTTTCCTTAAATTAGGTCGTGACAACAGAATACACAAATGATTATTTGTTGGGAATTTTATGTCAAATATTGTTTGTCAAGTGCCTATCCTGCAATAGATACTAATTAATGAAATCAGTGAATAGAAATGAGATCAATTCTGCTGATGTAATGGGAGGACTGGGGAAGTTGTAAAGAAATGTAAAGACTGGGGAGATGTAAAGAAAAATAAAAGATTGAATATATAAAACAGCAGAACTGACTAGAAATCCATAAACACAGTCAGATGCCATTTTGAGTTGCATACTCCTGAACTATCCTAATAAGTGACTAAAGTCAGAGACACAGTCATTCAGGGCTGGAATTTATATTTTAGCATAGGCCAGATGTTTAGTATGTAGAGCCAGGGAAATTGTAGTAAATGACATTTAGGTTAGTGAAGAAATAAGACCAGTGTTAGAGTAGACAATGATAACACATTTGTTGTTAGAAGTAAATATTTTAACAATTTGGCTATCAGAACAACAAGTCAGATTGGTTGCCTGGCCAACAGAAATACATTTTTATTAGAGGCTGGGAAGTCCAAATGAAGGCATTGGTAGGGTCAACATCTTGGTTTACAGTGATGACTTTCTCATTTTATTCTCATACAATAAAGACCAGAGATGGAACAGGTGCTGTCATGTCTCAATAGGATACTAATCTTATTCTGCCTTATGATCTGATTACCTCTCCAAAGTCTTGACTCCTGGTGCCATTATATTGAGACTGATACTGCTGAGTGAGGGATACAAGCACTGGGTCCATAGCAGTGAACTTTCACCTGTTTTTTATATACTTGTTTCCTGCTTGAATACTGGCAGATTTCCTTCCACAGTGGGAAAGAATTTTAAGTATGAGAAAAGCAGAAGAGAGAGGGGGAAAGGACAGTTATAATCTTTCATGAAACTCAGCAATCAGCTAGTATGATACTTTCTTCTGGGAAGGAAGGCAGGAAAGGGCAAGAATTACTAAATGTACTTCTTTACACTTAACGGACCTTCTTTCACATGGGAGGAACAATTGTGATATGTGGTAGGATTTTATATTTTTGTTAACAGATTTATGGATAATCCATTCAAAGAATCTGCAGAAACTTCATTATGTTCACTTTGCTATAGGTTTCAACCCATGAGGGTAAAGAAAGGATCCGATACTTTCCTGATGATGAGCATTTGAGTCTCAAAGATTTAGTCAAGAATGAGAAAATGGGAACAGACATTGATCAAAATAGACTTTTCATGAAAATGGCATCCAAGGTAAGATAGTCTCAGCAGACCTTTACATTTTGAGAAACTGATTCACCGTGAATTAGATGTTAAAGTGATCTGATAATCTCTAAGCTTAGTTTATTTTGTTAAGTTGAACTTTTTTACATGGTAAATTATTACTTCGAAAATATTAGGGCAGATATTGTGTGATTTTTTTTTTCCAGTATTTTAAGTGAAAACAATTCTTTCATACAATAGGTTTGGGTAATAGTTATTCTCTTCCCTCATCTTTCCCCAAATCTTCCCCACCTACTCATCCATCCAGCCCATGTTCTCTCTCTTTCTCTCTAGAAAACAAACAGACAAATTAAAAAACAAACATATAGCCATTAAAACAACAAGGAAGAAGCATGAGAAACATACACACATAAAAGTACAAAATTAGAATCCACAATAATACAAGCAAAAAAACCAATAATGCTAAATATTGCATTCATGAGCAATCTGAATAAATTGTGGCTAAATAAAGCATTATGAGATAAAAAAAACAAAAAAGGCTCCAAAAATTACCATTGAGTTTGTCTTGTGGTGGCCATCGACCACGGGGCATGGAGCCTCCTTTAAGTGTGTTTTGTATACCTAGTGAGACTCCATTGGGGAAAACTAATTTTTCCAAGCTAGCAGTTAACACTTGAAGATAGCTTCTAGATTAAGGTTGGGGACTTATGTCCATTCACTTCTCTGTGCTGGAATCCCACATGCTTTGGATCTGTTTAGATGTGTGAATGTTAGCTGGGTGTCTGTGAATTTGTATGTGTGTCAAGCCAGTTGTGTTTGGAAGATACTTGGTGTCTTCCATCCCCACTGGCTCTTATAATCTCTTCTTACACTGTCTTCTTCATAGCTTGCCTTGGTGCCAGATTTAATGTATTATTTGTAAAGTTTCCAGCCTAGCCTGTTATTATTATTGTTGTTGTTGTTGTTATTATTATTATTATTATTATTATTATTGCATTTCTTTATGAGAAAACTTCCGAGGATATACAGTGTTTCCATTCGTCTCCTCTCCCGAGTTTTTTTTAATGTGATTTATATATTCCTAATATTTTTAAGCAGAAATAAGCCAGTTCTGATAGAATTTATTAAAACTACACACCAGGCAAATTTTTGTGCAACTAAAACATTCAACCTGGACTTTTTCTCCACATGTTGGTTGACTTAAGTCATACTCGAATTTGTAGTAGTGTTCTGTTTTCATTTTGGCACAAGTGTTGCTTTGTTCTTGTTCCTTATGTTAATGGAGATGTTACTTTTTATTGAACCAGCTGGCAAAGGTGGAAACACTGCCAACTCTTTTTCCTTGTAATCAGTTTTCACTTATGGGTATATTGGGTGAACACTAAAGGTAGGCAACTTCTCATGAAAAGACAAAGGTGTTTTTTTAAGTGGGCAAGGCTCCAGTTTGCAACAAAACTAATAGAGACAGGTTGCTATGAAATTGTTGATTTGGCATGGAGGCTTTCAATTCATTCTGCTTAATAAATAGCCTCAGCATAGTGATAACTTGTTTTGTACTTTTAACAATTAAAATTTGCTGGGCAGTGGTGTCACACGCCTTTAATCCCAGCACATGGAGGTAGAGGCAGGCGGATTTCTGAATTCGAGGTCAGCCTGGTCTACAGAGTTAGTTCCAGGACAGCCAGGGCTACACAGAGAAACCCTGTCTCAAAAAAAAAAAAAAACAAAAAACAAAAAAAAACACCAATTAAAATTTGATCTGGTAAAATTTTGATATAATAATAAATGTGTATAAAAGTAAAATTACTATTCAAATTTTGTGAACTAAATAGCTGAATTAAAATATTCTTTAAAATAGCATTATCCTAGTAGTATTATGTTACTATAAGTAGAACTAGATATTTTCATGAAGAGACTGCAAAGGACAGGATTCAACAAACTTTTCTATAATGGTCAGATGGGAATCATCTTTGGCTTCTGTTTTATATTCAGCTTTCTTGTTATGGCACAGAGGTAACCATATGTAGCATGTCAATAAATGTGTAGCTCTATTTCAGTAATACAAATGTCAGTAATTTGTGAGAAGGGGTGATAGAGAAGACATGGTTGGCCTGTGTAGCTTGTGAGCCATATTTTATTACCCCCCTGGATACTAGCTATTTAAATTGTAGGCTTTTGAAGTATTTCCCTTATTTACTAAGCTTCCTGAACAGAGTTCTTTTAGAAACGCCTTAATATGTCGTCCTTGCTGGTTTGAAACTCACTATTTTGACCAGGATGACGTTGAACTCAGAGTTTTTCTAGCTTCTGCCTTAAATGTGCTAGAATTAAAGCATGACCATTCTTTTTCCTTCATTATATTTGATTGGAAATATCCTTTTAATTAAGTCGAGCTACTTTGTCTTTAAATTGTTTTAAAAGTATCTTATATTTGCTTTGTATTTGATGATTTTTTTAAGTATCTGGGGTAGAAGATTGAGGAGAAGATAATGTAGTAAAAAAGGAGAAACAAGCTCATGAACACTGAACACTCTGGAGGGGCACGCATACTTGAGGAAATTTCTTCTTGGGACTGACAGCTAAATCTAAAGCTACAGCTGAAGAATGAGAAAGCTAGTAGCATGGAAGGAATGGGTCAGAGAGTATGTGCAAATGAGTAGGCGACAGTGCCTTGGAACATTAACCCTTGCTTTGTAGAACATAGAGAATGAATAGATGTGGCCATATGTGTTCAAGTCATTGATGCTAGATTATGAGAATGTTTACTTTCGATTATGAGTCTTTACCTTTATACCAACCATTTGTATTGTATTTGGCCTTGTACACATTATAGAGATAAGGATTTTAAGTAGGTTCATAAAATTTGTGTTTGTCCATATGTTGGAAAAGAGTGTCAGAGTTGTAGAAATCAAATGAAGCAATATTTACTTTTTTGTATGTTCTATGAGCTGTGTTTTCAAATGGCTTAACCTCTATGTTTTTGTTTTCTTTCAGTGAACATAATAATTTCCATATTCTAGTACTAGAAAAATAATCGAATGGCATGAATTAATACTTATTAAAGATTCAGGCACTTTTGCTGTGATGAAGTTGGTGACCTCAGTAATGATAGATGGATTGATTTTTTTTTTTCTTGAGCTCAAGCTTAATTTTAACCATTAAAAATTATAGATTGTATCATAGTATTTACAGGTAGGACTCTAAGATGCCACTATTCAACCAAGTATTAGCTACCACCTTTTATCTCTATTATTATTTTGATTTTTCAGTTCATGGGAAAATCAGATGGGGACTATTATACTCTGGATGACATGTTTGTCTCCAAAGCAGCTGAGAAAGAACATCTTGGTAAGAAGGAAGAGAGTCAGAGGAGAAGAGCAATTGCTGAGCACCAGAGTCTTGCTGCACAAATGACAAAGTGTCTGTACTGTTTTGACAGCTCTCAGTTCCCCAAGCACCTTATTGTTGCAATTGGTGTGAAGGTAAGATATAAAATACAGACAAGATAAATGTCAGTTAGTATCCATAGATATGCTCTTTCTTCAGATTTTTATAAAAATTTTGAAGATTTTTACTTATTCTAATTTTCAATTTTTTTAAATTCTAATTTTCAAATATTTTTGTTCTCTAAGTGACCATAGTTCTTGGGTTCATAGTTCATAGTTCATAGGGTTTTTGGTAGACCAAGTACCAGTGTTTTAGTGTCTTAACCTATGTTGTATGTGATTCTGTTGTTAAGAATCAAATTCTGGCTCTGCTGTTGTCTAACTTTATGACCTAATGATAGAACTGATTTCAGCACAAAAATCTTCCTTTAGAACCTTAATTCAAAGCACCTTACATTTTTTTTTACTTAATTCTTCATAACATGTATTTGATTTCTCATAGACTATGGCACAGTTTGAACACTTTATTGAAGTTCCTTTGACTTGTTAGTTGGGTCATTCCACAAGTCTTTCATCTTCGTGAATACAGAGATAACCTTTGCTAACCATGATATTCCAAGGATCTTATCTTCATACAATATCAGTCATTTATTTCAATAAATATGTGTTGGTGACTATTTCTCACATTGTGTAAATTAGTTTGTGGATGGGATAGGTGCCAAATTCTCACTGTCATGGAAAAGTAATGAATCAGGATGATTTTAAAATTCATTTAAAGATTTTTTTTTTTGGAGGGTACGACTGGAATTTGAATTTTGGCATCTACCTAGGCAAGTGCTGAAGGCAGTTATACTTCTGAAGTTTGTCTTCTATTGAGATGTAATAAAATAAGCAGATTAATCATCAATCTAATTCAGAAGCATATTGCCATAAATTGAGGGATAAATGGTGGAGGGGTCATATTTTGAAAAGGTTTTCTAGAAGTCTTCTCTGAGGCACCAGTGAATAAGAAGCCTTGGCTCTGAAGAAAAAGAAGTAAGAAAACTAGAATGGCATTCCTTCTCCCTAGGGTATCAGCCATAGGACACATGTAGTATGGGATAGAGTTTATTTAGGGTATGGAAGAGGGAGTTAGGAAGGGAGAGGACAGACTCCTGCCAGGAATACATGGAGAGAGCTTGACGGGAAGGGGAGAAAGGGAAAAAGGGATCAGGGAGAGAAGGGGCAGAGAATAAGAGATCAAGGAGGGGGCAAACAGCTTCTTTTATAGTGACCCTGGCATACTTGACTGTTGCTAGGTAACTGTGGGGCAGAGCCTAGAAGGAATGCTAACATTTATTATGTTTTTCAACATTCATTTACTTATATGATACTTATACTCCTTGTATATAATAGAAAAATAGCTTCAGATTGCAGGTGACATATGTAAATAAACTTTTTAGCCAGATTGGTAAAGCTATCCTGGTCTTGGTTTTTTTCCCTTAGCTGGGCTAACTCACTTTTGTCCTGGCTGGTAATACATAATTTATATTGTCAATAAAAGAAAACAGCTCTCCTTACAAAGGAGTAATAGATCGTTTATTTGAGGCCCCAATATGAATAAACGTAGGAAGGAACAGAGATTTAGGTCACCCAAGTTCTATGTTCCAATGTGGTACCTATTTTCTAATATTTCTAGATTATTAGAATAAGGAAAAAGAAAAAAAATCACATCAAGAACCTTTGTATATATCAGTGAAAAGGTAGGCAGCAAGTTATAGAACAACTAGGAAATTTCATCATTCTGAAGCTTTATAGCTTTTCGTTGGTGGAAGTTAGTGCTCTATTATATATCCTGAAAGATTTATCTACTGGTCACACGGTTATTGGTTATTGCACACAGAGGAGGGCAATATTTGGCTATTAACAAGACTAAAGATAAGTTCAGGATAACTTGAATCTGGACATGTATTGTTTTCAGTGTTTGTACGTATATAGTTCCCTCAGATAAAAAATCAAGTGACATTTGCTCTTATCTTTATATGGGAAGTTTTAGTCTGTAATGTCTGTCAATGAAAGCTGAGACTTATATTCTAAATTCCAAGTTTTTTATAAACCATTTCCA
The DNA here is from genome assembly GCA_036184795.1 of Tokudaia tokunoshimensis. NCBI lineage: Eukaryota > Metazoa > Chordata > Mammalia > Rodentia > Muridae > Tokudaia > Tokudaia tokunoshimensis. Next base: position 3,752,037 of record BTHU01000008.1, read on the forward strand.
TGATGTTTTAAATGGAAAAAAGTATCTTTGAGAGTATTAAGATAAAAATAGGTCTTTTTTATTAATTATTTTTATTTACTCCATATTTTATTCTCCACCCCGCCAACCCTTGTCCACCCTCTGACTGTTCCAAATCCCATACCTCTTCCCTTCCCCCTGTCTCCACATGGATGTCCCTACCCTCCACTGCACCTCACCTCTAAATTCCCTGGAGCCTTCAGTCTCTTGAGGGTTAGGTGCCTGTATTAGTCAGGATTCTCTAGAGTCACAGAACATATGGGTAGTCTCTATATAGTTAGGGAATTTGTTGATGACTTACAGTCTGTAGTCCAACTCCCCAACAATGGTCAGCAGCAGCTGTGTATGGAAGTCCAAGGATCTAGCAGTTGCTCAGTCCCATGAAGCTGCTGTGTATGGAAGTCCAAGGATCTCGCAGTTGCTCAGTCCCAGGAGGCAAGCAGGCAAGGAAGAGTGAGAGTAAGTCTTCCTTCTTCCAATGTCCTTATGTAGGTCTCCAGCAGAGGGTGTGACCCAGATTAAAGGCATGTGCCACTGCGCCTTTAATTCCAGATGACCTTGAACTCTGCGATCTCCTTATCTTAATCTTCTGGAATTCATAATCACTATGCTTCAAGATCTCCATGCCAAGATCCAGTTCAGAAACTTGTATTTTAGCCTCCAGATTAGGATCATAGGTGAGCCTTCCAATTCTGGGATTGTAGTTCATTCCAGATATAGTCAAGTTGACAACCAGGAATAGCCACTACAGTGCCTCATCTTTGAATGAACACACACCCGGCAGCCCTCTATTGTATGTGTGCTAGCGGCCTCATATCAGCTGGTGCATGCTGCCTGTTGTTTGGTGGTCCAGTGTTTGAGAGATCCCAGGGGTCCTGATTAATTGAGACTGCTTGTTCTCTACAGGGTCACCCTCAATTCATTCAGCCTTCCCTAATTCAACAGCAGGGGTCAGCTGCTTCTATCCATTGGTTGGGTGCAAATATCTGCATATGACTCTTTCCAATGCTTGTTGGGTCTTCCAGAGTGCTGTCAACCTAGGACCCTTTTGTGAGCGCTCCATAGCCTCAGTAATAGTGTTAGGCCTTGGGACCTCCCCTTGCTCTGGATTCCATTTTGAGCCTGTCGCTGGACCTTCTTTTCTTCAGGCTCCTCTCCATTTCCATCCCTGTAATTCTTTCAGATATGAACAATTATGGTTCAGAGTTATAACTGTGGGATGCCCACCCCCTCATTTGAAGCCCTGTCTTCCTGTTGGAGGTAGGCTCTATAAGTTCCCTTTCTCTACTGTCCGGCATTTCATCTAAGATTCCCCCCCCCCCTTTTAGTCCTGTGAGTTTCTCACCTCCCAGGTCTCTGCGGCATTCTGAAGGGTCCCCCCCAACCTCCTATCTCCTAAGGGTGCCAGTTTCCATTCTTTCTGCTGGCCCTCAGGACTTCAGTCCTTTTCCCTCCTCCAACTTCAGATCAAGTTCCCCTCTCTCCCCTCTCATCTGCCCATCTACTTCTCCTCCCAGGTCTCACCTTCCATCCCTACTCGTGATTGCTTTCTTCTCCCTCCCAAGTGGGACTGAGGTGTCCTCACTGGGGCACTTCAGCTTGTTGACCTTTTTGAGTTCTGTGGATTGTATCTTGGGTATTCTATACTTTTTTGGGGGGGGCTTATATCCACTTATTAGTGAATACATACCATGCATGTCCTTTTGGGTCTGAGTTATCTCACTCAGGATGATATTTTCTAGTTCTATCCATTTGCCTGTAAAACTCAGGATGTCTTTCTTATTTTTTTTAATATTTTATTTCTTTTATTAGCTATATTCTTTATTTACATTTCAAATGATTTCCCCCTTACTAGATCCCCCCATCCCCAAAAGACCCATATACCCTCTTCCCCCCCCCCTCCCCAACCAATCCACTGCCACCTCCCCATCCTGGCATTCCCCTACACTGCCGCATTGAGCCCTTCCAGGACCAGGGGCCTCTCCTTCCTTCTTCTTGGGCATCATTTGATATGTGAATTGTTTCTTGGGTATTCCAAGGTTCTGGGCTAATATCCGCTTATCAGTGAGTGGATATCATGTGTGTTCTTTTGTGAATGGGTCAAATCACTTAGGATGACATTCTCCAGTTCCACTCACTTGCCTAAGAATTTCATGAATTCATTGTTTTTAATAGCTGAGTAGTATTCCATTGGGTAAATATATCACCTTTTCTGTATCCATTCCTCTGTTGAGGGACATCTGGGTTCTTTCCAGCTTCTGGCTATTATAAATAAGGCCGCTATGAACATAGTGGAGCATGTGTCCTTATTGCATGCTGGAGAACCCTCTGGGTATATGCCCAGGAGTGGTATAGCTGGGTCCTCTGGTAGTATTATGCCAAGTTTTCTGAGGAACCGCCAAACTGTTCTCCACAGTGGTTTTACCAGCTTGCAATCCCACCAGCAGTGGAGGAGTGTTCCTCTTTCTCCACATCCTCGCCAACAACTGCTGTCTCCTGTGTTTTTGATCTTAGCCATTCTGACTGGTGTGAGGTGAAATCTCAGGGTTGTTTTGATTTGCATTTCCCTGATGACTAAGGATGTTGAACATTTCTTTATGTGCTTCTCAGCCATTCGATATTCCTCAGGTGAAAATTCTTTAGCTCTGTACCCCATTTTTTAATAGGGTTATTTGGCTCTCTGGAATCTACCTTCTTGAGTTCTTTGTATATCTTGGATATTAGCCCTCTTTCGGATGCAGGGTTGGTAAAGATCTTTTCCCAATTTGTTGGTTGCTGTTTTGTCTTTTTGACAGTGTCCTTTGCCTTACAGAAACTTTGTAATTTTATGAGGTCCCACTTGTCAATTCTTGATCTTAGAGCATAAGCTATTGGAGTTCTGTTCAGGAAGTTTTCCCCTGTGCCCATGGGCTCAAGGCTCTTCCCCAGTTTCTTTTCTATTAGTTTCAGTGTTTCTGGTTTTATGTTGAGGTACTTGAACCACTTGGACTTGAGCTTAGTACAAGTAGATAAGAATGGATCAATTTGCATTCTTCAGCATGCTGACCTCCAGTTCAACCAGCACCATCTATTGAAAAGGCCATTTTCTTTCTATTGGATGGTTTTAGCTCCTTTGTCAAATATCAAGTGGCCCTAGGTGTGTGGGTTCATTTCTGGGTCTTCAATTCTGTTCCATTGATCTACATGCCTGTCACTGTACCAATACCATGCAGTTTTTAACACTATTGCTCTATAGTACTGCTTGAGGTCAGGGATACTGATTCCCCCAGAAGTTCTTTTACTCTTGAGAATAGTTTTAGCTATCCTGGGTTTTTTGTTATTCCTGATGAATTTTAGAATTGTTCTTTCTAACTCTATGAAGAATGGAGTTGAGATTTTGATGGGGATTGCAATGAATCTGTATATTGCTTTTGGCAGGATAGCCATTTTTATTATATTAATCCTGCTAATCCATGAGCATGGAAGATCTTTGCATCTTCTGAGGTCTTCTTTGATTTCTTTCTTCAGAGACTTGAAGTTCATGTCATACAGATCTTTCACTTGTTTGGTTACAGTCACAACAAGATATTTGTATTGTTTGTGGCTATTGTGAAGGGTGTCATTTCCGTAATTTCTTTCTCAGCCTGCCTATCCTTTGAGTATAGGAAGGCTACTGATTTGCTTGAGTTAATTTTATATCCAGCCACTTTGATGATGTTGTTTTTCAGGTTTAGGAGTTCTCTGGTGGAGTTTTTTGGGTCTCTTAAGTATACTATCATATCATCTGCAAATAGTGATAATTTGACTTCTTCCTTTCCAGTTTGTATCCTTTTGATCTCCTTTTGTTGTCTAATTGCTCTAGCTGGAACTTCAAGTACTATATTGAATAAATATATATAGAGAGGGCAGCCTTGTCTAGTTCCTGATTTTAGTGTGATTGCTTCAAATTTCTCTCCATTTAGTTTGATGTTGGCTACTGGTTTGTGTATATTGCTTTTATATGTTTAGGGTATGGGCCTTGAATTCCTGTTCTTTCCAAGACCTTTAACATGAAAGGATACTGAATTTTCTCAATAGCTTTTTCTGCAGCTAATGAAATGACCATGTGTTTTTTTTTTTCCTTTGGGTTTGTTTATTGAGTGTATTACATTGATGGATTTCTGTATATTGAACCATCCCTGCATCCCTGGGATGAAGCCTACTTGATCATGGTGAATGATCGTTTTGATTTGTTCTTGGATTCGGTTGGCAAGAATTTTATTGAGTATTTTTGCATCAATATTCATAAGGAAAATTGGTCTGATGTTCTCTTTCTTTGTTGGATCTTTGTGTGGTTTTGGTATAAGCGAAACTGTGACTTCATAGAACGAGTTGGGTAGTGTTCCTTCTGTTTCTATTGGGTGGAATAGTTTGAGGAGTATTGATGTTAGGTCTTCTTTGAAGGTCTGATAGAATTCTGCACTAAAACCATCTGGTCCCGTAATTTTTTTGGTTGAGAGACTGTCAGTGACCACTTCTATTTCTTTAGAGGTTATGGGACCGTTTAGATGGTCTATCTGATCCAGATTAAAATTTGGTCGTTGGTATCTGTCTCAGAAATTGTCCATTTCCTCCAAATTTTCTAGTTGTGTTGAGTATAGGCTTTTGTAGTAAGATCTGATGATTTTTTTGAATTTCCTCAGTTTCTGTTGTTGTTTCTTCCTTTTCTTTTCTGATTTTGTTAATTTGGATACTGTTTCTGTGCCCTGTGGTTAGTCTGGCTAAAGGTTTACCTATCTGGTTGATTTTCTCAAAGAACCAACTCCTGGTTTTGTTGATTCTTTGAATACATCTTTTTGTTTCTACTTGGTTGATTTCAGCCCTAAGTTTGATGATTTCCTTCCTTCTACTCCTCTTGTGTGTTTTAGCTTCTTTCTGTTCTAATGCTTTCAGGCGTGCTGTTAAGCTGCTAGGGTATGCTCTCTCCAGCTCTTTTTGGAGGCACTCAGAGCTATGAGTTTTCCTCTTAGTACCGCTTTCAATGTGTCCTATAAATTTGGGTATACTGTGCCTTCATTTTCATTAAATTCTAAAAAGGTTTTTATTTCTTTCCTTATTTCTTCCTTTATCAAGTTGTCATTGAGTAGAGCATCGTTCAGCTTCCATGTATATTGGGGCTTTCTGTTGTTTTTGTTGCTATTGAAGACCACCATCACTGCATAGTGATTTGATAGGAGGCATGGAATTAGTTCGATTTTCTCATATCTGTTGAGGTCTCTTTTGTGACCAATTATATGTTCGATTTTGGAGAAGGTACCATGAGTTGCTGAGAAGAAGGTATATTCTTTTGATTTAGGATGAAATGTTCTATAGATATCTATTAAATCCTTTTGGTCCAAAACTTCTGTTAGTTTTACTGTGTCTCTGTTTAGTTTGTGTTTCCCTGATCTGTTCACTGAGGAGAGTGGGATGGTAAAGTCACCCACAATTATTGTATGAGGTACAATGTGTGCTTTAAGCTTTAGTAAGGTTTCTTTTACGAATGAGGGTGCCCTTGTATTTGGAGCATAGATGTTCAGAATTAAGAGTTTTTCCTTTGGTGAGTATAAAATGTCCTTCCATATCTTTTTTGATGACTTTTGGTTGAAAGTCTTATTGTATTGGATATTCGAATGGCTACTCCAGCTTGTTTCCTGGGACCATTTGCTTGGAAAACTGTTTTCCAGCCCTTTACTCTGAGGTAGTGTTTTTCTTTGACACTGAGATGTGTTTCTTGTATGCAGCCAAATATTGGGTCTTATTTACATATCCAGTCCGTTAGTCTGTGTATTTTTATTAGGAAATTGAGTCCATTGATGTTAAGAGATATTAAGTAAAAGTGAATGTTGCTTCCTGCTATTTTTGATGTAATTTTTATTTTTGTGTGGCAATCTTTTTTTGCGTTTGTTGGAAGAAGATTAATTTCTTGCTTTTTCTGGTGTATAGTTTCTCTCCCTTTATTGGTGTTTTCCATTCAATATCCTTTGAAGTGCTGGATTTTTGGAAATATACTGTGTAAATTTGTTTTTGTCATGAAATACCTTGGTTTCTCCATTATGGTATTTGAGAGATTTGCTGGATATAGCAGTCTGGGTTGGCATTTGTGTTCCTTTAATGCCTGTATGACATCTGCCCAGGCTCTTCTGACTTTCAGAGTCTCTGGTGAGAAGTCCGGTATAATTCTGATAGGTCTACCTTTTATGTTACTTGAACTTTTTCCCTTAATGCTTTTAATATATTTTCTTTGTTTAGTACATTTGGTGTTTTAATTGTTATGTGACACGAAGAATTTCTTTTCTGGTCAAATCTATTTGGAGTTCTGTAGGCTTCCTTTATTTATGTTCATGCGCATCTCTTTCTTTAAGTTAGGGAAGTTTTCTTCTATAATTTTGTTGAGGATATTTACTGGTTCCTTATGTTGGAAATCTCCACTCTCTTCTATACCTATAATCCTTATGCTTGGTCTTCTCATTTTTTTCCTGAATTTCCTGGATGTTTTGCGTCAGGAGCTTTTTGATTTTTCATTTTCTTTGACTGTTGTATCAATGCTTTCTATGGTATCTCCTGCATCTGAAATTCTCTGTTCTGTCCCTTGTATTCTGTTGTTGATGCTTGGATCCATGATTCCTGACTTCTTTCCTAGGCTTTCTATGTTCCAAGTTGTTTCCCTTTGTGATTTCTTTATTGTTTCTACCTTCATCTTTAGATCCTGGATGGCTTTGTTCAATTCCTTCAACTGTTTTGTTGTGTTTTCCCTTAGTTCTTCAAGGGCTTCTCTATTCACTATTCTCTATTCACTATTTACTAGTGTTCTCCTGTATTTCTTTAAGGTAGTTAGTTATTTATGTCCTTCTTGAAGTCTTCCTTCTTAATAGCTGAGTGGTATTCCATTGTGTAAATGAACCACATTTTCTGTATCCATTCTACTGTCGTGGGTCATCTAGGTAGTTTCCAGCTTCTGGCTATCACAAATAAGACTGTTATGAACATAGTGGAACAAAAGTAGGTCTTACAAACCAGACTGCCCTAGTAAGTCCCATGATCTCACTCCTGAAGTCTCATATGTTACAAATGTCAAATAACACATCACTCTTGGAATTTGCTCCTAGGTTTATTTATGTTTACCCAATTTCCGGTCTCTTACTGAAGGACATTGCATCATAGTCCCAATGCAACATCATCAAGCAGCTACTCTATTAGATGAAGATATCTGGGAGGAGATTCAGGTCAGTACAGCCGGGCTCATTGTAAGACTCGTGAGGAAGTTTTGCAAATCATTATGATAAATTCAGACAGATATGATATCTTTACTTGACAATTTGTAGGTTTGTATAGATTGTGATGTTTCCATCTGTCATTGTTTTTATTTTCCTCACATACTCCTTTTTGAAACCTTTTGTTAACTAAGTGAACTGACAAAGTAATTACATAAAAGAGTTAATTGGGTCTTAATTGGTACTTTTTGCAGCTTGAGATTATCATTCTTATTAAACTGTATCCATGATGAAAGATCTAGAGAATGAAAAGCTTTGAAGTCAGGTTTGCAGGCAGCAGTTACTGTTTACCCTTTGGCCTTCACTGCTATTGTGATTGTGCTATTATTTTAGCTTCTGTTTCTTTTCTGTTCCTTTCACAGTGTGCTCTGGCTTTGAACTCTCTTATATGAGTCAGTTATATAATTTGATCGATGATTCTTTAAGACATTGAAAGGTTCATCATGGGGTAAATAGTTTCGGAATTATTTCAAGGCCTCATAATGATTAATAAATAAGGAAGGCACCTTCTTATTTTCTTAAGTGCTCAGTAGGACCCAGGTTTGAAAATGTAGAATTTCAAGACTTCAAAAGAAATGACAGTTTTATGCTAGTTTTTGCAGAATATAGATAAAGATGCCAAAAGAGATCATAGTTTCCTGCATTTTATGAAGTGCATTCTATTTCAGTGCTTTGTAAAGTGGGTACTCCTAGAGTTCATTATTCGAATATGTTGTCACAACTCTAACAGCAGATGAATTATTTTTGATATGAAAAAAATGTTTATTAATAGAAAGTGGAAAGTATGGAAATTTGAACTTTAGGATTATTGCAGGACTTTTCCGAGATGCATTTAAAATATTTGAAAAACTGATTTATCAGAATAAAATAGTATAAAAAGCATTTAATTTCAAGAATCTTGTCTGTAATATATTTCTGTGATTAATTAAGATATGTGGTGAAACACTTCAAGGTGGATAAAACATTTATTCCATCCACTAGATAGTGAGCACATGAATTTGACATTTCAGGTAACATTGTTGTTTGCAGAGTTCAGGAAGCCAGAGGTATTATGGAAAACTGAGGCATTGGAATGTTAATATTGGCATTAACATTCTTCTTTTGAAAGGAAGATCACTAGACATTACACAGGACTAGAGTGGAGTGCTGAGATATCTGCATAGGGGGCTGAAGAAGCAGTGTTCTGATTTTACTTCCGAATGTGTGTGACACTCCCAATTAATTATACTCTGATAACTAGTCCTCTGTTTACGCATTGGTGTGTTACATATATTTTCAAAAGTGATTTGACTTAACACAAAATATTATTTGAAAATGTAGGAGCTCTTTTTCAATTATTTTCTTTTTATGGATTCTTACTAATAACACTGGATTTATCCTCGGATCTTATAAGTTTGGTAGAAAATATACAGACAGTTTCATCGAAACATACTTGAACAACAACAAATTACAAATGATAAAGATCCAAATTGTGTAGTATTCTTTTTTTATGTTGAGCTTGAAGAAAATTTGACCTTTAATGCAGTTGATCATCTCAAATTATTCCATCTAAACAGAAGTTTTTAAGATAAAGACATTTGCAGATGTGAAGAAATTCTTGAATATGTGCCTGTCATCATTTCCTTCTTCCTTTAGATGTTTCGGAAATCACTAGTAAAAATGTTTGAAGATAAAGAATTGCATTGTATCTTTTTGGAGACTAATATGGGTTTGAAGAAACACTATCATATGGTTTATGAGTGTATCCCTCTCCCAAAGGAAGTGGGTGATATGGCTCCCATCTATTTTAAGGTAATTATAAGCAGTTCTTCCATACATTCTTTTTTTTTTTCTACATTTGTTTTTGGAGGATGTATTTGTAGTAATGTATTTTTTTTACATATCTATACCAAATTTTATATTAAAAAGTAAGGTAAAGAATAAAATAGTTCAAGTACATTTCTGCATAAAGAATTTTGAAATTTTTTCTTAAGGGGATTTGTTTAGAAGTATAAATAAGCTAGCAAATAGTGACTTACAGTTTCTTTTTAAATTGTGTTTTAATTAAATTATTATTTTGCCATGAAGCACTTTCAAGTCATAACTATATAAAAGTATACTCATGCATTCATAAATAGGGAATTTATATAGGGAATAACAGCCTATATTTAAATTGGATTTAGTTGAATGTTAATTTTACCTTAAAATGTGTTTCATTAATGGTAACCAAAATAAAATAAGATTATTTTATAACTAGTACTTATCTAGTTACCTTAGAACGTCTTAAATTTCCATTTATATGTATTTTTATCCTTGCCTTTAAAAATAGTCTTTAGTTTCGAGAGTAATTTTTCTTTACCTATTTACTCCCTTATTGTAGGGTCTGAAATAGTTTTTGGTAGCCAGAAATCATATATCGTATTTTGATGTATGAAAGAAGAATAGTATAATTGAATGAAATTTGATTAGATTTCTGTGATTACAAAAAGAACTATCTTAAATTGATTAATCTTCTCAAGGGCCACGTTTTGTTTCATGAAGTTGAGCTGGTCACTATAGAGTTAATAATGAGAAAAATAATATTTTCTCTGATTAAAAGTCAGACTTTTACAAGTTAAGAAGTTCTAGTTTTCGGTCTTCTAATTAAGACTTTCATGCATTCATAACAACAGTCTATCCTATGCACTGTATCCAGCATTCACTTAAGAAACAAAGCAAAAACTAGTTTCTTTGTATTTTCTACTCCATTGATTTGCTTTTTTTTTTTTCATTTTTCAAATGATTGTTTCTTAGAAAGCCATAATGGAATCTGATGAGGAATGGTCCATGAATAAGAAGTTGATTGATTTGTCTTCAAAAGATATTAGAAAGTCTGTGAGTATTAAGTTTTGCTAACATAAGAAATTACTGTAGTGTTGAAAGTTTTTGTGAATGCCTTCCTCTTGGTTTAGAATTAGACTTTTTTGCTGAGTAAGTATATATATAGGGTATACATTGAGAAGAAAATATTTTCATTCTCTCTGGCTTATAAATGGTTATTTATTTATAGGGGCAGTTTATTTGTATAAATAAATCTTCTGGTCCTCAGACCTTGCCCTGTTAATCCCTAAATCAAATGTAGTACCCCCTGTTTTCTGTCTTGGGAGCATCTCAGGAGAAGGGCATTTTTGTCATTGGTATTAAAATGAAAGAAACAATTTTTGTGTGGGCTTTATTTCAAGTTTGGGACACCTCCCCATTTTTTTCTGTCCCTCCCCTCCCTTTCCTCCCCCTTCATTTAAGAAGAAAAGAGTGTGTGTGTGTGTGTGTGTGTGTGTGTATGTGTGTGTGTGTATACAGGTCTATGACCTTATCTTTTACTGTATTTGTGACAGGGTATCTTATATGCTATTGTATATACTAGGCCAGGTAGCACAATCCTCCAGAGATTTTCTTGTTTTTGCATTCCATCTTGCCACAGGAATTCTGAGATTATGTGTTTGTAAAGTTACATCAAGTTCTATTGGGTTCTGGGGATCCTAACTCAGCTCTTTCCACTTGTGTGCCAAGGATCTAATGGGCCATTTATATGGCCCCAATTTTATTTTTCTATATAGAAGTCCCTGCTATATTCTTAGAACATAGTAGTTGGGTTAGATTATGTATTTACTACTTCTTTGGAGATTTTCTCAAGGATCTATAGTTAAGTTTTGACTTGTATGTCCACTTTTTGATGCAATTTAGTAAATACTTATATATTGACTATTCTTTTGTAGACATAGAATTTTAATTGAATAGAAAATTAATAGGCGTATAGATTGCTTTTGAATTTTCTTTTTAAAATTAACTCATTCTATAAGTTTTCATTGCATGCCTAATGTTTACCAGTTCTTTTTAGGCATACTCTGTGTGGAATGTTAAAAAAGGCAATCTACACTATCACTGTCAGGGCACCAGCTGGTCTTATTCTCATCTTTGGTGAACTCTATGAACAGGAACTCTGAAATCTTGCCACCCAACTTGCTAATTTCCCACTGGCAGGTCACTTCCATGCTAGCCTCACATTCCCACAGCCTTTTGAGGTACACTTTTTGCAAACCCCTCTCTCTCTGGAATCCAGTTGAGCTGCTGTGTGAAGGAAAACACCTCACAAACTTAGTTCAGAATCAGTGATAACTGAATCACTGGGTGCAACAACTAACATCCTAATTATAAGCCATTCTAAATTAAATTCTCCAGTAGCAGATCCAAACATCTTCCACCTGAAATGGGGTCTCCACCTCCATGGTCCCCTCTTCCATCATCCCTCTGTTCACCCCGGAAGTCCCAGTGATTGGTTTCTTTATTCATTAGAAGGATCACAGGAAGTCCTGAGTATGTGATTCTCTCCTTGTCCCAGGCATCCTCTCTTGGGGAAACTGAATTAGCATCAAAATACAAACAGCACCAGGGCTATCCAGGACAGTGACAGTGTAGATCAGAATAGAGAAGATGGTTGTCTTTGTGGAGCTTACTGTAACACAGGCTCCCAATCAGCCTGCATGCTAGACCTTGTCTTCCAAATGGAGGGGTTTGTTTGCTTGCTTGCTTGCTTGCTTGCTTGTTTGTTTGTTGTAAGTATAGACACACTTGCCCATGTGTTGCCTCTGGAGGCTTTTCATGCTGCTAAGGTTTCAATAGTCTAATAGAAACCAGATGACCTGCAAACTCTAAAGCATTTCAGCATGTGGCCTATTTAAATAAAGTTTTTGGCCACTGCTGTTCAAGTAGATGTCACTGGAATATTTCCCCTTCATTTTTGCTATTGGAAAGCCAGACATCCAATGCAAAAACACATGAGTGGTCAGCATTCCCTATCATACTAACAGCCCAGTCCATAGGTGCAAATGTCATAGAACTAGTGAAGGTACAATATTAACCCAGAGGTAGATAGATTGTCTTTAACTGTTTTCTGTTCCTTCTTTAAAGAATTGGGCCAGAGTGTTAAGGCGGGGGGGGGGGGAGGGGTTGAGGGCGGGGAAGAAACAAAACAGTACTCATGTTTACTCTTTTTATTCTTCCTCTTAGCACATTAAAAGGGTGTTTAATGTACAGGTTTTATCCCTTTTTAAATCATCATAATTTCATAATAAAAAATTCTTTCATGAAATCCATATTTGACACTCTTAAGTACAACTATTGGGCCATCTGAGTGCTTATGCTTGCTTTTCTAAAAGGAAGACTTACGGTGCTTACAGAAGACACGAAATAGGTGTGGTTGCATATAAAAGCAGGAGTCTTGCTTCAGCACTAAGATTCTGAAGGTGGGAAACCCTGAAGTAGTAAGACTTCATAGAATTTTTTTTATCAGAGGCTCTTTGGAAGTTGCAGTATGTCTTAATTCCTCCACAAACATCATGACCAAGAAGCAAGTTGGGGAGGAAAGGATTTATTCAGTGTACATTTTCACATCGCTGTTTATCACTAAAGGAAATCAGGACTGGAACTCAAGCAGACCAGGAAGCAGGAGCTGATGCAGAGGCCATGGAGGGATGTTACTTACTGGCTTCCTTCCCCCTGACTTGCTCAGCCTGTTCTCTTATAGAACCCAAGACTACCAGCCCAGGGATGGCACCACCCAAAATGGGCCCTCCCCCCCTTGATCGCTAGTTGAGAAAATGCCTTACAGCTGGAGCTCATGGAGGCACTTCCCCAACTGAAGCTCCTTTCTCTGTGATAACTCTAGCCTGTGTCAAGTTGACACACAAAACCAGCCAGTACACAGTACATGGGAAAGAAATCAGATAACTTCTTGATACATCTTAATGTTCTATTGACCACTTGTAACTCTTTATGTTGGTTGGAGCCTGTCAAGATTTCCCCCATCTCTGTTTGCATGTCAATTGTTCTTGTCATTATGCTGTTCTTTTTCAGGTAACTATTGATGAGGATTGTTGGGTACATTTTCTTTGTTGTATCTAGGTGACAGTATATGGCAACAGGTATCCTGAGCCTTTAGCTCTTAAAATTTTTTGCCCCCTCTCCAGTGACTTTCCCTGGGCCTCAGGTATAGGGGTCACATTGTAGATGTATCAGTTGGGATTCAGACCCTTCCATATTTTCTGCGTTTTTGACTAGTTGTGGATCTCTGTAATAGTCCCTGTCTATTGCAGAAAAGAAACTTCTTTATGAGAGGAGGTAGCTATATGTTTCTGTACTCATAAATATGTAGAACACAGATACCATATTGTGTTAGGACAATGACAGTAGTAGGTTCTGTCCTTAGGTCTGTGGCTTCTCTAGCCATGAGTAGTTCACTAGGTTTGTAGAACAGACATGTATTTCCTACTATTGAGTTGGCCCTAACTCCCATTAGACAGCTTAGCTTTCATGGCTATCACGATAGAAGTGCCACTCTTACACCATTGGGAACATCTTGCCAATTTCATCATTGCTATAGTTTATAAGCCTTACAGATTGATGGAAGTATGGATTGCTCCTCTACTTTGGCAGCTTGCATGATCTCTTCCTGTACCATGAGAACCAGTCTTCAATGGGGAGCTTTCCTGTTTCAAGTCTAGTTCAGTTTCTCCATGTTTGGATATTGCTTGTTCTCTTTTACTTGTCAGTCTTAGTTCTGAAACTTTAGAATTGAGTGGATAACCTGAGATATCTGAAGAAGCCAGTACAGTATTAGGGACCAATGGGAGGATGAGGTACGAAGGAGCTCCAGAGAAGAGGATTGCAGGAGGCAGGTGCCATGAAAGGGATAATGGGGAAAATGATGTTTAACTGGTGATAAGGGAAGAAGCATAATACAGGGTGATAGGGAAGGAAGAGAGATAAATAACATTAAGGACATTTGAAAAAGGTATAGGGGCAACACACTGTTTTATAATATGTGCTCTATCTAACAAAAACCCCAGTGCCAGGCTTGGGAAACCATCTCTCAGGTTGTTAGTTAGATGAATACAAGTGCCTCCTGAAACAATATAGGCTTTTGTCATTTGCCCTTGCTTACCTTCTGGAACTTGAAGGCCAGACCCTATTTATGTGCATACTGTTAAGGCATGGAACTAGAACTCCAGATTTCCTCATAGTAGACAAGGTAGGAAAGGAGAGTGCTAACAGTTGCAAATATGCGCACTCTGATGTGTGTGCCTTTTTTCTATCAAGCCACACCTCTTACAGAAGAACTGCAGGCCCCACTTGCTGGAACATGAAAAACAGTATAAAGGAGAAGCCATGAAGCCATGGCAGAAACTGTTATTTATATGAATGTTGTGACTCCACTTACCATCTTGGCAAGTACCCCAGTGGTATTGAGTGTTGGTATATGTACTAATTTTCTGAACTGCAATGACAGTGGCTTAAAATGCAGTACAGTTATTTCACATCAAACTGTAGAGAGGAGGGTGTTTTTTTTGTTTTGTTTTGTTTTTCTTTTTTTAAACTGGGACTGAACCTGGGGCTCTTCATGTCAGACAATTCCCACTAAGCCATCTCCCCAGCCTTAGTTTTTTTTTCTAAGTACATGTTCACTGTTCTTCCAAGCCAGGTTTCAGCTGTCTGTAGCCACGTCCTTGAACTTGCAGCCTTCCTACTTCAACCTCCGGAGTGACTGTGACTTTAGGACCCTGCCAATTCCCACTGAGCCATCTCCTCAGCTTTAATTTTTGTTTTGTTTTTTTTCTAAGTACATGTTCACTGTTCTTCCAAGCCAGGTTTCAGCTGTCTGTAGCCAAGTCCATAAGCTTGCAGCCTTCCTACTTCAGCCTCCAGAGTGATTTGGACTATAGGTCCCTGCCATCAGATCTAGAGAAGAGTGAATGCCTTTATCTTCTCAATTGATGGAAGCTATCTGCATCTATGACTTATGACCTTTCTCTGCCTTCAAAGTGAAGAGTTACATACATGCTAGTGCTTATAACTCAGGCCTCCTAAGTTCTTTCTAAGTATCCTCATGATTGTGACAGGATTTTCCCTGTCCAATCACTAAAATATTCGGGCAGCAGGAGGCCTGTGATTAGACAGGGAAAAGGGAGGCAGAGCTAAGAGTTACAGAAACAGAGAGCATCTGGGGGGAGAAGGAGAAGGCCAAGATGGAGGCGGACGTGAACCAGTGTGGCTTTAACTAGCCACAGGTAGTTATGATATCATAAGGTTAGAATAATTGGGATAAAGCTTTTATCATTATCAATTGGTTCTGAAATTGTTGTATTGGCATCTTGTAAATTGAATATCTATTGCTACATAAATCTGATTGGTTAATTATAAGCTTCAGGTGTCTTGATTTACTTAGTTACTGGAATATGGGACTGCCGATTACAGGAATTTATGGCGGAGATTGTACTAATGGCTCCAGGGACAAGGAAGCCAGATGCTGCAGGGGCTAGCTGGAGAGAGTTGCTGGCAGTAGGAAGCCTGCCAGTCCAGCTACTCCAGGAAGTTGGTGGGCTGAGAGAAGCAGGAGCTAAGAGAGTTAGTGGGTTCTTTTTTAATATTTCCTGCAACACATGATTATATTTATCTCAAGTGAGTAACAGCGTCTCGGTTTTATTTCAGGACTCTTGGCTTGTTCACAACTTTAATATCCCTTTTGCCATGGAAGATAGCATATTCAAGGCCTACCAGAAAGAAAAGTAAAAAGTTTGAGCTGAGGACTTGCATATATGTCATTCTCTTGGATGTTTCTAGCAAACCTGAGAAGCTTTGTGTTTCTCCTGAGACACAAATATTACAAATTGTCTGGCTTTTCATATTCATGAAAATCAGAAATTAGAGCATTGTCTGACTGTTTGTTCTGTTTTTATTTTTTTTCTTGATTGTTATGGTCATACATAACTTTTCTCTTTAAAATATAGAACATAGAAAAAACGAATGCATAAAGTACCATTTTTGTGTTTATACTATCTTGTAGACTGATTTTTTTTTTTTTAGTTCATGCTTTGTATTGGCTCTAACTTTATTTG
Organism: Tokudaia tokunoshimensis; assembly: GCA_036184795.1. Classification (NCBI taxonomy): domain Eukaryota; kingdom Metazoa; phylum Chordata; class Mammalia; order Rodentia; family Muridae; genus Tokudaia; species Tokudaia tokunoshimensis. The sequence goes on from BTHU01000008.1 coordinate 3,768,235, forward strand.
ATTTATAATGATTCAAGATGATGTCTCTGTTCTTTCTGTACAGTACTGCACACTCCAAAGTTGTGCCTTCTTAAGTACACAAAACCAAATATGTGTAGTTAGGAATATGTGGGTCAGCGTCCAGATGAGTCAGTGCTGATCAATGTGGTGTTAGAGGGGAAACTTACTGTATATTGACTAACCTGAATAATTTCTAATGATAAAACTGGGAACTTAGAAGAAAAACTTATAAAGATACAAAATCTATTTAATAATAATAAAGTAAAAAATTATAGCTCTTTTCAATTGGTGTGGAAATTAAAACTCCCTTCCCCTCCCTGTGCCTCTGTGTGTGTCTTGTGTCCGTGCGTGGGTATGTCTAAGTGTGTGGGCATTTACAGGTGTGTGTGTGTGTGTGTGTGTGTGTGTGTGTGTAGAAAGGAAGGGAATAAAGGATACTAGATTGTAAAATCAGCTTGGTAAGCTAAATATTGTTATATTTATTTTACCAATTAGATAAACTTATCTATATTTGATAAGTTTTATAATTGTGAAGATTTTATGTATCTGTAAACACAGCCACAAATATATAATCAAGCTTCCTCCTCCTAAGTAAAATATGGAAAAACATGTTTATTTCTGTAATCATAGAAAAAGTATCCCTTAGCTCTATGAAATATTTGAATACCTTTTTCCTATTATCTCCAAGAACAGGAAACTATTTGCTTTGATTGTGAAGTAATAGACTTAATGAAGGTCTGGCTGGGTGTAAGGCTATCAGAATGAGTTCTTTTCCTTGGGAAGTTAGGTCGTTGGAATTTTGTCACGTACATTATTCTGACAGATGATTATTTCTCTCATGTCAGAGAATTAGAGCAGGAAGTTAAGCATAGCTCTCCCGTTTCATTTATGATGTTTGTTTACTTAGGTGCCCAGAGGCTTGCCTTACTTTGCTGTCGACTTTGGTCTTCAGGGAGGATTTGCCCACATCATTGAAGATCAGTACAAATTTCCTCATTACTTTGGAAAGGTATACTCAAAAATTTGATAAAACCTTTGGGTTTATCGTTAATACTTCCCTTGTGAAAGAAAATTAAAAGTTTGGTGCCAGAAATTGGTAAGGTCTTCCCTATATAAGTGGGATGGGGGGGGGTGAATTAGGAAGTAACAATAAAAATATATCAGAATACAGAATATTTATGATGGAGTCAGAGATATCATTGTGTAACCAAACATTTTTGGCAGTGTGCTTAGTAACTGTAATATTTTCCTTTGGAGTCCGGTAACTTTGTCCTGAGAAAATGATGACAGTTGTTTATGTTTATTAAGGGCTTACAATATGCCTGTCTACTGTCCTAAGCAGTCATCTAGTACTCACAATAAATATTTGTTGTACAGATAGGAAAAATCTAAACTACAGAAATGTGTAACTTGCCTAGTGTTATGTGCTGAGTGAGAGATACCACAAGTTATGGTTAGTACAGAAAATAGTTTCAGCTCTTCTTTATAGTTAAGCTACAATCTAGAAAAAAAAATTATTTCACACAGTTAGGTTCTGGATATATATTAAAGTTCCAGTCATTTGATTGCCATTAGTTTATTTCAGGGAGGGGAAAAAATGTCTTCCTAATTAAGAATATATTCCTTAAATTAGTGGATTTCTTACTAAGTATCTATAAATTCGTGCCAGATACTAGAATGAAATTAATTTACCATTTGAAACTGGCAAAATGAATCTGGACCTAATTCAGGCCTTCTCTCATACTACCTCTTTGTGCCCGTGCCTCGAGAGAGAGGAGCCTCAATAAACTTTGCTGAGAGTTCACAGTTTCCCACCCTGCCTTCTCCTGTACCCCACTGTCATCTGTATGAGATCATCTTCTACAATGAATAGAATGTGCTGAGAGGGAGCACAGCTCCAAGGCTTTGAATCCAGAACTTACTGTGCTGATGTCTTTAAGGAATAACCGGATTCCAAAGTCATATCTATCTTTGAATTATTGCTTATAAATTCTGACATAGCCTATCCTTGTCTTGAATTTACCACATAACTGAAGATGTTTTTGAGCTCCTCATCATCCTGCCTGTATATCCTGAGTGCTCAGTTTCCAGGAGTATACCACAAGGCCTGTTCTTCTGTAGTCTGGCAGATCAGACCAACAGCCTCATGCATGTCAGGCACACACTCTACCACTCTATGAAGTTGCATCTCCAGCCCTTGATTAAGAGGCTTGCAGAACATTTTTTTTTTCTGCAGAAGTAACCAAACAAAACAGAAAACTTTTTTTTTCACTTTTGTAAAAATCCTGTTTTTCATGAGAGTTTTCTAACTATTCTTTTTTTTTTTAAAGATTTATTTATTTATTTTGTGAGTACACTATAGCTGTCTTCAGACACACACCAGAAGAGGGCATCTGATCCCATTACAGATGGTTGTGAGCCCACCATGTGGTTGCTGGGAATTGAACTCACGACCTCTGGAAAAGCAGTCAGTGCTCTTAACCACTAAGCTGTCTCTCCAGCCCTTTTCTAACTATTCTTTAGCTCTGGATTCATAGTTTTAAATTTATGCTTCACAGAAAAGGGTATCGCTAACCCATTGTTTTGTTTTTAAATTATCGTTGGGAGAATTGTCTCCTTTTCAAATATTACTCATGTATTGTGGTTTATATGATACATTTTTAAGATTGAGTTGTTGGTTTCTCTATGTCTTAGAGTATGCTTTTTAGAAAATACTTGGATCCTTCTTTGACCTGCTGCCTAAGCAGTGACTCAGACAATAAGAGGATATTTAACTAATGGACTCTTTCAAAATAAGGGAAGAAAACCCATCTTGCACATGCAGTCAGTGGTCTAGAGATGGTTTCATACAAACAAATAAACTACCCTTTTTCAGACTCTACTGTTTAGATGGATTGATGCCAAGAATTACTAAATCTGAATTTGTCCAGTTTCTCCTTAGGACATTCAGAGTATATTCTTAGCGACAGGTGGTACCGTTTTCTGATTTATCCAGTCATTTATTGTTCATTGGCTGGTTGGTTGGTTTGAAATGCCTTAAAGATCTGTTTTGCCAGTTCCCTTTTCCTGGTGTACAGATGACACTTTATTACTCTGCTTTTCACCACATTCTCTTATGAGCTTACCATTGACATATTAGTTATCTTTATGACCACAAAAATTAAATTTTACTTTCTTCCTCCCTTTTGCTACTAATTTTATAGGTATACTAATGACCAACCAAGTTGACAAATTGCTTCCCAGGAGACACCACAAAGACTCACAGTTTGCAGCTAAGATTGAAAATAATGTTTATTTTGTTTGGAACTAATATGAAATATTTGTACATTGTCACAAAGAACTACTAAATATTATATTTAATAGCATGATTAAAAAGTCCACTTTTATTGCATTGTTTACAATATGTATATATTCATATCTTTCTTACCCTTTAAAAGGAAATCATTGGTGGTATGCTGGATCTAGAACCCAGGCTGTGGAGGAAGGGGATCCGAGAAAGCTTTGAGGACCAGAGGAAGAAAACATTGCAGTTTGCTCAGTGGTGGAAACCATATGATGTCACCAAAAGTAAAAGCTCTTAAGTGTATGTTATGTGTCATTTTCTATGGTGATCTCATTCAGTTTATGCCTATTATATTTACAAATAACTGTGCCTTGGACTCTAGGGAAAGCAGCAGTAGCAGCGGCTGGCCACTCTAGTCACTGATACCCGTGTTAGGTCAAGTTATTCTCTTCCTCATGGTTCCTGAAGACTTGGTTTGGGTGACTGTGGATAAGAGCAAGTATATTAAGGTTATTGGCTCACATTTCTTTCTGTGTCTACTTCTGGATGTACCTAATTACTCAGTTACTCTAGAGACAGACTTGTTCCCAGAGATCTAGCAAGTCTGCAGGGGAAAGTGGGTCTGCTTCCAGGTAGAGTCTGCCACCTAACTTCTTTTGTGCTTTTTAAAAAGACTGGATGTATTCAGTACTAATTGAAATTTATTTTCATAGTTTTTTGGAAGAGTTTCTTTTTTACTAGTAGCAAATAGTATCACTATGTATTTTCTTGGTTTAAAGAAAAGGATTAAAGGATTAAATGATGATGAAAATATTCATAAATATAAAATCGTTTGTTCTGGACCTTGAAATACTCTGAATTTTGGTAATCATAAAAGTAATTGTTCTAAATAACAATTTTCAGTTGTTTGTAATTCATGTAAATCTAAAGTCTTTAGACAAATCACTGTATTGGGGTTGCAATGTCTCAAATGTTAACATAAGTATCCAAGGGATATTCTATTGTTCCAACTTGATTAAAGATACTTAAGGTTTATTGTTCTCAACATTTGATCTTAAGAAAAGCTTGGTTTTATAAAATATGAATTGTAGTCTTTTTAACATGTTTTTTTTTTAAAAAAAGTACTATGATGTTTTGTTAATGACTAGAATCAATGTGAAGTATGTTCCAGAGTAACTCATTACATGTTTATTTTGATGTCATCTTGTCACTTTTTCCATGTATGTTATTTGTATGGTACAAAGGCAACTGTTCTTTTTATCTTTTCAAATTTCACAACTGTGTTGAAGTTTAATAGTTTTAATCTTCAATACTTATAAATTACATCTAAATATTTGTGTACATATAGTAAACACGTGAGATGGCTAGTACATAGTCTTTTCAACTATTGACTTTGCCACAAGTCTTATATTCACTTTTATAATTAGTGAGTTAAAACATTTGATTATAGAATGCTATGTTATATTGATGGTTTAAAAAATATAAGTACTCCTGCCTCAAAGTATACTGAATCTGAAGCATTTGTTTCTTACCTGAACTGCTTTTGCCCTGGCTCCAGTTACTTGATTTGCACTCAATTTCTCAAAACCTCCATGATTTGTCTTTTTTTTCTAAGTTTTTTTATTTACATTCCAAATCATTTCACCTTTTCCATTTCCTCCCTCCACGAAAGTCCCATAAGCCCCCTTCCCTCCCTCTGTTCCCCATTCATCCTCTCGCTTCTCTGTCCTGGCATTCCCCTACATCTAGTCTTTCCAGGACCAGGGGTCTCTCCTTCCTTCTTCTTGGATATCTATTGATATGTGAATTATGTCTTGGGTATTCCGAGATTCTGGGTTAATATCCCCTTATCAGTGACTGCATACCATGTGTGGTCTTTTGTGATTGGATTACCTCACTAAGGATTTTCCAGTCCTGACCATTTGCCTAAGGATTTCGTGAATTCATTGTTTTTAATTGCAGAGTAGTATTCCATTGTGTAAATATACCACATCTTCTGAATCCATTCCTCCGTTGAGGGACATCTGGGTTCTTTCCAGCTTCTGACTATTATGGATAAGGCTGCTATGAACATAGTGGAGCATGTATCCTTATTGCATGCAGGGGAAGCCTCTGGGTATATGCCCAGGAGTGGTATAGCCGGATCCTCCGGGAGTGTCATGCCTAGTTTTCTGAGGAACCGCCAGACTGCTTTCCAGAGTGGTTGTACCAGCTTGCAATCCCACCAGCAGTGGAGGAGTGTTCCTCTTTCTCCACATCCTCGCCAACAACTGCTGTCTCCTGTGTTTTTGATCTTAGCCATTCTGACTGGTGTGCATCAAACCCAAAAGTAGATAACCACTCAAACATAATTTCTTTTTTTTAAATTTTTTTTATTTTATTTTCTATATTCTTTATTTACATTCCAAATGATTTCCCCTTTCCCAGTTCCCCCCTCCCCGAAAGTCCCATAAGCCCTCTTCCCTCCTCCCCCTGTTCCCCATTTGTCTAAGAATTTCATGAATTCATTGTTTTTAATTGCTGAGTAGTATTCCATTGTGTAAATATACATGGAAAATATCTCTGATAAAATTGAAGAAATATATAGAAAAACATGTTAAGATTGACTATTTCATGGAAAAATTATTCAGATAAAATGGTAGGCATAAAAATATTCCTAAGTTGATTGAAAGTGGAATTATAAACATTTTCTGATAAAATTGAAAATCTACAAGGAAAATATTTCTGATAAAACTCAAGAAATATATAGAAAAACACATTAAAACTATTTCATGAAAAATTATATAGATAAGATAGTAGGCATAAAAATATTCCTAAATTGATTGAAAGTAGAGGTAAAAACATTTTCTGATAAAATTGAAGATTTACATGGAAAATATCTCTGAAAAAATTGAAGAAATTTATACAGATAAATTGGTAGGAATTAAAATATTCCTAAGTTGATTGAAAGTAGAATTATAAATATTTTCTGATAAAATTGAAGATTTACATGGAAAATATTTCTGATAAAATTGAAAAAAATATATGGAAAAACATTAAAATTGAAGATTATCATGGAAAATTATACAGATAAAATGGTAGGAATAAAAATGTTTCTTAGTTGATTGAAAGTGAAATTATAAACATTTTCTGATAAAATTGAAGATTTACCTGGAAAATATCTGTGATAAAATTGAAGAAATATATAAAACAATGCGTTAAGATTGAGTATTTCATGGAAAAATTATACAGATAAAATGGTAGGCATAAAGATATTCCTATGTTTTTTGAAAGTGTAATTATAAACACTTCCTGATAAAATTGAAAATCTACAAGGAAAATATTCCTGAAAAAACTCAAGAAATATACAGAGAAACTTGTTAAAACTGACTATTACATGGAAAATTATACAGATAAAATGGAAGGTATAAAAATGTTCCTAAGTTGATTGAAAGTAAAATTATAGACATTGTCTGATAAAACTGAAGATCCACATGGAAAATACTTCTGACAAAATTGAAGAAAAATACAGAAAACGTTAAAATTGAAGATTATCATGGACAATTATACCGACAAAATGGTAGGCACAAAAACATTCCTAAATTGATTGAAAGTGAAACAACAAACAACCTCCCACCCACGAAACCAAAGATCTACATGAAAAAAACCTCCGACAAAATTGAAGAAATACACAGAAAAAATGTTAAAATTAAAGATTATCATGGAAAATAATACAGTCAAAATGGTAGACACAAAAAGCATTACTGAATTGAAAGAGGAGTCACAAACATTTTCTGATAAAATCGAAGATCCACATGAAAAGCATCTCTGATAGACTATGTTTTTTTGTTGGGGAATTGAGTCTATTGACATTATAAGATATTAAGGAATAGTGATTATTGCTTCCTGTTATTTTTGATGTTCTTTTTATGGTTGTGTGGTTACTTTCTTTTGGGTTTATTGGAAAACGATTACTTTCTTGCTTTTTCTAGGGTGTAGTTTTCCCTCCTCATGTTGGCGTTTTCCAACTTTTATCCTTTGTAGGGCTGGATTTGTGGAAAGATATTGTGTAAATTTGGTTTTATCATGGAATGTCTTGGTTTCTTCATCTATGGTAATTGAGAGTTTTGCTGGGTATAGTAGTTTGGACTGGCATTTGTGTGCTCTTAGGGTCTGTGTGAGATCTGCCCAGGATCTTGTAGCTTTCATCATCTCAGGTGAGAAGTCTGGTGTAATTCTGATAGGCCTGCCTTCATAGTTTACTTGACCTTTTTCTCTTACTGCTTTTAATATTCTTTCTTTGTTTAGTGCATTTGGTGTTTTGATTATTATGTGCCAGGAGGACTTTCTGGTCTGGTCCATACTGTTTGGAGTTCTGTAGGTTTCTTATATGTTCATGGACATCTCTTTCTTTAGGTTAGGGAAGTTTTCTTCTATAATTTTGTTGAAGATATTTACTGCCCCTTTAAGTTAGAAATCTTCAGTCTCTTCTATACCTATAATCCTTAGGTTTGGTCTTCACTTTGTGTCCTGGATTTCCTGGATATTTTGGCTCAGGAGCTTTTTGCATTTTGCATTTTCTTTAACTGTTCAATCAATGTTTTCTACGGTATCTTCAGCACCTGAGATTCTTTCTTCTATCTCTTGTATTCTGTTGATGTTTGCATCTGTGACTCCTGAATTCTTTCCAAGATTTTCTATCTCCAGAGATGTCTCACTTTGTGATTTCTATATTGTTTCTACTTCAATTTTTAGATCCTGGATGGTTTTGTTCAGTTCCTTCACTTGTTTGTTTGTGTTCTCCTGTAATTCTTTAAGGGATTTTTGTGTTTCCTCTTTAATGGCTTCTATGTGTTCACCCATGCTCCCCTGTATTTCTTTCCGGGATTTTTGTGTTTCCTCTTTAAGGACTTTGACCATTTGACCCATGTTCTCCTGTATTTCTTTTTTTTTTTTTTCATTTTTTTTTAATTTACATTCCAAATCACTTCCCCTTTCCCGTTTCCTCCCTCCCCAAAAGTCCCATAAGCCCCCTTCCCTCCCTCTTTTCTCCATTCAACCCCCTCTCGTTTCTCTGTCCTGGCATTCCCCTACATCCAGTCTTTCCAGGACCAGGGGTCTCTCCTTCCATCTTTTTAGAAATCTATTGATATGCGGATTGTGTCTAGGGTATTCCGAGATTCTGAGTCAATATCCCCTTATCAGTGACTGCATACCATGTGTGTTCTTTTGTGATTGGGTTACCTCACTAAGGATGATATTTTCAGGATCTGACCATTTGCCTAGGAATTTCGTGAATTCATTGTTTTTAATTGCAGAGTAGTATTCCATTGTGTAGATATACCACATCTTCTGAATCCATTCCTCCGTTGAGGGACATCTGGGTTCTTTCCAGCTTCTGGCTATTATAAATAAGGCTGCTATGAACATAGTGGAGCATGTGTCCTTATTGCATGCAGGTAAAGTCTCTGGGTATATGCCCAGGAGTGGTATAGCCAGATCCTCCGGGAGTGTCATGCCCAGTTTTCTGAGGGACCGCCAGATTGCTTTCCAGAGTGGTTGTACCAGCCTGCAATTCCACCAGCAGTGGAGGAGTGTTCCTCTTTCTCCACATCCTCGCCAACAACTGCTGTCTCCTGTGTTTTTGATCTTAGCCATCCTGACTGGTGTGAGATGGAATCTCAGGGTTGTTTTGATTTGCATTTCCCTAATGACTAAGGATGATGAACATCTCTTTAGGTGCTTCTCAGCCATTAGATATTCTTCAGGTGAGAACTCTTTGTGTAGCTCTGTACCCCATTTTTTAATAGGGTTACTTGCCTCTCTGGAGTTTAACTTCTTGAGTTCTTTGTATATATTGGATATTAGCCCTCTGTCGGATGTAAGGTTGGTAAAGATCCTTTCCCAGTTAGTTGGTTGCCGTTTTGTCTTTTTGACAGTGTCTTTTGCCTTGCAAAAACTTTGTAATTTAATGAGGTCCCATTCGTCTATTCTTGATCTTAGAGCATAAGCTATTGGAGTTCTGTTCAGGAAATTCTCCCCTGTGCCCACATGATCAAGGTTCTTCCCTAGTTTCCCTTCTATTAGTTTCAGTGTGTCTGGTTTTATGTGGAGATCTTTGATCCACTTAGAATTGAGCTTAGTGCAAGGAGATAAGGATGGGTCAATTTGCATTCTTCTGCATGTTGACCTCCAGCTGAGCCAGCACCATTTGTTGAAAAGGCTATCTTTTTTCCACTGGATGGTTTTAGCTCCTTTGTCAAAGATCAAGTGACCATAGGAGTGTGGATTCATTTCTGGGTCTTCAATTCTGTTCCATTAATCTACATGTCTGTTACTGTACCAATACCATGCAGTTTTTAACACTATTGCTCTGTAGTGCAGCTTGAGGTCCGGGATACTGATTCCCCCAGAGGTTCTTTTACTCTTGAGAATAGTTTTAGCTATTCTGGGTTTTCTGTTATTCCAGATGAATTTTTGAATTGCTCTTTCTAACTCTATGAAGAATTGAGTTGGGGTTTTGATGGTGATTGCATTGAATCTGTGTATTACTTTTGGTAAGATGCTCATTTTTACTATATTAATCCTGCCAATCCATGAGCATGGCAGATTTTTCCATCTTCTGAGGTCTTCTTCAATTTCTTTCTTCAGAGACTTGAAGTTCTTGTCATACAGATCTTTCACTTGTTTGGTTAGAGTCACGCCAAGATACATAATATGGTTTGTGGCTATCGTGAAGGGTATTATTTCTCTTACTTCTTTCTCAGCCTGCTTATCCTTTGAGTATAGGAAGGCTTCTGACTTGCTTGAGTTGATTTTATATCCGGCCACTTTGCTGAAGTCGTTTATCAGCTGTAGGAGTTCTCTGGTGGAGTTCTTTGGGTCGCTTATGTATACTATCATATCGTCTGCAAATAGTAATAGTTTGACTTCTTCCTTTCCAATTTGTATCCCTTTGACCTCTTTTTGTTATCTAATTGCTCTAGCTAGAACTTCAAGTACTATATTGAAAAGATATGGAGAGAGAGGGCAGCCTTGTCTAGTCCCTGATTTTAGTGGGATTACTTCAAGTTTCTCTCCATTTAGATTGATGCTGGCTACCGATTTGCTGTAAATTGCTTTTACTATGTTTAGATATGGGCCTTGAATTCCTGATCTTTCCAAGACCTTTAGCATGAAAGGATGCTGAATTTTGTCAAATGCTTTCTCAGCATCTAATGAGATGACCATGTGGTTTTTTTCTTTGAGATTGTTTATGTAGTGGATTACATTGATGGATTTCCTTATATTGAACCATCCCTGCATCCCTGGGATGAAGCCTCCTTATCGTGGTGGATGATCGTTTTGATGTGTTCTTGGATTCGGTTGGCAAGAATTTTATTGAATATTTTTGCATCGATATTCATAAGAGAAATTGGCCTGAGATTCTCTTTCTTTGTCGGATCTTTGTGTGCTTTTGGTATTAGTGTAATTGTGGCTTCATAGAACGAGTTGGGTAGTGTTCCTTCTGTTTCTATTTTATGGAACAGTTTGAAGAGTATTGGTGTTAGGTCTTCTTTGAAGGTCTGATAGAATTCTGCACTAAAACCATCTGGACCTGTGCTGTTTTTGGTTGGAAGACTTCCAATGACAACTTCTATTTCTTCAGGGGTTATAGGACGGTTTAGATGGTCTATTTGATCCTGATTTAATTTTGGTACTTGGTATCTGTCAAGAAAATTGTCCATTTCCTCGAGATTTTATAGTTGTGTTGAATACAGGTTTTTGTAGTAGGATCTGATGATTTTTTGAATTTCCTCAGTTTCTGTTGTTATCTCTCCCTTTTCGTTTCTGATTTTATTAATTTGGATACTATCTCTGTGCTCTCTGGTTAGTCTGGCTAAGGGCTTATCTATCTTGTTGATTTTCTCAAAGAACCAACTCCTCGTTTTGTTGATTCTTTGTATGGTTTTATTTGTTTCTACTTGATTGATTTCAGCCCTGAGTTTGATGATTTCCTGCCTTCTACTCCTCTTTGGTGTATTTGCTTCTTTTTGTTCCAGGGCTTTCAGGTGTGCCATTAAGCTGTTAGTGTATGCTGTCTCCCGTTTCTCCTGTATTTCTTTAAGGGAGTTATTTATGTCCTTCTTGATGTCCTCTAACAACATCGTGAGATGAGTCTTTAAATCCAACTCTTCCTTTTCCAGTGTGTTGGGGTATCTGAGACTTGCTGTGGTGGGAGAACTGGGCTCTGATGTTGCCAAGTAGCCTTGGTTTCTGTTGGTAGAGTTCTTGTGCTTGCCTTTCACCATCTGGTTATTTCTGGTGTTAGTTGGTCTTGTTGTCTCTGGCTGGAACTTGCCCCTCCAATGTAAACCTGTGTCTGTATTCCTGGGAGACCAACTCTCTTCTGCCAGGATCTGTGCACAGAAGGCTATGGAGCTGTCTGGTTCCCTACTGCAAATGGTGGCCGGAAGGGAAGACTCCTGTCCCAGCTGCTCCACTGATCGTATGCCCAATGTGCTCCTAGCTGTACCCCTCCAGAGAGATAATTTTTGGTTGCAAGCCTATTTTATTTGGTATTTGAACAGCTACTTCAGCTTGTTTCTTAGGACAATCTGCTTGGAAATTTTTTTCCAGAGTTTTAGTCTTGAGGTAATATCTGTCTTTGTCACTGATGAGTCTTTCCTGTATGCAACGCAATGCTGGATATTGTTTATGTATTCATTTTGTTAACCTATGTCTTTTCTTTTCTTTCTTTTTTTTTGAGAATTGAGTCCATTGATGTTGAGAGATATTAAAGACCAATAATTGTTGGTTCCTGTAATTTTTGTTGTTAGTGGTGGTATTATGTTTGTTTGGTTCTCTTGTTTTGTGTTCCTTGTGAGATAATTTCTTGTTTTATTTTGTGAGTGTAGTTTCCCTCTTTGTGTTGGAGTTTTCCTTCTATTATCCTCTGTAGGATTAGGTTAGTGGAAAGATATTGTGTAAATTTGTCTTTGTCATGGAATATCTTGGTTTCTCCACCTATGGGAATTGAGAGTTTTGCTGGGTATAGTAATCTGTCCTGGCATTTGTGTTCTCTTAGAATCTGTATGAAATTTGTCCAAGATTCTCTGACTTTTATAGTCTCTCTTGATACGTCTGGTGTAATGCTGGTAGGTCTGCCTTTATATGTTACTTGACCTTTTTCTCTTACAGCTTTTAATATTCTTTCTTTGTTCTGTGCATTTATTGTTTTAATTATTTTGTGACAGGAGGATTTATACCTCTGGTTGAATCTATTTGGTGTTCTGTAGGCTTCTTGTACATTTATGGCCATCTCTTTCTCTAGGTTGGGTAAATTTTTCTATGATTTTGTTGATAATGTTTTCTGGTCCTTTGAGTTGGGAATTGCCATTCTTTTCTATTCCTTTTATTCTTACATTTGATCTTTTCATTATGTCCCTGAATTTCCTGGATATTTTGGTTTCAGAGCTTTTTACACTTTGTCCTTTGACTGTTGCATTAATGTCTTGTTTGGTATCTTCTAAATCTTAAATTCTCTCTTCTATATCTTGTATTTTGTTGGTGATGCTTCCATCTGTAACCCCTGTTCTCTTCCCTAGGTTTTCCATCTCTATGGAACACACATTTTGTGTGTTCTTTATATTGTTTCTATTTTCATTTTTAGATCCTGGACAGTTTTGTAAAATTCCTTCACCTGGTTGATTGTGTTTTACTGTCTTTCTTTAATGGATTTATGTGTTTTGTATTTAAGGGTTTTCACCTGTTTACCTGTGTTGTCCTGTATGTCTTTAAGTGCATTATTTATGTCCTCCTTAAGGTCCTCTATTATCTTCATGTGATTGGATTAGGTAGGTGTGGCTTCAGGTGTGTTAGGGTATCCAGAGCTTGTTGTGGGAGAACTGGGTTCTGATGGAGCTAAATGGCCTCAGTTTCTGTTGCATATGTTTTTTTGTTTGCCTCTTGCCATCTGGTTATCTCAGGTGGCAACTGTCTTTGCTGTCTCTGGCTGGATTCTTTCCCTACTGTTAGCCTAGTTGTTATGGAGTTCCTGGGAGTCTCAAGCCATCTTTGGGTTTGTGAGGAGAGTGGGGCACTGGCTCTGCCCTGGGCAGAGTTGTGGGCTAGAAGGAAGATGTATTTCCTGCAGGGCAGAGTGAAAAGGGCCCCCTACTTCTGGGCCCCTTGCGGGGGTCTCAGTTGCACCAGGTATTGGTGTGGTGTTATATGTCTCACTTTGAGCCTTGTTGTGTCAGAACACCTGAGATTCAAGTTGTCTCTGGGTATGGCAGGGGGTCTGGACCACTGGATCTCTTTTTTTTTTTTTAGATTTCAATAAAGCTCTGAATAGGCTACGTGTCCCACAAAAACTTTAGAGCCTCATCTAACATCGATGGTGTTAGAAAACTATTAGCCCTTAAGATCATTTCAACTCTAAAAATTTATGATTTAAAAAAGTTGAGATGTATGACCATGTGTGCAGAATCAGTATTCCTAAGATTATGTACTAATTCCATGAGATTCAGCTCCTTGGTGACTGGTCTCTTATAACACATTTCAATTCTGTGCAAACGTGTGAAGAGATAACTATGATTCAGCATCAAGTCAACATAGTTTGTAAACAACTCTGGTTTTGAGTTGTATTGTAATTACAATTGACCTTTGATTCCACTCTCTCTTATTACCATGGATAAGAAATTCTACCTGCAACCTTTTGAATCAAAACAGGTGATACCTCTCATAGATATATTTATTTTTACATTAGTAAATGTGTTGGTCATCAGTCATATTGACACACAAATTGAAATCCTGGAAGAGAGCATTAATGAAAAATTATATTGTCCTGTTGGCATGTCTGGGAATGACTGTCATGACTGTTCATTGATATATGGAGTTTCAGCTCATTATGGGTGGTACCACCCTCTAGGTATATATGCATGTCATCATGAATAGTATAAAAAGAAGCAAGTAAGGACGGATGGATGAATTTATTGTCTTTTTGCTCTTGTCTATGCATGTGATGTGACAAGCTGCTTGAGTTCCTCCTTTTACTTACTCAGAACAATGGATTATGACTTGAAATTAAAAGCCAAATAAACCTTTCTTTCCTAAGTTGCTTTTTTTTTTTTAAAGTCAGGGTATTTGTTACAGCAACAGAAACATAACTAGGCAGCAAATAGTAAAATAATACGTTTTTTGGTTTTAGGTATTGAAATATACATTTTAATGTTGATTCAAAGAATCAAAATTTTAATGTTATTCCAATTTATAAATATAAGAATGTTTTATCAAGCACTTGTTATATGAATGGCATTTCTCTGAATATTTCATGAAGGTAGAGTCTTTCATCATTATCCTTTCAAGGCTTATAAGCATAAAGGATATACAATCAGTGAAACCCAGGAAAATCAGCACCTGTTTAAAAATGTTCAAAATGTAATATTCTTCATGTATATATTTGGTAGTTCCTCCACCAGCCCAGAATGGGTTTAACAAGAACAAGTAAAAATTCACGTGGAGATATAAAGATGATCAAATGAGTCTTTAAAAAATCGTTGTGTTGATTCTTTGGACATGGTACTGGCTGGTTTTGTGTGTCAACTTGACAGAAGCTGGAGTTATCACAGACAAAGGAGCTTCCCTTGAGGAAATGCCTCCATGAGATTCACCTGTAAGGTATTTTCTCAATTAGTGATCAAGAGGGGAGGACCTAGCCCATTGTGGGTGGTGCCATCCCTGGGCTGGTAGTCTTGGGTTTTGTAAGAAAACAAGCTGAGCAAGCCAATGGAAGCAAGTCAGTAAGCAGCAATCCTTCATTTCTTCTGCATCCACTCCTGCCTCCTGTGTGAGCTCCTGTCCTGACTTCTTTTGGTGATGAACAGTAATGTGGAAGCATAAGATGAATAAACCCTTTCCTTCCTAATTTGCTTTTTGGTCATGATGTTTTGTGCAGTAATATAAACCCTTACTAAGACAGGTGCATATTACATAACAATTTTCTCATACAAGTAAATAGTGCACCTTTCTTCATTTCAGAATTTAATATAATGCATTCAATAATGACAGCTGACATTCAATGGGACCTTTCTTAATGCTACTCCTGGAGAGGAATATCTCTTTGCAGCAAACAAAAGCTGTTCTTCATGATCTAGCTTGTAGATAGAGGATACAGAATAATTGCTATGAAATGGCAAATCAACTATAAAGAAATCACGAGGTGATTTTGTGTTTGAAGAATTTGTCTACTAGAAGTTGTCTTCATAATGCATAAAAAAATGTCTCATAGCCTTGAGAAGATGCCTACCTCACATGCACGGGGACCTAAATTTGGATCTATAGTGTTTACATAAAGAGCCAGGTTGAGAAGTAGGTGCCTGTAGTTTGAGAAATGGGAAGATAGCGACATAGTGTCACTGGGGCATAATTATCAGTAAGCCATGCAAAATTAGTGGGCTTCAGGTTTACCAAGAATCCTAGTCACAAGAAATTAATGTCTAGAGTAATTGAGAAAAAATGATGCTGATTTCTGGCCTCTGTGCATTAATACACTTACATGTACACTCACATAAACATGCGTATGCATGCGCTTGCACGTGTGCACACACACACACACACACACACACACACACACACACACACACACACACACACCCATTATTATTTCTACTTTCAAAGTAGGGAGCCAAAGTAT
Organism: Tokudaia tokunoshimensis; assembly: GCA_036184795.1. Lineage (NCBI taxonomy): Eukaryota > Metazoa > Chordata > Mammalia > Rodentia > Muridae > Tokudaia > Tokudaia tokunoshimensis. The sequence goes on from BTHU01000008.1 coordinate 3,784,173, forward strand.
CCAAAGGATAACAAATTTCCTCAGTGCTGTATAATTCCACCATGACTGAGACTGGCATCTGAACTGTGCACTGTCTACTGAATCATCCAGAGGCCTCTGCCTCTGCCTCTGTTTTTTCTAATCTCCTACTAGAAATATTTGGTCTTCTCATTTCTCTCCAGTGTCTGAGTATCTTCTCAAGCATGATGTCTGGCAAAGAAAGAAAGTCTTCTCCTTCTCTTCTTCATTCTTGTTCTTCTCTTCCTTATCATGTTGTCATCATGTTCCCTGTCACATTGTTCTCCTCCTCCTCTTTATCTTCTTCTAGATCTTCCATTTTTATTGAAACAATATATTTAATCACATAATATGTATGTATATTTCTATCTCGATAGCTAATTTATATATCTCCTGATTTTCCCTCCCTACACTTCTCCCAGATTCTCCCTACTTCCCCTCACATCCAGATCCAATCCCTCTTAGTCTTATTAGAAAATAAATAGGTTTCTACTACTACTACTACTACTACTGATAATAATATGACATAATAAATGTATAATAAAACAAAAATAAATAAAACTAGAATTGGAAAAGACAAACAAGGAAAAGAGCTAAGAAAAGACATAAGAAAAAGAGACCCACCAGTAGACATTGGAAGCCCCTACAAACACTCAACTGGAATCCATAATATATAATGTATATATAAATAACAGTTATACATTAATATATAAATAAATACAAATATATTAGTCCTGGTGCAGACACTTGTGGGATTCTGCTTCATTTTCTGTGAGTTTATGTGTGTTTTGATCATGTTGATTTAGAGGGCTTTGTTTTCTTGCTATCCTCTATTCCTCTGGCTCTTATGCTTTTTCTGCCTCCTTTTCCAGAGGGTTCTGTGGGTCCAGAGAAGAGGCATTTGAGGGAGACACATGTTCAATGCTGAGTGTCCCAAAGTATCTCATTTTCTGCACAATTAGAATGACAGCTCTTACAAGAGCCAACTGTGTCCACAAATAATAGCCAGGAATTGGTACTGAAGCAAGGGTGTGTGTCAACTTCAGTTCTACCACCAGAGTTTATGCAGGAATTCATACATAACTTCATGAACACTGTCTTGGCTCTGAGCTCTTGTAATTAGCAGAAAACCAGCTCCTCCACAATATATACCAGTTCACTTTGCTGTTGCACATAGTTTTGTCTAAACAGCTTTGTAATTCCCAGCTGGTAACATGTGTGCACCCACCCAGGAGCTATCTCAGATCCATGAACGAAAGACGCACACACATTAGTTCATCTTTAACCTAGCTTATTGGCTCTGTGGGTGGACTCTCCTAAGCCTTCTTCAGCTGGTGTGCCCCTGCCTTCACTCCTACCTCAACACTTCTAAATCTTCCCCCAACTTAGATTCTCAGTTACCTTTACTCTTAGCTCAACACCTCTAAATCTGCCCTCAGCTTCGTTGCTCAGTTACCTTCTGTGAAGCCCATTGGACTTGCTGCCCAAGATGCTTTTGGGATGCTTTCCCTTTATGCCTACATTTTGGAAGATCTCCCCTGTAGCTCCGAGTCTGTGTGTCTCCTGCTGCCTCCCTCTTCCCTCAATTTTGATTCTCCTATTCCTCTCTCCTATCCTTTGGGAACTTGGAAGTTTTGCCTCATTTTTACTGCTCATCTATTGGCCACTGGCATCTAATAGAGATGACAATTGAGAGCACTTTCAGTGTCAGTAACAGAGATCAAAGCATCAGAACCACCCCCCCTACATCTCAACTTTTCTGCCCAATTTAAAAAAAAAAAAAACCTCTCAGATATTGAGCAGCACCATAACAATCATATAAATTACAAAGTAAGATATACAATTAACATCTAGTCCATCATATTTGTCAATTTGATATTCTACCATCATTCCTTACTTAAAGAGTTATAATTTTATCCCTGAATTATGTTTAGATTTTAGCCTATAACACAATCTGAAAGGCATGTTTTTACTTTAATGTTAAACAACTTACATTTGCTTGTGGGACTATAATTAGACTTCAACCCCATCAAAAATCTGAGGATGAATTAAATATTACCTGAGTAATAGGAAGCACCAAACATAGCTTCTAAAACTTAAACAAATTGTAGACACAGCTGATTGCCTGGATAGCCTCATACTTTCTTATAATGTTGGAGCATTTATCTTCAGGCTTCTGGCCTAAGATCATCTGAAAGAGCTTTGTAAAGCAGAATTATGAAGGACTGTTTACCCTGTCTTGGAAGAGCTATCATTCAACCTATTCCACTTATCATGTCCTTTTCCTGGGCAATAATTTGTCTGCAGATGAAATAGGCAATTTCTACCCCATGGCTACCTTACCAAGATAAGCATCCTTGTCTAGATGTGAATATGCTGAATTCAAAACTACATGTTACACTTTGTCTCCTCTTTTATTTGCAAAGATAACTAGGCACAAGGATGCCTTTGGCTTGGTGGAGTATCTTTGTAGTCCTCAACTAAAAGTAAAAAGCTATACATAAATTTTTTTTTCTCATTAAGTCTAATGACTACTCACAGTGCTTTGCAGTTTTATTCCCTATAGGGTTATCTTCCAGACATTACTATTTTTTGAGTGCATGTAAATGAATGCATGCCTGTGGTATTATCTTCAGTAACACCATTCACTTCCTTTGGATCAGGTCTTTGTCTCATTCAAAACTCACCAATTAGATCAGTTTGGCTGACCTTAGGGACTCTTCTTCCTGCTGCTTCCATTCTGGCATTATGGCTTGGTATCTCAATGGAAAGACATTAAAAAGAATGCTTTTTACATTTTTAATTGTGTATAGACAGTGGGTGTGTGTAAGTGAGTGCAGGTGCCTGCAGAGGTCAGAGGCATAGCATTTAACTGAAACTGGAATTAGAAGCATGTGTGAGTTGCTCAGTGTAGATACAGAAAGATCAATGAGCTCTCTTAACTGCTGACTCATCAAATCTCCCCAAACTTTCCCTGTGGGATCTGGAAATTTAGTGCACATCCTCATGCTTGCACAGCTAGCACATTATCACCTTAGCCATCTTCACAGCCACAGATCAAACTTTTAATTGCATTCCTACTATTTAAATAGCTGAATGACTCAGGACATATTTCGTAGACTCATTGAACCTAAGATTCTTCATTTGTGTACTAGTGCTCACCAATATATCAATGCATAGGAGTATCTTGAAGCAAGATCATTCATGTAAATCAGGGAGCACAATATTTATAATATTGCTGGTGACCCAAAGAAACTGTTATATTGATAAAATTGCTTTTTAGCTTTTGTGATAGGTCTTGTGACTGGTACTGGCAATAAATGGCTGTATAGTAGATGTGAATTAAACATCATAGATAGCAAATAGGTGAAATAATAGATTTTAAAATCCTATGGTGGTAAACCAACATACTTTAAGTGACTTAATCTCTTCGTAGTTAGTCAAGATGAGAAATGAATAGAAACATAATTGGAAGCTGGTTAAGGAAATGCAGTGTCTCATCAATTCAAAGTGGGAATGCTAGCCATTCTGATATTCAGCAAGGATCACAAATACAGTGGAGAATGCTAGCTGACCTTTTTATACCAAATATTTAGAATTTCCTTTGGTACATATTAAAATCTGGAAAGGAAAATAATATCAATGATATATTTCAAAGGCTACTCATCTTGATTAAGTTACCATATCGTGAACTGTCTTGTTTAACAGACTTACAGAGTATTCATGGTTTCCATAGAAATAAGACTAAACCCATCCTCTAATACAATCCCAGGGGTTTTAGTAGACCTGCTAAATATAGCATAAATTGTCAAAACATTGCTTCTGCTAACAGATGAAAGCAACGTTTATTGCTCTGTCAGGCTGTCCTAGTGTGGCACAAAGATCCTGAAATTTCAGTTGAGGTTTCGACAGGATGCATCTTTCTTGATTCTAACTCATATTTTTACCATAGTGTTCTGCAGATTGGCAACCCAGCCTTACTGATAGTTAAAGTCAGATCCCTTATATGTACTTTTCAGGGCACTTATAATAGGGAAGTTCTTCAAATGCACAGTTTACTTCCATATTCTGTTTCACAGCTGACATTTCATAATCAATGGCATGTCACTCTCATTCTGCACTCAGCATCATTCATTTCATTTTCCCAGTTTTTATTTGCTCAAAAAAAAAAACCATCAAATTTCTTGGAAATTTAACTGAATCATTGCCAGAAAACGCTTGAGTTCAGGTGTCTTACTGTAAATCAGGGTAAAGGTAATAATTGACCCTTGTTACTGGGAATATGTGAAGTTCACAGATGGTAACTGCAAAAGATAAAAATTCAAGTGTAATATTCTGTTTTTGAGGTGAAATACCACAATTAGTTATAAATGATTAACTACTATATATTAGCAATAAAAGTTCTCTGTATTGTAAAAAAATATGTGAGCGTTTTGCCTGTGTATTTGTCAATTCTCTATTTGTGCATCTTGTAATGAAGGAGGCCAGAAGAAGGTAATCTTTTTGATTGTCATGACAGCTATTCTGACCACTGTAACACAATCACTAAGAATTTCTGGTGGCATAGAGAGATGGCTCAGTGGTTGAGAGTCTTTGCAACTCTTGCAGAGGACCTGCATTTGATTCCCAGCAGCCACATGGTAGATAGCAATTTTCTATAATATCTATGTGGCAGAGGTTTACTTTGAATTCCTGATCCCCTTGTTTCTATCTCCTAAGCACTGACACTACAGTTATGTGTGTTTTTTTCCTGGAAGTGATATTTCCATTTCACAGTTCATGAAAATGAGGATCTGAATCAAGCAGCTTTATTCATAAACCTTTACCTGGAGCCATCTTCTATTAATACTGACTTTAGTTTATAATTGCATTATAAAATATTGTGTTTTACTTATGTTTAAGTAGTAAATGTGAATGTGAGTTTCACTTTTCAATTCTATTATTTTTATTGGCAGAAGTGTGACTTTTAACCTTGATATTTTCATCAGTTCTCGATAGTATTTTGAAAACTTTTAATCAAGACTGAGTAAGAACAAGAGGATAGAAACAATGTAGCCTTTGGGTGCTATGGTTTCTTTCCTTGAAGTATGGTGCTCCTACTAAAGCTAGGGACATTGACTTCTAGCTTCAGGGTTTAAGAATTTCTCCTGTGTCTGACTCGCCAGTAGTTGGAATTAAAGGTGTGTGTCACTATGAATTTCTTTTGAGCAAGATGATTCTGATAGTGAGGTGTTAGACAATTTCAGGTAAGAAGAAGCTCACCCCGTCCATGTTGGAAATTAATTATAAAGTAAAAACAAAACATTATGGTCATTTTTTCCTCATCCTTAAAAATCTTTCCTTTCTCTGACAATCATGCTTCCTGGTTCTTCAAACTCTAGTTTTTCCTTCCACAAACTCAGAGGACTTTACACATCAGGATAAAATACTGACTGATCTGGGATAGCCCCAAGGCTGGATTAACATGAGTTTCTCAACTTTCCATGGAAGGCAAAAAATGCAGACTTGTTTCACTTTGCTAATTTTTAGATTTAGCCCCCTTTGGGGTTTGAAACCTTGAAGGCTATGTATATAAAAGATTCATACCCAGTGAACTTGGATCTTAATGATAATTTTGCTGGAGTAAATTTTCTAAGCTATTCATGATATACCATGTCAGTTGAAGCTTCACTTTGTGACCTTTCTGAATTTTTGCATTTCCTTAAAGTCATAACTGCTCTCTAGAAGAAAATTTAGACTCTTTTCTACTTTAGTCTTTATGTGTAATAGTTTCAGTAAGTGTAGTACAACACAGTACTGTAGGTAATAAGGTCAAGCACACCTGACTTTGTCAGTGATTAAAATTCTAAGCAACACCTCCACCTGTTCAAAGACAGATTCTGTTTGAGTTCTTTTCAATGGGTGGTAGATTCATTTGCTCTTTCATGCTTATAAGAAAGTAAACTTAATAAAAACATTTTTGTGAGTTTCTATCCATTGTTTTGTGCAGATTTGTGCATAATAGCAAAACAAAAGGCCAGTCACCACTGTGGAGGTCATTGAATAACAAAAATCAGCAGAGAATTGACAAAAAAGGAAAGCAGATGGTTTCTGAAGTAGGCTTGGATTTATGTGTGTGGGTGCATTTGTGTGTGTATGTCTATATGTGTGTGTATTTTGGGATGTTGATGTGTTTAATGATATTATATGTCATATTAAAAATCTCTTAAGGTCAAGTTGCTAAAAATTTTCAATGTAGACAACTTAAAATCATTCGAACTGATCTATTCTGTACTCTTATCACAAGGTTAAAATTTCCTTCAGTAGTAGCCTAAGGATTTAACATCTGTAATCTCCTAAGGGAAAGTCAACAATGTATTTACAGAAAACAGATTTTTGAATCTCCACTTGGCTGTATTTTTTCCTGCATGTGCCAACCAAGAATTAAATATAAATTTCAGGACTGAAGCTCTCACCATCTTTTATGGCAAAATACGTATCTTTGCACTTGGTTTCCAATTCTTCTAACAATTTTAACTGAATTTCCAAAAGAACTTCAGAAAATGAATAAGCTGGATCTGGAATGAGATCATGAATTGATCTTTATGGTTTTCTACTATCAGAATGTTCTCTAGATACTGAGAAACATCTGGCTACCATGTGACTTAAAGACAACACTAATGATACTTTTGACATGTGAATCAAATAAAGATTTTAGGAAAGCAATAGATCTTATAATATAGAATAAATAGCTCCTAGAGAAATACAGATTCAAGATATGATTTGAAAAAGTAATTTTCAAAAGTTTGTATATGCTTCCGCCCAGTCCTTTCTGCTGGGGCAGACTCTTAGCGGGTTTCTCCAGTGAAGACACCATATCCTGACCCATTCTTGAGGACCCACTGCACTCAGAGCAGTAGGTAAGAACCTCCGCACTCCCCACCACCACCAACACCCCTGTTCTCCTGATTACCACTCCCTTCTGTCCTTTCTGCCCCTTCCGCCCAGACCTTTCTGCTGGGACAGACTCCTAGCTGGTCTGCTCCAATGAAGACACCATATCCTGACCCATCCTAGTGGACCTGCTGCCCTGAGAGCAGTTGAGGACCTACCGCACTGAGAGCAGTTGGACAACAGCCTGACTACTCCACTGAAGACTCAACAGTCTGAAGGCCTCCCCAGAGATCTACTGCAGCCAGGGCAATAGGGTTACCAGAAGCTGAAGCAACCCAGGGACAAAAGAGGTATACTCTAAACAGTCACTCAGACCAACAAACACCAGGGATATCCAGATGGCAAAAGGCAAGTACAAGACCATAAGCAATCGAAGCCAATATATGTGGGAATCATCAGAACCCAGTTCTCCCACCACAGCGAGACCTGACTACAACAACACAGATGAAAATTGGGAATCTGTCCTAAATTCCTATCTCACAACGAGTCCTTTAAGGAGGATATCAATAATTCTCTGAAAAAAAAATACAAGAAAACACAGATAAATAGGTGAAGGAATTGAATAAAGCAATCCAAGACCTGAAAATGAAAGTAGGAACAATAAAGAAAATGCAAATGGTGACAAACCTGGAAATGGAAAAGCCAGGAAAGAGGTCTGTAATTACAGATGTAAATATCACCAACAGAATACAAGAGAATGAAGAGAGAATCTCAGGTACAGAAGATACCCTAGAAGAGATTGAGACAACTGTCAAAGAAAATTCTAAACATAAAAAACTCCTTACCCAAAGCATCCAGGAAATTCAGGAAAAGACCAAATCTAAGAATAATTGGAATAGAGGAGAATGAAGATTCCCAGCTCAAAGGGCCTGAAAATGTCTTCAACAACATCATAGAAGAAAACGTCCGCAACCTAAAGAAAGAAATGGCCATATAGGTAAAAGAAACTTACAGAACATGAAATAAATGGGACCAGAAAAGAAAAATCCTCTCATCACATAATAAAACACTAAACACACACAAATAAAAAAAGAATATTAAAAGCTGCAAGGGAAAAGGGACTAGTAACATACAAAGGTAGATCTATCACAATTACACCAGACTTTTCAACAGAGACTATGAAAGCCAGAAGATCCTGGTCAGAAGTCATGCAGAATCTAAGAGAACATAAATGCCAGTCCAGGATACTATACCTAGCAAAACTCTCAATCAACATAGGTGGAGAAACCAAAATATTCTAGGACAAAACCAAATTCAAACAGTATCTTTCTACCAATCCAGACCTGCAGAGGATTCTAGAAGGAAATCTCCAACACAAGGAAGGTACCTAAACCAAAGAATAGACAAGATATTAAGCATCTCACAACAAAGCAAAATGGAAAGAACCATAAGCACATAAAGGCACCTTCAAAACCAAACATATCAGGAACCAACAATAATCTCTCTTTAATATCTCTCAATATTAATGGACTCAACTTACCTATAAACAGACACAAGCTAACAGACTAGATACACAAACAAGATGCAGCATTTTGCTGCATACAAGAAACATACCTCAATAACAAGGACAGATGCTATTTCAGAGTAAAATGATGGAAAAAAGGTCATCCAAGCAAATGGTCCCAGGAAACAAGCTTGAGTCGCCATGATAATATCAAATAAAATAGACTTTCAACCAAAATTATCAAGCGTGATGAGGAAGGACACTTCATATTCATCAAGGAGAAAAATCCACCAAGATGAACTCTTAATTCTGAACATCTATGCCCCAAATGTAAGGGCAACCACATTCATAAAAGAAACTTAAGTAAAGTTCAAAACACAGTGAACCCCACACAGTTATAGCGGGAAATTTCTACACCCCATTCTCACCAATGGACAGGTCATTGAAACGGAAACTATACAGAGACACAGTGAAACTTAGAAAGGTTATAAAACAAAGGAATTTAATAGATATTGTAGGACCCCAAGGGTCCACCGAGGGTCCTGACTCACCCAAAGACCACCAGAAGCTGAGACTCTTTGCAAGTAGCAAGAGGTTTTTATTATTCGATACATCGAGGTTCAGCAGTCTTCGAGAAGGAGCGAACCCTGAGCTGCAGTTTCAAGCAGCTTTTAAGCACAAAAACCATAAAAACAGGGAAGCCAGCAAGGGGAACATTTCAGTTAGTTATGCAAACAGGATCTTTACTGTGGTCAGCTCTTGAGGGTGGTGACATTCTCTGTAACTCTGTGGTGAGTAACATGTACAGTACTGTGGTCAGCTAGTTCCTGGAACAGTCAGATCTTTGGAACTCAGGCCTGGACATGGAGACAAGGCAGGTTTGGTATTTTCCACAGCCCTATATTCTCCTCTTCTTCTTGTAACTGATTCCAATCTTGGGATCAGGGACCTTCTTCAAGGGGAATCTCTGCATATTGCTGTCTTAACATTAGCACCTGCATGGAGCTGACCCTTTCTCTTATATAGGTGACTAATCTGCTTAGAATACATGGTCCTACTGTTAACAATAAGAGAATAATGACTATGGGTCCCATGATAGAGGATATAAGGGTGGCAAACCAGGGAGCCTTGTTGAACTAGGATTCAAACCATCCTTGTTGACTATTTCGTTCTTTCTGTCTCATAGTCTCTCTCTCAATTTTGCTAAAGAATCTCTGATTGCCCCTGTGTGATCTACATAGAAGCAACATTCTTCTTTGAGGGCAGCACATAAACCTCCTTCTTTGAGAAATAGCAAATCTAGACCTATTCTGCATAACCACTTTGGAGAGGGATGTCAAAGATAGCTTAAGTTTGGTCACTGATTCTTCTAGAACCTGCAGGTCAACATCGATGGCCTGCCTGAGACTAGCATAATACTGAGCTTGCTGGATTAGGGCTGTTGCTCCTGTCCCTATCCCTGCTGCCATTCCTAACCCCAGGAGAACTGCTAAGGTGATAGGCTAAGGTCACAGGCTCTCTCTTAACTCTATGGCTGCCTTCATATTCTTCTAGGAAAGAGGAGTCGGGGTGATCCAGCAGTCTGGGAATAAACTGCACTAAGACACAAAACTCAGAAGCCAAGGTATTAAGAACCTCTAAGGAAATGCAGGGAGTCGACCCAGTGTTGCATGCCCACTATCCATCTTGGGGTGGAACAAGGTATCCTGTGCCTGCAGGGGTACCTTCTATATGACTGCAGAGATGTTTATGGGAATGAGGGGGTGATCCTACACAAATACCACTCCCAGACACTGAGGAGAGAGTTAACCTGCTATTTCCCCCTTGTCTCCATCTGCACTGGTCAGAAGAACTTGCAGTGGTAAAATTTGAGCTATAACTTATGGCTTCATAATAAGGTGGGGGCGCTGTGTGGCAGAGCCAGCACAACTCAGTGGCATTTGGATTGGTAGCATTTAGAACTTTAAAGACTTCTCGTACTAGGGACATCATCCTAGATTGAGTGGTACTGGGTGTCACCTGTAGGATGGTTGTTGTATCTGTTCCTAGGGTGTCTGCTCTTGTTTCTGTCTTTACTGTTGAAGCTACAGGTGCAGGTGATTTGACAAGGGATGATGGTGGTCCAAGAAGGGAGTTAGGGCTGAGCAAGGTCGGGTGGGGGGGGGTCTCAATTTTTAGCATAATGGTCATTAAAAAGTCAGTATCGGGCCCACTGTGGTGGAGACATAGCTCCCATTGTCTCCCCTTTATCCAATCCCTGACTTGTTTGCCCGATGGGGTAAAGGTGATGTTTAACTGGTTACAGGTAAACTTACAGGTAAACTTTAAGCAGGGCCTTTGCCAGTCCAAGTGCCCAGTCTCTCGGGGTTGAACCCAGATGCTTGACTCCCTGAGCATTTGCTGTTGGTGAGCCCTGACTGTTCTCCTTCATAAGAGTGAGCTCTATTGATAACGATAGAATCCCACGATGATTTGGGCTTCCAGTAGGTATTACCAGTAGTTTCACATCCCCAATTTTTAGAAAAGATATGTTCAGCCCCCTCCCCCCCCCGAATCTGGAAGCTGTACCTCTGTCCCTACCATTTCTGGGGCAAGCAGAGATACCATATTTTCATAGCCGCATTCTAAACTGTGGGTGGCTACACCCAAACCCCCATCCACCAACTCCCCCCGATGGGCAAGGGCAAGAGCCTGATTGACAGCTGGGTACCCTTTCTCGGAGGTCTATGTCTGGTGTATCCCAGGAGTCTACGCCTGCTGCTAGCTGGCACAAGTCTGGGTGGAGGGGCGGCCACCAAGTCCAAGGGGGGGGCATATGGCTGACAGACCATATTACATCCCCAGTCTGGGAGATTACTTGCCACGTCAGACTTTGGGGCAAGTGAGGGCTGAAGTCACTCACGATCAGCTGGGGTAGTAGGGTCAAGGTTAAGAGTCTGGTGATCACAGGAACCTGAGCCTGAGCAGGTCACCGATCCTCTGTGCCCACCATTCCAAAGGGATGGGTGGGGGTGCGGCTTCGACATGTAAAGTGTGTATCCAAGCAGAGATGCCATCCACTTTCACTGCAGTTGGTGTAGTGTGTAGGACTAGGTATGATCCCTTCCACCGGGACTCAAGTGACTGGGAGTGATGTCATCAGACATACACCAAATCCCCAACCTGGAAGGGGTGGGCCTCTCCCAGTGTCCCCGACTGGTAAGCTGCTGCAAGCTGGGACCACACTTCTTTCTGAACCAGTTGGAGTCTTAGTTATCTAGCATATAAGTCATTGTTACTATGACAGCTGGGGTTCAACTCCTCCCCGAGTGAGAGGAGTGGAGGTGGGGCCCCATAGAGTATCTCAAATGGAGGGTGACGAAATCAAGGAGTGTTCCTAACTTGGAACAGGGCTAAGGGAAGGAGCATCGTCCAATCTGTGCCGCCAGTCTCCAAGGATAATTTAGGCAAAAGCTCTTTTAGGGTTCTGTTCATCCTCTCTACTTGCCCTGAACTTTGGGGTCGATAAGCACAATGTAATTTCCAATCTGTCCCCAAATATCTGGCCACACCCTGACTTACCTGGGCAATGAAGACTGGCCCTTTGTCAGACCCTATTACCTTAGGTGCTCCAAATCTGGGAACTATCTCTTCGAGAATCTTCTTTGCCACCACTGTAGTGGTCTCTTTTTTTGTAGGGAAGGGTTCTACCCATCCTGAGAAGATGTCTATAAAGACTAAGAGATATTTGTTGCCATATCTACCAGAACAGACTTCAGTGAAATCGACCTCCCAGTATGCTCCAGGGCGATCTCCTTTAAGTCTCTTGCCTGGCTCAGTCTTGTCTTCGTGTGAGTTTACCTTCTGACATGGAACACAGTCCTGCACAACCTGATCTGCCAGCTTAGCCAGCCTGGGGATCTCATAATTTGTCTTGTGGAGTAAGGATATCATTTTCTTAGCCCCCAAGTGTGTCCATCGATGGATCTGTCATAGCATAGCTTCAACTTTGAGGGGGGGGAATAGTACCTCTTTTTCTGTAGTTGGTCTGGTTTCTTCTGTGTCATCTAGGTCCTCTGATGACAGTCCCAAAATGACTTCTCCCAATGCTACCTCTCGGGCTACCCTATCCGCCATGTTATTGCCCCTAGCAACTGGGGTACTGTCCCTCTGGTGTCCGGAGCAATGGATGATGCTGACTTTGGTAGGAAACATGAGGGCCAACAGTAGGGCCAATATTTCATCTTTATTTTTAATTTCTTTGCCAGCCAAGGTGAACAATCCCCTCTGTTGGTATATAGCCCCCATGAACATGGGCAGTGGCAAATGCATACCTGCTATGAGTATAGATGTTTACCTTTTTCTTGTCTGCCATCTCGAGTGCCTTAGTCAAGGCAATCAGCTCGGCCCATTGGGCTGAAGTCCCTTGTGGAAGTGCTGCAGCCCAGATGACTTTTTCTCTATCTACCACCGCCGCCCCAGCCTGCTGCTTACCTTCTTCTAGGAAGCTGCTCCCATCCGTGAACCAGGTAGCATCGATGTTTGGAAGCTGCTGGTCTGTGAGATCAGGCCAACTGCCATGTGCTGCCACCAGGACTTGTTGGCAGTCATGGGCGATGGTGGTCGTTTCTAAATCTGGACCCGGCAGCAGCGTGGCTCGATTGAGTCCTGTGGCCAGCATGAATCATGTGATCCAAATTTAACAACAGAGTCTGGTAATGGGTCATCCCGGCATTTGTCAGCCATCTCTCAAGTGGCTAGTGGACCATGCTCTCTAGTGCATGAGCGGCTGTTATAGCCAAGTCTTGTCCTAGGGTAAGCTTGTCAGCGTCCTTGACCAGGGCTGCTACCGCTGCAATTATCTTCAGACAAGCAGGCCATCCCGCTGCCACTGGGTCTAGTTTCTTGGACAAGTAGGCCACTGGGCCATTCCAAGGGCCCAACTTCTGAGCCAGGACTCCTTTTGTAATGCGCTTGCTCTCGGCCACATAAAGATAGAAGGGCTTAGTTACATCGGGTAGCCCCAGAGCAGGGGCTGACAACAAGACTCGCTTGATCTGGTTAAAAGCCTGCTGTTCCTTGTCGCCCCAGGCAAAAGGGGTACTGTCCTTAGTGGGTATAAAGGGGCCACCAGTTCTGCAAATCTGGGATCCACAGTTCTACAGAACCCTGCCATCCCCAGGAACTCTCTGACCTGTGTGGGGTTCTTAGGGACTGGTATCCAAGAGACTGTGTTCTTTCTGCCATCTGAGAGCCACCTCTGGCCTCCTTTTTTTAAGTGCCCCAAGTAACAGACTAGCTGCTGGCATATCTGTGCTTTCTTTGCTGAGGCTCAGTATCCCAGAGTTTCAAGTTTGACTAGCATTCTCTTAGTTCCCTGGATGCAGTCTTCCTGGGTCTCAGCAGCTAAAAGGATATCATCCACATATTGAAGCAGACTACCTGGGGATTGGAGTCTCAGAAGGGTGCAAAGTCTTGGTGGAGGGCCTCATCAAAGATGGTGGGAGAATTCTTGAATACCTATGGTAGGCGGGTCCAAGTGAGCTGCACCAACATCCCGGAGGCTGGATCTTTCCATTCACAGGCGAAGAAAGGCTGACTGGCAGGAAAGAGTCTCAGACAGAAGAAGGCATCTTTGAGATCTAAAACAGTATACCAAGTGTGTTGAGGCAGAAAGGTACTCAGGAGGTTGTAAGGGTTTGGCATGGTAGGGTGGAGGTCAGCTATTCACTTGTTCACCTTGCGCAGGTCCTGGTCCGGCTGATAGTCATTTGTACCTGACTTTCGAATTGGGAGGAGAGGGGTGTTCCAGGCAGACTGAGCCCTTATCAGGATCCCCAGCTTCAATAGCCACCATATGTGGGGATGGATACTATCTCGGGCTTCCTTACTCATGGGATACTGACAGACCGTCACCAGAGTGGCAGTCGCTTTGAGCTCGACCACCACTGGGGGCCGGTACTTAGCCATCCCCATTCCTGCTGTCTGAGCCCATGCTTGCGGGAACCTGGCCATCCAGTCCTGCATATCAGCTTGGGGAGGTGGGGGTGTTTCAAACAGCCTATGTTCCAATTTCATGGTTAAGACCTGGAGCAATCTCCCCTTGTCATCAGTAAGAGTAGGCCCTTTGGGTTGGAAATGGATCTGGGCCCCCACTTTGGAAAGCAAATCTCTGCTTAGGAGAGGGTATGGGCATTCAGGGATGACCAGAAATGAGTGGAATTCCCAGCCCATGCCAAGGTCCACTGTTCTTCGGGTAGTCCATGAGTATTGTCTATTGCCCATTGCCCCTTGAACCCAGGATTTTTTGTCTGAAATTGGTCCTTCAGAATGGAGAAGAACCGAATGTTGGGCTCCCATGTTTACTAGGAATTGAATGGGCTTCCCCTCCACATTGAGAGTTACCCTAGGCTCAAGGAGGGGGTTTGAGCCCTGACATCCCTAGTCTTCTTCTTGAGTCAGGGTCTTTTCTCTGATGGGTCTTCTCCCATTTTTCTTCTTGGGGCAATCTCTGACCCAATGCCCCCTTTCTTTACAGTAAACACACTGGTCCTTATCTAACGGCCACTTTTTATCCATTGCCCGTCCATCCTGTCCTCTCCTTTCTCCTTGGTCTCTATCTCTAACTACTGTGGCCAGAATCTTACTCAAATTTCTTTCCTGTCCCTTGTCTCGTCTTAATTCACTTGCGTCCTGCTCTTTCTGTCTCCTCTCTTCCTTTTTTCCCTGTCTCTCTTTTGTTATATACTTTGTCGGTCTTTCACTAAGTCCTGAAGTGAAAATCCTTGGAGACCATCTAGCTTCTGTAATTTCTTTCTAATATCTGAGGCCGCCTGATCAATGAAAGCCATAGCTACAGTGGCCTTGTGCTCCTCAGAGGTCGGGTCATAGGGAGTGAACCTCTTGAAAGCTTCCATTAATCGTTCTAGTAACACTGTTGGTGACTCTAGCGGCCCCTGAGTCACCTCTTTTACCTTAGCCAAATTGGTGGGGCGTCTTGCCGCTCCACAGAGACCTGCCACCAGAGCCTGGTGGTAGACCCTCAGGTGCTCCCTACCTGCAGGGTCGTTGAAATCCCAGTTTGGTCTGACGAGCTGGGTGGGCTGCCTGTTAGCACCCAGCACATTCTTTCTAGCCTCTAAGAGAACCCGCTGTTTCTCCTCTGCGGTGAGGAGAGTCTGCAAGAGCTGCTAACAATCATCCCAGGTAGGCTGGTGGGAGAAAACAAGAGATTCTATCAAGGCAGTTAGGACCTGGGGATTCTTGGAAAAAGAAGGATTATGTATCTTCCAATTGTAAAGATCAGCAGAAGAGAAGGGCCAATACTGGAGGGGACTATTGCCTTGATCATCTGGGGGGCCATACTCTCTTAGGGACAAGGCCATGGACTCAGGGGTACCTGCCCTCTGACTCCTGGTACCCAACGCCGGACCCCCCTCTACACCTTCTGAAGGTGGCTCTATCGTAGCTGAGGGTTTGGGGTGGGGTGCCAAGAAGTGGCGCAGAATTCAGGGCCTGAGGATAGGGTGGCGGGGGATCCAAAAGGAGGCGATCAGATTGGAGGTCCAGATAGACCATCTTCTGGGGACCCAGGTCACAGTAGGCTTCTCCAATTCTGGGGTCTGCTTCAGGACCAGCACCTCAGATGGCGCTGGTGTAGTGGCTAGTGTACCTGCTGAGGAAGCAAAAGGCTGGACCCACGGGGAAGGAGAAAGAACTAGGTCTTCCCAGACCAAGACATAGGGAGCCTGGTTCAGGTGCCTGGAGGGTCCTGGATTGAGAACCTTAGTTTTAACCTGTCTAACTTTCTTCAACAAAAAGGATCCTTCAGGTGGCCACCCTGTCTGAAATGCGAGCCATTCAGAGGCACACACAAAGTCTGCTACTTAGACTTCTTAACTTCTACTGACAGGTTATGAGCTCTGTGTCTAACTTCTGTCCAATGATCAATAGTCAAAGAAAGTGGGGTTGTTACTGTCTGCCCCATATTCTGTCTGTCAGAGAGAAAGAGTATCAGAAGAGACACAAAAAGAAACCAAATGACACAAACAGAAACTAAACAAAAGTGGCTGCCGCAAGATCGCCTCAAAACCGAAACAGATTCAGATGGCAGTCTCCGAGTGGAGTCAGCCAAAACCGAGTGAAGGGGGATGAGATCTGTCTCCCCTTCCAGATAGACTGCCAGGGCATCCCCTAGGGTCCTTGGACACCGGCCACTAGCATGTCTGCCTGGTCTGTTGTCCATACACAGAATCTCCCCATATGCCGACTTGATTGGCTCTCTTGACGGTGACTCGCACAAAATGAAAGTAAGAGACAGACAAATCAGCTCGAGTGTACCTCCGATTCCCAATGCCTTTGGGGTCTGGGGGCGCTCAGAATCCCAGACAAGCCCCCAAATGTAGGACCCTCCCCCCCCCAGGGTCCACCGAAGGTCCTGACTTGCCCAAAGACCATCAGAAGCCGAGACTCGTTGCAAGCAACAAGAGGTTTTTATTATTCAATATGTCGAGGTTAGCAGTCTTCGAGAAGGAGCGAACCCTGAGCAGCAGTTTCAAGCAGCTTTTAAGCACAAAACCCACAAAAACAGGGAAGCCATCAAGGGGGACATTTCAGTTAGTTATGCAAACAGGATCTTTACTATGGTCAGCTCTAGAGGGTGGTGACATTCTCTGTAACTCTGTGGTGAGTAACATGTACAGTACTGTGGTCAGCTAGTTCCTGGAACAGTCAAATCTTTGGAACTCAGGCCCGGACATGGAGACAAGGGATGTTTGGTATTTTCCACAGCCCTACAATATCTACAGAACATTTCACCCTAAAACAAAAGAATACACCATTCTCTCAGGACTTCATGTTACCTTCTCCAAAATTGCCCATATAATTGGCCACCAAACAACTCTCAACAGATACAAGAAGATTGCAATAATACTGTGAATACTATCAGAGCACCATGCCACAAGGTTGGTCTTCAATAACAGCAAAAAACACAGAAATCCCACCTACACGTGGAAACTCAACAACTCTTTACTCAATGATCACCTGGTCAGGGAAGAAAGAAATAAAGAAATTCAATACTTCCTGGAATTTAATGAAAATGTTCACACATCATACCCAAACTTATGAGACACAATGAAAGCAGGGATAAGAGGAAAATTCATAGAATCAAGTGAGCTGGTAAAGAAATTGGAGAGATCTCATACTAACAACAGCATACCTGAGAGCTCTAGAACAAAAGAAGCAAACTCACCCAAGAGGATTAGAAGGCAGGAAATAGTCAAACTCAGGGCCAAAACCAACCAAATAGAAACAAAGAAAAGAATACAAAGAATCAACAAAACCAAATGCTGGTTCTTTGAGAAAACCAACAAGATAGAATAAACCCCTAGTCAATATCACTAAAGGGTCCAGAGGCAGTATCCAAATTAACAAAATCAGAAATGAAAAGGGAGACATAACACAAAAGGAGGAAATTCAAAAAATCATCCGATCCTACTATAAAAGCCTATACTCAGCAATACTGGAAAATCCAGATGAGATGAATGGTTTTCCAGACAGATACCACATAACAAAGTTAAATCAAGAGCAAGTAAACTAAACAGGCCCGTGGAAATAGGAGTCATTAAAAACTTCCTCCCAGGGACTAAACCACCAACCAAAGAGTACACATTGAGAGACCCATGGCTCCAGCTACATATATAGAAGGGGATGGCCCTTTCAGACATGAATGAGAGGAGAGTCCATTGGTCCTGTGAAAGCTCTATGCCCCAGGGTAGGGGAATGCCAGGCCAGGAAAGTGGGGGTGGGGGGTTGGTAAGCAGGAGGAGGGGGGATTGGATAGGAGGTTTTCAGAGGGGTAATGAAGAAAAGGAATATGGTTTTAAATGTAAATAAAGCAAATATATTATGAAAAATAAAAAACCAAATAGCATAAATAGATTAAAATTTAAAATACAAAATTAAAAAACAAACAAACAAAAACAAAACAAAAAACTTCCCAACCAAAAAAGGCCAGGACCAGATGGATTTAGTGCAGAATTCTACCAGACCTTCAAATAAGACCTGATATCAATTTTCCTCAAACTATTCCATAAAATAGAACAAGAAGGAACACTACTTAACTCTTTCTCTGAAGCCACAATTACTCTGATACCTAAACCATACAAGGTCCCAATGAAAAAAGAGAACTTCAGACCAAACTAGCTTATGAATATCAATGCAAAAATAATAAAATTCTTGAAAACTGAATCCAAGAACACATTAAAACCTTCATTCAACACAATTAATTAGGCTTCATCCCAGGGATGCAAGATTGGTTTAATATACAAAAATCTATTAATGTAATCCACTCTATAAACAAACTCAAGGAAATAAATCACTTGATGAAGAAAAAGTATTCAACAAAATATAACACACCGTCATGTTAAAAGTACTGGAGAGATCAGGAATTCAAGGTCCATACCTAAGCATAATAAAAGCAATTTACTGCAAACCACAACCAATATCAAATTAAATGAAGACATACTTGAAGTAATGCCAGTGAAACTGGGGACAAGACAATCCTGCACTCTCTTCCCATATCTATTCAATATAGTACTCAAAGTGCTAGTTAGAACAATAAGACAACACAAAGAGATCAAGGTGATACTAATTGGCAAAGAAGAAATAGAGGTATCACTATGTGCAGATGATACGATAGTATACATAAGCGACCACAAAAATTCTACCAGAGAACTTCTCCAGCTGAAAAACAACTTCAGCAAACTGGCCAGATATAAAATTAATTCAAATAAATCAGTAGCCTTCCTTTATACAAATGATAAAAGTCTGAGAAAGAAATTAGGGAAACAACTCCCTTCACAATAGCCACAAATAATATACAATATATTGGGGTAACTCTAACCAAACAAGTGAAAGACCTATATGACTAACTTCAAGTCTCTCAAGAAAGAAATTGAAGATCTCAGAAAAGGGAGAGCTCTTCCATGCTCATGGATTGACAGAATTACCAGTAGAACTGGCCATCATATCAAAGGCAATCTATAGATTCAATACAATCCCCATCAAAATCCGAACACAATTCTTCAAAGACAAATCACCATACCTGACCTTAAGGTTTACTACAGAGGAATAGTGATAAAAACTGCACGGAATTGGTACAGAGACAGACACATTGATCAATGTAATAGAATTGAAGACACAGGAATAAAACCACACACGGACACTTGATCTTTGACAAAGACACCTAAAATGTACAATGGAAGAAAGAAAACATCTTCAAAAATGGTGTTGGTCTAACTTGCTGTCTGTATGTAGAAAAATAAAAACAGACCCATATTTGTCGCCTTGCACAAAGCTCAAGTCCAAGTGGATCAAGGACCTCAACATAAAACCAGATAACCTGAATCTAATAGAAGAAAAAGGGGAAAGATCCCTGAACTCATTGGTACATGGGGAAATTTCCTAAACAGAACTTCAGTGACTCATGCTCTAAGATCAAGAATTGATAAATGGGAACCTCATGAAACTGGAAAGCTTCTGTCAGGCAAAGGACATAGTCAATAAGATAAATCTCCACCTACAGATTGGGAAAAAAATCTTCACTAACCCCATATCCCATACAGGGCTAGCATCCAAAATATATATAAAGAACTCAAGAAGCTAATCACCAAAAAACCAACAATCAAATCAAAACATGGGTTATAGATCTAAACCAAGATTTCACAACTGAGGGGTATCAAATGACTGAGAAGTACTAAAGAAATGTTCAAAGTTCTAAGTGATCAGAGAAATGCAAATCAAAACAACCCTGAAATTCCACCTTACACCAATCAGAAAGGCTAAGATCAAAACCTCAGGTGACAATACATGTTCGAGAGGATGTGGAGAAAGAGGAACTCCCTCCATTGCTGGTGGGATTACAAACTGGTACAACCACTCTGGTATTCAATCTGGAGGTTGCTCAGACAATTGGAAATAAATCTACCAGAAGACCCAGTTGTACTACTCTTGGGCATATATCCAAAAGATGCCCCACCATGCTACATGGGCACATGTTACACTATGTTCATAGTGGCCCTATGTAGGCAGAAACTGGAAACATCCCAGCTGTCGCGCCACAGAAGAATAGATATAGAAAATGTGGTTCATTTACATAATTGAATACTACTACTCAGCTATTAAGAATGAGGACATCCTGAGTTTTGCAGGCCAATGGATCAAACTATAAAATATCATCCCAAGTGAGGTAAGTCAGACCCTAAAGAACATGCATGATATGTACTCACTAATAAGTGGATATTAACCCCCAAAAAATAAAGGACAGAGTACCCAAGATACAGTCCATAGAACTCAAAAATTTCAACAAGCTGAAGTGCCCAAGTGAGGACACTTCAATCCCACTTGGGAGGGAGAAGAAAACAATCACAAGTGGCAGGGACCTGGGAGGGAAAGTGGACAGGAGGGGGTGTAGTTGGGGGGAGAGAGGAACCTGATCTGGTATTGGGTGAGGGAAAAGGACTGAAGTCCCAATGGTCAACAGAAAGAATAGAAACATGCAAACTTGGGAGGTAGGAGGTTGGGGCCACCCTCCAGAATGCACCAGAGACCTGAGAGGTGAGAGACTCTCAGGAGTCAAAGGGAGGGACCTTAGATGAAATGCCAGACAGCAGGGAGAGTGACCTTATAGAGCCCACCTCCAACAAGAAGACAGGACATCAATTAAGGGATGAGGGCATTCCATGGTCACAACGCTGACCCATAATTGTTCTTGTCTGAAAGAATTACAGGAATAGAAATGGAGAGGAGCCTGAAGGAAAGAAGGTCCAGGGACAGGCTCAAAGTGGGATCCAGCTCAAGAGGAGGTTCCAAGGCCTGATACTATTACTGAGGCTATGGAGTGCTCACAAAAAGGGACCTAGCATGACCTTACTCTGGAATACCCAACAAGCAGCTGAAAGAGTCATTTGCTTATATTTGCACCCAACCAATGGACAGAAGCAGTTGACCCTTGTTGTTGAATTAGGGAAAGGTTGAAAGAAGCTGAGGATGAGTGCGACCCTCTAGGAGGACCAGCAGTCTCAGTCTGAACCCCCTAGATCTCTCAAACATCAGACTACCAAGCAGGCAGCATACACCAGATGATATGAGACCCCCCCAACACACATACAGCAGAGAACTGCTAGGTCTGTGTTTATTCAGAGATGATGCACCCTCAACCTTCAAGAGATTGGAGGCCCCATGGAGTTTAGAGGTCAGATGGGGTGGGGAGTGGGAACAACCATGTGGAGACAGGGTAGGAGGTATGTGATGTGGATGTTGAATGATGGACAGTGGGGGAGAATAAAATATGGAGTGTAAAACAATAAATAAATAAATAATATAAAAAAATTTGTATATGAAATATTAAAATTAAAAGTTTAATCTGTGGAAGGCTATGAAACATTATGGCACTACCTATGAATACTAATGGCTTCAGCATCTCCATTGCCCACAGGATTCCACTGGCAGCTCAGTCTCTCAGTTGAAATGAGTCTGAGGATCTCTAACCATTCTTTCTGTATCTAAGCCATACTGAAGGTTAGAAGAAAGTACCATCATGTAGGAACCTTAAAAGACAATGAAAGAAACTAAATGTTTGGTGTTAGTTTCATTTTGCGGCAGTGTGCTGGCCAGTTTGCCAGTGAGTATTCCCTGAATGCTTTCATAATCATTCTGTGATATTTGCAAAGCTTCCATGAACATTCAGGGACCCTTGGGCACTTCATATGAAGATTTCCTCATATCCACTCATCCAACACCACCTTCTTCAACTATGTCTTACTAGGCGGCAGTTAGTTTCATCAAGGCTTTGAAGGGGATTAATATATATTAAGGGGAGAGGGAGAGGGCAGATATGGGATGCAGTTTCAGGGGGTTCAACATCCTCTTCTGGCATTCCTAGGTACCAGGCATGCACATGGTATACACACACACACACACACACACACACACACACACACACACAAGAGAATGAGACACAGAGAGAGAGAGACAGAGAGACACAATAAAAATTATAGTGCTTTTATGACAAAAACAGCTTAAAAAATCTCTTCCCTTGTAAAATTTTCATTGCAAAAAATGAAAATGATAGTAACAATTTCCAGTTTCATGATTTAGCTGTCAATGATCAGCATAGCTCCTTGATAAAACACCTTGCTTCATAGATTTATAAGCTGTTATATGCTTTGAAGTTCTCTTGCTGCAAAGGTGAAGAGTAAAGACCCACTCTTTCTAATAGGCTTGAGTTTTCTGACCTAGGCCAAAGATAGCTTTTATATGCAAGAAACTTTGGTTTCCTGAAGCAGAAAAATAAAGCAAACAGATACCTTTTATTTAACACTAGTCTTCTGAAAAAAAATTTTTAAAAAGCTTATTTTGAAAAAATCTGTGTGAATAAAGGTGCCAAAGTACCTCACAAAGTCCTCTCAATGCCTATGTGATGCATATTAGGAGATGGAAACCATTCCCTCAGTGACTCTACCTTTTTCCAAGCCTAGCATCTTCTTGACAAGTGTTAACTAGACATACACTCATTTATGCTGACAGTTTTGAGCACACAATAGGACAGTGAAAGCCTGTAATTACAATTTGGAGCTTACCACAAGATGGGGGTAAATTGTAAGCAGATGACTTTGTGTAGTCCACGACAGCAGGAAGTGAACTAATTTTAATTTTGCAGTTACTGATGATGTTGTAGAGTACAGAAACAAATAATTATTTCCTAGATGATATCTATCTTTTCTTCTAAATAATATCTGAGTTTTTGATTTTAGTATATAAGTACCCTAAGTTATTATACAGACACTGTACATCTGCATGCATAACATAGAATGCTATGTATATATTATATGAAAAAATACTGTATACCTGCATGCATAACATATGTACTATTCTATATATATATGGACTAGGATAGCATCTTTGAAAGGACTGTTGCAATACTCACAAGTAGAAATTTTCTGTCATTTTTGTCTTCTTTTCCTATCCTACTCCTGTGTATTTTCCCCCATGTCACCCTTACCTTTTTATTTCTGTTTCTATTTTAATAAAAAATAATTAGGCTGAAGGTTATTTTCTACATCTTACACTCCTCCCATCTTCATTATTGACTCAGAGAAGTTTAGTTAGCAATGCTGATATAGAGTTGAGAGATTTTGCTGTATTAGAAAGAAAATGTACTTCTTTCTCAGCCTGCTAATAGCCAGAAGCTGGAAAGAACCCAGATGTCCCTCAACGGAGGAATGGATTCAGAAGATGTGGTATATCTACACAATGGAATACTACTCTGCAATTAAAAACAATGAATTCACGAAATTCCTAGGCAAATGGTCAGATCTTGAAAATATCATCCTTAGTGAGGTAACCCAATCACAAAAGAACACACATGGTATGCAGTCACTGATAAGGGGATATTGACCCAGAATCTCGGAATACCCTAGACACAATCCGCATATCAATAGATTTCTAAAAAGATGGAAGGAGAGACCCCTGGTCCTGGAAAGACTGGATGTAGGGGAACGCCAGGACAGAGTAACGAGAGGGGGTTGAATGGAGAAAAGCGGGAGGGAAGGGGGCTTATGGGACTTTCGGGGAGGGAGGAAACGGGAAAGGGGAAGTGATTTGGAATGTAAATTAAAAAAATAAAATAAAATAAACAAATAAAAAAAGAAAGAAAATGTAGCCAAACATTTAGAATCTGGTGTATAATAATTTATGCAACAAACACTAATTAAAATTGGTATGTATTGCAGATACTCCTCATGTTCTCATTAACAAATTATTCACTGAGCACTGGTGCAGAACACTGTACAGAGCATCGGCTAGGTAACCATAAGACAGAAATTACATCTTTCTTCATCAAGTTTTTGCATATAAGTAGAGGCTTGATCAATTCTGAAGGAGAAGTACTTATGTAAATATCTAATACCACATGAATTACTCTTATACAACACTTCACACCTGCCTTCCAGATAAATCTCCCTTTCCACCATCATAACTCTAACAAGAGCCCTTTTGATTTCTTCTATTACAAATTGATCTCTTCTTAAACTTCATATGAACAGAATATGCCCTCTGATTTGTTTATTGCACACAACACCAAAAATGTGTGGTTGTTGTATCAATAGTATGTTTATATATTGGAATGACTGTTACATTGTATCAATATGCCATTACTTACTTATTTATTTTATTAATGATGAACATTATGCTGCTTAAAATTTCTGGCTTTTACAAACAAAAGATGTTGTGACTACTTTTGCCTCATGCTTAGCATTTATTTATGGTGAGAACACTTAAAATATGCTCTCTTATGTAACATTCATGCATAAATGTTATGGAAGTTGTGATTAGTGATAGTCACCATGCATACAAAAAAAATGTTTAAATTTACTCTCCTAGTCTACTGAAAAAATTTGGCCCTTAAAGGCTCATTGGGTCCTTTAGAAACTAGAAATCAATTCTATGATACTATGAAGTGTTTGATTCAGTAGATACATGATATCATACAATATTTGTCTTTAGGTATCAGAAACATCTCTTTTAACAAAATAAAATGTTCTCCAGTTTTACCCATGAAGTCACAAATACCCAGATTTAATTCTTTTGTACAGGCAGTAAAGTAGTCTATTATTTTTGTATATAGCATTTTCTTTAATCACAAATTCAGTGTTGATTCCAAATTTAGCTTCTGATAAGGTCCAAATGTTGTAGTAATTTTATGGGGGGGGTGAGTTTATGCCTCACTCTATCACATTTTGATTTGGAGTAAATGACATGGAGATATCAAATTTTATTAACAAGCTGATGGCAACATGCTTGTCAGGTTTGGGGCTATTCTAACTTTACTTATTTTTGAAAAACCAGATAAATGTCCCATAACTTGCCAACTGAGTCTTTCTCTCTTCTATATGTGACCTCAGGGTGGGCATCTCTTGGTCACTTGCTCATGGTCGATCTTAACTCATAAAGACTTCCTTCTTCTCCTCTCCTTTGTCCTTCTTTCTCCTCATGGTCCCTACTTTCCTTACTCAATTCAAAGTTTTCCTCTCCTCCTTGTCAAGGCCCAGTATCTAGCTTTTTATTTACCAATCAGGGATTATTGGGGAGTACTCCTTACAGTATATTGGTCAATGCAATGCCCATGACCAGATTGCAACCTAATCAATCTTGAGTTACAGAACTCAGCATCTGAATACACAGCACACAATACCAACCCCAATATATCCCATTTTAGTCCAATAAAAGGTTCTTTCTCTTATGATAATAAACTATGTATAACATAAACAGTTATGAAACAATTATGAAAACTACCATGTAAAAATTACATTCACAATGTCCAGTTCATTATATTTTCTATCACAGTGAGTTTAGAATTCTGTAGCTGAATCTTTTTTTTAACTATAACTTGTATTACAAACCTAGAAAGTGACTTTTTATATTTAGAAACATATTTTTTAAAAAGTTCTAAACAACTTAAGCTTAATTGTAAGATTATACCTGTCTATTCTTTAACACCATCAGAGAATCGAAAGGGAATAAATATGACCCAAGTATGTAGGAAAAACAGAGCAAGTACTTTCCAAAACTATATAAATGATAGAGAAACCTGACTACCTGGACAGTGCTCCACATTTCCTCTATAATCTTGGAGTATCCATCCTAAGTCTTCTGGCCTAGAATATCTGATAGAACTTTTGTGATGCAGAAAATATGAAGGACTAATTAACTAGTCTTGGCAAAGCTTGGCAATTAACTTTTCTGTACTCCATTTGTTCAGTTTGGGCAGTATACTGTCAGCAGTTGCAGCAAGTGCAATTTCTACAGCTACCTTGCAACATATGAAGCACTTACCATATAGAGGTTCTTCAATGCTCATCATTTTTTTTGAAGTAAAATGGGGGTACTGCCGGGAGCTGACTTGTGTCATCGTTAAAAATAAAAGCCTTTATAGCACCTTTAAATACCATATTCTGTAGATTTCTTGAGTTTTTGAAGACCATTTATCTATAGTGTATCTAAATTGGCAAACATTTCTTGTTTCTCACTATTACTATCTATTTTACTTTAGAATCATATTTCTTCAGCAAACTAGACTAGTATATGTCTGGAACATGAGTTTGACTCTTTACTTGCATTTCTTAATTATCTTAAACAATGTGTAATAGCAACTTGCATAAGGAATAGAACACAACATTATGTTTTTAAGAATTAAGTAGGCACAATACCTTCAATAACAACAAAAACAACAGAAAGCCCACATACACGTGGAAGCTGAACAATGCTCTACTCAATGATACCTTGATCAAGGAGGAAATAAAGAAAGAAATCAAAGACTTTTTAAAATTTAATAAAAATGAAGGCACAACATACCCTAATTTATGGGACACAATGAAAGCGGTGCTAAGAGGAAAATTCATAGCCCTGGGTGCCTCCAAAAAGAAATGGGAGAGAGCATACACTAGCAGCTTAATGTCACACTTGAAAGCCCAGGAACAAAAAGAAGAAAATACACCCAAGAGGAGTCGAAGTCAGGAAATCATCAAACTCAGGGCTGAAATCAATCAAGTAGAAACAAATAAAACCATACAAAGAATCAACAAAACGAGGAGTTGGTTCTTTGAGAAAATCAACAAGATAGATAAGCCCTTAGCCAGACTAGCGAGAGGGCACAGAGACAGTATCCAAATTAACAAAATCAGAAATGAAAAGGGAGAGATATCAACAGAAACTGGGGAAATTCAAAAAATCATCAGATCCTACTACAAAAGCCTGTATTCAACACAACTATAAAATCTCGAGGAAATGGACAATTTCCTAGACAGATACCAAATACCAAAATTAAATCAGGGTTAAATAGACTATCTAAACTGTCCTATAATCCCTGAAGAAATAGAAGTGGTCATTGGAAGTCTTCCAACCAAAAAATCACAGGTCCTGACGGTTTTAGTGCAGAATTCTATCAGAACACCAAAGAAGACCTAACACCAATACTCTTCAAACTATTCCACAAAATAGAAACAGAAGGAACACTACCCAGATCGCAAGTTGCTATTACACATTGTTTAAGATAATTAAGAAATGCAAGTAAAGAGTCAAACTCATGTTCCAGACATATACTAGTCTAGTTTGCTGAAGAAATATGATTCTAAAGTAAAATAGATAGTAATAGTGAGAAACAAGAAATGTTTGCCACAATTATGCTAATACCAAAATCACAGAAAGATCCGACAAGAAAGAGAATCTCAGGCCAATCTCTCTTAGGAATATCGATGCAAAAATACTCAATAAAATTCTTGCCACCCGAATCCAAGAACACATCAAAACGATCATTCACCATGATCAAGTAGGCTTCATCCCAAGGATGCAGGGATGGTTCAATATAAGGAAGTCCATCAATGTAATCCACTACATAAACAATCTCAAAGAAAAAAAACCACATGGTCATTTCATTAGATGCTGAGAAAGCATTTGACAAAATTCAGCATCCTTTCAAGTTAAAGGTCTTGGAAAGATCAGGAATTTGAGACCCATATCTAAACATAGTAAAAGCAATTTACTGCAAAACAGTAGCCAACATCAATCTAAATGAGAGAAACTTGAAGCAATCCCACTAAAATCAGGGACTAGACAAGGCTACCCTCTCTCTCCATATCTTTTCAATATAGTACTTGAATTTCTATCTAGAGCAATTAGACAACAAAAGGAGGTCAAAGGGATACAAGTTGGAAAGGAAGAAGTCAAACTATCATTTGCAGACGATATGATAGTATACTTAAACGACCCAAAGAACTCCACCAGAGAACTCCTACAACTTCAGCAAAGTAGTCGGATATAAAATCAACTCAAGCAAGTCAGTAACCTTCCTATACTCAAAGATAAACAGGCTGAGAAAGAAATAAGAGAAATGATACCCTTCATGATAGCCACAAACAATATAAAGTATCTTGGTGTGACTCTAACCAAACAAGTGAAAGATCTGTATGACAAGAACTTCAAGTCTCTGAAGAAAGAAATTGAAGAAGACCTCAGAAGATGGAAAGATCTTCCATGCTCATGGATTGGCCGTAAAAATGACCATCTTGCCAAAAGCAATATACAGATTCAATGCAATCCCCATCAAAATCCCAACTCAATTCTTCATAGGGTTAGAAAGAGCAATTCAAAAATTCATCTGGAATAACAGCAAACCCAGGATAGCTAAAACTATTCTCAAGAGTAAAAGAACTTCTGGGGGAATCAGTATCCCAGACCTCAAGCTGTACTATAGAGCAATAGTGTTAAAAACTGCATGGTATTGGTATAGTGACAGGCATGTAGATCAATGGAACAGAATTGAAGACCCAGAAATGAATCCACATTCTTATGATCACTTGATCTTTGACAAAGGAGCTAAAATCATCCAGTGGAAAAAAGATAGCCTTTTCAACAAATGATGCTGGTTCAACTGATGGTCAACATGCAGAAGAATGCAAATTGATCCATTCTTATCTCCTTGCACTAAGCTCAATTCCAAGTGGATCAAGGACCTCCACATAAAACCAGACACACTGGAAATGATTTTGAACGTAAATAAAAATATAAAAAATAAAAAAAAAAGAATTATTGCTGAAAAGTTTGGGCATGCTAATGATATTACGGTAACCATGTCTATAATTATGTTTCAGATAGAAACATAGGTGGGGGAATGGGCAGAGTAGAGGGTAGAGCTGGCAAGCAGTTGATCATTAAAAGCCTTATGATGGAGTCAGAAAAAAAAAAAAAAACAAACAGACGCACTGAAACTAATAGAAAGGAAAGTAGGGAAGAACCTTGAACATATGGGCACAGGGGAGAATTTCCTGAACAGAACTCCAATAGCTTATGCTCTAAGATCAAGAATTGACAAATGGGACCTCATAAAATTACAAAGTTTCTGTAAGGCAAAGGACACTGTCAAAAAGGACAAAGCGACAACCAACAAACTGGGAAATGATCTTTACCAACCCTACATCCGAAAGAGGGCTAATATCCAATATATACAAAGAACTCAAGAAGTTAGACTCCAGAGAGCCAAGTAACCCTATTAAAAAATGGGGTACAGAGCTAAACAAAGAGTTCTCACCTGAAGAATATCCAATGGCTGAGAAGCACCTAAAGAGATGTTCAACATCCTTAGTCATTAGGGAAATGCAAAGAACTATTTCTAAACAGGAATATATCTTCTTTTGTCCTATTTGCCTTTTCTTTCCACTACCTCTGGTGGGTGCTGAGGGATGTAAAAGCAATTAAGTACATGTACTAAAGCAAGTTTTGAAAAAATATTGGTCTGTACCAAATAATAAAATTAAAAAATGGGTACGGTTTGTTTGTCTTTGACCTCCTTTTGTTGTCTAGTTGCTCTGGCTAGTACTTCAAGTACTCTACTATCTAGTCTCTCATTTTAGTGTGATTGCTTCAAGTTTCTCTCCATTTAGTTTGATGTTGGCTGTATGCTTGCTGTATATTGCTTTTATTTTGTTTAGATATGTGCCTTGAATTCTTGATCTTTCCAAGGCTTTTAACCTGAATTTTGTCAAATGCTTTTTTAGCATCTAATGAGATGACCATGTGATTTTTTGACTTTGTTTATATACTGGATTACATTAATTTATTTCTGTACATTGAACCATCCCCACATCCTTCGAATGAAGCCTGCTTGATCATGGTGAATAATCATTTTGATTTGTTATTGGATTCAGTTTGTAGGAATTTTATTCCTTCAGTTCGTCCCCTAACACCTCCATTGGGGTTCCCATGCTCAGTTGGTTGCATGCATCAGCGTCTATATCAGTAAGGATCTATCAGAGCCTCTCAGGATACATCCATATTAGGCTCCTGTCAGCAAGTACTTTTTTTTGATAAATTCTTTATTTACAATTCAAATATTGTCTCCTTTCCTGGTTCCCCCCAACACACTTGAAAATCCCCTAACCCATACCTGCGCCCCTGCTCACCAATCCACTCACTCCTGCTTCCCTGTCCTGGCATTCCCCTCTACTGAGGCATTTAGCCTTCTCAGATCCAAGGGACTCTCCTCCCTTTGATGTCCAACTAGACCATCCTCTGCTACATATGTATCTGGAGCCATGGGTCCCGCCATGTGTACATTTGTGGTTCATGGTTTTGTCCCTGGGAGCTCTGGGGGTACTGGCCGGTTCATATTGTTGTTCCTCCTATGGAGCTGCAAACCTCTTCAGCTCCTTGGGTCCTTTCTCTAGCTCCTCCATTGGAGACTCTGTGCTCAGTTGAATGGTTGGCTGAGAGTGTCCCCCTCAGTATTTGTCATGCACTGGCAGAGTCTCCCAGGTGACAACTATATCAAGCTCCTATCAGAAAGCCCTTGTGGGCATCCACAATAGTTAGAAGGACTGAAATAACTGAAGGGGTTTGAAACCCCATAGGAAGAACAATAATATCAACCAACCAGACTCCACCCCCAGAGCTCCCAGGGAGTAAACCACCAACCAAAGAATACATATGGAGGGCCCCATGGCTACAGTCACATATGTAGCAGAGGATGGCCTTATGTGGCATCAAGAGAGTTGAGGCCCTTGGTCCTGGGAAGGCTTGATGCCCCAGTGTAGGAGAATGCTAGGGCAGCGAGGCAGGGGGTGGGTGGATGGGTATGTGAGCACTCTCATAGAGACAGGGGGTGGGATAGAGGGGCTTCAGAGAGGAAACTGGGAAAGGGGATAACATTTGAAATGTAAATAAATGAAATAACCAATAATTGAAAAAATAATTGTATTGAGTAATTTTGCATCGATGTTCATAAGGGAAATTTGTCTAAAGTTCTCTTTCTTTGTTGGGTCTTTGTGTTGTTTAGGTATCAGCGTAACTGCAGCTTCATAGAATGAATGAGGTAGTGCTCCTTAAGTTTCTATTTTTTGGAATAGTTTGAAGAGTGTTGATATTAGGTCCCCTTTGAACATAAAATTTTGCACTAACAGCTCAGGCTCTAAGATCAACTATAGACAAATAGGATCAGACCACCCAACTCACAGATCATATTAAACTCAAGAAGAAAGAAGATCAAAGTGTGAATGTTTCAGTCCTACTTAGAAGGGGGAACCAAACCATCACAGGGGGAGAGAGAGGGGGAGAGAGAGAGAGAGAGAGAGAGAGAGAGAGAGAGAGAGAGAGAGAGAGAGAGAGAGAGAGAGAGAAATCTGGGAGAGAGGGAAGCTGGGAAGGAGAAAGGAAGGGGAGGAAAATGGGGGCAGGATCAGGTGTGGGAGGAGTTGGGGGAAAAGTTTCTGTAAGCAAAGGACACCGTGAATAGGACAAAATGGCAACTTACAGATTAAGAAAAGATCTTTACCAACCCTACATCTGATAGAGGGCTAATATTCAATATTTACAAAGAACTGAAGAAGTTAGACTCCAGAGACCAAGTAACCCTATTAAAAATGGGATACAGAGCTAAACAAAGAATCTCACCTGAGGAATCTCAAATAGCTGAGAAGCACCTAAAGAAATACTCACCATCCTTAGTCATCAGGGAAATGCAAATCAAAACAACCCTGAGCTTCCACCTCACACCAGTCAGAATGGCTAAGATCAAAAACTCAGGTGACAGCAGATGCTAGTGAGGATGTGGAGAAAAAGCGACACCCCTCCATTGCTGCTTGGAGTGCAAGCAGGTACAACCACTCTAGAAATCAATCTGGTAGTTCCTCAGAAAATTGGACATAGTACTACCTGAAGACCCAGCTATACTACTACTGTTCATATACCCAAATGCTATTCCAACATATAACAAGGACACATGCTCCACTATGTTCATAGTAGCCATATTTATAACAGCCAGAAGCTGGAAACAATAAAGATATCTCTCACCAGACGAATTTATACAGAAGTTATGATACTTTTACACAATGGAGTACTACTCAGCTATTAAAAACAATGACTTCATGAAATTTACAGACAGACAGGTGGACCTAGGAAATATCCTGAGTGAGTTAACCTAGTCATGAAAGAACACACATGGTATGTACTCACTGATAAGTGGATATTAGCCCAAAAGCTCTGAATACCCACAAGTCAACTGAAAGATCATATGAAGCTCAAGAAGAAAGACCACCAAAGTATGGATGCTTCAGTCCTACTTAGAAGTACAAAATTATCACAGGACATAGAGAGAGGGTGGAATCTGGGAGTGAGGGTACCTGGAAGGGAGGGAGGTGGGAACCTAGAAGGGAGGGAGGTGGGGAAGGGAAAGGAGGCAGTATCAGGTATGGGAGGAGATGGGGGAGAAGTATAGAGGGTCATGAAATTGAAGACAGGTGTGTAGAGGTTGGGGATGGGGGACTGGGGTTAGCCACTAGAATGTCGCAGATGCCAGGAAATCAAGAGTCTCCCAGGACTGAGCAGGGATGACATAAGCTGAAATACCCAGCAAAATGGAGAGAGAACCTATAGAGACCATATCCAGAGGTTAGGCACAGCCTCTGATTGAGGGATGGGGCCACTCAACCATCTCAAAAATGTTAAGCCAAAATTGCTTCGGTTCAAAGGAAATACAAGGACAAAGAGTGGAACAGAATATGAAGGAAAGTTCATCCTTGTCTAGGGATCCATCCCATCTCCAGACACCAAATCCTAACACTATTGCTGATGCCCAGAAGTACTTGCTTGCAGGAGCATCGTATATCTGTCTGCTGAGAGGTTTTGCCAGAGCCTGACAAATACAGATGGGGATTTTCGTAGCCAACTATTGGACTGAGCATGGGGACTCCAAGGGAAGAGTTAAGGAAACAACTGAAGGAGCTGAAGGGGTTTGCAACCCCATAGGAAGAACAACAATATCCACCAACCAGGCTCCTCACAGCTCCCAGAGACTAAACCCCCAATCAAAGAGTACACATGGAGAGATCCAAGGCTCCAGCTACACTTGTAGGAGTGGATATCCTTATCTGGCATCAATGCAATAGGAAGGCTTTGGTCCTGTGGAGACTTGATGTCCCAGCAGAGGAGAATGACAAGGGTGGTTTGGCTGGAGTGGGTGAGTGGTTGAGTGAGCACCCTCACAGAAGCAGATGGAGGGGGATGGGATAGGGTATTTTCAGAGGGGAAAATGGGAAGGCGGATGACATTTGAAATGTAAATAAATAAAATAACCAATAAAAAAATTAGGTACAGACCCAAACAGAGAATTCTCAAAAGTGAAATCTCTAATGGCAAACAAACACTTGAAATCTTCAATGTCTTTAACTATCAGAGAAATACAAATCAAAACAACTCTGATATTACATCTCATACCTGTTAGAATGCTTAAGATCAAAGACACAAGTGAAAGGTCATGCTGGTCAGGATGTGGAGCAAGGGGATCATACCTCTATTGCTGGCAGTATAAATTTGTACAGTCACTTTGGAAATCAATATGGCAATTTCTCAGAAAATTGGTGATTCAACTACCTCAAGAATCAGCTATATCACCCATTGGTATATACCCAAAGATGCTCCACCATATCTCAAGGACATGTACTCAACTATGTTCATAACAGCTTTATTCATAATATCCAGAAACTAGAGACAACCTAGAAGTCCCTAAACCAAAGAATGTGTAAAAAAAAATGTAGTACACTTACAAAGTAGAGTATTACTCTACTAATAAAAATAACATTTTGATATTTGTAAGCAAATAGATGAAACAAGAAAAGATAATCATGGTTGAGGTAACCCAGGCTCAGAAAGAAAAACATGGTTAATATTCATTTATAAGTGGATATTTGCCATAAAGTACAGGCTAACCATGCTACAATACACAGACTAAAAGCCAGAGGGCCCAAAGGGTAACTGGTGGATCTTGCCATGAAGTTTAAACAAAATAAATATCTCAAGGGGATGGGGAGGGGGAACTAGATAGGAATGGGAGGTGGAAACAGGAGGGTTCAGATGTGTGGAGGATTGAGGTTGAAAGTACTGGGAGAGACAACTGGAATTGGACAGAAGAGCAATGGAAACTACCAGGAATTGATGAGGGTGACTCTAGCTAAGTCTCTTTATAGTGGAGATACAGAGCCATATTCTGAAATCAGGCAAAACTTCCAGTATAGGTATTGGGACAGCAACCCAACCTCACAACTTTTGACTTATGATTTGTCCTGCTTTCGAGATGTACTACGGTAAAGATAGAGCAGAAATTGTGGGAGTGGCTAACCAGTGACTGGTCCAGCTTGAGATCTATGCCATGAGAGGGAGTCTGTCCCTGGCCCTGCCTGGAGGGCCAGGAGTCAGAGGCTGGATAGCACAGAGACCATGATAGAATCAAACACAAATGGTAAAAAAGTCAATAAAATGATTCCTAATAATATTCTGCTCTTCTTAAATATTGGTATATAGCTCAATTGTCATCAGAATGACTTCACCCAGTCACTCATGGAAACAGATGTAGGTACCCACAGCCAAACATTAAGCAGAGCTTGAGGAATTCCACAGAAGAGAGGGAAAGAATGATTGTAAGAGTCAGAGGAGTCAAGGACTTCAAAAGAAAACCCAAGGAATCAACAAACTGGTGCCCATAGGGACACATAGAGACTGGATAGCCAATCAAAAAGGCTGCATGAAACTCATCTAGGCACTCTACACACTTAACAGTTGTATAGCTTGATCTTTTTATTGGACTCCTAGCAGTAGGATCAGGAACTGTCTCTGTTGCCTGTGATTGCCTTTACTGGATTGACTTGCTAACCATAAAAGATGAGGAGGTGCTTAGTGTTACTAAAACTTGATATTAAAATGATTGGTTGATATCCACTGAGACATTCCCTTTACTGAAAATAAACAGAGGAAGAAGGGAAAGGAGGTCCGAGGAGAGGGGAGAGAGGGACTGGGAGCAGAAGACGGAGGGAAAAGTGTGGTTGGGATGTAAAAATATATAAAATAAAAAATATATTCTAATCATATATAATATTTAATTATGATTATATTATTTAACATATAACAATATATAAAATATTATGGTTATTAGGCATGTAAGGTTAATAGTTTAGACCACAATATCAGGCACAATACTATATCATTGCAGCCTACACTTCGTGCCCCAAAGACACGAACTAAAGTGAAGTGTGTGCAAAGCTAAGTATGATGAGTACACACTTTAGAGAGAGAAAGATTGAATATTATAGCAGGCTACAAAGCTTACTTGAGATAGTGGATGGAAGGAAGGGCTTCATCTCAAAAGGAAAGCTAGACATCCATTATATACATGGTTCAGCACAAAGCCACTTAAGATATGGAGTAGTCTCCTAAAAGTTCCAAAGTACAATGTTTAGTAAACATCTTTCCTGATGTCTTTGATTTTTATTGGTAGCATCAAAACATCTATTTACTATTTATCATTCTGAAACTATTAAGTATAATGTTGAATTTGGTGCTCTACTTGAATTCTAGTCCATGTTTTTTGTGCTCCAGCAGTGAGCACCTTAACTCTAAAGCATAATTCTATGTTGTAATATAACCATAGAGTGATGGATTACATTATCTCTCATGTGACTATTTGCAGATGATATAATCAGATTATTCTTCTCCTTTTGACACTACTTTTAGTAGTTAATTTTGCTTAAATTATGGAATAATGCATAATACAACATCTCTTTTTATACTTTAGACTTTCCCTGGAATGGTACACCTGGCTCCTCTTAGACTGGGGAGGAGTGAAACACTGTCTTCTGGACATGACATGGCGATGTGCTCATAAACTTAGAGTCATTGTAGTTACGTGCATATGACTGGGGTCTTCAATATTTTGTCATAAAAGGGTTCATGATGCCCCTCCCTAACATACTCCTGACAGGTAATGGTAGCTAGTGATATCACTTTATTTACCAGTAACTCAATTATGCCCATGTTATGGTAAATAATCTTCTACTCATGATACAATAGCAAAAGTCCTCAAAGAAACTAGGAATAAAAGCATATCTTAATACAATAAAGGACTGTGAGGACTTAAGGATATGCCAAATGAAATGATATGGACGTGTGAGTATGTACATGCATTCATGCCTGAGATTTTTCAGGCGTGAAATCCAGAAAAGCTGTATTAGTCTAGATAAGAATTCACATACCCTTCTCCCCCTTCCTCCACTGTCACCCACCCATCCAGCTGTAGTAAACCCTTGACAGATCTGCCACAGTGAACACCCCATCTCCTGATACTTCCTGGAGAAAGAGCTGCATGCAGGGCATTTGAGAGAACAGGAATCCTTGGAGCACAGATACATAGGCTTGCAGGACAGAGAAGCCACAGTCAGAGACAGCAAGACCAGCTAACATCAGAGATAGCTAGATGGCAAAAGGCAAATGCAAGATCATTACCAACAGAAACCAATGCAACATGGCACCATCAGAACCCAGTTCTCCTACAACAGCAAATCCTGGATACACCAACACATCAGAAAAGCAAGAGCTAGATTGAAAATCACATCTCATGATGCCGATAGAGGACTTCAAGAAGGACATAAATAATTCCCTTAAAGAAATACGGTAGAATATGGGTCAACAGGTAGAAGCACTTAAAGAGGAAACACAAAAATCCCTTAAAGAATTTCAGGAAAACACGAACAAACAAGTGAAGGAACTGAACAAAACTATCCAGGATCTACAAATGGAAGTAGAAACAATAAAGAAATCGCAAAGGGAGACATCTCTGGAGATAGAAAACCTTGGAAAGAATTCAGGAGTCATAGATGCAAGCATCAACAACAGAATACAAGAGATAGAAGAAAGAATCTCAGGTGCTGAAGATACCGTAGAAAACATTGACTCAACAGTCAAAGAAAATGTGAAATGCAAAAAGCTTGTAGCCCAAAACATCCAGGAAATCCAGGACACAATGAGAAGACCAAACCTAAGGTTCAAAGGATAGAAGAGAGCGAGAATTTACAACTTAAAGGACCAGTAGATATCTTCAACAAAATTTTAGAAGAAAACTTCTCTACCTAAAGAAAGAGATGCCCATGAGCATAGAAGTTTACAGAACTCTAAACAGAAAGGACCAGCACAAAAATTCCTCCCATCACATAATAATCAAAACACCAAATGCACTAAACAAAAGAAGAATATTAAAAGTAGTAAGGGAAAAAGGTTAAGTAACATATAAAGGCAGGCCTATCAAAATTACACCAGACTTCTCACCAGAAACTATGAAAGCTATAAGGTCCTGGGCAGATGTCATCCAGAACCTAAGAGAACATAAATGTCAGCCCAGGCTAATATACCCAGCAAAACTCTCAATTACCATAGACGGTGAAAGCAAGGCATTCAATGACAAAAACCAATTTAGAGAATACCTTTCCACAAATCCAGCTCTAAGAAGGATGGATAATGGGTGGAAAATACCAACACAAGGTGGGAAACCACACCCTAGAAAAAGCAATAATGTAAGTAATCTTCTTTCAACAACCCCAAAAGAAGATAGCTACACAAACAGAATTCCAACTTTAACAATGAAAATAACAGTAAGCAACAATCACTTTTCCTTAATATCTCTTAACATCAATGGACTCAATTTTCCAATAAGAAGACATAGTCTAACAGACTGGATGCCTAAACAGGACCCAACATTTTGCTGCATGCAGGAAACCAACCTCAGTGACAAAGGCAGTTAAATGTTGGGAAATAATTATCCAAGCAAATGATCCCAAGAAACATCCTGAAGTGGCCATTCTTATATCAGATAAAATCGACTTTCAACCAAAAGTTGTCAAAAAAAAATAAGGAGGAACACTTCATATTGGTCAAAGGAAAAGTCTACCAAGGTGAACTCTCAATTCTGAACATCTATGCACCAAATGCAAGGGCATCAACATTCAAAAAAAGAAACTTTACTAAAGCTCAAAGCACACATTGTACCCCACACAACACCCCACTCTCAACATTTGACAAATCATGGAAACAGAAACTAAACAGAGACACAGTGAAATTAATTGAAGTTATGGACCAAATGGATCTAACAGATATTTATGGAACATCCCATCCTAAACAAAAGAATATACCTTCTTCTCAGCACCTCATGGTACCTTCTCCAAAACTGACCATATAATTGGTCACAAAACATGCCTCAACAGATACAGAAATATTGAACTAATTCCATGCACCTTATCAGATCACCACGGCCTAAGGCTGGCCTTAAATTCAAACAAAAACAGCGGAAAACACACATACACGTTGATGTTGAACAATGCTGTTCTCAATGATAGCATGGTCAAGGAAGAAATAAAGAAATTAAAGACTTTTTAGAATTTAATGAAAATGAAGACACATCATACCAAAATTTATGGGACACAATGAAAGAAATGTTAATAAGAAAACTCATAGCTCTATGTTCCTCCAAAAAGAGAATGAAGAGAGCTTACACTAGCAGCTTAACAGTGAACCTGGAAGCTCTAGAGCAAAAAAGAAGCAAATACATCCAAGAGGAATAGACAGCAGGAAATAATCAAACTCAGGGCTAAAATCAACCAAATAGAAACAAAATAACTATACAAAGAATCAACAAAACCAGGAGCTGGTTCTTTGAGAAAATCAGTAAGATTGATAAACCCTTATCCAGACTAACCAGAGGCACTACCCAAATTAATAAAGTCATTAATGAAAAGGGAGACATAACAACAGAAACTTTGAAATTATAAACAATCATCAGATCCTACTACAAGAGTTTATACTCAACAAAATTGGAAAATCTGTATGAAATGGACAATTTTCTAGATATGCACCAGGTGCCAATGTTAAAATATGATCAGATAAACCATCTAAATAGTCTCATAACCCCTGAGGAAATAGAAGCAGCTGTTATTACTCTCCCATCAAAAAAAAAAAAAAAGCCCAGGACCAGATGTGTTTAGTGGGGAATTCTATCAGACCTTCAAAGAAGAGCTAATACCAATACTCTTCAAACTATACCTTGAAATAGAAAGTCAAGGAACACTACTCAATTTATTCTATGAAGCCACAATAACACTTATACCTAAACCAAACATAGACCAAACAAGGAAAGAGATCTTCAGACCAATTTCCCTTATGAACATTCATTCAAAAATACTCAACAAAATTCTGGCCAACCGAATCAAAGAATGCCTCAAAGTGATAATTTACCATGATCAAGTAGGCTTCATCCTGGGGATGCAGGGATGGTTCAATATACAGAAATCCATCAATGTAATCCACTACATAAACAAACTCAAAGAAAAAAAATGCATGGTCATTTCATTAGATGCTGAAAAAACTTTTGACAAAATTCAGCATCCCTTCATGGTAAAAGACAGGAATTCAAGGCCCATACCTAAACATAGTGAAAGCAATGTACTGAAACTGGTAGCCAATACCAAACTAAGTGGAGAAAAACTTTAAGCAATCCCACTAAAATCAGGTACCAGAAAAGGCTGCCCACTCTCTCCTTATCTATTCATTATAGTACTTGAAGTCCTAGTCAGAGCAATCAAACAACAAAAGATCCAAGGTATAAAATTGGAAAGGAAGAAGTCAAAATATCACTATTTGCAGAAGATATGATTGTATACTTACTAGATCACAAAACTTCCACCAGAGAACTCCTAAAGCTGATAAACAACTTCAACAAAATGCCTGGATATGAAATTAATTCAAACAAATCAGTAGCCTTCCTCAAAGGCTAAACAAGCTAAGAAAGAAATTTGGGAAATGACAACCTTCACAATCGTCACAAATAATATTACATACCTTGATGTGACTCTAATCACCCAAGTGAAAGATCTGTTTGACAAGAACTTCAAGCCTCTGAAGAAAGAAATTAAAGAAGATCTCAGAAGATGGAAAGATCTCCCATGCTCATGGATTGACAGGATTAATATAGTAAAAATGGCTATGTGACTGAAAGCAATCTACAGATTCAATGCAATCCCCATCAAAATTCCAAATCAATTCTTCATAGATCTAGAAAGAATAATTCTCAAATTCACCTAGAATAACAAAAAACCCAAGATAGCAAAAACTATTCTCCACAACAAAAGATCTCCTTGGGGAATCACCATCCCTGACCCCATGCTCTACTTCAGAGCAATAGTGATAAAAAAATATTTGGTATAGATACGGTGACAGGCAGAAAGATCAATGGAATAGAACTGAAGACCCAGAATTGAACCCACACACCTACAGTCACTTGATATTTGACAAAGGTGCTTAAAACTTCCAGTGGAAAAAAGACAACATTTTTAACAAATGGTGCTGGATCAACTGGAGGTCAGCCTGCAGAAAAATGAAAATTGACCCAATCTTATCTCCTTGTACAAAGCTCAAGTCCATGTGGATCAAGGACATACATATGAAACCAGATATACTGAAGAGAAAGTGGGAAAGAACCTTGACCAAATGGGCACAGGGGACAATTTTCTGAATAAAACACAAATGGCTTATGCTCTAAAAACAAGAATTAACAAATGGGACCTCATAAAACTGCAGTGCTTCGGTATGGCAAAGGACACTTTCAATAGGACAAAAGGGCAACCAACAGATTGGGAAAAGATCTTTTCCAATTCAACATCTGATAGAGGGTTAATATTCAATGTATACAAAGAACACAAGAAACTAGACTCCAGAGAGTCAAATAACCTTATTTAAAATGGGGTACAGAGTTAAACAGGGAATTCTCAACTGAGGAAACTCAAATGGCTCTGAAGCACCTAAAGAAATGTCCAGCATCCTTAGCTATCAGGGAAATGCAAATCAAAGCAACTGTGAGATTCTACCTCATGCCAGTCAGAATAGTTAAGATGAAAAACTCAGGGGACAGCAGATTCTGCAGAGAATGTGGAGAAAGAGGTACACTTCTCCATTGCTGGTGGGATTGCAAGCTGTTAAAACCACTCTGGAAATCAGTTTGGCAGTTCCTCAGAAAATTAGACATAGTACTACCTCTGAACCAAGCTATACCACTCCTGGGCATATATCCAAAAAATGCTTTAACAGGAAATAAGGGCACATGCTCCACTATGTTCAGAGAAGCCTTTTTCTATAATAGCCAGAAGCTGGCAAGAACTCAGATGTCCTTCAACAGAGTAATGGATACAGAAATTGTGGTATATACACACAACGGAGTACTATTCACTTGTTAAAAACAATGAATTAATGAAATTTTTAGGCAAATGAATGGAACTAGAAAGGCTCATTCTGAGTGAGGTAACCCAATCACAAAAGAACACACATGGTATGAACTCAGTGATAAGTGGATATTATACCAAAAATCTCAAAATAAACAAGGTACAATTCACAGACCACAGGAAGCACAAGAAGAAGGAAGACTGAAATGGGAGTGCATTGATTCCCCTGAGAAATGGAACAAAATACCCACAGGAGCAATTATGAAGACAGTATGGATCAGACACTGAAGGAAAGGCCAGCCAGAGACTGCCGTACCTGGGAATTAATCCTATAAACAGTCACCAAACTCCAACCCTATTATGGACTACAAGATGTGCACCCCAAGAGGAGCCTGTTATGGTTGGCCCCGTAGGGGCCTTGCCAGAGCCTTACAGATACAGAGGCATATGCTAGCATCCAACCATTGGACTGAGCATGGGGTCCCCAATGGAGGAGTTGGCGGGCAGACTGGAGGAGTTGAAGAGGTTTGCAGCCCCATGGGAATAACAATGATGTCGGCCATCCAGATGCCTCAGTACTCTCAGGGGCTAAACTATCAACCAAGGGATACTCATGGTTCCAGCCAAAAGTGTGGCAGAGGAAGGACTTGTCGGGCATTAGTGAGAGGAGAGCTCCTTGGTCCTGTGAAGGCTCAAGAGATGCCCAGCATAGGAAAATCGAGGGGGGGTGAGGTGGGAGTGGGTTGAATGGAAGGACATATACTTGGAGCCAGGGGGTCCTTCTGAGCTTGCCAGATTTATGCACAAATTGCCTGTAGGGAAAGCTTTCCTGAATTTTCTGGTACTAGGGAGGAACATTCCATCAGGGAACAGTTATGCAGATGTTGCAGGTTTTCCTTCTAGAGACATAGTTGGATGAAAAAATTAGGAAAGTTCTGAGATGAGAATGTAAAAAAAAAAAACAGAACAAAAAACAAAACAAAACAGAGAATCAGGAATGATTGTTCTTATTCCAATACATCAAGTGTAATTTTTCTTTGCTTCTGTGGGAAGGATGAAAATCAAATGAGTTTTTAAATAGTTACATTTTATATGAAGGTAAAGAATATCTTGACTAAGATGGTATATCTGCTTTCTAGTTTCTGTCTTTTCCCTCAAAATTTATCAATCCTAACTAGTTCCTAGGTATGCAAAATTTACAAATAAAAATAAATCCATAATTTAAAAATTATATATTTCTGTATTTTTCTTTAACAATAGAATAAAAGAATTTTTGCTTGTTTTTTATTAGATATTGTCTTTATTTACATTTCAAATGATAGCACACTTCCTCATTTCCCCTCAGAAAACCCCCTATCCCATCCCTCATCCCCCTGCTCACTAAACAACCTACTCCCAATTCTCTGTCCTGGCATTCCCCTACACTGGGTCAATGAGCCTTCACAGGACCAAGGGCCTCTTCTCTCTTTGATATCTGACAAGGTCATCATCTGCTACATATGTAGCTGTAGCCAGGGGTCACTCCACGTGTACTCTAGTTGGTGGTTTAGTCCCTGGGAACTCTGGGGGTACTGGTTGGTTGATATTGTTGTTCCTCCTATGGGGCTGCAAACTCCTTCAGCTCCTTGGGTCCTTTCTCTAGATTCTTCATTGCAGACCCTGTGCTCTGTCCAGTGGTTGGCTGAGAGCATCCACCTCTGTTTTTGTCAGGACCTGGCAGAGCCTCTCAGGAAACATAGTGTCTGGGTTTGGAAACAGTGTATGGGATGGATCCCTAGGTAGGGCAGTCTCTGGATGACCTTTCCTTAGGTCTCTGCTCCACACTTTGTCTCTTTATCTCCTATCATGGGTATTTTGACCCTCCTCCTCCTTCTTTTTTTTTTTTTTTTGTTTTTTCAAGACAGGGTTTCTCTGTGTAGCCCTGGCTGTTCTGGAACTCACTCTGTAGACCAGGCTGGCCTCGAACTCAGAAATCCGCCTGCCTCTGCCTCCCAAGTGCTGGGATCAAAGGTGTGCGCCACTACTGCCCGTTGACCCTC
The DNA here is from genome assembly GCA_036184795.1 of Tokudaia tokunoshimensis. Classification (NCBI taxonomy): domain Eukaryota; kingdom Metazoa; phylum Chordata; class Mammalia; order Rodentia; family Muridae; genus Tokudaia; species Tokudaia tokunoshimensis. The sequence goes on from BTHU01000008.1 coordinate 3,827,699, forward strand.
CTTCTAAGAAGGACTGAAGTATCCACACTTTGATCTTTCTTCTTCTTGAACTTCACATGGTCTGTAAATTCTATCTTGGGTATTCCAAGCTAATATCCACTTATCAGTGAGTGCATACCATGTGTGTCCTTTTGTGATTTGGTTACCTCAATCTGGATGATAGTTTCTATTTCCAACCATTTGCCTAAGACTTTCATGAATTTATTGTTTTTAATAGCTGAGTAGTACTCTATTGTGTAAATGTAACACATTTTCTGTATCCTTTCCTCTCTTGAGGGACATTTGGGTTCTTTCCAGGTTTTGGCTGCTATTGATAAGGCTGCTATGAACATAATAGAGCATGTGTCCTTATTGCATGTTGCAGCATCTTCTGGGTATATACCCAGGAGTTGTATGGCTGGATTCTCAGGCAGTACTAAGTTCATTTTTCTAAGGAACCACCAGATTGATTTCCAGAGTGGTTGTTCTAGCTTGCAATCCAACGAGTGAGCAATGAAGGGATGTTCCTCTTTGTCTACATCCTCTCCAGCATCTGCTGTCACCTGAATTTTTGATGTTAGCCATTCTAACTGGTGTAAGGGGGAATCTTAGGGTTATTTTGATTTGAATTCCCTGATGACTAAGCATGTTGAACATTTCCTTAGGTGATTCTCAGCCATTTGATATTCCTTAGTTGAGAATTCTTTGATTAGCTCTGTACAAAATAAAAGATTTAAAATCTTCTTTTAAAACATCCTATTGATTGATTAATTGTGTATGTTCATGTGTCTCCGTGTGTGTGTGTGTGTGTGTGTGTGATGCTTGTGTCTGATGATATATATGCAAATATTAGAGCATGGCTTGTGTAAGATAGTTCAAATGGAACACACACACACACACACTCACACACACACAATGTCCCATATATTCAAATTCTTTTCTGGAAATAAACTTCCACTGTAAACAGGAAGATGTGTGATCCTCTTTCAAGTGTTTTAAATACTCATTGTTCTCAGTTCCTAAATGATTATATAATGGTCTGATTTTTTTCTTTAATCCTCAGGGTTACAGAAGCCCAAACAGGGATGATAGAGAAGAATAAAGAATAATGACACCTGTGTATAAAAATTTTATTGTTATTTTGATCATATTGTATGTTAGGGCTATAAATTTCATCTTTTGAGGCTGATGTTGCAGGGGTGCAAAAAGGACACAGGCTAGACTGTGCCAGCATCAGTCCAGTGCTGATATTAGCTAGGTGTGACAATGCATTCGGATGGAGAATTTTATGTAGGCAATTGTCGGCATCCTCCAAGAGCTGCTTTAGACAAGAGGAGTAGGGTATAAAATAAAATAAAATAAAATAAGTAAAAAACAAACAAACAACAGCAACAAAATAGATGTTAGAAAACTCTTTGCTCAAGTATATTTATGCTGTTCATGGTAAATATACAAATGAAATGTGTGTGTGTGTGTGTGTGTGTGTGTGTGTGTGTGAGAGAGAGAGAGAGAGAGAGAGAGAGAGAGAGAGAGAGAGAGAGAGAGAGAGAGAAGGAAAATGGATTTCAGAGCTCTGCTAGGGGACAGGAGAAAATCGGGAGGTGTCCTGATTTTTCCTCTGTGGTCCCTACTGGAGATATCCTTAATACTGTTTATATCAAGTTCTTTTCCCTCTCTGTGTATTTTCTTTGGTGTACCGATTTGTCCACATGTAAATTTGTTTCTGTTTTTGTTTCTTTGTCTGAATGACTGTTGTTCTATGTTTCATGCTGAAAAGAAAAACATGGTTAAACTTTTATCTGCTGGCTATTCATCTCTTGATTTAGTTTAGAGATCAGTCTCAGTTTGCACAGAAGAAACTGATAGAAAGGTTGCCCTGCACCTTAGTTAGGAATCAAGCACAGCTGGAGAAAAGACTGCTTTTAAAGGGGCCAGTGGCTTCTCAAGTTGTAGGGTAAATGAGCTGATGGCCATTTCTCCTAGAAAAAAATCTTTCCAATTGTGCTCCTTGGGTTCAGCAAATGCCAATGTGCTTTTTGTCTTGAAATTATAGCTAGAAAAAGTAAAAACTTTGTTTGATCTAAATTTATCAGATTTGTGTAGCCACTTAACTCAGGATTGAAGTCTTTTTAAAAAAACAACATGAATTCCTTCCAAGCCTTGTCCCCCTGCCACCACTGTCTGCCCTTCTGCTGGGGCAGAACCTTGCCAGCTCTGCTGTGGTGAAGATTCCATCTCCTGATACTTCCTAGAGAACCAGCCACTCAGAGAAATTGGTAAGAATCCCCCCTCCCCCCACCTCTGGAGGCCCAGAGCTGCTGCCAGAGATCAAGCAGGACTCCCTACCCAGCAACCACCAAAAGGCCTGCCCTTCCAAATAGCAATCCCTTCTGAGCCTTGTCCCCCTGTCACCACCATTTGCCCTTCTGCTGGGGCAGAACCTTGCCAGTTCTGCTGTGGTGAAGATTCCATCTCTTGATACTTCCCAGAGAACCAGCCACTCAGGGTAGTTGAGAGCCAGCCACTCAGGGCAGTTGAGAACTAGCAACTCAGGGCAGTTGCAAACCAGTCACTCAGGACAGTTGATCCTTGCCAGCTCTGCTGTGGTCAAGATTCCATCTCCTGATTCTTCCTAGAGAACCTGTCACTCAGGAAAGTTGAAGCTTGCCAGTTCTGCTGCTGTGAAGATTCCATCTCCTGATACTTCCTAGCAAACCAACCACTCAGGCATTTGCCCTTTCTGCTGTGGCAGAATCTTGCCAGTTCTGCTGCAGTGAAGACACCGCTCTTGATACTTCCTAGAGAACCAGCTGCATACAGGGCTTTTGCTCTTTCTGCTGTGGCAGAATCTTGCAAGGTCTGCCACAGGGAAGACACCATTTCCTGATACTTCCTAGAGACCTAGCCACACTTAGGTCATTTGGAGTACAGAGAGGCCTGGGAGCACAGGAGAGCTAGTCTCCCAGGAGAGTCTACATACCTGTGTGCACAGAGAGAACAGGAATCCCAGGAGTACATATATGCAGGCTTACAAGACAGTTAAGCCAAAATCAGAGACAGCAAAACCAGCTAACACCAGAGAAAACTAGATGGCAAAAGGCAAATGCAAGGTCAATACCAACAGAAACCAAGGTAACATGGCATCATCAGAACCCAGTTCTCCCACAAGAGCAAATCCTGGATACCTTAACACACCGGAAAAGCAAGACCTGGATTTAAAATCGCATCTCATGATGTTTATAGAAGACTTCAATAAGGACATAAACAAGTCCCTTAAAGAAATGCAAGCGAACATGGATCAAAAGGTAGAAGCCCTTAAAGAGGAATCACAAAATCACAAAAAATAATTTCTTTAAAGAAGTACAGGACAACTTGGATCAACAAGTAGAAGCTCTTAAAGCGGAAACACAAAAATCCCTTAAAGAATTTCAGGAAAACACAAACAAACAAGTGAAGGATCTGAACAAAACTATCCAGGATCTACAAATGGAAGTAGAAACAATAAAGAAATCACAAAGAGAGACATCTCTGGAGATAGAAAACCTTGGAAAGAATTCACGAGTCACAGATGCAAGCATCAACAACAGAATACAAGAGATAGAAGAAAGAATCTCAGGTGCTGAAGATACCATAGAAAACATTGACTTAACAGTCAAAGAAAATGTGAAATGCAAAAAGCTTGTAACCCAAAACATCCAGGAAATCCAGGACACAATGAGAAGACCTAACCTAAGGATCATAGGTATAGAAAAGAGCAAGGATTTACAACTTAAAGGGTCAGTAAATATCTTCAATATAATTATAGAAGAAAACTTACCTAACCTAAAGAAAGAGATGCCCATCAACATACAAGAAGCCTACAGAACTCCAAACAGACTGGACCAGAACAGAAACTCCTCCCGACACATAAAATAAAAACACCAAATGTACTAAACAAAGAAAGAATATTAAGAGCAGTAAGGGAATAATGTCAAGTAACATAAAGGCAGACCTATCAGAATTACACCGGACTTCACACCAGAAACTATGAAGGCTAGAAGATCCTGGACAGATGTCATACAGACCCTAAGAGAACATAAATGTCAGCCCAGGCTAATATACCCAGCAAAACTCTCAATTATCATAGATGGAGAAAACAAGATATTCCATGACAGAACCAAATTTACACAATATCTTTCTACAAACCCAGTGCTTCAAAGGATAATGGGTAGAAAATACCAACACAAGTCGGGAAGCTACACCTTAGAAAAAGCAATAAAGTAATCTTCTTTCAAAAAACCTGAAAGAAAATAGCCACACAAACACAATTCCACCTTTAATAATGAAAGTAACAGGAAGCAACACTCAGTATTCCTTAATATCTGTTAACATCAATGGACTCAATTCTCCAATAAAAAGACATAGACTAACAGACTGGATACATAAACAGGACCCAACATTTTGCTGCATACAAGAAACCCACGTCAGTGTCAAAGACACTCATTACCTCAGAGTCAAAGGTTGGAAAACTATTTTCCAAGAAAATGGTCCCAAGAAACACACTAAAGTGGCCATACTTATATTGGATAAAATCAACTTTAAACCAAAAGTTGTCAAAAAAGATAAGATGGGACACTTTATACTTATCAGAGGAAAAATCTACCAAGATGAACTCTCAATTCCTAACATCTATGCTCCAAATGCAAGGGCACCCACATACATAAAGAAAACTTTACTAAAACACAAAGTGCACATTTCACCCCCACACAATTACAGTGGGAGACTTTAACACCCCACTCTCAAAAATGGACAAATCATGGAAACAGAAACTAAGCAGAGACACAGAGTTAACCTAAAGTTATGGACCAAATGGACCTAACAGATATTTATAGAACATTCCATCCTCAAGTAAAAGAATATAACTTCTTCTCAGCACCTCATGGTACCTTTTCCAAAACTGACCATATAATTGCTCACAAAACAGAGCTCAACAGATACAGTAATATTGAAATAATTCCATGCACCCTATCAGATCACCATAGCCTAAGGCTGGTATTGAGTTCAAGCAAAAATAATGGAAAACACACATACACGTGTACTTTGAACAATGCTCTTCTCAATGATAGCTTGGTCAAGGAAGAAATAAAGAAATTAAAGACTTTGTAGAATTTAATGAAAATGAGGACACATCATACCAAATCTTATGGGACACATTGAAAGCAGTGCTAAGAGGAAAACTCATAGCACTAAGTGCCTCCAAAAAGAAATTGGTGAGGGCTTACACTAGCAGTTTGACAACACACCTTAAAGCTCTGGAACAAAAAGAAGCGAATGCACCCAAGAGGAGTATACAGCAAGAAATAATTAAACTCAGGGATGAAATCAACCAAATAGAAACCAAAAGGACCATACAAAGAATCAACAAAACCAGGAGCTGGTTCTTTGAGAAAATCAACAAGATAGATAAACCCTTAGCCAGAGTAACCAGAGGGCACAGAGGCACTATCCAAGTTAAAAAAAAAATCAGAAATGAAAAGGGAGCCGGGCAGTGGTGGTGCACGCCTTTAATCCCAGCACTTGGGAGGCAGAGGCAGGAGGATTTCTGAGTTCGAGGCCAGCCTGGTCTACAAAGTGAGTTCCAGGACAGCCAGGGCTACACAGAGAAACCCTGTCTCGAAAAACCAAAAAAAAAAAAAAAAAAGAAAAAAAAGAAATGAAAAGGGAGACATAACAACAGAAACTGTGGAAATTCAAAAAATAATCAGACCCTACTACAAGAGCTTATACTCAACAAAATTGGAAAATCTGGATGAAATAGACAATTTTCTAGATACATACCAGGTGCCAATATTAAAACAGGATCAGGTAAACCATCTAAATAGTCCCATAAGTCCTGAGGAAATAGAACCAGTTGTTAATAGTCTTCCTACAAAAATAAAGCCCAGGACCAGATGGGTTTAGTGGGGAATTCTGTCAGATCTTCAAAGAAGAGCTAATACCAATACTCTTCAAACTATTCCACGAAATAGAAAGTCAAGGAACACTACTCAATTCATTCTATAAAGCCACAATAACACTTATACCTAAACCAAACAAGGAAAGAGATCTTCAGATCAATCTCCTATATTAACTTTGATGCAAAATTTCTCAACAAAATTCTAGCCAACTGAATCCAAGAATGCATCAAAACAATAATTCACCATGATCAAGTAGGGTTCATTCCAAGGATGCAGGGATGTTTCAATATATGGAAATCCATCAACGTAATCCACTACATTAACAAACTCAAGGAAAAAAAACACATTTCATTAGATCCTGGGAAAGCTTTTGACAAAATTCAGCATCCCTTCATGATAAAAGTCTTGGAGAGATCAGGAATTCAGGGCCCATACCTAAACACAGTGAAAGGAATATACTGTAAACCAGTAGCTAACATCAAACTAAATGGAGAGAAACTTGAAGCAATCCCACTAAAATAGGGGACCAGACAAGGCTGCCCACTCTCTCCCTATCTATTCAATATAGTATTTGAAGTCCTAGCCAGAGCAATTAGACAACAAAAGGAGGTCAAATGTATACAAATTGGAAGGGAAGAAGTCAAAGTATCACTATTTGCAGATGATAAGATCGTATACTTAAGTGACCCCAAAATTTCCACCAGAGAACTCCTAAAGCTGATAAACAACTTCAGCAAAGTGGCTGGATACAAAATTAATTCAAACAAATCAGTAGCCTTCCTCTACTCAAAGAAGAAACAAGCTGAGAAAGACATTAGGGAAATTACACCCTTTACAATAGTCACAAATAATATTACATACCTTGGTGTGACTCTAAACAAGCAAGTGAAAGATCTATATGACAAGAACTTCAAGCCTCTGAAGGAATAAATCATAGAAGATCTCAGAAGATGGAAGGATCTCCCATGCTCATGGATTGGAAAGATTAATATAGTAAAAATGTCCATCTTGCCAAAAGCAATATACAGATTCAATGCAATCCCCATCAAAATTCCAAATCACTTCTTCATAGATCTAGAAAAAGCAATCTGCAAATTCATTTGGAATAATAAAAAACCCAGGATAGCGAAAACTATTCTCCAAAACAAAAGATCTACTGGGGGAATCACCTTCCCTGACCTCAAGCTCTACTACAGAGCAATAGTGATAAAAAGTGTATGATATTGGTATGGAGACAGGCATGTAGATCAATGGAACAGAATTGAAGACCCAGAAATGAACCCACACACCTACGGTCACTTGATATTTGAAAACGGAGTTAAAAACATCCAGTGGAAAAAAGACAACACTTTTAACAAATGGTGCTGGATAAACTAGAGGTCAGCATGCAGAAAAATGCAAATTGACCCATTCTTATCTCCTTGTACAAAGCTCAAGTTCAAGCGGATCAAAGTCCTCTACATAAAACCAGAAACACTGAAGCCTATAGAGTTGAAAGTGGGGAAGAACCTTGAACACATGGGCATAGGGGAAAATTTCCTGAATCGGACACCAATAGCTTATGTTCTAAGAACAAGAATCAACAAATGGGTCCTCATGAAGCTGCAAAGCTTCTGTAAGGCAAAGGACACTGTCAATAGGAAAAAATGGCAACTAACAGATTGGGAAAGGAGCTTTACCAATCCTATGTCCGATAGAGGGCTAATATCCAATGTATACAAAGAACTCAAGAAGTTAGACTCCAGAGTGTCAAATAGCCCTATTAAAAATGGGGTACAGAATTAAACAGGGAATTCTCAATTGAGGAAATGCAAATGGCTCTGACGCACCTAAAGAAATGTTCATCATCCTTAGTTATTAGGGAAATACAAATCAAAACAACCCTGAGATTCTACCTCACACCAGTCAGAATGGCTAAGTTGAAAAGCTCAGGGGACAGCAGATGCTGGAGAGGATGTGAAGAAAGAGGAACACACCTCCATGGCTGGTGGGATTGCAAGATAATAAAACCACTCTGGAAATCAGTATGGTGGTTCCTCAGAAAATTGGACCTGAGGATTCATTTATACCACTCCTGGGCATATACCCAGAAAATGCTCCAACATATAATAAGGACATATGCTCCACTAAGTTCATACCAGCCTCATTTATAATAGCCAGAAGCTGGAAATAACCCAGATGTCTTTCAACTGAGGAATGGATACAGAAATTTTGGTATATATACACAATGGTGTACTATTCAGCTATTAAAAATAATAAATTCAAGAAATTATTAGGCAAATGAATGAAACTAGAAAATATCATCCTGAGTGAATTAACCCAATCACAAAAGATCACACATGGTATGCGCTCACTGATAAGTGGATATTAGCCCAAAAGCTCAACATAAACATGTCACAATTCACAGACCACAGGAAGATCACGAAGAAGGTAGACCAAAGTGGCGGTGATATGGTTCCTCTGAGAAAGGGAACTAAATAATCGCAGGAACAACTATGTATACAAAGAGTGGAGCAGAGACTGAAAGAAAGGCCACCCAGAGACTGTCCTACCTGGTGATTCATCCTATAAACAGTCACCAAACCCCGAAACTACTATGGATGACAAGAAGTGTGTGTCAAAAGGAGCCATTTATGGTTGTCTTTTGGAGGGGCCCTGCCAGAGCCTTACAGATACAGAAGTGAATACTAGCAGGCAACCATTGGTCTGAGCGTTGGGTTTACTATTGAGTAGTTGGAGGGCAAGCTGGAGGAGCTGGAGGAGGGGTGTTGCAGCCACATGGTAAGAACAGCAATGTCGGCCAACCAGACGCCCCAGGGCTCCCAGGGACCAAGCCATCAACCAAGAGGTACATGTGGTTCCAGCCAAAAGAATGGCAGAGGAATGCCTTATCGGGCATCAGTGGGAGGAAAGTTCTTTGATCCTGTGAAGGCTCAATAGAGGCTGTAGTGTGGGGAAATCGAGTGGGGGTCATGGGAGTGGGTTAAGTTCAGGAGCATATTCTTGGAGACAGGAGGTGGGAGGATGGGTTGGGGTTTTTTTGGGGGGGGAGCCAGGAAGGGGTATAACATTTGAAATGTAAATGAAGAATATATTCAAGAAAAAAGAAAAAAAGAAAACAGACCCGTGAATTAGAATGACAGCAAGGCAGGGTGATTGGGAGGGTTTGGAGAGAGAGAGAGGGAAAGGAACAGGAATGATAAAGCAAACAAACAAACAAACAAACAAAAAACATGGTATGAACCATCCCAGGAAAAACAAGTTTCTAAAGATACTTCTAAATCAGGATAATATTTTATTTAATTCTTATCCTAGAAACTAGACTTATAAAGGATAAAATTTAAAACAATGTCTCTTTAATGAAGTATTAAAAGTTGCACTGTCATGTATTCATACATAAGAACTGGCAGCCAAATTTTGTAATATTAAAGTAATGCTTTTGGTATTGATTTTAAAGAGAATGGATTGTTTAAAATTGGGTTTAGCTTTCCAAAGTTGTGATTGTGTTCTAATATTGCAAGAGAAGCTTAAAAATTATGGTTAAACTGCCAGTGTTCCATTGGCTGCAGTTTGCAGTTTGATCGCAAGCTCAGGATTCTTAACTCATCCATATTTGTAATTAGGATGATTGCTAGAGTAATAAAAGTTAAAAAACAGCTGTGGCCATTATGGACTTGCTGCCCCTTTTACACATGCTTTTGTGGATATAGTGGTAGAAGCAAAATTTAATTCCCCAAGATTGGAAAGGAGCGCTCAGTGGGAATTTATTTGGTATCAACAAGGCTCCTGATGAACTGTTTTAGGAATTTGTGGTTAGACTACTAAAAACAGCTAGAAAAAATTTCAGAGACCCTCAAACAGGGCTTCCTTTTGTTACACAATTGTCTTATGAGAATGCCAATTTAGTCTGCCATGCAGCCATCCAGTCATACAAAGCAAAGACAGACTTATCTGGATATATCCATCTTTGTGCAGAATTTGTACCCTCATACAACCCAGGTCTTGCTATGGCTGCTGCTTGGCAGGGGACTACAGTACAAGTAATACTTTCACAGCGCCGAGGTGATAAGGAATGTTTTAAGTATTTGGGCATAAATCATTTTAGGAAAGACTGTCCAAAAATTAGAAGCATAGAGAGACAGTAGAATCACTCCCCTGGAATCTGTCCTCACCTCAGGAGGAGGTAATCATTGGGCCAGGACTCAGGCCATAGGCTCAGATTAAGAAATATTTACATTTGAGTTAATGCAAAGCCCAACACAGCCTCAGTGAGGTTTGTGTGGCACTGCTTTTGTCTTGCAAACCCTGCCTATGGAAAGTATTTTGGGCCCTTATTTTTAAGCCAAAACAGCATTATTACAGATTTATCCAGGTCTTTGAACAAAGTTCAAACTTAAAATTTATGAAAGGTTAATGAGGCTATGGAACTTGCAGAGTCATTACAATCTGGCCTGCCTACTCCATATAGAATTATTACGGATTTGGAAGATAGTTTTTATACTATCCCTTTGCATCCTGATGACTGTGGGAGGTTTACATTTAGCGAGCTTGCTTGTAATTTTAAAGAGCCCATGAAACGAAATCATGGAAAGTTTTGCCTCTAGAAATTGCTAATAGCCTTATATTATGTAAAAAAAAAGTCTCTGCTTCAATATAAGAAGTTGGGACTTTGAATGTTTCAGAGTATATTATCAATGATATGAAGGGTATTTTATTAGTTGATCCCTCTGTTGGAGTTTTACTACAAAGCTTTGCTTTTATACAATGAGCTTTAAAATTTTGGAGTAATTGTTGCTCTAGAAAAGATTCAAAGGCAATGTCTTTTCAATATTTGGGACATCAGTTACATCCTAGAAAAATTGTGACACAGAAAACTCAAGAAAGAAAAGATGATTTACTTACTTCAAATTAATTTCAAAAGCTTCTAGGAGGACTTAAGCCTCCTTGATATTCTCAAGGGGGGATGTCAATTAACTGGTCAGGGACAAGTAGTTTTGCAGAAAGTAGAGGAAGCATTAGCTAACAACAGATAAATCAATTGCGGACTATTTATGCTATTGATGTGCCCATGGCAATTCTTTGGCAAAGGGGACTATTAATGAGGATTCATCTTTCTTCATCTCCAAATAAAGTTTTAACACCCTATTATGAAACTGTTGTGGTGCTAATCAAGTATTGTAGGATATAATTTTGAAAGTATTTTGGAAAGAATGTCTTAAGAACCTGATGAGACATCTATTCTTTGTTTCAAACAGAAATTAAATTGGTTATTGCAGAATATTGATATTTGGCCTATTTCATAGCAAATATTTTAGGAAAAACTGATAATCATCATCCAAATGACAAGTTGTTATAATTTGCTTCCATGCATGCTTTTGTATTTCCTATAAATTTATGCATGCATCCCATAAAGAATTCTACCTTATTTATAAACAGTTCATCTATGGGAGAGAAACATATGTAATTGTATCACATGTTTATTCTCTTGAGTTTCCCACCACTTCAGCACAAATAATTGAATTACGTGCTATAGTCACTACTTTTAAAATATTGAAAAATCAAGCTTTAATTTGTGTACTGATAGACTATACATGTAATATATATAATATATTATATATATTATATTATTATATATAATACATTATATATAATAATATATATTATATTATCTATATTAATTATATAATATATATTATATTATTATATATAATATATAATATATAATATACATATAATATATATGTGTATATATATATATACATATATGTATGTATGTCAGGGCTTCAATTGCTTGAAATTGTTCCTTTTTAGATAATGCTGAGTCTCAAATTTTGCAATTATTTATGCAAATATAACTCAAGTTAAGAAAAGGAACTTCCTTTAAAGGACTGTCTGTCTTTGGACATTTAAGAGATCATCCTTGATTGCCTGAACAGACCCCTTAAGGCAATGCCACAGCAGATTTGTATACCAGGTAGAATATAGGCCTTACCTAGGAACAATTGGCTGTACAATCTCATTCTTTACATCATCAAAATAGTAATAACTTGAGACAATAATTTTGTATTTTTAGAGAATGTGCACATCAAATTGTAAAGACTTGTTTGCAATGCCTTCAGTTTCTACCTGCACCACATAATAATGTTAATTCTCAAGGACTTATACTTAATCAATTATTGCAAATGGATACTCATATTTCTGATTTTAGTAAAGTAAAATATGCACATGAGATTAGTGATACCATTTCAGGCTTTCTAGTTCCAACTGCTTTAATAGGAGAAACAACTAAAAATGCAATTAGTCATTGCCTGCATTATTTTTCTATGCTTGTTTTTCCAAATCAAGATTAAAACAGATAATGGAATTGGCTATTACAGCCAAGCATTTGAGATGTTTTGTGAAGAATTTATTGTTACCATATTACTGGGATTCTTTATAATTCTCAAGGACAAGGTATTGTGGAACTTTAAAACAATATCTTCTTAAAAAACAAAAAGAGGGGAATTATATTCCCATGCACATTATTTAAATCCTGCTTTTTATTTTTAAAATTTTAAGATTTGGATAGTTTACTGAGTAACTATTGCATCCTACAGCTAGGTATATTTATGCCTCGATGAAATGGAAGGATCCACTTATTGGCATATAGCATGGTCCTGATCAGGTATTTTATATGGGGGTGAGGTTCTGCCTGTGTTTTTCACAAAAAGAAGATGGAGCCCAATGGCTTCCTGAAAGATTGGTCTGCCAAATGGACACAGATCCTGAGTCTTCTAGTAATTATGATTCCAATTATGAAGATGGCTCAAAATACCTATGAGCCAGCTGAGTTAACTTGGAGCATAGTCTCCACTCTTACTGTAGAAGTGTTTTCTATCAATTCTCAAAGTCACCTCCCATATACCTGGTGGCCAGACTTTGTGTCTGATCTTTGCTATTTAGCAGCTGAATTGAATGCCTGGGACATTCCCACAGACATATTAAATCCTCTTGTTTTTAACTTTTGACTTTGTGTCTTAAGCAGATTGCCTTCTGCAAGCTCAGTCATTCACCATGGCAGTTATTCATCACTATAAAGAAATGCATTGAGTGCACATTCATATGTCCTTCATTGCTTTGGTCTGAATGCAAAAAAGGTGTGCTATGAAGGCTAGTGGTCAGAGATGGATAGTTATTGATAGTTATTGAGCTCCTATCAAGCTAAGATAGAAGCAAGGTTCAAAAGGCTATGTTTGACTAAACAAACACTAAAAAGCTGTGTTTGTTTAAATAAACACAAACAAGCTGCATGCATTCTCAAAGATGGGTAAGAAGGAGTATAGACCCAGACCTAAGACAGATGTGGTATTTCCCAGATGGGACCATGGAGTACAAGTGAATCTTGTGCACCCCCCTCCCCTTTCTGCTCATCTTTAAAAAATAAAAAAAGGTGGAATTGTGCCCTTTCTCTAGCCTTGATCAGACTAAACAGACCTTAGTTGTTTGCCACAGTTGATCTTCCACCAACCTAGCCCACCCAGGGTAGAGTCTTCTGACCTAGGTGAAAGTCTCCTGCCTTGCCCATCTGCAACTTTCTGCAGAAGCAGACCTCCCACTGAGCTTGTTTTGCAACAGAATTCAGTCAAAACAAAGGACCTCTGGGTTTTTTCCCTCATATATTCAGAGTTAAAAAAATTAAATATTGAGCCTTGATCAGAGAGTCTTGGCTCTTTATTTCTCTTGTTCACCCATCTTATTCCATCCCCAGCTCTCCTTTCAGGTATGCCTGGACAGCTACAGGGTACAGTAATAGTTAATTGAAGAAACAGGAAAGGCAAATGCTACTTAACTTATTTAATAATATATGTAAAAATCTGTCTTTTAAAGAACTTGACAATTACAGTATCTTTACTAAAGAAGACAATTAGGAATTGAATTGAGATGAACAGTATATTATTAACCAAAAATTGGAAGAATGCAATTTCCAAAAATGTCATCAATTGTAATACAGAACAGAGGGCCTATGAAACTTTTTAGTATTATTGATGGCTATACTTAAAAAAATAAGAATGTGATATGATATCACTCTCTAGCCATGGCTAGTTTCACTGGGAAACTAAGCTTGGGACTCCTCTTCTGGGATACTGCAATTTCTTCTTCCTTCTTAACCATCGTCTATTAAAATTTCAGAATAAACTTTTCTGGAGTTACCCAAGGGTCCTGGGGCCACCACTGCGACTGGTGGCAATGAGGTAAGCTGTAATGTGAAACTGCTGAACTGAAACTAGCAGTCAGAGAATTGCTTACACTGTGACAAATCTGTTCTGTGTATGATGTATGAACGAACCCTTCTTCCCACTGCCCTTGGTTTTCACAAATGCATGTCTGGAACAAGGAGCTCAGTGGTTGTTGAGGGAAGTAGGAATCTCCTGCAGGCTCCTTAAGGTCAGGACCAAGAGAGGAGTCTGCACAGGAATAGATGGTTACTGTCATCACCTGACAAACTTGGTTCAGGTGGTAAGCAGAGCTGTCCAGCACTGGAAGTCAGACAGTTGGAGCTGGGAGCATCTCCTCCAACTGAGCTCCCACAAATAAAGCAATAGTGAGCAGACATGAGCCTCACTGCTCATGCGGCCTCGCTAGAGGTGGGGAATCATCCCCACAACGTGTTCCAGCCTTCTTACCCTTGCCAGAGTCTCCACTGGAGCAGTTAGGGTGACCAACCTGAACTTCTAAAATAAGCTAGAATTGAACATGGTGTGTGTGTGTGTGTGTGTGTGTGTGTGTGTGTGTGTGTGTGTGCGTGCCTGTGTGTGTGTGTGTGTGTGTTTAGGGACCCTAATACTCCATGTCGGGCTGTGAGTGTTCTTCAGAAGGAGATCACCCCCTCAGTTCTATGGCTTTCACCCTAGAGTCAGACCCTGGGTGTGTTCACTGCCCATCTGTCCCCCCGCCCCCCCCACTCCCCCCACCACCACCACCTGGGGCCAAGTGACCCAACATTTGGGCTTGGGAACTTTTAGCCCTATGAAAACTACCCTAAGTATCAGGGCACGATGGTAGGGAACAGAAAGAACAGCAGCAAAGTGTCCTAGTTGCTCCTTAAACGTGGCGACAGAAGAGGGAAAGACTTCCAATGAATATGCTGGGGACACGTGATACCCGAGGAGGCAGCGCTGGAGGGCGGGGGTATAGAGGCAGGAGGAGGGAGGGGCGCAGCTCCTGGAGGGGGCGGAGGACGCGGGCCGCCAGCGATCGAGACGCAAGGCGGAGGAGCCTTGCTGCACCCGGATCCTCGCAGCCTCTCAGCAGGAGCGATTCGCACTGGCGGGTTCCGAGGCTACGCCTGGAGAACAGCAGCTGCGGAGGCGTCGGTGGCGGAATTCGGGGGCCCAGCTCATCTCCGGCGCCACTGCGGAGCCTGGGCCCCAAGGAGCCGTGGCAATCCAAGTTCCCGCCATGAGCAGCTGGCTCGCGGGGCTCAGCGGCCCCAGGGACTCGCGTCTGGGCGAGCGAGAGCGCAACGCCTAGCGGCCCCGATGCGCCTGATGCTGCCTGTCACAGCAGGTCCCACCACGGCTACCGCCACCACTGCGTCCCCGCTTCCACTACCACCACCACCTCCGCTACCGCTGTCTCGGCTGCAGTAGTGTCTCCAGCAGCATGTCTCGAAGGAAGATTTCATCCGAGTCCTTCAGCTCTTTGAGCTCTGATTACCTGGAGACCAGCCCCGAGGAGGAAGTGGAGTGCCCATTGTCCAGGCTCTGCTGGAATGGCAGACGGAGCCCGCCAGGGCCACCTGGCTCCAGAGCGGCCGCTACGGCTGCCACCCCGGCTCCCGCTGCCTCTGCCACCACGGCAGCTGCTGCAGTCGCCGCCGGGTACAAGAGAGCCCAACGCCGCCGAAGGGTCAACCTGGACTCACTAGGCGAGAGCATCAGTCTCCTGACGGCGCCCTCGGTGAGCTGGGAAGAGAAGGGTCCAAGCTTCAGTAGAGGACAGACAGGGATGGGGAAAGTTGAATCAAGGCTATAAGGGAAGTGTGGGGAGGTCCCAGCCACTGGGGGCGACGGCCTCACCCTCTTTGGCCTTGAGTTCCTAGTGGTCCCTAGAGAGACACAGCCCTCCAGGCTTAGGCAGAAGGGGGACCCTGGGAAATAATGAGACCATTTCTTTATAAGGTATGAGGTCTGGTTGCCCAGCTCCAGGCTTAAATCAAACTACACTGTTGTCCTTTCTGATGGCCTTAGGGATTCTTCAGGCTACCTGTTTTTCTATTTTTCTACTTTTGCTTCTCTTCTCCTCTAACTCTCCTCTCCTCTCCTCTCCTCTCCTCTCCTCTCCTCTCCTCTCCTCTCCTCTCTTCTCTTCTCCCTCACTCTTCTCTTTCTTCCTTCTTTCCTGCCTCCTCTCCCTTCCCTTCCTTTTCCCCTCCCTTCCCTCCCTTCCCTCCCTCCCTCTGTTCTCTCTCTCTCTCTCTCTTCTCTCTCGCCCTCCCTCCCTCCCTCCCTCCCTCCCTCCCTCCCTCCCTCCCTCCCTCCCTCCCTCCCTTCCTTCCTTCCTTCCTTCTTTCTTTTCTTCCTTTTCCCTCATTCTTCTTTCTGTTCAAAACTTTCCCAGGCTGTGTTCTGGTTCTACAGCTCTCATTTCCCTTTCCAACATTCCAAAGAGGCCCCAGCCCCGCCCCTGGAAGCTCTTATTCTCCCTATTTCCCACACTCTTTTGGTTCTATTTGTGACCTCTTAGGGCATCTCTGAATTTCACAGGCTCTAGTAATCTCTGCCATATGCTTTTCTCACGTTTAGGAAAGCTCTGTTAGATACTTTTCTGAGTTGCCTTTTCACGTGCAAACCTGTAATGCTGTTACACACACACACACACACACACACACACACACACACACACACACCACAGCACCTTTGTGATGTTTTCCTTTTTGTTATGAATTTATTGGCTCAGTTTTCCTTTCAGGGCAAACCTAGTGTCTTTGTAAAAAAGTCTCTTATACCCTTGCCTCATCCTTCACTTTCTCATTCTTAGATTCTCCATTCTTCTGTTTGTTTTTTTTTCTTCTTCTGTTTTTATTTCTTCTTTTATGCCTTCATTATATTAGAACACACTCCTATGTTTATTGAATGGATAAATGCCTTCATGTACTTTCTTCAAACTTGTGTTGATCCTGGGATGTCTATTAGTATCACCATCAGCAGTTCCCCTGTACACCCCGGTTCTAGGCATTCTTACATACTTACTTATTTCTCTTCAGACATTTCTGCCACTCTTGCTTGTATGTTTTTTTCTGGAATGCCAGGCCTCTGGTTTTAATATTTATTGATTGGGTGAACTTGGGTTTGAAGAAGTCCACTCAATTACAGAGTGCCAAGGAGACTAAATGTCAAATTTGCACCCATCTTTGAGCCTCATCCAGGTATTGAAAGCAAGAACTTTAACTCTCTTTAAACACTGCATTTTCCTCTTCCTCTCCCCTTATTACTTTGACTTTAATTTTTTCTAAACTTTCTTCAATGTATCTGAACATTGATCATGTTTAGCCTATTCTAGGTTTCCCTTTGCAAGCATTCTTCCCTCACTGTAGAAGAGACCTGCGGAAAAGTGAGATGTTGAGAATCTAAGTTCTGCTACAGGCAATACCACAGACGTCACTGTGATATCTGTGTTATTGGAGAATTATTTCTTAAAGCACTGAAACACGTTTTTGGTCTGTATTCTTTCTGGTGTGTTTTACTCTTTAATGCACCATCCTACAGATAATCTAGAAAGATGATTCAGATCAGATTGGCTGATCTTTTTTCTATCTTCCCTGTAAATTTGTCCCAGAGAAGGTAATCCTGGGGAATATATAACACTATAAAATTTCAAATAATTGTTTATGAGAGGAATTTAGTAGCTGTGTATATGTAGGTTTGTGTCAGTCCAAAACACAACATTTTTACAATTTTATCAATACTTCTTTCACAGGATTGTTTTTAACACAAACTAAATATAGTGATCCATTGGAAAGAATCCTTGTAACCCAGATTTTTTTTCTTGTGCACGAGAAGCAAAATTTGCAGATTTTTAAAGAGTCTTTGATAATGATTTTGCTTAGAATATTCTCAACTACTCACTTGAGGATTAGGGAAAATAAAGTGATAACTGAAGTATCTACTGTGAGAATGAGAGGCAAGAAATAATTTCTGGTGGTTTCCTTTGTAAGTTGGAATTTGGTGATTGATGTGAAAAACATGTACCCAGATAATGCTTTCAGAACAAGAAATTTGAAAGAAATGGTGATATTAAAACAATGCAGAAGGTCTATGCTCTTTATAAGCTGCAATTAACTTTTATTTTGGAAAAGGCCTGTCAGGTGGATGCTGAGAGCATACAGGTGAGCAGATGCAAACATTTTCACATACAAAAGACTTCAGGAAAACAAAAAAGAATAATCCTCATTGGACAGCCTTATCACCAGTTGACTTAGTGTCATAAACCCACAGTTTCCATTTTAAGTCAGTGTGTTAGTGATGTATGTTCCCATCTTTTATTTGACAAACAGAGATGCTGCCTTGAAAAGTTTCAGTATTTTTTTAGCCTCCTGTACTAACTGGATATTAAGCTCTGATTTTGCACAAATAATACAAGAGATATTTGTGGAGATATAATGTGTGCTATCTGTTCCATCACAAGAAAGAAACAACTGAAAATAACTACAGCTACCTAGAATACCCACTGTTTGGGTATTTGTAGTTAGTGTTGTCAATGTTCTTGAACCCCATCATCATCTATTTTAGGAGTAGCTACACTTATTGTGAATGTTCCTGCTTACTGAATGGTCTTGTCATGTTTCAATCAGTTAGAATTCAGTTTTCATTCAGAAAGACTTGAAAGTAGAAAAATGGAAATGAATGCATGCCACTAGTATATTAAATATTTGGAGTTTTTGACATTTTAGTAGTTATTTCTAGGTGCATTGATGTTGGGTATGAAAGTCACAATGCTTTATATTGCATGAACTATACCAGAAAATAGAGTATAAAATTAGAAAAAAGCTATTCAAAAGTTAAGAGTTTTGATTCTTTTTTGCTTTGAAAAAGTAAGCACTTCCATACCTTTGGGCACATTCTCAGCTTTCTGGGATCCCTCTGGGGTGGGAAGTGTTATGCTTAGGTACCCCTCTGTTCTGAAATTCTATTGAGCCACATCATCAGCATACAGATGGAACAGATGATTTGTATTGGGAAACTGTTTAGAAAGTTATATTACTTTCTTAAGTTGTAAACATCAAAAATTATCGTATTTAACCAGTAACTGAGACTCCACTGTGTAGCAAGTATTGTACTGGGGAAACAGATGCTGAATGACTCCCACGCAGCTTTTATGGATATTTGTCTTAGTCTTTAATTTGAGGAATGTACACTGAAAGGAGCATAGGAACCTTTGATTGCCCTGCTGTCATCTATGCAACATTTTGGGTATATTTTTTTTCAATATGGTTATCTGGAGTATAGTCATAATAACAATCATCATTATACAGACCCAATTGGAGACATGACAATCACTTATTATGCTATTTATTTGGAAGTAACTGGAAACTTGGAAAAATATGGAGATATGAGCAGGAGGCTTTGTATCAAGGGTGAATTTAGTACTCATTTTATTGGATTTTATTTTATGACTCTGACATCAGGTTAGGATTTGTTCTCATCAGCCTGTCAGTAGAGAGATGAAGGTATACCCATTCAAGGTTGAGGCTTCTTTTCAGCGTTCTGTATATTGTTGAGACACTGCTGGTAGTTTTCACGATCTCTGAAGAATAGCTGGAAGAAATGTAATACAAACGGAAAGATGACAAAACGAGAGAAAAACTAACAACATACCAAGAAAGTGTGAAATGTAAAATAAAGATGCTGGGCATGGCAGAAAAACAAATAATGCTTCCTTATTTGGGGAAAAATTATATTAGTAATTAATTAGTAAGCCTAGGAAAAAGCAAAGAGAGACAAGAATATATTTAGCTTCTCCTAATACTACACAAAATAACTCCATGACCCATATAACTCCTGAAAATCAATCTCAGAAACAATGTGAACAATGAGAAATATACAAAATTTGTTTGCAAAATAGGATATCGGATAATTTATGTACTTTAAAATTTCTAGTTCAATTTAGTTAAAACATTAAAAGCAAATTGACTACAGCCATAAATTAATAGGATATATTCATACTTAAATATTTTCTTAGAGAAATGTGTTAGCATATGTGATGGTTTGTATGTGCTTGGCCTTAGAGTGGCACTATTAGGAAGTGTTGCCTTATAGTAGGTGTGACCTTGTTGGGGTAGAATGTCAATGTGGGCATGGACTTTAATACACTTGTCCTAGCTGCTTAGAAGTTAGTCTTCTCTTAGCAGCCTATAGATGAAGATGCAGAACTCTCAACTTCACCTGCACAAAGCCTGCCTGAATGCTGCCATCCTCCTCCATTGATGATATTGGACTGAATCTCTGAACCTGAAAGTCAGGCCCAATTAAATATTTTCCTGAGAAGAGTTGTCTTAGTCATGGCATCTGTTCACAGCAGTAAAATCCTAACTAAGATATTATTGTATTTTTGTATATTTTTTAAACCTTCATTAACTCAGAGGGTCTAGGGTATGACCCATAAATTTCAATCAAATGTAAATGCTTTGAAAAATGTGAAAATTTCTTTGTTCCCTATTTTATTAGTATTACATATAACCATATTAGAAAAATTTGTAGAATAAATTTCATTAAAATAAAGAGGTAAAAATCACATTATTTTGTTTATATAGCCAAAAATCATCTGAAAATTTAAAACTGATTCTCCTTTTGATTTTCCTAGCTATGGCTCATAAGTGATTATATATAAGCCTATATAATCATTGTACTTTCTAACATTTCTATCAAACCAATAACTGTTGTGTGGAAATTCATAAAACACCTTTAGGGATGATGTATTGATAGGAAGACAATCTTGTGTGATACAATTTGAATATTTCACAGAAAATGAGTTAAAATTATAAAAAGTGAAACTACTTATTTTTATTTTGTTGAGAATTTAAAAGATTGCTCATCAAATGCTTTCAAACTAATCAGTATATGTATTCAAAGCATATATGGGATGCTGGGAGATAATACAATAAAGATCTGCTTAAATCCTGTGTATTTGGCTGCATGTCTAGTGCTCTGTTCAATGGCTAAAAGCTCAGTTGCAGGCTTTTACTTTAAAGATACAGTTGAACAATAGGAAAAAACACCATTGATTTTTAGTTGATGAAGAGATGGTGCAATTATTTATTCAGTTTTAGTGTACAGTTTGTCTACCTTGAAGAATTCTGAGAAGCATCATAAAAGTTCTTAGTTTAATTTCCACTTTATATCATCATTATTTTTTCAGTGACCTTGTCTGTTGTTGTGTGTCCTCTAATACAAAGCTGAAAATAAAATAAAACACCCATATTGTGAACCATGATGGAAAAATAAATGCAGTATTTGTAAATATCTACATTGTGCATCATGAGTTACCAAGAAAGTCTAATTTTCAATTTGGGGGTTTTACATACATCACAGAGGAAAAGAAAATTTAAATTGTAGGGAAATGTATGCCAAGGGGTATCTGCTGACTGACTAATTTTTAGGCTTTTTTTGTGACATAGCAGCAGAAATTTAACTAATAATTCAAAATCTATATTTAAATTCCAACTTTTTTAATACTTTCCTATAGTGTTGAGCATAGAACTTCTTACCATATGTGTGTGCATATTCAATAAAATATATTGTAAAGAAAGAGATAGATATTTTCACTAATTGTCTAATTGTGTTGATAATTTTGTTTTATTAAACAAAAATTGTAGAGTTTATACCCAGGCTCAAAAGTGTAAACTTGAACAAATTTTGCTTACACCTGCTATTTGAAGTGAAATATCAGAATGTAGTAGCAAATCATGTAAAATGATGTTTTCTTCTGAGAGCTTCTTGAATAGTCCATTTAATTTTAAGAGTTTAGATAAATGAAATAACACTCCACCAGTCTGGGTTGCTTCCATGCTCTACAAAATTCTCTGTCAAATGAGAGAAATGTTTGCCAATAAGTGAGTTACTGTTGCCAAAACCATACTGCTAGGGGGTAGAAATAATATCATTTAGTTGTCAAATATCATATCAGTATATGATCTGGAGATACAAAATATGTTCCATGAACCTTGTAGAATTGAAAATTCCAGGCATGGAGTGATTTAGTAATCAAGGTGTTGGAGTATCTTTGAAAACTGGAGACTCATTGGGGCTGTTGTGGGAAGCTGAAAGACAGTGAACATACTTATAAACAGATCAGGAAGGAAACATTTCCTTAACAAGATTTATTTGAGATTTGCTATGAGGAAACTATTCATCTAAGCTAGAGGTTAGCAAACCAATAAATAACTGGGATTAACTTTTAACAGTTTCTTGAAACCTGGTTTAGAGAGTCTAGTTTTAAAGTTTCAGAGAGAAGTATGGGAATTCTGAATGGAACTCAAGATGATTGATACACACATTAAATGCATGGTCAAAGGTGGTTGTATTTAATGGCCCAAAGACAATTGATTATTGCTTACTGCACTTTGTACACTGACTTGGTAAAGACTAATCCTGGAAGTTATTCCTTTGACATGAACATGTAGAATAATGTTCTCCTCTGAGAACTCCCTGAGTTTTTTTATATATTAAGAAATTTTTTTTAGGTGGAAATGTACACATGGGTACACACAAAGATCTTATTTTCTTTCATTATATTGTTTTGTTTTTACAGAAATTGCCATTCATATCTCTACTAAGCAGTAAACAACAAATATATTTTTCTTTCAATATATATAGTCTAATGACTGTTTTCCTTTGTAGCTTTAATTATTTCTGAACTCTTACAAATTTTCCTGAGGATATTTTGTTGTTTCTTCTGTTTGTATTCAGGAACCATTGCTATAAGTGGTCTTATTCATCATAATGAAAGAATACACATCCTAAAGGATGGTATTGTAGAGGAAAGAGAAAGGGTTATTGTGGGTCAATTTTGATATGACCAGCAGCCTTTTTTTTTTTTCAAATATTACTTAATATTTTCTTTTTCATTCCAGATTTTATCCCCTTCCTGGTCCACCCTCCAACTGTTCCACATCACATATCTTTCCATTACCTGTCTCTATGAGGATGTCACCACCCTTCCACAACCTACCCCACCAGACCTTTCCACACCCTCAGGCTTCCATTCTCTTGAGGGTTAGGTGCATCTTCTCTGATTGAACCCAGACCCACCAGTCCTCTGCTGTATGTGTGTTGGGGGCCTCATATCAGCTGGTGTATGCTGCCTAGTTGTTGGTCCAGGGTCTGATAGATCTCGGAGGTCCAGGTTTATTGAGACTGCTGGTCCTCCTACAGGTTCTCCCATCTACTCAAGTTCTTCAGCTTTGCCCTTATTCAACCACAGGGATCAGCAGCTTCTGTCCATTGGTTTGGTATAAATATCTGCATCTGACTCTTTAAGCTGCATATTGGGTCTTTTGGAGGGCAGTCATAATAGGTCCCTTTTTGTAAGCACTCCATAGCTTCAATAACAGTGTCAGGCCTTGAGATCTTCCCCTGAGCTGAATTTCACTTTGGGCTTTTCACTGGACTCCCTTTTTCTCAGCCTCTTTTCCATTTTTATCCCTGCAGTTCTTTCAGACAGGAAGAATTATAGGTCAGATTGTGGGATGGCAGCTCCATCCCTCACTTGATGCCCTGTCTTTCTGTGGGAGTTGGGCTCTACAAATTCCCTCTTCCAACTGTAGGGCATTTCATGTAAGATCCCACCTTTTGAGTCCTGAGTCTCTCACCTCCCAGATCTCTGGTACATTCTGGAGGGTCCTCCCTCCTCTGACCTCCTGAGGTTGCCTGTTTCCATTATTTCTACTGGCCCTCAGGGCTTCAGTCCTTTCCTCCACCCCATACCTGATCATGTTCCCCTCTTACCCTATTTGCCCCCTTTCCCACATAGGTCCCTCCCTCACTCCTTCCCCCCTTGTAATTGCTTTCTTATCCCTCCCAAGTGGGACTGAGGTGTTCTCACCTTCAGCTTGTTAACCTTTTTGAGTTCTGTGGACTATATCTTGGGTCTTCTGTACTTTTAATTTTTATTTTTAGTTAATATCCACTTATTAGTACATGTCCTTTTGGGTTTGAGTTACCTCACTCAGGATCATATTTTCTAGTTCCATCCATTTGGATGCAAAAACTCAGGATGTCCTCGTTCTTAATAACTGAGTAGTATTCCAATGTGTAAATGAACCACATTTTCTGTATTCATGCTTCTGTCATGGGACATCTGGGATTTTTCCCACTTCTGGCTATCAAAAAGAAGGCTGCTAAGAACATAGTGGAACACGTGCCCCTGTGGCATGGTGGGGCATCTTTTGGGTATATTTCCAAGAGTGGTACAGTTGGGTCTTCAGGTATATCTATTTCCAATTTTCTGAGGAACCTCCAGATTGATTTCCAGAGTGGTTGTTTGAGTTTGCAATCCCACCAGCAATACCTTTTTGAATGAGGCTAATTTCTTCCTTGAATAATAAATACATCTACTGATTTATTTTGGAGGCTGATTTGTTCCAGAAAAGAAACCATAGACAGTTCAAATACCCACTGTATAGGAGCTACTTCTCAAACCTGCCAAAATTTTGCAAAAAATAGTATCTGTTACTAATATCTGCAGTTTTAGAAAATCAATCCTTTAAGAATCATGGTCTAGTTCTCCTTAGTAAATGGTGATCCAATATTGGTTTAGTATTTGTAGACAGCTTTAGAATTGATGTATCACAAGTGAAGACTGTCTGTGTGGAAGTTCAGCACTCTGACCATGGAATCCATTGACTTCTTTTCCACCCACTGCAATATGCTTGTTTTCTGTGAGCCAAAAATCAACATGCTCTCATTCTTCATTGTTTTATACCTATGAATCTTTCATTCAAAAACCCCAACAGCATTTGCAGAGGTGATTTTTTTATTTGTATATGCATGTAGATACACACACATACACACATCTTATTTTCTTTTACTACATATCTCTTAAAGATATGGGTAATGCTGTAAGCTAGAGGCATGAAATATCAATGTATCGTTTTATTTATTATTATTTTAGAGTGTGGAAATTCCATGTTATTAAGCATTCTATTGAACAAAATGCTATGACTTCATTGAACTATCTCTTAATCATTAATAACTATCATAATAGCATTGGAGTCCTAGAATCATTGGGGAAAATGGTATCATTAGAAATTTTGAGTTTAAAGAAAGGTAATGGAAAAAAGGATTAGTCTTCTATATTTTTTTTGGATGGGCTACATAATATGAATAATAAAGTTGAAGCTTAAATTGAAGGGAAAGGTATGCTCAGAGAGGTACAAAGCAGACTGCATTTGAAGTCTTTGAGCCGTCTATTGGAGGGGTTAGTTATGTCGTAGGAAGGTTAGGAGAGTGCCAAATATGAATTGGAATAACATAAAAGCATTTCTGGTCTTTCTCCTTGGATGTAAATCTAATGCATTAGCAATAATGTTAATTAACATTAATATTCATTAATATTAATGCATTAAATAAACAATATTAATTATTCCTTAATTCAAAAATGGGTCAGCCACTTCTGTCCATTGCTTGGTGCAAATATCTGCCTCTGACTCTTTCAGCTGATTGTTGGGTCTTCCAGAGTGGGGTCATGCTAGGTCTTTTTTTTTTTTTTTTGAGCACTCCATAGCCTCAGTAATAGTGTCAGGCTTTGGGCCTCCCCTTGAGCTGGATCCCACTTTGAACCTGTCTATGGACCTTCTTTCCCTCAGGTGTCTCTTTATTTCCATCCCTGTAATTCTTTCAGACAGGAACACTTATGGGTCAGAGTTGTGACTTGGTATGGACCCCCCTTTCCCTCATTTGATGCCCTGTCTTCCTGCTGGAGGTGGGCTCTATAAGTTCCCTCTCCCTACTGTCAGGGCATTTCATCTAAGGTTCCTCCCTTTGAGTCCTGGGAGTCTCTAAACTTTCAGGTCTCTGGTGCAATCTGGAGGGTTCCCCCAACCTCCTATCTCCCAAGGTTGCCTTTTCTATTCTTTCTGTTGGCCCTCAGGGCTTCAGTCCTTTTCCCTCACCCAAAACCAGATCAAGTTCCCCTCTCCCCCACAACTCACCCCCCCACCCACCTTCCATGTCCACTTTCCTTCCTAGGTCCCTCCCTCCCTCCCTCCACACTTGTGATTCCTTTATTCTCCCAAGTGAGACTGAGGTATCCTCACTTGGGCACTTCAGCTAGATGACCTTTTTGAATTCTGTGAACTGTATCTTGGATATTCTGTACCTTTTTCTTTTCTCTTTTTTTTTTTTCTGGCTAATATCTGCTTATTAGTGAATACATACCACCCATTTGCTTTTAGGTCTGAGTTACCTCACTCAGGATGATATTTTCTAGTTATATTCATTTGCCTGCAAAACTCAGGTTGTACTCATTCTTAATAGCAGAGTAGTATTCAATTGTGTAAATGAACCATATTTTCTGTATCCATTCTTCTGTCCTGGGACATCTAAGTTGGTTCCAGGTTCTAGCTATCACAAATAGGGCCACTATGAACATAGTGGAACACATGACCCTGTGGCATGGTGGGGCATCTTTTGGGTATGATGGTATAGATGGGTCTAGTAGAGTGGTATAGATGGGTCTTCAGGTAGATCTATTTCTAATTTTCTGAGGAACTTCCAAAGTGGTTGTACCAGTTTGCAATTCCACTAGCAATGGAGTCTCTTTCTCCACATCCTCTCCAAAATGTTTTGTCACCTGAGGTTTTGATCTTAGCGGGTTGTTTTGATTTGCATTTCTCTGATCACTAAGGACTTTGAACACTTCTTTAGTTGCTTCTCAGCCTTTAGAGATTCCTCAGTTGTGAAATCTCAGTTTAGTTCTATACCCCATTTTTTGATTGGGTTGTTGGTTTTTTAGTGATTACCTTCCTGAGTTCTTTGCATAATTTGGATATTAGTGCTCTATCAGATACGGGGTTAGTGAAGATTTGTTCCCAATTTGTAGGTTGCCGATTTGTCTTATTGACTATGTTCTTTCCTTACAGAAGCTTTCCAGTTTCATGAGGTCACATTTATTAATTCTTGATCTTAGACCATGAGCCATTGGAGTTATGTTCAGGAAATTTCCCCCTGTATCAATGAGTTCAAGAATCTTTCCTACTTTCTCTTCTATTAGATTCAGTGTATCTGGTTTTATGTTGAAGTCCTTGATCCACTTGGAATTTAGCTTTGTGCAAGTTGGCAAATATGGGTCTATTTTCATTTTTCTACAGAGAGCCAGTTAGACCAACACCATTTATTGAAGATGCTTTCTTTTTCCCATTGTGTATTTTTTGCTTCTTTGTCAAAGACGAAGTGTCAGTAAGTGTGTGGTTTTATTTCTGGGTATTCAATTCTATTCCATTGATGAACTTGTCTGTCTCTGTACCAATTCCATGGTATGTTTGTCACTATATCTCTGTAGTAAAGCTTGAGGTCATTTATGGTGATTCCCCCAGCCGTTATTTTATTATTAAGAATTGTTTTCACTGGTCTGGATATTTTGCTTTTCCAGATGAATTTGAGAATTTCTCTTCCATGTCTTTGAAGAATTGTGTTGGAATTATGATGGGGATTTCCTTGAATCTATAGATTGCATTTGGTAAGATGGCCAGTTTTACTATGTTAATTCTGCCAATTCATGAAAATCTTTCCATTTTCTGAGATCTTCTTTGATTTCTTTCTTGAGAGACTTGAAGTTATTGTTTTACAGGTTTTTCACTTGTTTGGTTAGAGTTACCCCAGAATATTTTATATTATTTGTGGCTATTGTGAAGGGAGTTGTTTCCCTAATTTTTTTTTCTCAGCCTGTTTATCATTTGTATTAAGGAAGGTCTCTGATTTATTTGAATTAATTTTATATCTGGTCACTTTGCTGAAGTTTTTTTTATCAGCTGGAGATGTTCTCTGATAGAATTTTTTGGATTGCTTATGTATACTATCATATCATCTGCAAATAGTGATAGCTTTATTTCTTCTTTTCCAATTTCTATCTCCTTGATCTCTTTTTGTTGTCTTATTGTTTTCACCAGCACTTTGAGCACTATATTGAACAGATATGTTTAGAATAGCCATGTTTCATTTGTCCCTGAATTCAGTGGGATTGCTTCAAGAATGTCTCCACCTACTTTGATACTGGCTGTTGGATTGCAGTAAATTGCTTTTATTATGTTTAGGTATGGACTGTGAATCTCTGATCTCTCCAATACTTTTAACATGAAGTGGTGTTGTATTTTGTCAAATGCTTTTTCTGCATTTAAGAAGATGAACATGTGATTTTTTTCTTTGAATTTGTTTATGTAATGGATTACATGAATGAATTTTTGTATATGGAGTCAACATTGTATTCTTGGGATGAAACCTACTTGATTGTGGTTAATGATGGCTTTGATGTATTCTTGGATTCAGTTTGCAAAAATTTTATTGAGTATTTTTGCAACAGTATATATAAGCAAGATTGGTCTCATGTTCTCCTTTTTGGCTGAGTCCTTTTGGGTTTTAGGTATCAGAGTAATTGTGACTTCATAATGAGTTAGGTAGTGTTCCTTCTCTTTCTATTTTATGGAATTGTTTGATGAAAATTGGCATCAGGTCTTTGTGAAGGTCTGGTAGAATTTTGCACTAAATCCATCTGACCCTGGGCTTTTTATTTTGTTGTTGTTGTTGTTGGAAGGTTTTTTAATGTCTTCTGTTTCCTTGTGTGATCTGTTTAGATAGTTAGAATACTCTTGATTTAACTTTGATATGTGGTATTTGTCTAGAAAACTATCCATTTCATCTAGATTTTCTAGTTTGGTTGAGTATATGTTTTTATTGTAGGATCTGGTGATTTTTTTTTGAATTTCCTCTGTTCTGTTGTTATTTCTCTCTTTCATTTCTGTTTTTGTTAATTTGGATACTGCCTTTTGGACTTAAATATGGTAGGGACTTATCTATGCAGTTAATTCTCTCAAAGAACCAGCTTCCCGTTTTGTTGATTCTTTGTATTGTTTTCTGTTTCTATTTGGTTGATTTCAGCCCTGAGTTTGACTGTTTCCTGCCTTCAACTCCTCCTGGGTGACTTTACTTCTTTTTGTTCTAGAGCTCTCAGGTATGCTGTTATGTTGTTAGTGTAAGATTTTTTTCATCTTCTTTACCAGGGCACTTAGTGCTATAAACTTTCCTCTTAGCACTGCTTTCATTGTGTCCCATAAGTTTGGGTATGATGTGTGAACATTTTCATTAAACTCCAGGAAGTATTTAATTTCTTTCTTTATTTCTTCCCTGACCAGGTTATCATTGAGTAAAGAGTTGTTCAGTTTCCACATGTATGTGGGCTTTCTGTAGTTTTTGCTTTTATTGAAGATCAGCCTTAGTCCACAATGATCTCATAGCACGTGTTGTATTATTCAATTTCTTGTATCAGTTAAGGGTTGTTTTGTGACCAATTATATGGTCAGTTTTGGAGAAGGTACCTTGAAGTGCTGAGCAGATGGTGTATTCTTTTATTTTAGGGTGAAATGTTCTGTAGATACCTTATAAATCTATTGCATTCATAACCTCTCTTAGTTTCACTCTGTCTCTGTTTAGGCTCTGTTTCAATGACCTGTCTATTGGTGAGGGTGGTGTGTTGAATTCACCCAGTATTATCGTGTGAGGTTCAATGTGTGTTTTGAGCTTTAGCAAAGTTTCTTTTATGAATATGGGTACTCTTACATTTGGGGCATAGATGGTCAGAATTAAGAGTTCATCTCGGTGGATTTTCTTCCTCATGAATATGAAGTATCCATCATGATTGTTATCTTTTGGTTGAAAGTCTATTTTATTGATATTAGAATGGCAACTCCTGCTTGTTTTCTGGGACTATTTGCTTGGAATAACTTTTTTCATTCATTTACTCTGGGATAATTTCTGTCTTTGTTATTGAGGTGTGTTTCTTGTATGCAGCAAAATGCTGGATCTTGTTTGTGTATCCAGTCTGTTAAGCTTATGTCTTTTTATAGGCGAATTGAGTCCATTAATATTGAGAGTTATTAAAGAGAGATGACTGTTGGTTCTTGATATGTTTGTTTTTTGTAAGTGGCTTTATGTGCTTGTGATTCTTCCCCTTTGGCTTTGGTGTGAGATGCTTAATATCTTGTCCTTTCTTTGGTGCAGATACCTTCATTTTATTGGAGTTTTCCTTCTAGGATCCTCTGTAGGGCCGGATTGGTAGATAGATATTGTTTGAATTTAGTTTTGTCCTGGAATATTTTTGTTTCTCCATCTATGTTGATTGAGAGTTTTGCTGGGTATAATAGCCTGAACTGGCATTTGTTTTTCTCTTAGAGTCTGCATGACCTCTGAACAGTCTCTTCTGGCTTTCACATTCTCTGTTGAGAAGTCTGGTGAAATTCTGATAGGTCTACATTTGTATGTTACTTGGCCCTTTTCCCTTGCAACTTTTATTATTCTTTCTTTGATCTGTGCATTTAGCGTTTTGATTATTATTTGATGAGAGTTTTTTTTCTTGTCCTATTTATTTAGTGGTCTATAGGCTTCTTGTACCTTTATGGCTATCTCTTTCTTTAGGTTGGGGAAGTTTTCTTCTATGATTTTGTTGAAGACATTTTCAGGTCCTTTGAGCTGGGAATCTTCATTCTCCTCTATTCTGATTATTCTTAGATTTGGTATTTTCATTGTGTCCTGAATTTCTGGATGCTTTTGGTTAGGAGTTTTTTGTGTTTTGAATTTTCTTTGACTGTTTTGTTTATCTCTTTTAGGGCATCTTCTACACCTGAGATTCTCTCTTCTCTCTTGTATTCTGTTGGTGATGCTAACAACTCTAAATCCTGACCTCTTTCCTTGGTTTTCCATTTCCAAGTTGCCTCTATATGTGTTTTCTTTATTATTTCTACTTCCACTTTTAGATCTTGGATCACTTTATTCAATTCCCTTACCTGTTTACCTGTGTTTTCCTGTATTTCTTTCAGTGAGTTATTAATATCCTCCTTAAAGGACTCTATTATCTTCATGAGGTAGGAATTTAGGACAGAGTCGTCATTTTCTGGTGTGCTGTTTTATTCAAGGCTTTCTCTCATAGGAGAACTGGATTCTGATGTTTCCCATGTGTATTGGCTTCTGTTGCTTATGGTTTTGTGTTTGCCTTTTGCCATCTGGATATCCCTGGTGTTTGTTGGTCTGAATGACTGTCTGGGGTCTGCCTCTTTTATTTCTGGGTTGCTTCAGGTTCTGGTAGGCCTGTGACCTCGGCTGTAGCAGACTACCAGTGGGGCCTTCCAACTGGGGACTCTTCACTGGGGCAGAGAAACTGCTGATCTATTGCCCTGGCTTCAGTAGATCTCCCTGGAGGCCTTCAGACTGTTGAGTATTTAGTGGAGTAGTCAGGCTGTTGTCCAACTGCTCTGAGCCTATCTCATCCTCAACTAATTTGAGTGAAGTGCATCCTCAACTGCTTTGAGTGCAGCAGGAAGCCTACAACCTTTATTTAGTAGGATCTATAGACTTGAACATAAAGGTATTTTGTGTATTTGTCTGTTGATCAGATTGTCTCAGTAAGCTTTCTTTAATTTCATTTTGTTTTTTATGAGATTGGCTTGGTTCTTTTTTTTTTTTAAATTATTAGATATATTAATTATTTACAGTTCAAATGATTTCCCCTTTCCTGGATCCCCCTGTTCCAAAAGTCCCATAAGCTCTCTCCCCTCCCACTGTTCCCCAATGAACCCCCTCCTGCTTCCCTGTCCTGGTATTCCCATACACTGCTGCATTGAGCCATTCCAGGACCAGGGACCTCTCCTTCCTTCTTCTTGGGTATCATTTGATATGTGAATTGTATCTTGGGTATTCCGAGCTTCTGGGCTAATATCCAGTTATCAGTGAGTGCATACCATGTGTGTTCTTTTGTTATTGGGTTACCTCACTTAGGATGATATTTTCCAGTTCCACTCATTCGCCTAAGAATTTTATGAATGCATTGTTTTTAACAGCTGAGTAGTATTCCATTGTGTAAATATACTACTGTTTCTGTATCCATTCTTCCACTGAGGGACATCTGGATTCTTTCCAGCTTCTGGCTATTATAAATAGGGCTGCTATGAACACAGTGGAGCATGTGTCTTTATTTCATGCTGAGGAATCCACTGGATATATGCCCTGGAGTGGTGTAACAGGTGCCCTTGTATTTGGAGCATAGATGTTCAGAATTGAGAGTTCTTCCTGGTCAATTTTGCCCTTGATGAGTATAAAGTGCCCTTCTGTGTCTATTTTGATGACTTTTGGTTGAAAGTCTATTTTGTTGGATATTAGAATGGCAACTACAGCTTGTTTTCTGGGACCATTTGCTTGGAAAACTGTTTTCCAGCCTTTTACTCTGAGGTAGAATTTGTCTTTGATACTGAGATGTGTTTCCTTTATGCAGCAAAATGTTGGGTCTTGATTATGTATCCAGTCTGTTAGTCTATGTCTTTTTATTGGGGAATTGAGTCCATTGATGTTAAGAGATGTTAAGGAATAGTGATTGTTGCTTGCTGCTATTTTTGATGTCATTTTTATGTTTGTGTGGTTATCTTCTTTTGGGTGTGTTGAAAGAAAATTGCTTTTTCTAGTGTGTATTTTCCTTCCTTTTTTGGTGTTTTCCATTCATTATCCTGTGAAGGTCTGGATTTGTGGAAAGATACTGTTTAGATTTGTTTTACTCATGGAATACCTTAGTTTCTTCATCTATGGTAATTGAGAGATTTGCTGGATTTAACTGTCTTTGTTGAAATTTGTGTATGACATCTGTCCACGCTCTTCTGGCTTTCATAGACTCTGTTGAGAAATCTGGTATAATCTTGATAGGTCTACCTTCATATGTTACTTGACTTTTTTCCCTTACTACTTTAATTTTCTTTCCTTTTTCAGCATATTTGTCAGTTTAATTATTATGTGATGGGAGGAATTTCATTTCTGGTCAAATCTATTTGGAGTTTTGTAAGCTTATTGTATGTTGATGGGCATCTTTTTCTTTAGGTTAGGAAAGTTTTCTTCTATAATTTTCTTGAAGACATTTATTGGCCCTTTAATTTGGAAATCTTCATTCTCTTCTATACCTATAATCCTTAGGTTTGGTCTTCTCATTTTTCCTGGATTTCCCAGATTTTTGAGTTAGGATCTTTTTGCATTTTCTTTTACTGTTGTGTCAATGCTCTCTATGATATCTTCTGCATCTCAGATTCTCTCTTCTATCTCTTGTATTCTGTTGTTGATACTTGCATTCATGCCTCCTGACTTTTTTCCCCAGGTTTTCTATTTCCAGAGTTGTTTCTCTTTGTGATGTTTTTATTGTTTCTACCTTCATTTTTATCCTGGATGGTTTTGTTCAATTCCTTTACCTGTTTTGTTGTGTTTTCCTGTAGTTCTCTAAGGTCTCCTCCCTGTTTACTTGTGTTCTCTTTTATTTCTTTAAGGGTTTTATTTATGTCCTTCTTGAAGCCTTCTATCAGCATCATGAGCTGTGATTTTAAATCCAAATCTTGCTTTTCTGGTGTGTTGGCGTATCCAAGACTTGCTGTTGTGGGAGTATTGGGTTCGGATAGTGCCTTGAGTTCTGTTAGTAATGCTCCTATGTTTGCCTTTTACAATCTGGTTATCTCTGGTGTTAGTCGGTCGTGCTGTCTCTGGCTGGTGCTTGGCCCTCCTTTGTGCCTGCAAGCATATCACAGCACCCCTGGCTGACCAGCTTTTCCCTGGCACATATGGTTGTGGTGCTGCCCAGCTCCTGGGCGCAGGTGGGGCCCTGGCGGAAGGAGTCCCAGTTGATCTTACACCTGGGTATTCTCTGTGTTCCTGGCTGTAACAGCCTGCTATGTCACAGGAGTGAAGATGGTGGCCTCACCTCTAACTCTGGGACTTCCTGGCAGAATAGGTTAACATACAGCTGTGGTGCTACCCAGTTCCTGAGTGCAGTTGGGGCCCTGGTGGACCATGTCTCAAGAGATCTTACTCTTGGATGTTCCCTGCATACCTGGCTGCACCTGTCTGCTCAGAGACAGGAGCAAAGATGGTGGCCTTACCTCTAAACGTGGAGCTCCCTCTAAATGTAAGACTCCCCGCAGGGCAGATGTCCCCTTGCAGGATAGGTGCACAGATGGTTGTGGCACTGCCCAGCTCCTGGGTGGAGGTATTTATCTGGTATTTTTGATTAGCAAGGGTTTTTATTTTCATGAAAGAAAAGGACACAGATGACTACAGATTGTAACTTTTATGTGTAAATTGTCATTTATTTCACATAAAATCCCTGATTTACTTTAACAGTGTTTTTGAAAACCTGACACTGTGTGTCTACAGATTATTGATTATATAGGGCAAAATAATGGTTCTGCTACTGGATTCTGAGTGGAGCAATGTCATTTAACTGGAATTTTCAGAATGCAAATTTACTTTCTCTATATCTTTTTTAAATTTTCCACAAGTAGGGAAAAACTCCCTTATTTCTTATAAAAATAATACAACACAATCAACAGCAAAAAAGTTATTGCTCCCCCCAAAGCATTTCTTTTAGAGAGTGATAATGTTGTGATTGGGTTGAGAGGCAGAGACTGAAACAGTAAATCTTAGCTACAGACAATTATAGTGCCATTTGCAGCTTTAGACAGATATAAGGGAGTTTGTGGTGTGAATTCTAGAGAAAAGTGATTTATTGTTTTTTCCTAATCAATAAATGCTTTGTGGCCTGACAGTATTTTCAAGTTATAAAGTATCTCTTTTTTTTTTCTGGTGCTACCTTACTGTCATTATGAATGTATTTCAAAGAAAAACTACCTTTCTTTTTATTTCAAATTAAATTCTTTCTCCAAGTGGTTGTATAGAAAGCAAAACCTAACTTTTCTTGCCTATTTAACAATGGAGGAGACTCATGTACAGATCATCATCATTGGCTGGTATTATGAATGCCTCATACTTGCATTCTCCCTTCTTTAGCTGCACACTTAAGGTTATGTTTTCTCTTGTTTTATTTCTGCTGCAGCAATACAATACAATGACAGTACTTTACAGTAGAAAGGGATTTTAGTATATAGTCCCAGATCAGAGTCTATCATTATGGGAAACTAAAGGCAGGAATTGAAGCGAATAGTTATATTTTGAAAGAGACATTGCATTTAGACTTGCTAGTGCTCAGCCCCTTCTGTAAAATTAATAGGCAGAGATCCCCTACATAGGGAATGATGTGACCCAGGGTAGACTTGTTCTTCAAAGATCAATTAATGTACATTATGTATTTCTCCACTGCAACCCCCAGAGCCTAACCTGGTCTGGACTATCTCCAATTGCAACTTTCTTTTCTAAAGATTCTAGATTGTGTCAAATTAACTATTAAAACTGACTATCAAGGGTAAAAGAAGATGAAGGGTATCAAATATCAACTTAACTTG
Organism: Tokudaia tokunoshimensis; assembly: GCA_036184795.1. Lineage (NCBI taxonomy): Eukaryota > Metazoa > Chordata > Mammalia > Rodentia > Muridae > Tokudaia > Tokudaia tokunoshimensis. Next base: position 3,863,120 of record BTHU01000008.1, read on the forward strand.
AAAAGATAAATTCCTTTTGCCAATCTAGTAATCTTTACTATTAAGTAAAATCTAGTTAATGTAGATCACAAACTTCAAGCTGACACAGATACCCACTTATTTCAATTATAAAACTGTGATGTTTCTCTTCAATAGCTACAATAATAATATAATTATTGACTATAATGAAGTATTGCATTGGACAAGATGCAAAGATCATTTTAGTACAAGTTTTTCAATCAATGTAAACTTTTATTTTTAATTTTTGTACAGGATCTTTTCTTCATTTACATTTCAAGTATTATCCCCTGTCCCTGATCCACTACCCCTTGATATCCCCTATCCTATTCCCTCTCCCCTCTTTCTATGAGGGTGTTCTCTCACTCACCCAACCACTCCTACCTCCTTTTCCTCCTCCTCAAATTTCCCTATACTGTGGCATGGAGTCTTCACAGGACCAAGGACCTCTCCTCCCATTGATGCCTAAAAGGCCATCCTCTGTTGTATATGCAGCTGGAGCCATGGGTCCTTCCATGTGTACTCTATGGTTTCCCTGGGAGCTCAGGGGGTCAGATTGGTTGATATTACTGATCTTCTTTTGGGGTTTCAAACTCCTTTAACTCCTTCATTCCTTTCTCTAACTCCTCCAATGGGGACCGTATGCTCAATCCAATGGTTGGCTGACACCATCCATGTCTGTATTTGTCAGGTTCTGGGAAAGCCTCTCAGGAGACAGCTATATAGATTCCTGTCAGCAAGCTCTTCATGGCATCTACAGTTTTGTCTGGGTTCGGTGACTGTATACGGGAAGGATCCCCACATGGGACAGTCTTTGGATGGCCTTTCCTTCAATTCCTGCTCCACACGTTGTTTTCTTATTTGAATATTTTCTGCCCCTTTCTAAGAAGGTATGAAACACCCACACTTTGGACTTTCTTCTTCTTGAGCTTCATGTGGTCTGTGAATTATATCTTGGGTATTTTGAGTATTTGGGCTAATATCCACTTATCAGTGAATGCTAATTATGTGTGGTTTTTGTGATTGGGTTATCTTACTCAGAATGATATTTTCTAGTTTCATCCATTTGCTTAAGATTTTCATGAATTCATTGTTTTTATAGCTGAGTAGTACTCCATTGTGTAAATGTATCAAATTTTCTGTATCCATTCTTCTGTTTTAGGAAATCTGGGTTCTTTCTAGCTTCTGGCTATTATATATAAGGCTTCGGTGAACATAGTGAAACAAGTGTCCTTGTTATATGTTGGAGAATCTTTTGCGGATATGCCCAGGAGTGGTATAACTGGATCCTGAGGAACTGCCAAACTGATTTCCAGAGTAAGAGCTTGTCATCCCACCAACAATGGAGGAGTGTTCCTCTTTCTCCACATCTTTGCCAGCATCTGCTGTCACCTAAATTTTTGATCTTAGCCATTCTGACTAGTATGAGTTGGAATCTCAGGGTTTTCATTTATATTTCCCTGATGACTAAGGATGTCGAACATTTCTTTAGGTGCCTTCTCTGCCATTCAGTATACCTTTGTTGAGAAATCTTTATTTAGCTCTGCACCCCATTTTGATAAGGTTATTTAATTCTCTGGAGCCTAACTTCTTGAGTTCTTTGTATATATTGGATATTAGCCCTCTATCCAATGTAGGATTGAAAGAGATGTTTTCACAATCGATTGTTTTCCATTTTGTCTTATCAACAGTGTCCTTTTCCTTACAGAAGTTTTGCAATTTTATAAGGTTCCATTTATTGATTCTTGATCTTAGAACATAAATCTTTGGTGTTCTGTTCAGGAAAATTTCCCCTTTCCCCATGTGTTAGAGACTCTTCCCCACTTTCTCCTGTATTAGTTTCAGTGTATCTGGTTTTAGGTGGAGGTCCTTGATCCACTTGTACTTGAGCTTTATACAAGGAGATAAAAATGGGTCTATTTGCATTCTTCAACATGCTGACCTCCAGTTGAATCAGCACCACTTCTTAAAAAAATGCTGTCTCTTTTTTCCACTGGATGGTTATAGCTCTCTTTTCAAAGATCAAGTGTCCATAGGTGTGTGAGTTCATTTCTGGGTCTCCAATTCTATTCCATTAATCTATCTACCTGTCTCCATACGAATAACATGCAGGTTTTATCACTATTGTTCTGTAATATAGCTTGAGGTCAGGGATGGCGATTCCTCCAGAAGTTCTTTTATTGTTGAGAATAGTTTTTGCTATCCTGGTTTTTTTATTATTCCAAATGAATTTGAGCATTTTTCTTTCTAACTAAAAGAATAATTGAGTTGGAATTTTATTGCAATTGTATTGAATCTGTAGATTGCTTTCAGCAAGATGACCCTTTGTACTATATTAATCCTGCCAATCCATGAGCATGGGAGATCTTTCCATTTTCTGAGCTCATCTTCAATTTCTTTCTTAAGAGACTTGAAGTTCTTGTCATACAGATCTTTCACTAGCATATTTAGAGTCACACCAAGGTATTTTATATTTTTGACTATTGCGAAGGTTGTCATTTCCCTAATTTCTTTCTCAGTTTTTTATCCACTGAGTAGAGGAAGACCACTGATTTGTTTGAGTCAATTTTATATCCAGCCACTTTGCTGAAGTTGTTTTTCAGATTTAGGAGTTTTCTGGTGGAATTTTTGGGGTCACTTAAGTATATTATTTTATCTTCTGCAAAGAGTGATATTTTGACTTCTTCTTTTCCAGTTTGTATCCCTTTGTCCCCCCCCTTTTGTTGTCTAATTGCTCTAGCTAGAACTTCAAGTACTATATTGAATACATAGTCGGAGAGAGGGCAGCCTTGTCTAGTTCCTGATTTTAATCTGATTGCTTCAAGTTTCTCTCCATTTAGTTTAATGTTGGCTACTGGATGCTGTATATTGCTTTTACTATGTTTATGTATAGGCCTTGAATTCCTGATCTTTACAAGTCTTTTAACATGATGGGATATTGAATTTTGTAAAATGCTTTTTTGGCATTTAATGTAATGATCATGTGTTTTTTCTTTGAGTAAGTTTATGTAGTCGATTATGTTGATAGATTTCTATATATTGAATTATCCTAGCATCCCTGGGATGAAGCCTGTTTGATCATGGTGAATGATCATTTTGATGTGTTCTTGGATCCATTTGTGAGAATTTTATTGAGTAATTTTTCATCCATATTCATAAGAGAAAAACTTGTCTGAAGTTTTCTTTCTTTGTTGGTTTTTTGTGTGGTTTAGGTATAAGCATGTTTGTGGCTTCATTAAACAAATTGGGTAGTGTTCCTTCTGTTTCTAGTTTGTGGAACAGTTTAAAGAGTATTGGTATTAGGTCTTTTGAAGGTCTGCTAGAATTCTGCACTAAACCCATCTGGTCCTGGGCTTTTTTTTGGGTTGGGAAACTTTTCTTGACTGCTTCTGTTTCTTTAGAAATTATAGGACTGTCTAGATAACTTATCTGATCCTGATTTAAATTTGGCAAATGATATCTTTGTAGAAATTTGTCCATTTCATCCAGATTTTCAAATTTGGTTAAGTATAGGCTTTTGTAGTAGGATCTGATGATTTTTTGAGTTTCCTCAGTTTCTGTTGTTATGTTTTCCTTTTCATTCTTGATTTTATTAATTTGGATACTTTCTCTGTGCCCTCTGGTTACTCTGACTAATGGTTTATCTATCTTTTTGACTTTTTCAAAGATTCAGTACCTACTTTGGTTGATTTTTTTCTATAGTTCCTTTTGTTTCTACTTGATTTATTTCAGACCTGGGATTGATTATTTCCTGTCTACTCCTCCTGTGTGTATTTTCTTCTTTTTCTTCTAGAGCTTTCAGATGTGCTGTTAAGCTGCTAGTGTATGTTCTCTTCAGTTTATTATTGGAGGCACTCAGAGCTATGTGCTTTATTTTGTCCCCTAAGTTTGGGTATGTTGTGCCTTCATTTTCATTGAATTGCAAAGAGTTTTTAATTTCTTTAATTATTTTTTTACCAATTATAATTGAGTAGAGTCTTCTGTGTATGTGTGGACTTTTTTTATTTGCTCTTTCTTTCTTTCTTTCTTTCTTTCTTTCTTTCTTTCTTTCTTTCTTTCTTTCTTTCTTTCTTTCTTTCTTTCTTTTTTTTCTGAAGAGCAGCCTTAGTCCATGGTGATCTGGTAGGATGCATGGAATTACTTCAATCTTCTTTTACCTGTTGAGGCCTGTTTTGTTACTGATTATTTCTTCAACTTTGGAGATGGTACCATGAGGTGCTGAGAAGAAGGCATTATTTTTAAGGATCAAATGTTCTATACATATCTGTTAAATCCATTTGGTTAATAAATTCTCTTAGTTTTACTATATCTCTGTTTAGGTTCTATTTCCATTATGTGTCTTTTGCTGAGAGTGGGCTGTTGAAGTTTTCCATTATTATTGCATGAGGTACAATGTGTGCTTTGAGCTTTAGTAAATTTTCTTTTGTGAATGTGGATGCCCTTGCATTTGGAGCATAGATGTTCAGAATTGAGAGTTCATCTTGGTAGTTTTTTCCTTTTATGAGTATGAAGTGTTCTTTCTTATCTTTTTTGATGACTTTTGGCTGAATGTCAATTTTCCTTGATATTAGAATGGCTACTCTAGCTTGTTTTTGGGATCATATGCTTGAAAATTTTTTTTTGCCTTTTACCCTGAGGTTATGTCTGTCTTTGTCACTGAGGTGCATTTCCTGTATGCAGGAAAATATGAGGTCCTCTTTATCTATCCATTTTGTTTGTCTATGACTTTTTATTGGGGAATTGAGTCCATTGGTGTTAAGAGATATTAAGTCAAAGTGATTACTGCTTCATTTTATTTTTGTTGTTCGGGGTGTAATTATCTTTGTGTAGCTATCTTCTTTTTGGTTTGTTGAAGGAAGTTTACTTTCTCTTTTTTTTTTTTTTTTAGTGTGTAGTTTCTCTCCTTGTGTTAGCATTTTCCGTCTATTATCCTTTGTACACATGGATTTGTGGAAAGATATTGTGTAAATTTCATCTTGTTAAGGGATATGTTGTTTTTTCCATCTATGTTAATTGAGAGTTTTGCTGCCCATAGTAGCCTGGGCTTGCATTTGTTTTGTCTTAGGGTCTGCATGACATCGGTCCAGGATCTTTGGGCTTTTATAATCTCTGGTGAGAAGTCTGGTGTAATTCTGATAGGTCTGTATTTGTTTGTTACTTGACATTTTTCCCTTCATGTTTTTTAATGTTCTTTCTTTCTTTCTTTTTTATTTATATATATATAAAATATAATATATATTATATATATATTTAATATATAATATATATTTATTATATATATATTAAATATATATATAATTTACATTCCGAATGATTTCCCCTTTCCCGGTTCCTAATGTTCTTTCTTTGTATTGTGCATTTGGTATTTTGACTGTCATGTGACAGGAGGAATTTCTTTTCTGGTCCAGTCTATTTGGAATCCTGTAGGTTTCTTATATGTTCATGGGCATCTCTTCCTTTAGGTTAGGAATATTTTCTTCTATATTTATTGATGATCCCTTTTAAGTTGGGAATCTTTGCTCTCTTTTATATTTATTATCCTTAGATTTGGTCTTTTCATTGTGTCCTGGATTTCCTGGATGTTTTTGGTTAGGAGCTTCTTGCTTTTTGCATTTTCTTTGACTGTTGTGTCAATGTTTTGGTATCTTCTTCACCTGAGATTCTCTCTTCTACTCTTGCATTCTGTTCGTGATGCTTGCATCTATGACTCCTGAGCTCTTTCTTAGGTTTTCTATCTCCAGGGTTGTCTCCCTTTGTGTTTTCTTTATTGTTTCTATTTCCTTTTTTATATTTTGGATGGTCTTTCTCAATGCCTTGTCCTGTATATTTGTGTTTTCCTGTTATTCCTCAAGGAATTTTTGTGCTTCCTCTTTAACTGCTTCTACCTGTTTACCTGTGTTCTCCTTTTTTTTTTTTTTGAGGGGTTTATATATGTCCTTCTTAAAGTCCTCTATCATAAGAAGTGATTTTTATTTTATTTATTTTTATTTTATTTATTATGAGAAGTGATTTTAGATCCAAATCTTGTTTTTTTCTGATGTAATGGAATATTTTATTTATTTTTATTCTATTTATTATGAGAAGTGATTTTAGATCCAAATCTTGTTTTTTTCTGATGTAATGGAATATTCAGGACTTGCTGTGGTGGAGAACTGTGTTTTGATGATGCCAAGTAACCTTGGTTTCTGTTGCTTATGTTCTTATGCTTGCTTCTCACCATCTGGTTATCCCTAGTGGTACCAGCCCTCTCTGTCTCTGATTGATGCCTGTCCCTCCTATGATCCTTGCTGTGTCAGAACTCCTCGGTGTCCAGCTGTCTCTGTGATCCTGTTATTCTGGGATCCTGATATTCTGGGTGTGTCAGATCTCCAGGGAGTTAAGCTGTCTCTGGGACCCTGAAATTCTGTTTTGACCAAGCTCCTGAGATCTTATGATCCTGGGCATGTTAGAGCCTGGAGTTAGAGTTCCTTTTGGATGTAGTGAGAATTTGTGTGGAGCTAGTGCTCAAGGTCTGTTCAGGGCATTGGCTCAGACCAGAAGGAATCTGTGCAACTGTCTGGGTGGGGTTTCCTGGCTCCCTGAATACCACTAGTCCCAGTTACTCTTGGTGTTGGGGTGTTGGGGTGATGGGGTGTTGGGGTTTTGGGGCAGATGATATGCCTCCTCACATATGATCTTGGGTGTATTAGAGCACCTGGGATTCAAGGTTCTTTTGGATGTTGTGGGACTAGGTGCAGAGCTAGTGCCCAAGTTCTGCTCAGGGCACCGACTCAGACTGGAAGGAATGGAAAGTTTTAATATATCTGAAAGATATTTTCATATATGAGTGTGAAGATATCTTAGTTCTTTATAACATTGAACATGAAAATATAGCATGAATGTACAAATATGGATCAGACCAACTTTGGACTGCTAGGTAAGATATTCATTACCTTATGTGATTTTTAAATGAGATCACGATATTCTTGTCTGAAGATACTTTAAAAACCTAATGAAACTGATTCTATTATTTTTATATACTATTTTATATAACACATTTTATTGCTTCTCTTCTATAGTTACTAATACATGGTAAAGAAATAACATATTAAAGCCTAGGAACATTCTAGCTTTGTATTTTATTCAGAATTTTGAAATTTTTGTGGATGAAGGGCAAAAAAAGGCTATAAAGAAGTCAGTTTTAATAGTATATACTTCCTTGCCCTTTCTCCTTCTATCCTTCTCTCTCCATTTTGTTGATCCCTGAACCTAACTCTTGTGCCAAAAATGTTCCATAAATCTATCCCAATAAATTTTTACTGACTATACTTTGAACACAATTTTATATCAAATTAATTGGAAATTCCATCTGTTAATTCCAAACAACTATGGGTAAAAAGTAGGTTTAGAGGGTGATGTGTATGAAGGCAACTCTCCTGGTGTTCCTAAAAGTCCACTTCTGTCCCCACAAAGTTCTGTTGTATAGCAAAGATTGTTTAAGAATTATGTCTCTGAGAGCTGTCCAGGAGGGCATTGGAAGAACTGCATAGTTATATAAGTTGCTTCATGTTCTTAATCTTCAGGACTAACATGATGGTAGAAAGAAAAATCATATATATATTTAGCATGTCTAAGAATGTGTCATTATACTTCTGTTTTAAATCTTAATCCATTTTTATTATCTTGAGGAATGATTATAGATGCTTCAGAGATATAGGAGTAAATTCTTAAAGGTTCCAAAATTCTCACCAGTTAGCTGAACAATTTATGGGAATTATGAACACAAAAGAATTAGAATGTTTTTAAAATGGAACTTTTAAAATAAAAATGTTTTTAAAACACTATACAGTAGATAAACAGTATCTTGTTTCTTAGCATTATTTTAGTATATACCCTGTTGTTTGTTGTGAGTCTGTGTACATGCTCATCCACATATTTTGTGTGGTCATTTGTTTTACCAATAAGTATGAAGCCAACTTACACAGTGAAATATTTAAAACTAATATATTATAGTAAGAATTTGTAAAAAATATTGTGTCACCCAGATGTCCCTCAACGGAGGAATGGATTCAGAAGATGTGGTATATCTACACAATGGAATACTACTCTGCAATTAAAAACAATGAATTCACGAAATTCCTAGGCAAATGGTCAGAACTTGAAAATATCATCCTTAGTGAGGTAACCCAATCACAAAAGAACACACATGGTATGCAGTCACTGATAAGGGGATATTAACCCAGAATCTCGAAATACCCTAGACACAATTCGCATATCGATAGAATTCCAAGAAGACGGGAGGAGAGACCCCTCGTCCTGGAAAGACTGGATGTAGGGGAACACCAGGACAGAGAAACGAGAGGGGGTTGAATGGGGAAAAGAGGGAGGGAAGGGGGCTTATGGGACTTTCGGGGAGGGAGAAAATGGGAAAGGGGAAATGATTTGGAATGTAAATAAAAAAACTTAGAAAATAAAATTAAAAAAAAATTGTGTCAGCATCATTTTTCTATTCTTCAAGCACTTGTTTCCTTTTTACTTTTCTTGCATCCTTTCACTTTTTCCTTTTCCTTGATACTTATTTTTCATATTTAATAAGTCATGCATGTGACAAGAAATAGCTAACATTTTAGTTCTAATGGAAGCATTTTTCTTATAAAATTTTGTTTTTGAGAATTTCATGCATATACAGTAAAATATGACTACCTTCACATTTCCTTCTCCCAATAACCTGTTTTTTAAAATTTTTAATAAGGTCTTTTTAAATGTTCTTCATAACAATTAATGTTATAATGACTTTTTAAAAATGATTTATTTATTTTATATATATGAGTACACTGTAGCTGCTTTCAGACACAACAGAAGAGGGCATCAGATCCCATTACAGATGGTTGTGAGCCACCATGTGGTTGCTGGCAATTGAACTCAGGACTACTAGAAGAGCAGTCAGTGCTCTTAATCACTGAACCATCTCTCCAGCTCTAATGACTATTTTTTAATGAATGGTTTAGTGTTTAACTTAGTTTAAGAAGACTAGATAATCCAGGGAATTTACCATCAATACTTTTTTGTTAATACCTACAAGATAATATCCATACCACTTAAACAATTTTTATGCTTAGATCTGTGAGGCTGTACTCTGTTGAGGCACAGAAAGGAATGGTACGTTGCCCTACATAAGGAATTTAGTAACTAGTCACATCGGATCTTTATCAGTGTATATTACTTGTAGAAAATAAAAGAAGTAATTATGATCTGTCATGAATGTCCATAAGGTGCTGTGATTGTATTTACTTCCTGTTACAAACTTATGTTCCTGATCTCTGGTCCCAGTAGTCACTCCTCTACTTCCATTATTCTCACACATGAGGAAAAACATCTATTTGCCTCCCAAAGGTCTGGTTTATCTAGTATGGCATGTTGTCCTCTAGTTTTATTCATTTTCCTGAAAATAACATGACTTTTTTCTTTATCATTAAATAAAGATCCACTGTTTACAGATAACATTTTATTTATTCTTTATTCTTCTTCTCTTACACTTAAGTTTCAAAGCTTATTTCCACAGGCCTTCATCTTACCACAAATAGATTTACCCTCCATCTTTAACATTGTTCTATATTCATTCTATGTAATCTCTTATGTATCTTCCATTCAGTAACTTTCTAAAAAGGGGCTGTTTGAAATTTCCTGTGGGTTTTCTTGGTCTTTACTATTGCTAGATATTCAGTCCTAAGTGTGCAGCATTCCTGTGTTAGAAATGCTAATGGACTTTTTTTCCCACTGGGTCTCTGTCTCTAGGCTGACCTAGTTTGCCTTTCCTCTGTCATATCTCTGTGCTCTGGCATCTCAAGAATGAGACAGCTGTGAGTAGACTTACAAAAGCCATCATCACTAACACAGGCCTTGCTTATGTTGCAGGGTTCAGAGAAGTACAATAATTGAAGCTTGATTTCTGAATAAGAAGACTATTTTGATTATGTAAAATGTAGTTGTATATAAGAATAGTAGTTCTCTTAACACATTACTTATAATTATTTTCATCTGTATAAGCATATGCCTTGACAAAGCTAATTATAGCATTAAATTGTTATATAATGTATTAGAAGGAATGAGGAAGTTGTATTCTTGAAGATTTGAGTAATAGGTTTATTAAAATGCTTTTTAATAATTTGAAATTAAGCTATTATAGTGAGACTTTTCATTTGATTCACTGTTAATATTCTTAAGTTGGTGTCTTTTTTTTTAAGAAAATTATGATTATTCTCTTTAATTTCGGGGTCCAGTGTATCATAGACACTGGTGACATGGTGAACATATCCCTAATATCTGCATAACAATCATGTTGATTATGCTTGTATCATCAGATGATATGTAACACTACTTAATATATCCCTCAGGGTCTTGTTGAATTTTTTCTTTCTAGTGATGTGCAGTCAATAGAGTGTTATGTTATAAGATTGGGAACACAATTTGATGTTTCCATGACTTTCAAATATGAGAGCAAAATTTAATTTAGATATCATGAGGCATTTCCTGATGGCTACCAAAGTGAAGTCATTTACTGAGGGACATCAGTGTGTGAAGAAAGCACTTGAGAGTCCTGGGTCTTTGGTTTATTTGCCATTTCAGCCCATTAGCTAAGGCAGAAGCAAAAGAAACAAACAAAAGATTGTAACTTCACGAATTACCCAGGTTCTTAATCTGTCTAATGTAGATAATTAAAACAGACTCAGGACAGTGCTGTGAACATCTAATAGGATGAAAACAAAGAATGTGATTTATAAACTGTGAATTGTAATGTAAACTAAAAGTCATGTTAATAGTCTCTGGAGTTGTTCCCAAGCATCTGAATGTCTTGGGTGAGCTAAGTGTGATATTGCATGAAGATGAGGAGAAGTGTTATAAATAAGCCTTTGGATATAATCCTTTTCAAGAGTCTTCTTCTTAAATTAGTTTTGAAATCCAATAGTTATTTTTAGAAATCATTGAACTAAAGTAACAAAGGGGGAAATATTTGGAAAAGGAAAACACTCTATAGAACAACTTAATTATATTGATTATAAGGTAAGTATATTCACTTATAATCAATAGATATCATGATACACCCTGTGTACTTTGCTAATTAGAGCATGATTAATATAATAAAGTTTGTCACTTTGAATTTCCATATGTCAATTAGCATTATTTTAACCTTAATTATATATTCTTGTGGAATCATTCAAAGGTACACTCATGTTCATAAGGAGAATGAAGCAGATATTGGATGATATCTTGCAGATATTCTACTAGTCTGTCTAGAACTTCAGCCATATTATAATATGGCTTTCATTTTAATTAATGATTTTCTTTTACTATGCTTGCCAGTTTTGCATGCATTAACCAACCAGACTTCAACCAGACTTCACAGTTTAGAAAATTGATAGTTTTGGTCATTGGATGTGCCATTCCATTTTCCTGAAATGTTTCTGTCTTTCAGAGAAGGTGCTTGATTGCCAGTATTTTGATTGTGCTTATTTGTGCTTCACTATGCAGTGTTGTACTTGAGACCCATGAGCTTCTCTGAAGTGTTTCTTGCATTGGAATGTGGAGAAGTTTATTCCTATCCCTCAAGGTTTTCACTTCCATGTGAAGATACTTTTTCTAATTTTGCAAGAAAGGATACTAGCATAGCTGGATTTGAAAAATAGAGTTCATCACAAAAGATTTTATTTTTAACTCACCGTCTAAGTTTCTTCTTTTGTTTATGTGCAATAACTTTAGTGTATGGCTGGGAAGATGAATATTGTTGTGTATTTAGCAAGGTTGGTGATGTCTATAGGCACATCTCTCATGAGAAGTGAATGGGTTGTTTGAGGTAACTTGTTTTGACTAGTTTTATTAATAATGTCAGCCAGATAATTTGATCGATTGGCATCTATTGGCATATAAATAAAAGCAGTTTTGATTATTTTATTTAATTTAATTTGGTATAGATGCCTTAATAAGCAAAGGAATTTTGTACTTTGAAGAAAGTGACTCCCTTTTGTGATTTGGAGATGACTGTTTTGTTCTCCTCTGTCACAATGCTTATTTCATTGAGAAACCGGTTTCTCTGAATTCTGTCACTAGAGGTTTAGACTTATATATTGTGGGAAGAATTTTTCACACTATTATTTACTTACTTTACTGAGGAGTGAATGTAATTTTGATAGAACAGAGAAAAGATTAATTCTGAGCACTCTATAAGATAATGACTGTCTTAATCAGGGTTTCTATTCCTGCACAAACATCATGACCAAGAGGCAAGTTGGGGAGGGAAGGGTTTATTCAGCTTACACTTCCACATTGCTGTTTCATCACCAAAGGAAGTCAGAACTGGAATTAAAGTAGGCCAGGAAGCAGAAGCTGATGCAGAGGCTGTGGAGGGAAGTTACTTACTGGCTTGCTTCCCCTGGCTTGCTCAGCTTGCTTTCTTATAGAATTCAGGACTAACAGCCATGGATGGCATTACCAAAAATGGACCTTCCCCCCTTAATTACTAATTGAAAAAAATGCCCCACAGCTGGATTTCATATAAGCATTTCCTCAACTGAAGCACTTTTGTCTGTGATAAGTCTAGCTTGTGTCAAGTTGACACACAAAGCCAACCAGTACAATAACAATAAAGGAATTCAAGTGTGTGTGTGTGTGTGTGTGTGTGAGTGTGTTCAGGCATTAGGGTGCATATGCATGTGCCATATGTATATGCAAGCCTTCTGAGGCAAGAAGGCAACCTTAGATTTTATTCCTTGGATTCTATTCATTAATTGTAGAAGTTTCTATTTATTTTTATTTTATGTGTATAAGTGTTTTGCCTGCATTTACGTATGTGTACCATATGCATACAATGTCCATGAATGACAGCATATAGTATCAGGTCCACTGGAACTGGAGTTACAGGTAGTTGTTAGCTGCTGGGAAACAAACCCTGGTCCTCTGCAAACATGCAAAGTACTCTTAATTATTGCTTAGCCATCTTTCCCAGCTCTCCTCTCATATATTTGAAAGAGAGAGAGAGAAAGATAGATAGATAGATAGATAGATAGATAGATAGATAGATAGATAGATAGAGCACTAGGTTCTCTCATTGCCTAGGAGGTTAGGCTGGCTTGCCAGTGAATCCTAGGTTGCTTCCTAACTCGGGCTTACAGCTTTGTGATTGTAGATGTGCACGACTACAACTAAGCTTGGGGTTAAAATTCATGCCCTGTGCTTACTAGTTACTGACTGAGCTATCTTAGATTTAAATTTAAATGATAAAAAGAAAAAGAATAACTAGTGGATGGTTTGTGGGGTTACCAGTTTTAGTGACTTGAACTATGGTGGTGGAAATTGAGTTATCAGAAGGAGAAGGGATCTTTGCTCCTGTGACTGAGCAGACAGGTGCAGCCAGGTACAAAGGGAATACCCGAGTAAGATCACTTGGGACTCAGCCAGCCAGGTTCCCACCTACACCCAGGAGTTGGGCAGTGCCACAAGCATCTGTTCACCTATCCTGCCAGGGGATATCTGCTATGCAAGGAGTCCTGTGGATAGAGGTGAGGACACTATCTTCACTCCTGCGAATGAGGGGCCTTTTGCAGCCAGGAACACAGAGAACACTCGAGTGTAAGATGACTTGGGATTCAGTCGACCAGGACCCCACCTGCACCCTGGAGCTGGGAAGTCCCACAGCACTTTGTGCCAGGGGAAAGCCTGTCACCCAGGGGTGCTGAGATAGGCTTGCAAGCACAAAGGAGGGACAAGGACCAGCCAGTGACAGCAGGACCAACTAACACCAGAGATAACCAATTGACAAAAGGCAAACATAGGAACATTACTAACAGAACTCAAGGCAATATGGCACCATCCAAACCCAATACTCCCAAAACAGCAAGTCCTGGATACCCCAACACACCAGAAAAGCAAGATTTGGATTTAAAATCACAGCTCATGATGCTGATAGAAGGCTTCAAGAAGGACATAAATAACTCCCTTAAAGAAATACAGGAGAACACAAGTCAGCTGGGAGAAGCCCTTTGAGAACTACAGGAAAATACAGAAAAACAAAAAACAAAAACAGCAAAAAAAAAAAAAAAACAGGTGAAGGAATTGAACAAAACAATCGAGAATCTAAAAATGGAGGTAGAAACAATAAAGAAATCACAAAGGGAAACAACTCTGGGCATAGAAAACCTAGGAAAAAAGTCAGGAGTCATGGATCCAAGCATCAACAACAGAATACAAGAGATAGAAGAGAGAATCTGAGATGCAGAAGATGCCATAGACAGCATTGACAGAACAGTCAGTGAAAATGCAAAATGCAAAAGCTCCTGACCCAAATCATCTAGGAAATCCAGGACAAAATGAGAAGACCAAACCTAAGGATTATAGGTATAGAAGAGAGTGAAGATTTCCAACTTAAAAAGCCAGCAAATGTCTTCAACAAAATTAAAAAAGAAAACATTCCTAACCTAATGAAAGAGATGCCCATGAATGTACAAAAAGCTTACAGAACTCCAAATAGATTTGAGCAGAAAAGAAATTCTTCCTGTCACATAATAATCAAAACATCAAATGTACTAAACAAAGAAAGAATATTAAAAGCAGTAAGAGAAAAAGGTCAAGTAACATATAAAGGGAGACTATGATGGTTTGTATATGCTTGTTCCAGGAAGTGGCACTATTAGAAGGTGTGGCCTTGTTGGAGGAAGTGTGTCACTGTAGGGTTGGGCTTAGATATCTTCCTCTTAAATGCCTGAAGATGCCCAGTCTGTTCCTGGTTTCCTTTGGATAAAGGTGTAGAACCCTCAGCTCCTCCTGCGCCATGCCTGCCTGGATGTTGCCATACTTCTGTCTTGATGACAATGGACTAAACCTCTGAACCTGTAAGCCAGCCCCAAGTAAATGGTCTTTTATAAAACTTGCATTGGTCATTGGTGTCTGTTCACAGCAGTAAAACCCAAACTAATACAGAAGTTGGTACCAGGGACTGGGGTATTGCTGTGATAGGCCTGACCATGCTTTTGTTTGGAAAAATGTGGATTTGGGGACTTTGGATTTGGAAAGCCATGGAATGCTTTAATTGGATCTTAATAGGCCATCCCAGTAGGGATATGGAAGACAGTGGTGCTCAGGGTCATTTGAACTGTGTAGGCCTGATGGCCCAAGAGGTATCAGTGGAGAAGAACTTTCATATGTGGCTGAGAGACTGTTTTTGTGATGTTTTGGTGAAGAACATGGCTGCTTTTTGCCATTGTTTGAAGAGACTGCCTAAGGCTAAGGACAAGAGATGTATATTAATTGTATTGACAAAGGAAGTCTCAATAAAGCCCAACAGAGACTTTGTTCTCTGGTTAAGTCTGATGAAGAGCATTTTGAACAAACATAGCAAGCTGAGAAAGGAAACATAAAAAATATATAGTTTGAGTATTAAAGGGACATCAGGAAGTGAAATGGAGCTGAATTCAAGGATATTAAATTGAATTAAGGAATTAGTGATTTTGAGGCAAGATTCCTTCCAGCTAAATTTAGGTCCAGGCATGATAGTACAAGCCTGGAGACAAAGATAAGCAGATCTCTGAGTTCAAGGCAGGCCTAGAACAAAGCAAATTCTAGGTGAAGAAAAATTTAAATCCATACTTGGTGGACCACACCTTTAATCCAAGTGACTAGAAGATAGGCATGCATATCTCTGAATTTAAAGTCAGTCTATGATGCAAGATCCAGGACAGCCAAGCTTAAGCAGTGAAGGAGTTAGAATAAAGGAAGCTAGTGATACTGTAATAGAACAAGGGGGCCAATGTTCCTGCTCCTGCGAACAGCAGAACTCAGCAGTTTTGGCCATGTGTCTCTGACTTTATATTCAAGAGAAGAAGGAGACTATTGGGACAATTGATGCTGGTTAGCTGGAGCTAAGAAAATAGTGGTGATTAAGAAAAGACCAGAATCGCTTAGGTGATATCAGTGTTTCCTGAGAGCACAAAGAAGCTGTGTTCCAGAGATAGCCAAGGTTGTACCTCATGCTGCAGCTGTACTTGGTAATGTGTAAGAATCATCCAGGTGGTTCTGATTTTGAAGACATGAAGGCATCATGAAGAACAGCTGAGGTTTAGCACTGTGAGAGGGCATGGAAGGTCATCGGTGAAAGTGTAGCCTCAGTTGTAGTTGACAGCCAAGGAGTTGAGGCTTGGTACCCTGCAGAGAGCCTATGAGAGGCTTTGGTAAAGCCTAGCTGCAGTGGAAGACCCCAGCATATTGGAAGATGCCAGCACCATGGGATGACCACCAAGAACAGCAGTGGCAGTAGAATGGATCAACTTGAACTTAGAGGGCTACAGAGGGCAGAGCTGGAGAAGTGACACCAGCCCTTTGGAGATGCACAGAAGATCATGTGTGGAACTCAGACATTTGAACAAGAAGCTGTGAAGCTGAAGTTGACTTGGGGACCCCAAGATGTTAAAGATGCCAGAGACACGGGATGCCTGCCAAGAAAGCTGCTAACAGGGAGTGGAACCAGCCCAGGAGAAAGAACCTTGTTGTAGTCAACAAAGATGAAAAGGGAGTTGAAGATCTGAAGACTGCTTTGCTGTCAGACATGGAGATGCAGAGTTTGGAGACTGCCCAGCTGGTTTCCTGTCTTGCTTTTGGGATTACAGTTAAGTGATTGGATGAATCTCAGAAGATACTTTGAACCTTGGACTTTTAACACTGTTGAGACTGCTATAGACTGTGGGGACTTTTGAAGTTGGACTAAATGTATTTTGCATTATGCTATGTTTAGGTATGGCCCCCATAGACTCATGTTTGAACAAGCTTATGGGGGCCAGGGAGTGAAATGTGGTGGTTTGTATATGTTTGTCCCAGGGAGTGCCACTATTAGAAGGTGTGGCCTTGTTGAAGGAAGTGTGTCACTGGGGGGTTGGGCTTAGAGATCTTCCTTCTGGATGCCTGAGGATGCCCAGTCTGTTCCTGGCTTCCTTTGGATAAAGATGTAGAACCCTCAGCTCCTCTGCACCATGCCTGCCTGGATACTGCCATGTTTCTGCCTTGATGACAATGGACTGAACCTCTGAACCTCTAAGCAAGCCTCAATTAAATGTTGTCTTTTATAAAACTTGCACTGGTCATGGAGTCTGTTCACAACAGTAAAACCCTAACTAATTCAGAAGTCATTGGAAGTCTTCCAACCAAAAAAAGCACAGGTCCAGACGGTTTTAGTGCAGAATTCTATCAGACTTTCAAAGAAGACCTAACATCAATACTCTTCAAACTATTCCACAAAATAGAAACAGAGGGAACACTACCCAGATCATTCTATGAAGCCACAATTATGCTAATAGAAAAATCACACAAAGATCCGAGAAAGAAATAGAATCTCAGGCCAATTTCTCTTATGAATATCAATGCAAAAATACTCAATAAAATTCTTGCCAACTGAATCCAAGAACACATCAAAATGATCATTCACTATGATCAAATAGGCTTCATCCCAGGGATGCAGGGATGGTTCAAAATAAGGAAGTCCATAAATGTAATCCACTACATAAACAATCTCAAAGAAAAAAACCACATGGTCATTTCATTAGATGCTGAGAAAGCATTTGACAAAATTCAGCATCCTTTCAAGTTAAAGGTCTTGGAAAGATCAGGAATTCGAGGCCCATATCTAAACATAGTAAAAGCAATTTACAGCAAACTGGTAGCCAACATCAATCTAAATGGAGAGAAACTTGAAGCAATCCCACTAAAATCAGCGTCTAGACAAGTCTGCCCTCTCTCTCCATATCTTTTCAATATAGTACCTGAAGTTCTAGCTAGTGCAATTAGACAACAAAATGAGGTCAAAGGGATACAAATTGGAAAGGAAGAAGTCAAACTCTCACTATTTGCAGACGATATGATAGTATGCTTAAGAGACCCAAAGAACTCCACCAGAGAACTCCTACAGTTGATAAACAACTTCAGCAAAGTGGCCAGATATAAAATCAACTCAAGCATATCAGTAGCCTTACTATACTCAAAGGATAAGCAGGCTGAGAAAGAAATAAGAGAAATGATACCCTTCACGATAGCCACAAACCATATAAAGTATCTTGGTGTGACTCTAACCAAACAAGTGAAAGATCTGTATGACAAGAACTTCAAGTCTCTGAAGAAAGAAATTGAAGAAGACCTCAGAAGATGGAAAAATCTGCCATGCCCATGGATTGGCAGGATTAATATAGTAAAAATGACCATCTTGCCAAAAGCAATATACAGATTCAATGCGATTCCCATCAAAATCCCAATGCAATTCTTCATAGAGTTAGAAAGAGTAATTCAAAAATTCATCTAGAATAACAGAAAACCTAAAACTATCCTCAAGAGTAAAAGAACTTCTTTGGGAATCAGTATCCTGGACCTCAACCTGTACTACAGAGCAATAGTGTTAAAAACTGCATGGTATTGGTATAGTGAAAGGCATGTAGATCAAGGGAACAGTATTGAAGACCCAGAAATGAATCCACACTCCTATGGTCACTTGATCTTTGACAAAGGAGCTAAAACCATGCAGTGGAAAAAAGATAGCCTTTTCAACAAATGGTGCTGGCTCAACTGGAGGTCAACATGCAAAAGAATGCAAATTGATCCATTCTTTTTTTTTATTATTTATTTTATTTTTTTTAATTTACATTCCACATCACTTCCCCTTTCCCGTTTCCTCCCTCCCCGAAAGTCCCATAAGCCCCCTTCCCTCCCTCTTTTCTCCATTCAACCCCCTCTCATTACTCTGTCCTGGCGTTCCCCTACATCCAGTCTTTCCAGGACCAGGGGTCTCTCCTACCATCTTTTTAGAAATCTATTGATATGCGGATTGTGTCTAGGGTATTCCGAGATTCTGGGTCAATATCCCCTTATCAGTGACTGCATACCATGTGTGTTCTTTTGTGATTGGGTTACCTCATTAAGGATGATATTTTCAAGATCTGACCATTTGCCTAGGAATTTCGTGAATTCATTGTTTTTAATTGCAGAGTAGTATTCCATTGTGTAGATATACCACATCTTCTGAATCCATTCCTCCGTTGAGGGACAT
Source organism: Tokudaia tokunoshimensis (assembly GCA_036184795.1). NCBI lineage: Eukaryota > Metazoa > Chordata > Mammalia > Rodentia > Muridae > Tokudaia > Tokudaia tokunoshimensis. The sequence continues at coordinate 3,882,168 of BTHU01000008.1, forward strand.
CTGGGTTCTTTCCAGCTTCTGGTTATTATAAATAAGGCTGCTATGAACATAGTGGAGCATGTGTCCTTATTGCTTGCAGGTAAAGTCTCTGGGTATATGCCCAGGAGTGGTATAGCCGGATCCTCCGGGAGTGTCATGCCCAGTTTTCGGAGGAACCGCCAGACTGCATTCCAGAGTGGTTGTACCAGCTTGCAATTCCACCAGCAGTGGAGGAGTGTTCCTCTTTCTCCACATCCTCGCCAACAACTGCTGTGTCCTGTGTTTTTGATCTTAGCCATCCTGACTGGTGTGAGATGGAATCTCAGGGTTGTTTTGATTTGCATTTCCCTAATGACTAAGGATGATGAACATCTCTTTAGGTGCTTCTCAGCCATTAGATATTCTTCAGGTGAGAACTCTTTGTTTAGCTCTGTACCCCATTTTTTAATAGGGTTATTTGCCTCTCTGGAGTTTAACTTCTTGAGTTCTTTGTATATATTGGATATTAGCCCTCTGTCGGATGTAAGGTTGGTAAAGATCATTTCCCAGTTAGTTGGTTGCCGCTTTGTCTTTTTGACAGTGTCTTTTGCCTTGCAAAAACTTTGTAATTTAATGAGGTCCCATTTGTCTATTCTTGACCTTAGAGCATAAGCTATTGGAGTTCTGTTCAGGAAATTCTCCCCTGTGCCCATATGTTCAAGGTTCTTCCCTAGTTTCCCTTCTATTAGTTTCAGTGTGTCTGGTTTTATGTGGAGATCTTTGATCCACTTAGAATTGAGCTTAGTGCAATGAGATAAGGATGGGTCAATTTGCATTCTTCTGCATGTTGACCTCCAGCTGAGCCAGCACCATTTGTTGAAAAGGCTATCTTTTTTCCACTGGATGGTTTTAGCTCCTTTGTCAAAGATCAAGTGACCATAGGAGTGTGGATTCATTTCTGGGTCTTCAATTCTGTTCCATTGATCTACATGTCTGTTACTGTACCAATACCATGCATTTTTTAACACTATTGCTCTGTAGTACAGTTTGAGGTCTGGGATACTGATTCCCCCAGAGATTCTTTTACTCTTGAGAATAGTTTTAGCTATTCTGGGTTTTCTGTTATTCCAGATGAATTTTTGAATTGCTCTTTCTAACTCTATGAAGAATTGAGTTGGGATTTTGATGGGGATTGCATTGAATCTGTGTATTACTTTTGGTAAGATGCTCATTTTTACTATATTAATCCTGACAATCCATGAGCATGGCAGATTTTTCCATCTTCTGAGGTCTTCTTCAATTTCTTTCTTCAGAGACTTGAAGTTCTTGTCATACAGATCTTTCGCTTGTTTGGTTAGAGTCACGCCAAGATACTTAATATGGTTTGTGGCTATCGTGAAGGGTATTATTTCTCTTACTTCTTTCTCAGCCTGCTTATCCTTTGAGTATAGGAAGGCTTCTGACTTGCTTGAGTTGATTTTATATCCGGCCACTTTGCTGAAGTCGTTTATCAGCTGTAGGAGTTCTCTGGTGGAGTTCTTTTTTTTTTTTTTAATTTAATTTAATTTTATTTTTTTAATTTACATTCCAAATCACTTCCCCTTTCCCGTTTCCTCCCTCCCCGAAAGTCCCATAAGCCCCCTTCCCTCCCTCTTTTCTCCGTTCAACCCCCTCTCATTACTCTGTCCTGGCGTACCCCTACATCCAGTCTTTCCAGGACCAGGGGTCTCGCCTTCCATCTTTTTAGAAATCTATTGATATGCTGATTGTGTCTAGGGTATTCTGAGATTCTGGGTCAATATCCCCTTATCAGTGACTTCATACCATGTGTGATCTTTTGTGATTGGGTTACCTCACTAAGGATGATATTTTCAAGTTCTGACCATTTGCCTAGGAATTTCGTGAATTCATTGTTTTTAATTGCAGAGTAGTATTCCATTGTGTAAATATACCACATCTTCTGAATCCATTCCTCCGTTGAGGGACATCTGGGTTCTTTCCAGCTTCTGGCTATTATAAATAAGGCTGCTATGAATATAGTGGAGCATGTGTCCTTATTGCATGCAGGTAAAGTCTCTGGGTATATGCCCAGGAGTGGTATAGCCGGATCCTCCGGAAGTGTCATGCCCAGTTTTCTGAGGAGCCGCCAGACTGCTTTCCAGAGTGGTTGTACCAGCCTGCAATTCCACCAGCAGTGGAGGCGTGTTCCTCTTTCTCCACATCCTCGCCAACAACTGCTGTCTCCTGTGTTTTTGATCTTAGCCATCCTGACTGGTGTGAGATGGAATCTCAGGGTTGTTTTGATTTGCATTTCCCTAATGACTAAGGATGATGAACATCTCTTTAGGTGCTTCTCAGCCATTAGATATTCTTCAGGTGAGAACTCTTTGTGGAGCTCTGTACCCCATTTTTTAATAGGGTTACTTGCCTCTCTGGAGTTTAACTTCTTGAGTTCTTTGTATATCTTGGACATTAGCCCTCTGTCGGATGTAAGGTTGGTAAAGATCATTTCCCAGTTAGTTGGTTGCCGCTTTGTCTTTTTGACAGTGTCTTTTGCCTTGCAAAAACTTTGTAATTTAATGAGGTCCCATTTGTCTATTCTTGATCTTAGAGTATAAGCTATTGGAGTTCTGTTCAGGAAATTCTCCCCTGTGCCCATATGTTCAAGGTTCTTCCCTAGTTTCCCTTCTATTAGTTTCAGTGTGTCTGGTTTTATGTGGAGATCTTTGATCCACTTAGAATTGAGCTTAGTGCAAGGAGATAAGGATGGGTCAATTTGCATTCTTCTGCATGTTGACCTCCAGCTGAGCCAGCACCATTTGTTGAAAAGGCTATCTTTTTTCCACTGGATGGTTTTAGCTCCTTTGTCAAAGATCAAGTGACCATAGGAGTGTGGATTCATTTCTGGGTCTTCAATTCTGTTCCATTGATCTACATGTCTGTTACTGTACCAATACCATGCAGTTTTTAACACTATTGCTCTGTAGTACAGCTTGAGGTCCGGGATACTGATTCCCCCAGAGGTTCTTTTACTCTTGAGAATAGTTTTAGCTATTCTGGGTTTTCTGTTATTCCAGATGAATTTTTGAATTGCTCTTTCTAACTCTATGAAGAATTGAGTTGGGATTTTGATGGGGATTGCATTGAATCTGTGTATTACTTTTGGTAAGATGCTCATTTTTACTATATTAATCCTGCCAATCCATGAGCATGGCAGATTTTTCCATCTTCCGAGGTCTTCTTCAATTTCTTTCTTCAGAGACTTGAAGTTCTTGTCATACAGATCTTTCACTTGTTTGGTTAGCGTCACGCCAAGATACTTAATATGGTTTGTGGCTATCGTAAAGGGTATTATTTCTCTTACTTCTTTCTCAGCCTGCTTATCCTTTGAGTATAGGAAGGCTTCTGACTTGCTTGAGTTGATTTTATATCCGGCCACTTTGCTGAAGTCGTTTATCAGCTGTAGGAGTTCTCTGGTGGAGTTCTTTGGGTCGCTTAAGTATACTATCATATCGTCTGCAAATAGTGATAGTTTGACTTCTTCCTTTCCAATTTGTATCCCTTTGACCTCTTTTTGTTGTCTAATTGCTCTAGCTAGAACTTCAAGTACTATATTGAAAAGATATGGAGAGAGAGGGCAGCCTTGTCTAGTCCCTGATTTTAGTGGGATTGCTTCAAGTTTCTCTCCATTTAGATTGATGCTGGCTACCGGTTTGCTGTAAATTGCTTTCACTATGTTTAGATATGGGCCTTGAATTCCTGATCTTTCCAAGACCTTTAGCATGAAAGGATGCTGAATTTTGTCAAATGCTTTCTCAGCATCTAATGAGATGACCATGTGGTTTTTTTCTTTGAGATTGTTTATGTAGTGGATTACATTGATGGATTTCCTTATATTGAACCATCCCTGCATCCCTGGGATGAAGCCTACTTGATCGTGGTGGATGATCGTTTTGATGTGTTCTTGGATTCGGTTGGTAAGAATTTTATTGAGTATTTTTGCATCGATATTCATAAGAGAGATTGGCCTGAGATTCTCTTTCTTTGTCGGATCTTTGTGTGCTTTTGGTATTAGGGTAATTGTGGCTTCATAGAACGAGTTGGGTAGTGTTCCTTCTGTTTCTATTTTGTGGAACAGTTTGAAGAGTATTGGTGTTAGGTCTTCTTTGAAGGTCTGATAGAATTCTGCACTAAAACCATCTGGACCTGTGCTTTTTTTGGTTGGAAGACTTCCAATGACAACTTCTATTTCTTCAGGGGTTATAGGACGGTTTAGATGGTCTATTTGATCCTGATTTAATTTTGGTACTTGGTATCTGTCAAGGAAATTGTCCATTTCCTCAAGATTTTCTAGTTGTGTTGAATACAGGTTTTTGTAGTAGGATCTGATGATTTTTTGAATTTCCTCAGTTTCTGTTGTTATCTCTCTCTTTTCGTTTCTGATTTTATTAATTTGGATACTATCTCTGTGCTCTCTGGTTAGTCTGGCTAAGGGCTTATCTATCTTGTTGATTTTCTCAAAGAACCAACTCCTTGTTTTTTTGATTCTTTGTATGGTTTTATTTGTTTCTACTTGATTGATTTCAGCCCTGAGTTTGATGATTTCCTGCCTTCTACTCCTCTTTGGTGTATTTGCTTTCTTTTGTTCCAGGGCTTTCAGGTGTGCCATTAAGCTGTTAGTGTATGCTGTCTCCCGTTTCTTTTTGGCAGCACTCAGGGCTATGAATTTTCCTCTTAGCACTGCTTTCATTGTGTGCCATAAATTAGGGTATGTTGTGCCTTCATTTTCATTAACTTTCAAAAAATCTTTGATTTCTTTCTTTATTTCCACCTTGACCAAGTTATCATTGAGTAGAGCATTGTTCAGCCTCCATGTGTACGTGGGTTTTCTTTTGTTTTTGTTGCCATTGAAGACAACCCTTATTTCATAGTGATCTGATAGGAGGCATGGGATTATTTCTATCTTCTTGTATCTGTTGAGGTCTGATTTGTGACCAATTATATGGTCAATTTTGGAGAAGGTACCATGAGGAGCTGAGAAGAAGGTGTATTCTTTAGCTCTAGGATGAAATGTTCTATATATATCAGTTAGTTCCATTTGGTCCAAGGCTTCAATTAGATTCACTGTGTCCCTGTTTAGTTTCTGCTTTCCTGAACGATCCATTTCAGAGAGCGGGGTGTTGAAGTCACCCACTATTATTGTGTGCGGTGCGATGTGTGCTTTGAATTTTAGTAAAGTTTCTTTTACGAATGAGGGTGCCCTTGCATTTGGAGCATAGATATTCAGAATTGAGAGTTCTTGATGGTGGATTTTTCCCTTGATCAGTATGTAGTGTCCTTCTGTGTCTTTTTTGATGACTTTAGGTTGAAAATCAATTTTATCTGATATTAGGATGGCTACTCCACCTCGTTTCTTGGGGCCATTTGCTTGTAAAATTGTTTTCCAGCCTTTTACTCTGAGGTAGTGTTTGTCTTTGACTGAGGTGCGTTTCCTGCATGCAGCAAAATGCTGGGTCCTGTTTACGTATCTAGTCTGCTAGTCTATGTCTTTTAATTGGGGTATTGAGACCATTGATATTAAGAGAGATTAAGGCATAGTGATTATTGCCATCTGCCATTCTTGACGCTATCTTTATGTTTGAGTGGTTATCTACTTTTGGGTTTGATTCAAGAAAGTTATTATCTCATTTTTTCCAGGGTGTTGTTTCTCTCCCTGTATTGGAGGTTTCCACCTATTATCCATTGCAGGGCTGGATTTGTGGAAAGATATTGTGAAAATTTGGTTTTATCTTGGAATATCTTGGGCTCTCCATCTATGGTGATTGAGAGTTTTACAGGGTATAGTAGTCTAGGCTGGCATTTTTGCTGTCTTGAAGAGAGAAGGCTTCAATGTTTTGCTTTTGCCTCTTAATATCTTTTAAATTTCAATTTAATTAAAATAAGGATGTGCAGTCCAAAGAAAAACTATCAATATCTTGGTGGCATGTGCTTCCTTAATTTTATGTTGATATTAAACATTAGTAAATAGATTCTTACTGAAGACAGTTTCCTTGGAGATGAAATGGGAAATGTTTTTCATGTGGAAGGAGAAGTATGAAAGTTTTATTTTCTTCTAATTAATCTTGCATGGTTGAACATTTTGATTTTGGTTCTCTTTCCTCAGGTGATAATAAGAACATTTGTCTATTTCATTAGAGTACAACAATACCTGTAGGTTAGCAAGTATGAAAAGTCATACTGTAAAGTCCTTAGCTAAAAATTATGTGCATGTGGTGGTTAGAATAGGAATGGCTCCCTTAAAATAATGTATTTGAATGCTTAGTTCATTAGGAGTATCATTATTAGGAGGTGTAGCCTTGTTGGAGTAGCCCTTCTTAAAGGAAATGAGTCACTGACAGGGTAGTTTTTGAGGCCACATGTGCTTAAACTATGCCCAGGGTGGCATACAGTTTCCTGCTATCTGCAAATCAGGATGAAGAATGGTGAGCTTCTTCTCCAGCACCATGTCTCCCTGCACGCCATGCTTCCCACCATGACAATAGTGGAATAATCTTTGGAAACTGTAAGCACCAAATAAATAATTTCCTTTATAAGAGTTGTTGTGGCCATATTGTCTCTTCATAGCAATAAACCCTAACTAAGTCAGTGCAGTCAGTATAGGTCGAGGGCTGTGTTCTTGGATCCTGCAGCCCTATTCCATGGGTTTTAACCCTGGCTTTGCCTTTTTTTTTTTTTACCTGTATGATACATGGAAACTTGAAATAACTGTGTTTCAGTTTTAACATGTTTGAAATGAGGAGAAAATAACACTTACCTCAGGATTATGATACAATGATTGAGGGAGTTAATAAATGTGATGGGCTGAAAGTGCGGCACCTGTCATAAAATAGAATAATTATAACAACTGTTGCAACTTATGTTCATAGAAGCACAAAAATGAATTCTCATATGTATGGAATTAATTACAAGGAAACAACCCCCATATTTTACATTTCTGCTTCCAGCAGCATAGCTTTAATCAATATAAAAATATTAGCCTTTAAGCCATTAGTGACAGTGTTTGACTTTAGCAACTGTGAATTAGTGTTCTCAGACATTTTTCTTCATGTTTAAATAAGAAATAACTCTTTTTACCACTGACTTTTTGGGATAAGATTTACATATTGGTCTTGTTCCTCATACTCAAAGCTTGAAAAGAATATTTTAGCCTTGACTACACATTAGAGAAAGCTGGCTTTCTCCAGACAAGATGAACAGGAAATTGTAGAGGTAACCTTCAGTCACTGGTATTTTTAACAAATTCCCCAGAGGGGGACAGACAGTTGAAAAGCATAAAACTAGAGAGTTTGTAACTAGAGAGTTATCTCTTAGTTTTTTACTCTGATAGATAATCCTATTATATTCAAATAATTAAAACAGTTGCCGATGGGTAATTCTTCAAGCCCATCCTGTTGTTTCCATTATGTCTATACCTTGTGAGTATGTGTTGAGGAACAGAAATGTGGAGTTTATTTAAAATTATGCATTTTTATACAATGAAAAGTTACTCACAGCATGTAAAAGTTGTGGATATCAAGTAAATCAATCACAGAATGTAAATATTGCAGGAGATTTCTAAGAGTATTTAGTAGAAATCATAGACATTTTGAAGCTAGTCTTGTCTTGCAGTGCCTTAGTAAGCTACTGCCTATCTGATCTTGTAGAATGTATCCTTCACTGCATACCTTTCTTCATTTCTGTAAAAATGAGATGAACATGAATTTCATCACCTAACATGTCATTTGTGCTGCCTGCATCCATGTGTGCTCGCGTGCACACACACACACACACGTTCACACTAACACACACACACACACACACACACACACACACACACACACACACACACACTGATTCTTACTCTTCTTTCAGCCTGGTCCCTGTACCATCTGGCATCCTGAGCAAGGACTGTGTGGGAGTCTCAGAAGAACTGTTCGAGCATGCAGGAGCCATCTTCTCTCATTATTCAGGGCTAGTATCTCTGACTCTGTTGTGTCAGTTTCACAACTGTCTATTTGGACCTTGTGAACTTTTACAATGTTTGGCGTGTGGAGTTACTCATTGCAGGCAAGGTGGAGTAATGCTGCTCACAAAGCTAATGATGAAGATGTCTCTTGTCACAAAGTAGAAGCCCCTGGGTATCCTCTGCCTGAGCTCCAGAAAATATGTCTGCCTTCTCTTTCCAGCTCATTTCTTAGCCACATTTCTTTATGTGGAGTTGAAACAATAGAGGGCTACTATCATCACTAAAAGCCTGACTTCTAGCTACTATGGAGGTAATTGCTTAACATAAGAACAAAAACCAGCTTTTTAACCAGAACAAACTCTTTCCCAAACATGTACTTTTAAATGATGTAAAAATACCTAATGTAGGGAATAATTGTTCTTTTGGACAAATAAGTTCATCCTGATAGTTGCAGGCTCTGTATCTGTACCTTCCTAGTTCAGCTAAACTAGCTAGCCAGTGACAATCCTCCTCAGTAATTGAGGTGTGCCACCATACATTGCTTGGTAAGCACTTAACCCAGTGCGTAGTTTTCTCAATTTCACCATAGTAAAGACATGATAAAAAAGTAGACTCTCTCATTAGGAATATACTTTTAGTCCTTCATTTCATGCTGCATATTCAAGACAGAAAGACTATGTGAAGATGTCTCTCACTGGTAACATATTAGGTTGAGACTGTGAAGTGATATCTGAAAACAGAAGTGAATCCATACTTTTGAGGCACTCTAAGGAGTTAAGATGGTGTTGAAGTTGTCTTGGCTCCACTTGGGAGATGTCTTGCAACCAGCCCCTATGTTCATGGTTCAGGCCACTATAATGTAACCACTAGCTCGTGTTAAGAAAGAGAAAGTGAATAAGTTTACCAAGCTGAAGAAGTTTTGCTTGTACCCCAAGAATGATTTCATCCAATATGTTTGTAAACTAAAAGCCTGACTTCTACCAACTGTGGAAGTCATTGCTTCCCATAAGAACAAAAAATAGCTTTTAATCAGAACAAACTCTTTCCCAAACATGTACTTTTATATTCTTTTATTTTCTAAGTTTTTTTTTAATTTACATTCAAAATCTTTTCCCCTTTCCCGTTTCCTCCCTCCCCGAAAGTCCCATAAGCCCCCTTCCCTCCCTCTTTTCCCCATTCAACCCCCTCTCGCTTCTCTGTCCTGGCATTCCCCTACATCCAGTCTTTCCAGGACCAGGGGTCTCTCCTTCCATCTTCTTGGAAATCTATTGATATGCGAATTGTTTCTAGGGTATTCCGAGATTCTGGGCTAATATCCCCTTATCAGTGACTGCATACCATGTGTGTTCTTTTGTGATTGGGTTACCTCACTAAGGATGATATTTTCACGTTTTGACCATTTGCCTAGGAATTTCGTGAATTAATTGTTTTTAATTGCAGAGTAGTATTCCATTGTGTAAATGTACTTTTAAATGATGTAAAAATACCCAATGTAGTTAATAATTTTTCTTTTGGACAAATAAGTTCATTCTGATAGTTGCAGACTCTGTGTCAGAGACAAGTCAGAGGGCTTGGTTGTGAGAACACATTTTCATGAACAGTAAAGCAACACTATCTACTCTACTCTTTAGATTTCTCAAAATGCCTCATGATTTCTAGGTTCAGGAATATCTTTTCTTTCCTATGTACATTCTCTTAATTCTGCTTTGATTCTTCCCTGATTAGTAAAAATATTTGTACTATTTTGATATCTTCTTTATCTTTCAACTTAGTGTAAGTGAAAAAAAATCTGTGCAGAAGGGGAGACAGAAAGATTTTAAGACCCAGAGGTGATAGATGACTCCAAGAAAAAAATGCCTTTCAAATTCAACAGGTCTGACAAACAAATGAATTCACAGAAACTGCACAGGTTTATGACAAACAAAATCCCATCAGAGAAGGGGAAATAAGCACAATGTCCCACTTTGAATTCCTAGTGTCTGATTTTTTTTCTAACACTAACTCATGCCTTGACTTTGTATAGATAAAAATTGTGTCCAAGGCCTTAAATTTCTATAATGGAATGGTACTCTGACCTAGACTTTTGTATGCCACAGTGCATACCCTTGTTTTATTTTATACATAAACTTGGTTCTGACTTTAAAGCAAACATTTCCAAGAAAAGGAGGTATGGAAGGATTGAAGGTACATCACCTAATTTATTCTAGATGTTTTATATAAAGCTAACGTGGGTTGGGTTGAAGTAAAAAATTAACAGAGATCTCTTGTGTCTCCTTTATATGCTTTTATGATTCACTTTGAAGAACTAGAATCAAGAACTGATTAACTCTTTCTTAGGCAACCAGCTTAGCACTCAAGTTTTCTACAGATAGCCTTCTCAATGATACTAGTTTTGTAGAATTCATTAGTAGTGGTTGCTGATATTATCAAATTGTAATGGTACTTGAATATGGAAGAACATATGTTATTGACATATTTTCTAAAATTTATCCTTGGTATAATGAATGTATCAACATTTTGCTAACCATTTGTGGCTTTATTTTTGTTGGATTATAGAGATATGAAATATTTGGAGAATTGTAGAGAACAGAATTTTTTTGAGAATTTCATATATGCATATAATATGTTTGATCAAATTTCCCTTTTACTCTGTTAATCCCTTTTCCATTCCTCTCCTCACTTCCTTCACAGCATGGCATTACATACTTACAACAAACAAACAAACAAAAAGCAAAAAAAAAAAAAATAGAACTCCACTAAGTTAACTAAAGTCTCCTTCCTTTATGTTTATGAGTGTTGTGGGATCATCTACTGGAACATTGTTAGGTTGTCAGGAGCCACATCCCTGAAGAAAACTAATTTTTTTTTCTCCACCAACAGCTATCAGTTGACAGTAACTGCTCAGATAGAGGTGGGACTTCATGAGCGCCTCTCCATACATGATGGTGTTTTGACTGGCTCAATCTGCTGTAGATTTTGTGCAGGCAATCACAGCTACTTTCTACCTTCAATCCTTTCATGCCTCCTTTTGTTGGAAATGTTTGCTTTAAAGCCAGAACCAAGTTTATGTACTAAAATAAAACAGGGGTTCACACTGTGACATACAAGAGTATGCATGTCTAGGTCAGAGATTCCATCGTAGAAATTTCCATTGTATTCTGTTTTAGAAATTTAAGGCCTTGGACATAGTCTTTCCCTATACAAAGCAAAGGCATGAGTTAATGTTAGAAAAAAATCAGACTCTATGGAAAATGTTTATGTGTGCAACAGCTCTGTCATGTCTGGAAAATATTATTTCACTACTTCTGGCCCCTATAATATTTGTTTTCTCTTCCACTGTGATATCTGAGCCTTAGGTTGGTGGTATGATACTGATGTGTCATTTAGACATGATATGATACTATGTCCCATCATGTTCTCATCAGTCTATTTTCTATAGGTTTCTGTTATAATAATCTACTAAAATCCTTCTCTGATGACAGCTGAGAGATGCATAATCTATGGCTAAAAATGTTAGAATTTTGGGGAAACTTTTGTTTTAAAGATTTACTCTTTTGCTATTGAGAAATTAGTTATCATAACATCCTAATAAAATTAATGTTCTTAGATATTATTATCCAATTTACTTGTATACATAGATTTTCAAAATTTGGGACTCTACTGTTTAGATAAATCTTACAATAATTCCTTGATCTAGGATTAATAAATTGTCTTAACCTGCCATTGGGAGAGAAGATTACATAATTCATTCATGAACTACAAACATTTTCTTCTTTTTCTTTTCGAGACAAGATTTCTCTATATAGTCCTTGCTGTCCTGGAACTTACTCTCTAGACCAGACTGGCCTCGAAATCTGCCTGCCTCTGCCTCCCAAGGCATGTACCACCATGGCCCAGACAAACTCATCCTTTGATTAGGAAAATTAGGGAGCAACCCAAAGTACTAGTGGCCTGTCCATGAGACATGAGAAAAATCCTCGGCTTGATGTTTTTTGAGGCACACAGGAAGTTCTGGGTCACTGCTTCCCATCTTATCCCAGCCATCCTGTGAGTCCTTCTAGATATAAAACTAACACCAAAAAAAGAACATTAAGCTTAAAATATGTAATTATAGAGTTGAAATTTTTAACTCAATTTACTGTTACTTCCAGACTACTTTGAAAGTCTCATTACAACACAAAAGAACAAATAAAGGTGTGAATTTTCAGCTAGTCATTATTTCACATGGATTATACAGAGTACCTGGGAAGGGATGCTAGTCACATTCTAGTAGTGCCTTTTCCCATTGCTCCAAAACCTTCCATTTCAGCCGTTGAGTATTTTATCTAATACTCATTAATAGTTCATCAAAATAATTGAGTACTGGGCAGAAAAGACCATTGTACTTAACATTGGGAAACTGGACAATTGCTGACTGGGTAATTTAGTCCCTCTGGGGAATACAAATTACCAGATGGAAAATGCCCTAACACTTTAAAGTAATAACATTTATGAAATAAAATCTGCCTGTCCTCAAATTGGAAACCATACTTATGAACTGATAATGTGTTTTCACTCTTGTTATCATACTGTAGCCTCAGACGATACACATGACTCTCAAGAGGACATTGCAGTATTATGAACATCAAGTTATCAGGTGAGTAAAAATGAATTTTGACTATTGTGGAAAAGTGCAAAGTGATTTATCAAGTGCAGATTTTGAGCCTGTAAGTTAGTGTGCTCTTGAAGTTAAATTTATCATGTCTGCTTGTTAACATGTAGGCTAGGATTTATAAGAATTCAGTAAAAAATAATTTGGTTTGTTTTCTTCTTTTAAATGGAAAGTAAAATTCTCTTTTTTGTTTTCCTCACACTTTCCCTCTTTCTTATGTTCTTATTTTCTATTTGTAAGACTGAATCTTATAATTTTGTTTTTCTACTACAAAAGGATTATTGGTACCAAATGGAGGCTTTGAATGGGGATTTGTATCTTCACATAGAGTTTGGCTGCAATCAACTTTGAGGACAGGTCTTGTTTTAGCCAGGTTCTCATGCTGCATGATTTCTCTGTTAGTCCCCATTTTTCAAAATGGATTTAGAAATTGTGTGCATTAATTATGCTTCATATCAAAAAGTAAGAAATCAAGACCTCACCAGTACAGAAAATTTAATAAAATGTAACGGTTATGTTAATAACCATAAAATTAGATGACATGATTAAGTGATATTTCAGTGAAAGAAATTTTTCAGTCATAAAACTCCAAATAAATAAGCCTAAATTCACTTTTGATTGACCGTAGTAAAAAGCAGTTTGGCAAATTGCAGAAAACTAAAATTTACTTTTTTGATTAATCTAGCTTGTCATAATTAAATCAATTAACATTAGCAATAATGGATATTGTCACTATACTTTGTTAGTATTTTCTTTGTGCTGCGATGGTTTGGTTTGTTAAAAGTCAAACTCCTGTAATCCTTGAAATATTATTAGGGATCATTTTACATTATGGGAATCATAATAACCCACATTTTGGACTATTAGGATATAATGTGATTAAAATAAAACAGGACAGAAGAATAGAAAGTGATTTCAGTGCCTCACTTAATGCCATGAACTTTTAGAGCACTTGTTTATTATATTGATTGCTATTCAGTGGCAATTGCTTTGAAACATTGACACGTTAAATCTTAGGAGTTCAGTGCTAATGAAAGCATATTTAAACTTATTAGATGGCTTTTAATTTGATGCCATTAGTGATTTAAAATAGTTTATCTTAATGGAGGAAAAGAATGCCAAGTTAACCTTCCTTGTACATTTTAAAATAAGACTCATTGAAGTTGCTACTTTCAAAGTATGCTCTGTGGCTTAACTTAGTTCATATGCCTAAACAATTTGTCAGTTATAATAAGTGCTGTATATTTGATATTATTATTATAAATATTTTTATGATAATGCCAGTGATTAAAGCCAAAATATTGTTTTAAAAGTTATAAGCACCAGTCTTTGCTTCGGAATCAAGTAATTGTTAAAATGCTCTTATTTCTGAACAGAATTACATTGCCAAAAGGAAAAATTGGGAGAGGAACTCCTACATTTCCATTGAAATAGATAATTAACCTCACGGTGATAATAAATAGAATAGCCTTTGGCCATTGATGGGACAGAGTTCTCTTTTATCTAACTGTCATAACTCTCCTTGATATGTATGTTTACATGAACTGAGATGATTCCCTTCTTATTTGTTAAATGGTCTTTTCCTAGTTCTCTTTATTCTGTCCAACACAATATAAGGACTATGTATAATCTATTTATAACAAGGGGTCCTGATGTAGTAGTTGATTAAAATGGACCATCAACCTGTTTACCTGATTGATGTCTAGGATATGGACCACAAATGCCTTCATTTGCCTTGATGTTGATGGAGTTAGTCGTCTACAGTTTCATTGGGCTTGTCTTTCTTGACTCTGTCTTTCCTTGTCCCTACTTCTCATTGTATAGCCTCCTTTTCCAACTTTCTTATTTGACTTTAAGGCTCTATGCTCTGTATTTCTCTTTACAAAACTGAAAAAGGAGAAGAGTTCATATCATTAACACTGGGACTAATGCCTTCACACCTATGTGCTATTCCTCCTCACAAAATAGTTTAAAAACCTGTGAAATTTGATGTGTTTTCTACACTTAAGGTTATTTCAAACAATTGAGGATAAGTGTCACAAAGCATTATTTTCCACATTTTTGGAGATGTATTCCTAATAAGAAAAAAATTTCTCCTACTTTATGAAAATTATACTTCTCTTAGGCAAATATTATAGTAATCTAGAACAACAGATTAAGAAGCTACAGCAGGAAGTATGACAGAGTGTATGTCTTTTTACTTTCTTTTTCTTTTTTTATTATTATTTATTTTATTTTAATTTACATTCCAAATCACTTCCCCTTTCTCGTTTCCTCCCTCCCCGAAAATCCCATAAGCCCCCTTCCCTCCCTCTTTTCTCCATTCAACCCCCTCTCGTTACTCTGTCCTGGCGATCCCCTACATCCAGTCTTTCCAGGACCAGGGGTCTCTCCTTCCATCTTCTTGGAAATCTATTGATATGCGAATTGTGTCTAGGGTATTCCGAGATTCTGGGTTAATATTCCCTTATCAGTGACTGCATACCATGTGTGTTCTTTTGTGATTGGGTTACCTCACTAAGGATGATATTTTCAAGATCTGACCATTTGCCTAGGAATTTCGTGAATTCATTGTTTTTAATTGCAGAGTAGTATTCCATTGTGTAGATATACCACATCTTCTGAATCCATTCCTCCGTTGAGGGACATCTGGGTTCTTTCCAGCTTCTGGCTATTATAAATAAGGCTGCTATGAACATAGTGGAGCATGTGTCCTTATTGCATGCAGGTAAAGTCTCTGGGTATATGCCCAGGAGTGGTATAGCCGGATCCTCCGGGAGTGTCATGCCCAGTTTTCTGAGGAACCGCCAGACTGCTATCCAGAGTGGTTGTACCAGCCTGCAATTCCACCAGCAGTGGAGGCGTGTTCCTCTTTCTCCACATCCTCGCCAACAACTGCTGTCTCCTGTGTTTTTGATCTTAGCCATCCTGACTGGTGTGAGATGGAATCTCAGGGTTGTTTTGATTTGCATTTCCCTAATGACTAAAGATGATGAACATCTCTTTAGGTGCTTCTCAGCCATTAGATATTCTTCAGGTGAGAACTCTTTGTGTAGCTCTGTACCCCATTTTTTAATAGGGTTACTTGCCTCTCTGGAGTTTAACTTAACCTCTGGCTTATCAATATCCCCTCTTCTTTCCTTAAGCTGTGTCCTTTGTTCTGTTTTACATATCAGTAACAAAGGCAGTGTGCACCACTCCTTGAGTTCTTATAACTGTTACCCATAGAAACTCCTGGAGACTTTTTTAAGCTTCTGAAAACCTAGCCCTGGACTCAAGGATCACTGTTAAAAGGATCACAAAGAGGATGGAGCCTCTTGTTGTGAGGTTCTTTCTTCCAGAGGCTCTTTATTTTTGCACAATTATTCTATATATTATTTTTCACTTTTTCATGTATTATTCATAAATCATTTTTATTGGAAAAATAAATCTTAAAATAATATATTCATACTGTGTAATAAGTCTTTACTTTCTATTGTTATTATCATTGTCGTCATCATCATCATCTCTTACTGAGAGATTTTGATCTGTTTTTCTGGCTTCTACTCATTGTCCACTAGTCCTGAGTTCTTATTATAAAGAATGATTTAAAAATTACTTGAAGTCAGTGGTTCCTAAATATTAATCTGCATTAGAATTACCTTGTAACCACATATATTTATGTATACCTGTGTGTGTGTATGTGCATACACACACACTCTCACACACTCACAAATAACAATATATTAGTTTGACTTTTATGATCAGAAGCCGAAGAGTTTCACAGTTGCTGGTTGCACACTGGAGTGAAATCAGTAGCTGCCCAGTCTAAGAAGCTGGAAGTTACAGAATAAATAGAACTGTAAAGTCCCCAGTGTGATGATAGAGGTCTGAAAGCCATCTTGGAGAATTTATAGTGTAAATTTATTTCAAAGCTGATGAATATAATGTCCATAGACAATGACAACAAGAAAAGTTCATCTGTTTAAGAAGAGTTGAGCATATAAGAGTGTGCTAGCTCCCTCTTTTGCTTTTGTTCCATCCCAGATTCCCACCATACTAGGTAATGGCACTGATGCTCAAGGTGACTGTTTTCCATTCATTTCACTTATACATGTTGATCACTTCTGGAAACATCTTCATAGACATTCTCAGTAATGGCCAAGATTAACCCTCATATCTATCACCAGAGTTGCTAGTTTCATAAATCTGAGGTGAGATCAAGATTAACATTTCTGATAAGTCATCTGATTACTCTAAAGCTCTAATGAATTCAGAGATTTCAATTTGAATTGTCTTGATAAACCATAAAATTGCCCATTAGTATAGATCAAAATCGGAATTCTCTGTCATCTGATCTCTACTTTTAAAAGTCCATTGTCTTTTACCATTCTCTTCATTTCACTCCAATTTCTAGTTTTTTTTAAGATCAGTCTCAGGATTTATACTACTGTCTTGAATGTTCTATTTGCAGATGTCTGCATACAACTTTTTCTTTATATCAAAGTCTCTACTAGAATTCCATCACTTCTGAAAGGTCTTCGCTGAGCACCCAACCTCAAGAATCTCCCCTTCTCTGACCTCAGTCTCCAAACCAGTCCTTTCCACTATACTATCACCTGTAATTTCACATAGATCATCATTAGCTGTTTTTACCTTTTTTCCCACTTATCTTGTGTATTCTATATCCCTTTGTTTTGTTAGTGGTTGACATGTGCAAGAGACTAAATTTTAAAAAGATTTGTAGAGAGGGGATAGATGCATAAATTATAATATACGTGAGTATATTATAATTTAATATAATAATTTAATTTATAATATATGTGAGTAGTGGCATAGTAAACTAAAAAGTTATACACGGGAAGTGTATAACCCGAGGGGCTGAGATTAGCATCTCTGTCCATTATAATTGCAAATTTTGTAGTGATACTGATACTGTACACTTTTTAGCATAAATTTACTTGCATATCATCACATTTATGGTTAGTTTTCTACATTTGTGAGCTAGAATGACTTTTTAAAATAATCTGATTTTATATTTACAAGACATCATCTTATTTGTATAACGAATTTTTGCTTCTACCCTTCAAATCTGAGTAAGGGGATGATGCATGTCCATCCTTATGTTAGTGATATTTATTTATTTATTTATTTATTTATTTATTTATTTATGCCACTCATTGTCCCTCACTTTATTTATAAATTTTGGACTATTTATTTATTCATTTTTATTGTTTTTTTTATTTGTTTACATTTCAAATGTTGTCCTACTTCCTGGGTTCCCCTCTGCAAGCCTCCACCCCATCCCCCTCCATCTGCCTCTATAACGGTGTTGCTTCACCCACTCAATCCCATCTAATTGCCCTAGCATTCCCCTATGCTGGGGCATCGAGCCTCCACAGGACCAAGGGCCTTTCCTCCCATTGATGCCAGATAAGGCAATCCTCTTCTATATCTGCAGCTGGAGCCATTGGGTCCTTCCATGTGTAATCTTTGGTTGGCAGTTTAGTCACTGGGAACTCAAGGGACTCTGGTTAGTTGATATTGCCATTTTTCCTATAGGATTGCAATCTCCTTCAACTCCTTTACCCTAACTCTTCCCTTGGAGCTCAGTCTGATGGTTGGCTGCAAGCATCTACTAGTGGCTATTTAACTCAAATTTCTAGGGAAAGGTGTCCATGCTGGTGATGTTACCATAATAGGGGATGAATGCTCTTGCAATGTACAATGAGAAGAATAGTGAAGAACAGGTAGGAAATCAGCGGGGCTCATTTAAGGGATTAGAGACATAGGTTTGAGAGACATTAGCTAGTGTGGAATTCCTTTTCTAATACCTCATGCCAGGATTGCATACCTCTTCATCTCTCTGTGTCATTTTTGTGGAGCTATATGCTTCAGATTTTGACAGATAAGACATATTGGACTTCAAACCACTTTCTATTATCAAATAATCATTGGAAGACTCCTTAAAATTTCAGAGTCTGAGTTTCCTCATTTTAAACATGAGGGTCAACAGAGTTGGAGTGAAGTTTTCCTTCTGAAGAAGCATTCTGGTCTTCTTGGCCAGCCCTTTGGAATGTAAAACACTTTGCCACCACTGTCAATAGTGATATCATTCAGAGGCCATTAGGGAAGTTCCAGCCTATCTCAGCTTATAAAGGCATTGGTTCATGCAGTTCTCAGAAATAAAAAATGGCAAGTCAAATTTTGCCAGGCTCTAATTACTCTATTTACTTAATCTTCCATTTATAGCACTGTTATCTGGGCCACTGTGGGTATGGTTATATAATATGTTTCTTTTTTTTCTTTAGTTAATTAGTTAATTAATTTTGCATCTCAATCTCATCTTCTTCTCCCTCCTCTTCTCCCAGTTCTTCCTTCTCACCTTCCTACCCACCATGTCCTATTATTCCATTTCTCCTCAGAACAGGGAGACCTCCTATGGATATCAACCTGCCTAGGCATATTAATTTGCAGTAGGTCAAGTCTGGCTAAGGGTTTGTCTGTCTTGTTTATATTCTCAAAGGATCAGCTCTTGGTTTCATTGATTCTTTTTATTGTTCTCTTTATTTCTGATTAGTTGAGGTCTAATTTCTACTGTTTGAGTGTTTCTACTCCTCTTGGGTGTACTCGTTTCATTTTTGTTCTAGAGCTTTCACATGCACTGTTAAGTCATGAGAACATAAGTTATAAGTCATAACTGCATGTTAAGTCTATAAAAATTCACTAATTTCTTTATAAACGCATATAGTGCCTTGAAACTTTCTCTTATCACTGCTTTCATTGTCTCACATAAGTTTGGGTATGTTGTGCGTTTATTTTCATTGAATTCTAGAAAGTCTTTAATGTCTTTCTATATATCTTTCTTGACAGTGTTTCATTGAGTAAAGAGTTGTTCAGTTTCCATGGGATTGTAGGCTTCCTGTTGTTTCTGTCATTGTTGAAGTTCAGGTTTAAGCCATGGTGGTCTGCTAGGGGACTAGGGGTTATTTGAATTTTCTTGTATCTGTTGAGACTTGTGTTTGGTGAAATGTTCTGTAGATATCTGTTTTGTTTATTTGATTCATAATATCTCTTTAGTTTCATTCTTTCTGTTTAGCTTCTGTCTGATAATCTGTCACTGAAGAGAGTGGGATGTTGAATTCTCTCACTATTAATACGTGTGTTTCATCATAAGATTTAACCTTTAGTATTATTTCTTAAACAAATGTGAGTTCCCTTACACTTGGAGAATAGATATTCAGAATTGAGATGTCATCTTGGTGAATTTTTCCCTGAATGAGTATGATGAAGTAGAAAAGTCAGTTGTGTTGGATGGTGTTTTGCTGGGGCAAACACATGAAGGAACATTTTGCTCAAGTGAAAGGATGTTGTGCTAAAGCAAGCACATGAAATGATGTGTTATGATGGAAACTTTTCAAACAGCATGCATGTTTTGGTTTACCTTACATTGTGTAGTTGAACTCCTTTTGTTGAGACTCCATAGAAAAAAATGCACCAAAAAACTTCTGGTGGTGTGCTAAGGCTTCTTGCATCTTCTGCAGAATCGAAATGATTTTGAGAGTGATGGCAGTTGAGACAGACTCACATTGAGTTTTGCTAAGACTCAAGAGATGAGACAAGATCCTTGGTGAGGCAAGACCCCTGGTTGAACGTGATGATTTGAGGGAGTATAGATAGAACTCGATGGACAGTGAAAGAGGCTGGGCTAGGCTTGCTTATAGAGAGAGCTGTACAAAGCTTATTGGTCCCATTCTTCACTGGTCATCACCGCTTTGCTGAGAGAGGCACATTCCTATTGGCCCTGCCCTCTCCTGCTGACTCATGCCATGCTGAGGAGGCTGAGGCTTTACTGTCTCTGCTAGGTAGTGACAGAGCTACTGATTCATGTTTGTTATTCCAAATCTACCAAACTGGGCTGCTAGTGTAACTATAAAGTGATTGCAAGTGGTTTGAGCTCCATGCTTGACCTAGTAAAGGTAATCTTTAAAGAATCTGACCTTTATCCAGAAGCCATCAACTATCAATAACTCCTCAGCAAGCAATGGGTGTTTTTGAGCTTCTTCCCTCTTCCTGCTGAAATGTTATTTGATGTGGTCTTGCATAGGTCTGTTAAGGAGATGCTCTTTGAGTTCATTAGTGTAGTAGTCCTCTCATGTCCAGAATGCCTCTGGTCATTACAAATTTTCAATGATGCCCTATATCCTTGAATGGGTGGTATAGATACCCCATTTTTGGCTGAGTTTTCAACTGACAAGTATTCTCTATACTTTGACCAGTTTTATATTTCCACTGAAAGATGGATATTTCCTAATGTGTTTTGGGAGTTTTACTATTCTATGAGTATAGAAATACAGACATAGAGGTTAGTTTGGGAATCCCTCCATTCAGCAAAGTAATAGTAGTAGATTCACCCTGTGAGTCCTGTGATTTTTCTGAGGTCTTAACCAGTTTTGCACTACCAAGCATGACTTTCTTCTCACGCAGCATAACAATAAATAAAAGAGGCAGTTGGTTACCCTATAACATCCATGTCACTACTGTACGCATGGACATATCTTGGCATGCTGGTTGTTATTGTGGCTTTCAAGGTTCACATCTGGGTAAGACTTTTGATGACTTCTTCTCCAAGCAGCCTGGATTGCACCTTCCAGTACTATGGCAGGTAGTCAGAAGGGCAGAAGTTTCCTGGTTAGTACCAACCCGATTTTACCATGTCTTAAGAAATGAGTTTATAGAGGGTTACCAAGAACAATGGCTATACCATGTGTCTTTGGGTGATGTCCAGAACACCACTTGAATGAACCTTGATGTGGAACTATCCCACATCTGGTACTAGGCTTTAATTTGGCAAAATTTTGCTTCTGGGAGGAGCATTATCTCCTGTGTAGGGCAACTCCAGATAAACTCTTTTATATGGAACTTGTCATATTTTAATATCTCATAAAAACAGTAGTTTTCCATATGTTGTTTTAAAATATCCTTAGTGTTAGTTATAACCCCAAAACTCCCACCTCTGTTCTACATGCCAATTCATCTCTTCATCTAAACTTCCCTTCCCACTTCATAACTCTGTTCTACTCTTTTTTCCCAGACTGTTGAAAAATTTACGACTAGTAGATGTGCATTTGGCTTTTCAAACATGCCCAATATTAGTTATTCCCCTTCCCACCCTGTCCTCTGCCCAATCCTCCCATCCTTTCTGCTACTTAAACCTCTCTTCTCATCATTTCCCCCTCCTCCTTCATACCATATATATTTTACTATACCACCCAGAGCTTTCTAATTATGTGTTGCCTCCAGATATAGTCCTGTACTGGGAATATTAATGGAACTGGTGGCTTACAACAGAATTATGTTTAAAGAATCAGTTATTTTAAAGGTGGTCATCCAGAAAGCATAGACTGTATGTACTTGGTATAGACATGAGTACATTTGCAAATGCTTTCAGAAATTCCTTTGTATGCTAATTTTATTTTCTTCTTAGTTACAGGGATGCAGAAAAGAATTTCCACAATATCTCTAACAGATGCTCCTATGCAGACCATTCCAACAAAGAGGAAATTGAAGATGTCTCAGGAATTCTTCAGCGTACTGCTAATATACTCGGTATATTAACTATATGTTTTTTTATATGATTGACAGAGAATATGAAGGGAAAAGAAAGGAAAGGTATGAGTGTTTCATTTTCTCTTATGTTTGGAGAATATGATAATGGGTAATGACCAAGAAAGTATTTGATTTTACACCCATGAAAATGTTTTTATGTGAATTACAAACAAGTTCTTTACTTGTAAACTCAAAAAAAAAATCTTACATTTCTGGGGAATGTTTTCAAATATTTATATGATATTAGTATTAGCCTGATATAATCCATACTTCCCTAGAGCTTACCTTCACCCGAACTATATTATTTTTCTTTCTTCTCAAGGTTATACTTTCCTATTTCTTGGATGTGCTTGTTGTAGCATATCAGTGAATCTTGTCATCCACCAGGTGCCATACTTGGGCTTAGGCCTACGGACTGTGCATCATGAAGATGTTACTGTTTACCTTCAGGATTTTGATACTCCCACATGGGTAAATGTACTGTTATAGGTGGAACGATGGTGTTCTTCTAATTAGTAACCACTTGTGTCTACTTTCTGTCACATGGTTTGCAAATTGATTTCTGTTCACTTCATGTTAGATTCCTAATATTCATTGTGACAACACAGCAGAGTCCTCCCAAAAGTCCTTTAGGCAAGAGAAGATAGATATGAATGGTGCCCTCTCTGCCTATGTCTTTGAATGTTAAATTGTTGCATTATTTCAATCCCTATGTCTATTGCATGCTAAGATAATCCAGTTTTAGTTGTATGAAAAACATGAATATTTTAAAAGCAATGATATGTAAAGTCAAATTTTAGTTTGCATTAATTGTAAAAATATGCTTGTACTTCAATAAAACAGGACATTTTGTATTTTATCAGAAATTGTGCTGGTTTAGTGCTATAGTGAAATGTGTATCATAAGGGCCTGTGCTGTGTTTGTTTTGAACCTGTTGCCACTTGGTACTGTGGGTGGCTTGGATTTAGCTAGCAATAGAAGGATAGAGATAGAATGAGTGTAGAGAATTAAGGGAGTGAGATGAGAAGTTATGGCATGCTCTTAGCTATAATGAGTTAAATATCAGTGTAGTTATGGCATTCTCATTTTTTTATTAATCATTCCATTTGTTTACATCTCAAAGGATATCCCACTACTTGGTTACTCCTCCACAAGCTCCCCCAATTCCGCAACCTCTTTCCTTCCTCTTCTTTGCATCTATTCACCCACCCTCTCCTCCCTACCAATACAGCATCCTCCTACACTGGGGTATCAAACCTCCACAAAACCAAGGGCCTCCCCTCCCATTGATATCAGACAAGGCAACCCTCTTCTACATATGTATCTGGAGTCATGGATCCCTCCCTGTACACTCCTTGGTTGGTGGTCTATTCCCTGGGAGCTCTTGGTGGTCTAGTCAACTGATGTTGTTCTTATGGGATTGTTATCCCCCTCTTCTCCTCCAGTCCTTCTGACAGCTCCTCAACTGGATCCCTGAGCTCAGTCTGATGATTAGCTCCAAACATCCGCATCTGCATTGGTCAGATGCTGGCACAACTGCCCAAGGAACAGCCATACCATGTTCCGGTCAGCAAGCACTTCTTGGCAACAGCAACATTGTTGGGTTTGGTGTCTACAGAAAGGATGGATCCCCAGGTGGGAGCAGTACCTAGAAGGCTCTTCCTTTAGTCTGTGCTCCATTTTTTGTCTTTGTTCTTCCTTTGGATAGGAACATTTCTGGGTTAAAAACTTTGAGATGGGTGTGTGGACCCATCCCTTGACTAGGGGCCATGACTATTTAGAGGAGGTGGTCTCTACAGGTTCTATTTCTCCTTCTCCCCACATTTTGGCTAAAGTCATGACCACTGAGTCCTGGGAGCCTTTCATTTACCTGGCATCGGAGACCCTCCAGTGACTATCCCCAGTTCCAAATCCTTTCTGCTACATACATATTTTTATTTAATTTCCCAACCCTCTGTACCACTCTCCCATCCCCTTCACTACCTGATTCTGCCTCACTTATTTTCTCCCTCTCTTCTTTTCCTCCCATGTCCCCCCTCCATATCCTGAAGTCATTCTGTTTCAGTCTCAATGCAGAATTGAAGCACCCACACCCTTGTCATGGGCATTGTAAACTTTTGGCCTAATATTCACGTATCAGTGAGTGTATGCCATGTGTGTTCTTTTGTCTCTGAGTTAACTTACTCAGGATGATATTTTCTAATTCAATCTATTTGTCTGCTAATTTCATAAAGTCATTGTTTTTAATAGCTGAGTAGTATTCCATTGTGTAAAAGTTCCACATTTTCTGTATCCATTCTTCTTTTGAGGGACATCTGGTTTGTTTCTAGCTTCTTGCTACTATAAATATGACTGCTATAAGCATAGTGCATCATGTGTCCTTGTTATATATTGGAGCATCTTTTCAGTATATGCTCAGGACTGTGGTATAGCTGGATCTTCTCAAGAACCACCACATTGATTTCCAAAGTGAGTATAACAGCTTGCCATCCCATCAGCAATGAAAGAGTGTTTTTCTTTCTCCACATCCTTGTCAACATCTGCTCTTACCTGAATTTTTGATCTTAGACATTCTGACTTCTGTCAAGTGGAATCTGAGGGTCATTTGGATTTGAATTTCCCTGATGACTAAGGATGCTGAACATTCCCTTAAGTGCTTCTCAGCCATTTGAGATTTTTTCAGTTGAGAATTCTCTTTTTAGCTCTGTACTCCGTTTTTGAAAAGGGTTATTTGGTTCTCTGGAGTCTAACTTTTTTATTTCTTTGTATATTTTGAATATTTGCCCTCTGTCAGATGTAGGGTTGGTAAAGGTCTTTTCCCAATATGTGGGTTGCCATATTGTCCTATTAACAGTGCCCATTGCCTTACAGAACCTTTTTAATTTTCTGAGGTCCCATTTGTTGATTGTTGATCTTAGAGCATGAACCACTGGTGTTTTATTCATGAAATTTTCTCCTGTTCCCATGTGTTTGAGACTCTTCCCCACCTGCTTTTCTATCACATTCAGTGTATCTGGGTTTATGAGGATGTCCTTGATCCACTTGGACTTTTCCCTTATACAAGAAAATAGAAATGGATTAATTTGCATTCTTCTACATGCAGTCTTCCACTTGAACCAGCCTGATTTGTCAAAAATGCTGTCTTTTTTTCCCCACTGGGATGGTTTTAGCTTCTTTGTCAAAGACCAAATGACCATAGATGTGTGGGTTCACTTCTGAGTCTTCAATTTTATTCCATTGTTTTACTAACCTGTTTCTGTATCAATACCATGCAGTTTTTTTTTATCACTATTGCTCTAAAGTACAACTTGAGATCAAGGATAATGATTTCCTCAGAAGTTCTTTTATTGTTGAGAATAGTTTTCAATATCCTGGGTTTTTTGTTATTCCTTTTTTTTTTTTTTTTTTTTTTTTTTTTTTTGTGTTGCATTATTGGTTTGGGTCCAAGTTTATTGTGGGTAACTATACAAAACAGTTCTATTGACTTCTTTTTTTTTTTTTTTTTTTTTTTTTTTTTTTAGGGAAATTTTTTTTTTTTTTTTTTTTTAATTTAATTTTATTTTATTTTTTTAATTTACATTCCAAATCACTTCCCCTTTCCCGTTTCCTCCCTCCCCGAAAGTCCCATAAGCCCCCTTCCCTCCCTCTTTTCTCCGTTCAACCCCCTCTCATTACTCTGTCCTGGCGTTCCCCTACATCCAGTCTTTCCAGGACCAGGGGTCTCTCCTTCCATCTTTTTAGAAATCTATTGATATGCTGATTGTGTCTAGGGTATTCTGAGATTCTGGGTCAATATCCCCTTATCAGTGACTTCATACCATGTGTGATCTTTTGTGATTGGGTTACCTCACTAAGGATGATATTTTCAAGTTCTGACCATTTGCCTAGGAATTTCGTGAATTCATTGTTTTTAATTGCAGAGTAGTATTCCATTGTGTAAATATACCACATCTTCTGAATCCATTCCTCCGTTGAGGGACATCTGGGTTCTTTCCAGCTTCTGGCTATTATAAATAAGGCTGCTATGAATATAGTGGAGCATGTGTCCTTATTGTATGCAGGTAAAGTCTCTGGGTATATGCCCAGGAGTGGTATAGCCGGATCCTCCGGAAGTGTCATGCCCAGTTTTCTGAGGAGCCGCCAGACTGCTTTCCAGAGTGGTTGTACCAGCCTGCAATTCCACCAGCAGTGGAGGAGTGTTCCTCTTTCTCCACATCCTCGCCAACAACTGCTGTCTCCTGTGTTTTTGATCTTAGCCATCCTGACTGGTGTGAGATGGAATCTCAGGGTTGTTTTGATTTGCATTTCCCTAATGACTAAGGATGATGAACATCTCTTTAGGTGCTTCTCAGCCATTAGATATTCTTCAGGTGAGAACTCTTTGTGGAGCTCTGTACCCCATTTTTTAATAGGGTTACTTGCCTCTCTGGAGTTTAACTTCTTGAGTTCTTTGTATATCTTGGATATTAGCCCTCTGTCGGATGTAAGGTTGGTAAAGATCATTTCCCAGTTAGTTGGTTGCCGCTTTGTCTTTTTGACGGTGTCTTTTGCCTTGCAAAAACTTTGTAATTTAATGAGGTCCCATTTGTCTATTCTTGATCTTAGAGTATAAGCTATTGGAGTTCTGTTTTTGTTATTCCTAATGAATTTGAGAATTGCTCTTTTTAACTCTATGAAAAATTGCATTGGAATTTTGATGGGGATTGCATTGACTCTCTAGATTGCTTTTGGTAAGATAGCCATTTTTACTATGTTAAACCTACCAATCCATGAGTATGGATCTTTCCATCTTCTGAGATCTTTGATTTCTTCTTCAGGGACTTGAAGTTCTTGTCAAACAGATTGTCCACTCTCTTGGTTAGAGTCACACCAAGATATTTTATATTATTTGTGACTATTGTGAAGGGTGTTCTTTTCCCAATTTCATTCCTAGTCCATTTATTCTTTGAGTGGAGGAAGCCTACTGAATTGTTAGAGTTAATTTTATATCCATCCACTTTGCTAAAGTTGTTTTTCAGCTATAGGAGCTCTCTGGTAAAATTGTTGGTGTCATTTATGTATACTATCATATCATCTTGAAATAGTGATATCTTGACTTCTTCCTTCCCAATTTTTATCTCTTTGATCTCCTTTTGTTGTGTAATTGCACTTGGCAGAACTTTGAGTACTATATTGCATAGGTAGGGAGAGAGTAGGCAGCCTTGTTTTGCCCTTGTTTGTACTAGGATTGCTTTGAGTTTCTCTCCATTTAGTCTGACATTGGCTTTTGGTTTGCTGTATATTCCTTTCATTATATTTAGTTATGATATTTATGATCTCTCCAATAGTTTTAACATGAATGGGTGTTGTATTTTGTCAAAGGCTTTTTCAGCATCTAATGAGATTATCATGTGTTTCATTTGAGCTTGTTTATTTTGTGAATTATATTGAAGAATTTCTGTATATTGAACCCTCTTTTTCTTTTCTCGAATGAAACCTGCTTGAAAGTGGTGAATGATTGTTTTCATGTGTTTCATATATTCAGTTTGCGAGAATTTTGTTGAGTATTTTGCATTAAGGTTCATAAGGGAATTTGGTCTGATAATCTCTTTCTTTGTTGGGTCTTTTTGTGGTTTAGAAATCAGGGTAAATGTTGCTGCATAGAAAAAATCGTGTAATGGTCCTTCTCTTCCTATTTTGTAGAATAGTTTGAGAAGTAGTCTTATTAGGTCTTCTTTAAAGGTCTGAGAGAACTCTGCTCTAAAATCATCATACTCTGGGTTATTTTTGGTTTGGAGATTTCCAATGACTGCTGCCAATGACCCATAACCCTTAAGTAAATATACTTAGGGGTTATGGAACTGTACCTAGTATCTGTCTAGAAAATCATCTGTTTTTTTCTATATTTTCCAGGTTTGTTGAATATAGCCTTTTGAAGTAGGATCTGATTTTTTTTTTAATTTCTTCAGTTTCTGTTGTTATGTCTCCCCTTTTATTCTTGATTTTGTTAATTTGGGTACTCTTTCTGTGCCCTCTACTTAGTTTATCTATTTTGTTGATTTTCTCAATGAACCAAACCCTAGTTTTGTTGATTCTTTGTATAGTTCTTTTTATTTCTACTTGGTTGATTTCATCCCTAAATTTGATTATTTCCTGCCATTTACTCCTCTTGTGTTTATTTGTTTCTTTTTTTCTCTAGTTTTCAGATGTGATGTTAAGCTGCTATTGTATGATCTCTCCAATTTCTTTATAGAGGCTCTCAGGGCTATGTGTTTTCCTCTTAGCACTACTTTCATTTTCTTTCTTTTTGTGTGTGTGTGTCCTACAAGTTTGGACATATTGTGCCTTCATTTTCATTATATTCTAAAATGTCTTTAATTTCTTTATTTCTTCCCCCATTAAGTTATCATTGAGTCCAGAGTTGTTCAGCTTCTGTGTGTACGTGGACTTTTTGTTCTTTTTGTTGTTATTGAAGACCACCTTAGTCTGTGGTGGTCCAATAGAATACATGGTATTATTTAAATATTCTTGTATCTGTTTGGGTTTGTTGTGTGTCCTATTATATGGTCAGTTTTTGAGAAGTACCATGACATACTAAGGAGAAGGTATATTCTTTTGTGTTAGTGTGAAATGTTCTCATATATCTATTAAATCCATTTGGTTCATAACTTCTTTAGTTTCACTGTGTCTGTGTTTAGTCTCTGTTTCAATGATCTGACCATTGGTGAGAGTAGGGCATTGAGATCTGCTATTATTGTGTGAGATTCAATGTTTGCTTTGTGTTTCAGTAACGTTTCTTTTACAAATGTGCGAGCCCTTGCACTTATGGCATAGATGTTCAGAATTAGGAGTTCATTTCTGTGGATTTTTCCTTTGATGGGTATGTGGGGTCCTTCCCCCTCTTTTTTGATAAATTTCAGTTGAAAGTCTATTTAACTGGGTATTAGAATGGCTACTCCTGCTTGTTTCTTGGGAGGATATGCTTAGAATATTTGAGGTAGGTGCTATCTTTTTCACTGAGGTGTGTTTTCTGTCTGCAGCAAAATGCTGGGTCCTGTTTACATTTCTAGTCTGTTAACCTGTGTCTTTTTACTGGGGAATTGAGTCCATTGATGTTGAGAGATACTATGGACCAACAACTGTGGCTTCCTTTTATTTTTGTTATTAGAGGTGGAATTATGTTTGTGTGTTTCTCTTCTTTTTGGTTTGTTGTGAAAAGATTAATTTGTCTTGGGTGTAGTTTCCTTCCTTGTATTGGACTTTCCTTCTATTATCCTCTGTATGCCTGAATTGGTGGAAAGATATTGTTTAAATTGATTTTGTCTTGAAGTACCTTGGTTTATACATCTATGATAATTGATAGTTTTTCTGGGTATAGTAGCCTGGGCTTGCATTTTTGTTCTCTTAGGGTCTGTATGACATATGCCCAAGATCCGCTGGCTTTTAGAGTATCTGTTGAGAAGTGTGGTGTGATTCTGACAGCTCTGACTTTGTATGTTCCTTGACACAACAATCAAAGAAAAAACAAAATGCAAAAATCTCCTAAACTAAAACATCCAGGAAATACAGGACATAAATTCATCCTGTCACATAATTATCAAAACACCAAATGCACTATACAAAGAAAGAATATTAAAAGCAGTAAGGGAAGAAAGTCAAGTAACATATAAAGGCAGACCTATCTGAATTCCACCAGAGTTCTCACCAGCGACTATGAAAGCTAGAAGATCCTGGGCATACACTAGCAGCTTGACAGCACATATGCTGGGTATTGAAGCAAATACACTCAAGGGGAGTAGAGGGTAGTAAATAATCAAACTCAGGACTGAATTCGACCAAGTAGAAACATAAAGAATCATATAATGAATCAACCAAACCAGCTGTTTCTTTGAAAAACAAAAACAACAAGATAAATAAACCCTTAGGCAAACTAACCAGAGGGCACAGAGAGAGTATCAAAATCTACAAAATCAGAAATGAAAAGGTAGAGATAACAATAGATACTGAGGAAATCCAAAAAATCATCAGATCCTACTACAAAAGCCTATCCTCAAAAAAACCAGAAAATCTAGATGAAATGAACAATTTTCCAGATAGATACTAGGTACCAAAGTTAAATCAGGATCCGATAAATAATCTAAACAATCCCCTAAACCCTAAAGAAATAGAAGCAGTCATTAATAGTTTCTCAACCAAAAAAAAAGCCCAGGAACAGGTGCATTTAATGCAAAGTTCTATCAGACCTTAAAAGAAGACCTAATACCAATACTCTTCAAACTATTCCACAAAATAGAAACAGAAGGAACAGTACCCAGTTCTTTATATGAAGCCACAATTTCCCAGACAGGTAAGCCACAGAAAGACCCAACAAAGAAAGAGAACTTTAGTTCAATTTCCCTAATGATTATCGATGCAAAGTACTCAATAAAATTCTGGCCAACCAAATCCAAGAACATAACAAAACAATCATCCACCATGCTCAAGTAGACTTCATCCCAGGGATACAGGGATGGTTCAATATACGGAAATCCATCAATGTAATTGACTACATAAACAAACTCAAAGGAAAAAAAAACATGATCATTTCAATAGATGCTGAAAAAAGCTTTTGACAAAATCCAGCATCCCTTCATGATAAAAATCTTGGAAAGATTAGGAATTCAAGACTCATCCCTAAACAAAGTAAAAGCAATATACAGAAAACTAGTAGCCATATCAAACTAAAAGGAGAGAAACTTGAAATAATCCCACTGAAATCAGGGACTAGACAAGGCTATCTACTCTCTCCCTACCTGTTCAATATAGTATTCGAAGTCCTAGCTAGAGCAGTTAGACAACAAAAGGAGGTCAAAAGGATTACAAATGGGAAAGGAAAAGTCAAAATCTGCACTATTTGCAGATTACATGATCTTATATTTAAGTGACGCCAAAAATTCCACCAGTGGACTCCTAAACCTGATAAACAATTTCAACAAAGTGATTGGGTATAAAATTAACTCAAACAAATCTGTAGCCTTCCTCTACTCAAAGGATAAACAGGCTGAGAGAGAAATTAGGGAGATGACACCCTTCATAATAATCACAAATAGCATAAAATACCTTAGTGTGACTCTAACCAAGCAAGTGAAAGATCTGTATGACAAGAACTTCAAGTTTCTGAAGAAAGAAATTGAAGATCTAAGAAGATGGAAAAATCTCCCATGCTCATGGTTTGGCAGGGTAAATATAGTAAAAATGTCTATCTTGCCTAAAGCAATCTACAGATTCAATGAAATCCCCATCCAAATTTCAACTCAACTCTTCACAGAGATAGAAAGAGCAATTTCCAATTTTATCTGGAATATCAAAAAACCCAGGATAGTGAAAACTATTCTCAATAATAAAAATCTCTGGTGGAACCACCATTCCTGACCTACAGAGCAATAGTGATAAAAACTGCATCGTATTGGTCCAATGAAAGGTATCTGCATCAATGGAATAGAATTGAAAACCCAGAAACAAACTCAAACACCTATAGTCACTTTATCTTTGACAAAGGAGCCAAAACCACCCAGTGGGAAAAAGACAGCATTTTCTACAAATGGTTCAGGTTCAACTGGCAGTCAAAATGTATAAGTATGAAAATTGATCCATTCTTATCTCCCTGTACAGTGCTCAAGTCCAAGTGGATCAAGGACCTCCACATAAAACCAAATATACTGAATCTAATAGAAGAGAAAGTGGGTGAGAATCTGGAGCACATGGGCACAGGGGAACATTTCCTGAACATCAATAGCTTATGCTCTAAGATCAAGAATTGACAAATGGGACCTCATAAAATTGCAAAGCTTCTGTAAGGCAAAGGACACTGTCAAAGAACAAAAAGACAATCAATAGACTGTGTAAAGATCTTTACCAATCATGCATCTGATAGAGGGCTAATATCCAATATATACAATGAATTCAAGAAGTTAGATTCCAGAAAACTAAATAACCTTATTAAAAATGGGGTACAGAGGTAAACAATTCTCAACTGAGGAATACCAGATGGCTGAGAAACACCAAAAGAAATGTTCAACATCCTTAATCATCAAGGAAATGCAACTCAAAACAACCCTGAGATTCCACCTCATAGCAGTAAGTATGACTAAGATAAAAAATTCTGGGGACAGCAGATGCTATAGAGGATGTGGAGAAAGAGGAACACTCTTCCATTGCTGGTGGGATTGCAAACTGGTAAAACCACTCTGGAAATCAGTTTGGCATTTTCTCAGAAAACTAGAGAGTGTACCTGAAGATGCAGCTATACCAATTCTGGGCACATTCCCAGAAGATGATCCAACATGTAATAAGGACACATGCTCCACTATGTTCACAGCAGCTTTATTTATAATAGCTTGAAGCTGGAAAGAACCAAAATGTCCCTCAACAGAGGAATGGATACATGTAGTACATTTATGCAATGGAGTACTATTCAGTTATTAAAAACAATGAGTTAATGAAATTCTTAGGCAAATGGATGGAGCTAGAAAATATCATCCTGAGTGAGGTAACCTAATCATAAAAGAACACACATGGTATACATTCACTGATAAGTGAATATTAGCCCAAAAGCTCAGGAAACCCAAGATACAACTCACAGACCACATTAATCTAAAGAAGGAAGACCGAAGCGTGGATACTTGGATTCTTCTTAAAGGTGGATCAAAATTCCCATGGCTCACAGCCACCCAATAGGGTCCCCAGTGGAACAGCTAGAGAAAGGAGCCAAGGAGCTGAAGAGGTTTGCAGCCCCATAGGAGGAACAATACTTTGCCCAACCAGTACTTCCAGAGCTCCCAGGGACTAAACCACCAACCAAAGAGTACACATGGGGGGACCCATGGCTCCAGCTACATATGTAACAGAGGATGGCCATTTCAGACATCAATGAAAGGAGAGGTCATTGGTCCTCTGAAGGCTTGATGGCCCAGTATAGGGGAATGCCAGGTCAGGATAGTGGTGTTGGCGGGGGGTGCGTGGTAAGCAGGGGGAAGGACTGGAATAGGGGGGGTTTGGTGGGGTAATGAGGAAAGGCGATACCATTTTAAAAATATTTATTTATGTTATGTATATGAGTACACTGTAGCTGTATAGATGGTTGTGAGCCATCATGTGGTTGCTGGGATTTGTACTCAGGACCTTTGGAAAAGCAGTCAGTGCTCTTAACCGCTGAGCCACTTCTCCAGCAACCATTTGAAATGTAAATAAAGCAAACATCTAATAAGCTAAAATAAAAGTACAGAGTGTGACAAGAGGCAGTGACTCTGCCGTAATCCTCAAAAGGCAGTCACAGTGAGGTTATGAGAAAACTGCTGTCTCTCTAGTGACTTTAGCTTTTATTATAAAACAACATTGATGGGCAGCTTTCCTTTTTCCTAATTAGAAGGAAGATTTCCTAACTTCATAAAATATAATGTTGTGCCATCAACTGTCAAATACACAATTTGCCTTATTGTTTTGCTATTCTATCTAAAAAATTATAATTACATCATGATACACTTTCAATGTACTCTTTTTTTTAAAATCAACTTGAATGAAAATGCTACTTTTCTTCTTCTAAGCCTTTGTTGTTTTTTATTTTATGGCATTTGCTAACTAACTCTTGTTTCTGATCTATGGTTCTATTGATTTTATGTATTCCTTATTTCTCCATTTACATTGCTCTTTCTTAGGAACATGACTTCATTTTGAGTCTCCTTCAGATTTTAATTCTTCCAATTAATAAAAAAGTTTATGTAAGAATAGAGTGAATCCAAATACTGCTGTTTTGTACTTTATAGATTGCCTTTCTCATGAGCCTGGAGTTCAGATCTTTCTTTAGAAGAACAGTCAGTGCTCATAGCTGTCGAGCCATCTCTGCAGTCCCCTTAATGTGGTTTCTATAAGCAAGGATATTGAATTAATATCTGAATAATACATAATTTCCAGTATAGAAAATTATTGAAAGCTAAAAGAGAAGAAAGAGTGGAAAATGAAACAAAAAATACTAATTAAAAATTGTTATAAATTTATTCATTTACCATTTTCTAGGGCAATAAAAATTACATTATTGATTGGAATCTCAACACAAGTAATAATTATTTTATTTCAGTCTCTATAACAACATGTTTCATATACTCCAAGTAATTGTATGGTAGGATCATTGAGGACATTAAGAAACGTGGCCTGTGGTCATAGAAATCAGATATTCTAATTACTTGTGCCCAGAGTAGTACTGTTAAAGCTAAGTTCCCTCCATGGTTCTTTTAAGACTTCCTGACTCAAAGGCTAGCTATTCTCTTGACAAATATTGTGCATTTGTTCTATTTCCACTGTTGGGAAACTGGAGACCAATTTAATCATGTGACAGTAGTTCGTTACTTTTCACTCTATTCTTTTGCTCTTTAATTTATTTCTATTTTTCTCTAAGACTTCAGTTCTGCATCTGAACCCAAAACAAAGACTGAGACTCTTCAGTACACTCCCCTCCTTCCCCTTCCTTCCTGTCTTACCCCCTCCATTCCCTGCCTTTCACTCATCTTATTTCACCTCCTCATGTCATCTTGTTTCTTTTTTCTATATTTTACAAACCTTTTAATGATGCTCATATTTTGTTAAAGTTAAATGGTGTGTGTATCTGTGTATGTATGTATGTGTGTGTATACAAGTGTGTATATGTGATTTCCCATCTTTATAGACATATCATATATATATATATATATATGATATATATACATATATATATCATATATATATCACCTTCCTCGCCTTTCATTATACCTCACACATATCTGCAATTGTTGACATTCAAACCAAAAATAAATGGTCACACATAACATTAGCAAAATGCTGTATTACTGTCAGCTTTTCATATGAGAGTCTTTGTTAAAAATTTTCTGTCAACTTTTACTTCTAAAATCATAAATTTTATCTGTCCCTAGAGGAAGCATTTAGTCTAGGATTAAATAAAGTGAACGTTATAGTTTGCTCCAGTCAGTGGGAAGAGATTTATCTATTTCTTTGAGCTTTCATTGAGCTCTGAACTTGCAAGTGTATTCAAGGTCTAGCAGAGAACTTCCTTGACAGGTGGACCTGATTGATATGATTTACTCCAGAGTCTTGACAATTTTCTAATTGGCTATACTAAGTTTCTGTCATTTTTCAACTGTTCTTTCCTTTGATATCAGTTCTATCTACTTTTCACAACATTCTGACCTTTTTTTTTTTTTTAAATTCAATTCTGTACCTCAGGCTATTTTTTCATTTATGTTAAAAAACCCTGAGTCTAGAGAAATGGCTCAGTGGTTAGGATTGCATACTGTTCTTGTACAGGACCTAAGTTTGCTCCCCAGCGTCCTTATCATGATGCTCAGAACTACTTATAATTGTATCTCCAGGCCATTCAATGTTCTCTTCTGCCCTTTTTGGGCATTTACACTCATGTGCTTATACCCTTATACAGATACAAATACACATAAGTAATAAACAAAAGTGAGTAAAATGCCTTTTTTTCTTTTTTTTGCTTTATTCTTATTGACCATCTTATACTTTAGCAAACATAGCAAAATAAATTAACCAAACATTTAAAACTTTGCTTAATAATTCATTATTAGTCAGTTGCATTAGTGCCACATTTAAGATTAATATTTTATATAGAAAATAGAAGCATAAGTAGTCTCAAGTTTGCTACAAATATATAAAATTTCTTTAACATGAGTATTTAAATGATCACTGAAATTCATAGTTAAATCTCAGTTTATTAAGCATGGGAAGAAGTCTGTGTGGTCTATGGGAAAATGCTTGCAGTGTTACAGGAACAGTTAGTTGTCAAGGACTGTTTCCATCAGTACAATATTTTTGAGTAGTTTCTGTTTTCCGTTTTGGTTTTAGATGCCAGTTATGAATAGGAGGAAAATAGATATAAAATGGTGAGTCAGATATTGGAAATAGCACAAAATAACAAATAAGGTAATTTCAGAATTATGGCGTCTAAGAAAACTGACACAAAAGAGTGGAAAGTATTGAAATCACTATATGTTAATGAGAATCATTGTTGTTTCATTTAAGCAACTCACACATGCAGGGAAGTATTAGCTACATTCCTGTTTGCAAGGAACTTTTTATAGGCATGACTTCATTATTATTTACAGGTATTAATTAATTCTTATCAGATTATAGAATTAAATATTGATGTTCCACTTTTATAGATAAAATGGTTAAGGTTAAGAATGTCACTTATTCCAATTCACTTATCTAACAAATACTGAATGAAAACTTGGAATAATTGTTTTTTAACTTCAAAAACTAATGCACTGCTTTTTTTGCCTGTGACTTTAAAAAAAACCCTATTTCTGCTTAGAGAAAAAAATGTATCACATTAGAAGCCCTATTTGTGTTTTTTAAGTCAATCTCTCAAACCCTGTACACACGCACATGTGTGTGTATACACACACACACACACACACACACACACACACATATATATGTATATATATGCAGTCTACTTTCTGTAAGCTGTTTTACTCATGCCACTACTTTTAATTATAAGTATTTTTAAGTACCTTTTTGTCTGTTTTTGACAGTATTAGAGGTTGGAACCAGGGCCCTTGACATGATAGATAAGCACCTGTCAATGAAGTGCATTCCCAAGGTCTACAAATACTTTTCCCAATGATACTTCTACCCATAGAGGTATTTCCTGATTTCAAATCCTATGTAGAATTCTGAGAAACATGATTTGAAAGGTTGAAGAAATGGTCTAAAAGAGAGAATACTCCAGAGAAAAAAGGAACAGATAAGAAATATCTTGCTTGAACTGATGCTTGGATTAGAAAATAATTAGCTATAAAGTAAATTATTGAGATAGTTAACAAAAGGTAAATATAAACTGAGGATTAGATGATCATCTACTGTCAAAATACAGCAAAAGAGTTATGGATATGAGCTATGATGTTTGATGTCTTCAAATGGGATATATGTTTTGTGTGTGTGTATGTGTGTGTGTATGTGTGTGTGTGTATGTGTTTGTGTAGTGTGTACATGTATGTATGAGATGGAAGGAAGGTGAAAGCAGAGAGAATAAAAAGCATAATACAAAGTAATTGGTAAAATAATTTGAGATTTTAATTTTTGCTATTTCCAATTTTCCTCTAAGTTAAAAAATTATATTAATAAAGTAAGAAATTTGTTGCAGAAAGTTAAACTATATATAAATAATCCTGTATCTTATAAGAATTTTCTTGGTTTTTACTAGGCTGGAGTCCCAGTTTAAATGTCAACAAAAATGTTAAACTTAATGAAACAAATATGTCAAACTTTAAGTAAAATTAAGGCATTATAATGTATCATTATGGTTGAAAAATACTTTGGTTTTCTTAGTATTGTCAATACAATTCTATAACCAGTGTACAGATCAGAAAATTATCCTGTGAAGTTTATTCACTGGTTCTATACTCTTACTTGTAACCTGATTTTGTAACATAGACAGTGTAGATTTTCTGTGTGAACATTATCCTAATCTATTCATTCAGTACTACAAAGCAATTGGAATCAGACTGAACAATTAACTTCTCTGTGTTCTAGAAAGTGTTTTTGTCTACACAGAAGATACAGTGTATCCATGAAAATATAGCAGAGCAATTAGACCACAAAAGTAGGTCAAAGTGATACAAATGGGAAAGGAAAAAGTCAAAATAGCACTATTTGCAGATTATATGATCATATACTTAAGTAACCCCAAAAATTCCACCAGGAAACTCCTAAAGCTGATAAACAATTTCAGCAAAGTGGCTGGATATAAATTTAACTCAAACAAATCAGTAGCTTTCTTCTACTCAAAGGATAAACAGGCTGAGAGAGAAATTAGGGAGATGACACCCTTCACAATAATCACAAGTAATATAAAATACCTTGGTGTTACTCTAACCGAACAAGTGAAAGATCTGTATGACAAGAACTTCAAGCCTCTGAAGAAAGAAATCAAAGATCTAAGAAGATGGAAAGATCACTCATGCTAATGAACTAGCTGGATTAATACAGCAAAAAATGGAAAAATCTACAGATTCAATGCTATCCTCATTAAAATTAAAATTCCAACTCAATTCTTCATAGAGTTAGAAAGAGCATTTCTCAAATTTATTTGGAATAACAAAAAACCTAGTATAGCGAAAACTTCTTAACAATAAAAGAACATCTGGGGGAATCACCATCCCTGACCTCAAGCTCTAATACAGAGCAATAGTGATATAAATTGCATGGTATTGGTACAGTGACAGACAGGTAGATCAATAGAATAGAATTGAAGGCTCATAAATGACACACATATGGTCACTTGATCTTTGACAAAGAAGCTAAAACCATCCAGTGGAATAAAGACAGCATTTTCAACAAATGATTCTGGTTCAGCTGGAGGTTTGCATGCAGAAGACTGCAAATTGATCCATTCTTATCTCCCTGTACAAAGCTCACGTTCAAGTGGATCAAGGACCTTTCCATAAAACCAGATACACGGAATCTAACTGAAGAGAAAGTGGATAAGAGCCCCTAATATATGGGCACAAGAGAACTTTACACCAATAATTTATGCTCTAAGATTAAAAATAAAATGGGACATCATAAAATTGCAAAGCCTCTTTAATGCAAATGACAGTGCCAATAGGACAAAAAGGCAACCAACAGATTGGAAAATGATCTTTACCTATTCTACATCCAATAGATTGCTAATATCCCATATACACAAAGAGCTGAATAGGTTAGACTCCAGCAAACCAAATAATCCTATTTAAAAATGGGGAACAGAGCTAAACAGAAAATTCTCAACTGAGGAAATGGCCAAGAAGCACCTAAAGAAATGTTTAACATCTTTCATCATTAGGGAAATACAAATCAAAACAACCCTGAGTTTCCACTTCATACCATCAGAATGACTAAGATAAAATCTCATGTGCAAGTAGATGTTGGTTAGGATGTGGAGAAAGAACATTCCTCCTCTTGGTGATGGGATTACAAGATTTCTC
Source organism: Tokudaia tokunoshimensis (assembly GCA_036184795.1). Taxonomy (NCBI): domain Eukaryota; kingdom Metazoa; phylum Chordata; class Mammalia; order Rodentia; family Muridae; genus Tokudaia; species Tokudaia tokunoshimensis. The sequence goes on from BTHU01000008.1 coordinate 3,921,364, forward strand.
TGGTAATCACTTTGGCTGTTCTTCAGTAAATTGGACATAGTATTTAACTGAGGACACAGCTATACCATTCCTGGGCATATACCCAGAAGATGCTCCAACGTGTAATAAGGACACATGCTCCATTATGTTCATAGCAGCTACATTTATAATAGACAGAAGCTGAAAAGAACCCAGATGTCCTTCAACAGAGGAATGGGTACCAAAAATGTGATATATTTACACATTGAGTACTACTCAGCTATTAAAAACAATGACTTCATGTATGAGTTTTTAATCATAGAGCCAGTTCCAGTCATGCATCTGTTAATTTTTTAAAATTGTTCCTATATAGAAACTGCACAACTTAAGTGAATTTGTTTTACACTTAAAACTTGCTCTCCTATGCAAGTGTAAATGTCATCTTCTAATATTTCCAACCTTCCCTTCCTGACTATAGTTATCCTCCCCCAACCGCCACTTACAATTTTCTTGCTATATTGGGGCTTGTGGTCATGATCTTTCAGAAACTTAGTGTTTAGTTAAATTGTGGAGGAACTTGTTAGGGTTACAAGGCAATAGAAAAACATCTAAAATATTTGTCTTCTAGGTCACAGGGGTTACTCTTTCTGAATTGAAAACAATCGAACTATGTTGCTCTTTGACATCTTGGAAATTAAACTATTAATAATAATATTCTCTCAAGTCTGGTATAAAATTGAGATGAGAAAAGCCAGCTTGTTTTTTAATTACACAAAGAAATAAAAAAAAAGCCTCACTATGTAGTCCAAGCTTGCCTGAAACTCATTATGTATAAACCCAGGTGAATTTGACTTTATGACAGTCCTCCTGGTTCAGTTTCCCAATCATATGGAGTTATAGATGTGAGCCACCAAGTCTGAAAATTTTCACTCTTCATTGTGACTTTTTCTGTTTCACATTAAAGAAATATTTTTTGGAAACAACACAGTGTGTCAATGTGTGTGAATTCAGGATACTCAACTCTGCAATATCTTCTTCGTGAACACTAGATTCAGCTGACCTTTTGGATAATGCAGTTTTGTTTGATTTGCAATCTTCCGTAGATCTCTCATCATACAACTTTTTCATTTCTTTAGGAATTAAAGGGTGTTCAGCAATCTCAGTGACTAAACCACCAACCAGAGTACACATGAAGGTCTCCAAATACATATGTAACAGAGAATAGCCTTTTCTGTCATCAATAGGAGGGGAGGGACGCTTGATGCCCCAGGGTAGAGGGATGCTAGAGGAATGAGAAAAGAGTGAATGAATGGGTGTAGGAACCCCCTCATAGAGGCAAAGGGGAAAAGGGAGGGTGTGTGTGATGGGGGGGTAGGTGGAGGAGTAACTGGGAAAGGGGGATATCATTTGAAATATAAACAAATACAATGATTTAAGAAAATAAAGTACATGCTACAATGTCACAATGAATTCAGTATCTTTTAAAAACAATACATTTACTAAGCACAGTAAAAATTCAACATCATATTTAAGTAAAAATAAAAGGTGTTATGTAAATGATAATATTCATGGGAACAAGAGTATCTCCAAATTAGTGCACTGTTTTATTTTACATTATTCAGTCTTATGTATATGATTAAACTAAGTGGCACTGTATTCTCCCTATTTTGCTCTTTTGTTTTTAATATTTACTACTTACTCTTTCTCTAAGAGGCTGCCCTTCCTTTTCCCTTGGCTCTAGCTTGGCCACTCCAAGAGAGAGAAATGGAAATGAATGATCAGGGTGGGCACGTTAGACACCACGGAGACTAATTTGATTAGAGAAATGTTTCTTGTGGAGTTTCTCGTCAAATAAGAACAGGAAGTGTTTTTTGCCTTTTATCCAAAGGGAAAGTGCACATATCTAGCTTAATATCCCCATTCCTTTCTCACTTCTCACTGAACTTAAGGGGTTGTATTTTTATTCATACATTCTCCTCATCACAGCATTCCTGCCCATGAATTTATGATGTGGATACTGGTTAGACAATTAGAAATGCACTTTATTTGTTACATTTCTTGTTCATGTGACAAAATCACACTCAAGGAAGAAAGGTTTATTTTAACGTACACTTTGAGGATATAGTTTATTATAAAGCTTGAGGCAGCTGATCACATTGTATCCACACTCAGGAACCAAAGGGGTGAATATCTGTGCTCAGCTCCCTTTCTCCCTTTAATTCAGTGCAGCAACACTGCAGATAGGGTTGTGCCTCATACAATTAAGACGGACCTGCCTACTTAATCCAGTCTAGACATTCCCTCACAGACACGCTCTATGGTTTATTTCCTAGGTGATTCTATATCCTATCAAGTTGAAAATATTAACCAGCACACTTGGCCTATTTTTTCTGATTGGTTACAAATGTTCTTATTGGCCATTAATTTACTTTGCTCTGCCTTAATTCTTGATTGCAAACATTTCCTTTCTAAGCAGTGTAAAGCAATCTAATGTACTCATAATGTACTACCACTCTTGCCACAACCTTAATCTTTCCTGGAAAGACTTAAATAAGAACTTGGAGCTTAAAGATTATATCTATAACCAGTCCACATTATTACATTATGCATTTTATTTACATTTTATGTGATAGTAAGGCTATTTGGACAGATTAAAAATAAAGTCTAAAGAGACTTGAGTATTCACTTATTCATTAAACAAATGTTTGCTGTATCATAGAGAATAACATTGTATAAGTATGTGAATATTAATTATAAGCCATTACATTTTCTCTGTACTTCTCTGACACCAAAATATGAATCTTGGATCAAACATATAATAATCCTGAAAATAATGTATTTGAATTCTTCAGGATCCTATTGATGTATCTTACATGGGATTTTTTTAACACATAAGCTAGAGAACATTCATATTACTAGATTTAAAAATAAACTTCATCTTAATAATGGCTTGTGTCTGAGCTATTTTAAAAGAAATAATTCAATAAAGGAAGATGAAAATTCATATAATGACTTGATGATGTTTGTTGAATGCTTTTTCTATTTATTGCAACAAGAAGTAGCTCAGTGGTATGGAATGGTCAATAAGCGATGACATATCAGCTTGGAGAATGTCAAACAAAAGTTTAAATGAGATTTATGTGTGCAGATGTAATTTAGCCAAAGGAAATGTTTATGATATTATTGCTCCGGTTCCCTGCAAAACAGATGCTAAGATGGAAATTTACAAGTAGAAAGCTGAAACTCAGGATCAAGGATTCAATCAGGCAAACCTCATTATGTTTCAAGGCAAGAGACTGGTCCTTCATGACTCTCAAATTTCCTGTCTGAGTCATCTTTCATTTTTTCATGAGAAGTCACACATGTACTTACCTGAGCTGGTCTTGCTGAAGCATTTCTTTTTGCAAATTTGAGATGTGTGGGAAGTTAAGTCTGAGTTGATCTTTCCAGAATTACTGACAAAATCAAAGAAGTGAAGCTTTGTAGTTCAAATCTTTACCTCCTAAATCTAGTTTAGTTTCAATTCATATTTCCTTTTGGGGGTGGTAGGAGCTTCGGCCAACTTTTAGTTTAGCTGTAGTCAAACCCAGAGCAACACTCAACTGAAGGCTGACAGCTACAAACACTCCTAACCTCCATTAACATGACACAAACCAAGAAAAGATTAACACAACACATTGTTGATTATTATGAACATTATGAATTTAGCTATTAAAAATATGTGCAGGTCTACATATTTCAGAAAGAGACACAGAAAAATAGCTATTTTACAAATGTAGATTAACCTATTCAACCTATAAATTAGGATGCCAAACTGCTTGTTTCTTTTATAATAACCAAGAATTCAAGTTTCTATTTTCTCTTCCATAGTCAATTTTTAAAAAGATATTTTTTGTTGTATTTTTGTATGTCTTAGTGTTCTCATATGTTTTGTGAAGTCTGTCATGGTGTGGAACTGATAAACTCCAGCTCTGTGCTCTTCTATTTAGAACCGATACCGTAACACATATGAAAAAGTGCTTGGTGTGGGTATCTAATTTCAGACATTCTTAGAATGACCTTAAATAGAATAATAAAGAAGCATTGTGCATGAGTCTTATTTCTAAATGTGCCTTACATGGTCATTTTCACTTCAATAAATTACTTCTTTGTTCATTTAAACATCTTTTAAAATAAGATTTATTTTAAAATTCATTGGTGTAGTATTTTTGTGTGTATTTGTGTATATATGTGTATGAGGTTGGGGGTGAGTGCATGTGTGTCCACATGCATGTGAATGAAGCTATTCACAGAGGCCAGAAGTAATGGATATTTCTGGAGTTAGAGTTACAGTCTGTTGTAACTAGTCCGATGTGGAAAACTGAACTTAAATCCTTCAGACGTTAGCCATAAAGGAAATTATGAATGGAAAATATACATTATACAGGGTAAGGAAAGCAAATATGATACAATTTAAAGGCACACTTTAATAAAGAGGAGCCTTTAGAGAGATCTGTTTCACAAAATAAAATACATAGACACAAAATGTTCTATACCCAAGAAAGCCACCTTATCTGAAATAGATTTTCTATCTATATCTGCACTTCTCTCTGATTTCTTGCTGAGTAACTATTCGGAATATCTTTCCAATCACACAATCACCATTTTGTTTTTGTTTTCCGTTTTTCTATTTTTGCTATGTTTTATTTATTTTAACTTAAGCAGTTATTTGGTGTTGCTTTTAATAAATTTTGAACTTGTTCTTTTAAAGTCTAAGACTAGAAAACAAAAGAGGTCATGATAGTTGTTTTTAAGTAAAAGATGTCAGTGAAGAGTGGAGGCAGATTTGTTACAGTTGTCACAGAATATGTAACCCCGCTAATCCACTGAATTTATAGGATTAGATTTTGCCTCAGATGAAAGCTGGAATGAGATTTGTAATGGCTGGTGCCATTGAACTTGGAGGAACAGGTTTCATGAGTTGCTCATCAGTGGAGGAATTGAAACAAAGGAAGGATGACTATACAGGAGGACCACTGTGATTCAAGGGGTATTGGACTGAGCTACCAGGGAAGTTCTACTGCACATCACAGCATTGTGATGAAAGATGTTGTGTTCTCCATGTTCATGAAAGCAAATATGGATGTAATCACATGACTGCATCCTTTAAATCTAAATATTAAGTATGAGAGACACTTGCTTATGAACCACTTATAACCACAGTAATAACTCCTTTGTAGACACAAGCAAATATATATATATATATACACATATATATGAATGTATGAATATATATGTATATATACATATATATGAATATATATACACATATATATGAATGTATGAATATATATGTATATATACATATATATGAATATATATAAATATATGAATATATACATATATACATACATATATATATATATTCAGTTTTCTTTAAACATGATTCTGTTTGGCTAATAATATGTACTTGTTACTTGGTTTAATAAAGTATTTGTAAGAAAAAATTATTATCATGAGTTTTATTATTTATCATACCATAGCTGTTACTGCTAAACTTTCCTCCTATGGGGTATTGGACTGCAAAATGACTCCCTAGATTTCATTTGTATATATAAGGGGGTAAAAAACAGAGATAGTAATTTTCACAAACAACAATCAAAGAGTCATGAAAAGTGATTATCAACTTGGAGTAAGGTCTCTAAGAATGTATCCACATGGAAATTATGCTTTCTGGATGCTGCTACTGTGGATTTTAGTCTGAACAGAGACAGTTATGAACAAAAGGGAGAATCCATGTACTTGCTTAGCACATTTCCCACCTCCTTAAACAGGAGGTAAAAGTTTTGGGGAATTACAAGATTAACCACCAGTGGGGGTGACTACAAAGTCCACAAGCTACTGTCACATGTTTATAATGTAGCAGATAGCCCTAAGATGGGGACAGGTATGGATACAGTGTTGAGTCACATGCCATGTAAATAACATATATCTGCCAGTTGGTTTTTGTTTTTGCTTTACATTTTTAATATTCCTACAACACATGGCTGCATTCCTGGTTTGTTGTCTTTTACCACATTCTGCCATTGGTCTGGAAAAGAAAGCCTGAGGATGCGATGACCACTTTGTCATTTAACATGTGACCAGAATAGAATGCTTATGAACAGCTGGGTTTAAATGTGTATCTGTGAGCCTACTCAACAAACATCATGCCTATTTGCCAAAAAAATTGTCAACTAAAAGTACTCATATCTAATAAGTCAGTAATAGTGTAATTTGTCTGCTTTGAGTAAAAATTCATGCCAGAGAACATTAAATAGTATAAAAAAATAGCACTTGAACACACTTATAGGAGTGTATATCTAATGCATACATTATATATACATCAGATATGATGTTTGTTGCACTTGAACATATTGTCAGCCACACAAAACTCCATTTATTTGTCTATTAATTAGCTGTTTTGTTTTTTATCTTTTCATTAAAATATTACTCTAAACAAGATATTCTACCATGGATTAAGATTACAAGAATAATTTTTATTTATTTCTCAAAAGCTTTCCTGTTTCTCTTCCACAATCTATGAATAAAACTTTCTTTTGTCCTGGAATAATCAGTTTTTTACCTATCTACTTTCTTATTTATCTCTAAGCTCTGTTAATTTTTTTTGCTTATTTATTATTTTATCTATTACTGTATTTATTATTGTGTATATTTGTGTATATATTTGCACACATGTGCCAAGCCTAAGACTGTTTTGGGTTTGATGATGTTCATTTTAATGCTCTGAATCATCTTACTGTCCTGTCATTCTTTGCCTTATTCATGTCCTGGTTGTTGACTGATGTATAGAATTATTGAGTTATCTTTAACATAAGTTAAGAAGCCAAACTCTTTCTGTCTTTATCATCCTTGTGTGTCCAGTGCCTATCATTGAGAGCAGATACAGATAGTTGGATTTGTTTGTTGTTTTGCTTTTTCTCTTAGATGAATAAATAAAAAAGTGGTAAACAGGAAAATAATCCTTTATCTTCAAGTCAGTTAGGTCTGGTTGATGGAGTGGCCAAACCAGCAAACATTGTGATACATGCTAATATGTCAATGTCCATTAGGTAATCTGGAAGCCTAGCAAATACAGGCATCTGTATCGCTCTAGATAGGTCCCAAAAATATTGTGGGGGAATGTAGATGTAAAATATATAAAATGAGAGAAAATAGCTAATCAATTTAGCAGGGTTGGTAGAATAAGTGAATCCTATTCAAACAAAATGAATATGATATAAATCGAACGTGTTCAGGAGCCCATAAACAGGAGAGACTGTTGAGAACTTTTAATACGTGCCACATATGAAACTTAAGGAGATGAGAGTACACCAAAGTAGATCACATGACACTCTGAGTTTGGACTCAATTTTAAAGTCAACAGATAGTCATTGGAAATCCTTAAACACAGAAGTGATTATAAATTTATGATTTATGAAGGGTATATGAAGAATGGACTAGAGAGTGATTGGGAGAATGCAGAACAGTCAGTTAAGAGGCTGGTGTATGGTCTCTATACTGGACACTTATTTGTTATGATCTAAGGCCACTTAATAATAGAGAGGCTAATGGAAACTCAGGATGGATGAATAATGCACTTATTCTTTACTTAAAAAAATGGTATTCTGAGTTTCAGCACATGCTTACAGAATACAAAATCAAATATTTTAATGGTGTGTTTGTGTGTGTGTGTGTGTGTGTATGTGTATGTGTGTGTGTGTGTGTTCCCCTATGTTAGATAAAGGACACATAGTCTCTGAGTTTTCTTATACAGTATTTTGTATGTGTTCACATTTAAATCTTTTCCTGATCTGAATATAATTTTGTTTGAAGTGTGTGATATGGGACTTAATTTTGACATTTCCCAGATGACTTGCTAGCTAGTACCATGTAGTAAATGGTCCCCTGTTTTTCCATTGAACTTAAATACCATTTTAAAAAATTTAAACCTCTCATAATATGTACTCAGATTTATTTTTATACACTTGTCATTACATAATTTTCTAACATTTATAATAAATGTATTTTCATATGTAACAGTCCGTGTTAGAATCTCCAACACATTGGTCAATGGCCATGAAATAGTTTCATATTTAACGTAAATAAGATTTTTTTTTAAAAAATTTCTTTCATTATTTAAAATAAGTTTATTTTTGGAAAATGGTTTTTAGTGTATTTGGACAGATTTTTGTTTATATTTTATTAAATATATTAAATTTTTTGAATCTTATTTTGGCATTTACTGATATGATCTTTTATTTTCTTTTATTTAGTTTTATGAATTCAGCAATTTTACTTGGTTTTTACTGTTGAATTACTTTTTCCTTTATGATATAAAGTTAATTGGTGCTTCATAATGGCTAGCTTTTAGTAGTAGTTCCTACTATTTTAGAAGCCAGCTGCATATGTAGCAGAGATGGCCTTGTTGGGGATCAATTGGAGGAGAGGTCCTTGGTCCTGTGAAAGCTCTATGCCTCAGTGTAGGGGAATACCAGGGCAGGGAATTGGGAGTGAGTGGGTGGGTGGGTGAACACTCTCATAGAAGCAGGGGGAGGGGAGATTGGATAGGGAGTTTAGGGGTGGGGGAACTGAGAAAGGGGATAACATTTGAAATGTAAATAAAGAAAATATTCAATTAAAAAAATAGAAAAAAATGGCCTTAATATATCCCATGGAGTATTGACAGGTTGTATGTGGCTTAATGAAACAAAAGTGACATATTTAGTGTATTTTTCTGCACACCAGAAAAGGGTATCTCATACCATGGGTCTGCAGTTACACACATTTTAAGCAGCCATGTGGGTGTTGGGAATTGAACTTTGGACCTGTGGAGGAGTATCCAGTGCTTTCACCCTTTGTGTATTTAGTCTGGCTTTCAGTATTGTATTTTTATGGGATTCTTGAGAAGGTCTCTGCATCTATATTTGTTTCTTGTCTTTTGAGTTGTTTTTCTTTTGGTTTCATTTTATATATACTATATTTTATTCTTCTCCTTTAGAAACCTGGTTATTTTCTAATGAGAGACAGAAAGGGGTATATCCAGATGGGAGGAAAAGTGGGGAGGAAGTAGAGAGAACTGATAGGATAAATTATATGAAAAAAATCTATTTTCAATAAAAGAAAAGCAAAAATTAAAAAAAAATTATCCCCATATGGTCTGAAAATAATTGTGTAACTTTGGAACTGTTTACTTTTCTTAAATGTGAGCCAATTCACTTGAGTTACTTCAATTTTACCTCTTGTTTATTCACACTGTTGTTCACACAGATGTTTGTGAAACATTGTATTGTTCTTTCCAGTATTTGTCTCTGCATGGCTTTGATAAATACCCAGGCACACAGGAGAGCAGAGTTATTTTGGCTCCTGATTACAGGATTTAGTTTATGGTAGCTTGGTCCTTCTTGTGGGACTGGATGAATAAAGTACATCACTGGACAAAGTGTGCAGTGAAGGTTTTTATCTAAGGGCAATCAGAAAGCAGGGTGGGGACAAAAGAAGGACTGGTGACAGAATGCATTCTTTAAGCACATATGTCCTAGGACCAAGTTTCTTCAGCTAGAGTCTTCCTCCTTCCTTTAGCATTGAATTAGTCCATTTATGATGTCAGAGGCTTTGTGATACAATCATCTTTCAGTTGAGCTGCATTAACTGGACCCAGTAATTAATAATTATTAATTATTAATATTTAGTAATTAACAATCACTTAATAGTTAATAATTATTATTACTAGCAATAATATAAAAAAGTCAAATTTGGTGGGAGTTGGAATTGGAAATCCCTAGGGAAGATAGGAGTGAATGGATATAAGGAAAATACAATGTATAAAAGGAGGAACTTTCAAAGAATTAAGAAAATATTTTTTAAACAGTCAAAGTCATTCTTCAAAAAATGAGCCTTCCCAGTTCAATTTTCCGATACAAAGGCTCCATTTTCTAAGTTATTTTTTTCAATGTGTTCCTATGTCATTTTCCTTCAGTATGCTTTTTCTCAATTGTAGGTTGTACCTTCTTCCATGTTTTATTTTGTTTTTATTTCCTTTAAGTTCAATATGGTTTTCTAGTTAACAATGTGGTTCCTCTAATTAAGAAGAACAGGAAGTTTGATGTGAGATGTGTCTTCAATACATCAGAAAAGGTGCACCCATGGAGTTTTAATCTGAAAGATTTATTTATTTATTTACTTACTATTGTTACTTAAGACACAAAGTCCATTTTTATTTGTTTTTATTACCTGCGTTTACTAATGTTGCAACTTCAGGTTTGATTTTTTTCTTTAATTTAAGGGTATATATTGATTAGCTTTGAGTCACATAATATTTTCTTGTCACAACTTTCATTATTTGTTTATCACTAATCCTTTTTTGCTATTAGAAAACATTGTTTGGGCAAATTTTTCTTACAGATATATCACATAATGTTTTTGCCAGGTTAATTCTGTTTCTTCCACCTTTAATTAATTAATTAACCACACACCCTTCACTTCTGATTGTTAGCTTTTATTCATCCAATTCCTGCTTTTGTTTGACCATGCTCAGCTCTCATCTTCACTACCATTTTTATTCTGTTACAGTTCATCTGCTGAGTGAGGGGAATACTTGTCATCATTTGTTGGCTTTTTCTTTTTTTTTTAATTTTCTATATATTTTTTTAATTTACATTCCCAATGATTTCCCCTTTCCCGATTCCTCCCTCCCTGAAAGTCCCATAAGCCCTCTTCCCTGCCCCTGTTCCCCAGTCAACCCCCTCTCTCTTCTCTGTCCTGGTATTCCCCTACATCCAGTCTTTCCAGGACCAGGGGTCTCTCCTTCCATCTTCTTGGAAATCAATTGATATGTGAATTGTGTCTTGGGTATTCCAAGCTTCTGGGTAAATATCCCCTATCAGTGACTGCATACCATGTGTGTTCTTTTGTGATTGGGTTACCTCACTAAGGATGATATTTTCCAGTTCTGACCATTTGCCTAAAAATTTCATGAATTCATTGTTTTTAATTGCAGAGTAGTATTCCATTGTGTAAATATACCACATCTTCTGTATCCATTCCTCCATTGAGGGACATCTGGGTTCTTTCCAGCTTCTGGCTATTATAAATAAGGCTGCTATGAACATAGTGGAGCATCTGTCCATATTGCATGCCATGGAAGCCTCTGGGTATATGCCCAGGAGTGGTATAACAGGATCCTCTGGGAGTGTCACGCCCAGTTTTCTGAGGAACTGCCAGACTGCTTTCCAGAGTGGTTGTACCAGCTTGCAATCCCACCAGCAGTGGAGGAGTGTTCCTCTTTCTCCACATCCTCACCAACACCTGCTGTCTCCTGTGTTTTAGATCTTAGCCATTCTGACTGGTGTGAGGTAAAGGAGCTAAAACCACCCAGTGGAAAAAACATAGCCTTTTTAACAAATGCTGCTTATTCAACTGGAGGTCAGCATGCAGAAGAATGCAAATTGATCCATTCTTATCTCCTTGTACTAAGCTCAATTCCAAGTGACTCAAGGACCTCCACATAAAACCAGACACACTGAAACTAATAGAAAAGAAACCAGGGAAGAGCCTTGAACATATGGGAACAGGGGAAAATTTCCTGAACAGAACACCAATAGGTTATGCTCTAAGATCAAGAATTGACAAATGGGACCTCATAAAATTGCAAAGTTTCTGTAAGGCAAAGGACACTGTCAAAAGGACAAAGCGGCAGCCAACAAATTGGGAAAAAGATCTTTGTTGGCTTTTCCGACACCTAATTTTAATCTGTCCCTCAAGAAAAGTAGGAATCATTTTCTGTAACTCCTAAGGTAGTTGTGTATGCATCTGTGATAATCTAATCACAGGTCTGCAAGGCGTCATGAAAGACAAGAAAATATGTATTGATTTTTGCATCCATAGATATAATACAACTGAAACCCAAAATGATTGATAATGCTTTACAACAAGGATGAATGCTTTGAAAAAAAAAAGGAAGAAATGATGGAAGGAAGAGAGGGAAGGAGGGAGGAAGGGAGAAAGAAAGAATAATAGAAAGGGAAGAAGGAAGGAAGGAAAGAAGAAAGGAAGGAAGGAAAGAAGGACGAAAGGAAGGAAGGAAGGAAGAATGGATGGAAGGAAAGGAGGGTGGGAGGGAGGAAATTCTCCCTGGGCTAGGGATTTTTCTAGTGATAGATATTAATGGACCAAAAAGTAAAACAGTTTGTCTTCAAAATATACCCAAGTAATTTGGCATGGCTTAACAATCAGAGACAACAGGATCATGACACAAGGAATTACAGTCTATTTCATTTGCAGTTAAAGAATCCCATCATCTAGATAAGTCATTTTTTGAAAGGTGTGAATTAGTGATTTTTATAATTCTGACTTTCCATTTACCAATTAATAAGAGCAATTTCATTATATTTCTGTTTCTTGAGGAAATATATTCTTATAGCCCTAAATGCCAAACTTACAGTATCTTGTGATATCTTGTAACTGAAGTAAGAGTGATATAATTTCAGAACTCTCAGATATAAGAGCTGTCTCTCTATCAAGAAATAAATGAACTATATATTTTGAATCTGTATCAAGATTAAACTTTTTAGGTATGTATTTAAAGGCAGTAATAACTGTAATAATTTTTGTGTATTGTGTAGAATTTTTTTTTGTCTTTTTAATAATTGTAAGTCCGCTTCCTGCTGCCATCAGCAGCAGGGAACCAGGCAGCTCCAAAGTCTTCTGTACTTAGCCTGCCAGGAGAGAATGATCTACCAGCAGCGATTTCACTTCTGAGTGCAGAGGTGAGATCTCCATCTTCTCTATGAAGGGGTACAGCTAGGAGCGCACTCAGCATAAGATCAGTGGAGCACCTGGGACAGGAGACTTCCCTTACTGCTGCCATCTGCAGCAAGGAACCAGGCAGCTCCAAAGTCTTCTGTGCTTAGCCCGCCAGGAGAGAGAGATCTACCAGCAGTGATTTCCCTTCTGAGTGCTGAGGTGAGATCTCCACCTTTTTTCTGGAGGGGTACAGCTAGGAGTGCACTAGGCATAAGATCAGTGGAGTGGCTGGGACTGGAGACTTCCCTTCCTGCCTCCATCTGCAGCAGGGAACCAGGCAGCTCCAAAGACTTCTGTGCTTAGCCCGCCAGGATAGAATGATCTATCAGCAGCGATTTCACTTCTGAGAGCAGAGGTGAGATCTCCATCTTCTCTCTGGAGGGGTAGAACAAGGAGGCACAGGGCATACAATCAGTGGAGCAGCTGGGACAGGAGTCGTCCTTTCTGGCCGCCATTTGCTTCAGGGAACCAGACAGCTCCACAGCCTTCTGTGCACAGATCCTGTCAGAAAAGATTTGGTCTCCCAGGAGTATAGACACAGGCTTACAGGTCCACAGGAGGGGCAAGCTCCAGCCAGAGAAAACAAGACCAACTAACACCAGAGATACCCAGATGGCGAAAGACAAGCACAAGAATTCTACCAACAGAAACCAAGGCTACTTGGCAACAACAGAGCCCAGTTCTCCCACCACAGCAAGTCCTGGATACCCCAACACGCAGGAAAAGCAAGAGTTGGATTTAAAATCTCATCTCACGATGCTGTTAGAGGACATCAAGAAGGACATAAATAACTCCCTTAAGGAAATACAGGAGAACATGGGTCAAATGCTAAAAGCCCTTAAAGAGGAAACACAAAATCCCTGAAAGCAATATAGGAGAGCAAGGGTGAACAGGTAGAGGCCCTTAAAGAGGATACACAAAAATCCCTTAAAGAATTACAGGAGAACACAAACAAACAAGTGAAGGAACTGAACAAAACCATCCAGGATCTAAAAATGGAAGTAGAAACAATAAAGAAATTACAAAGTGAGACATCTCTGGAAATAGAAAATCTTGGAAAGAATTCAGGAGTCATAGATGCAAGCATCAACAACAGAATACAAGAGATAGAAGAAAGAATCTCAGGGGTTGAAGATACCATAGAAAGCATTGATTCAGCAGTCAAAGAAAATGCAAAATTCAAGAAGGTCCTGAGCCAAAACATCCAGGAAATCCAGGACACAATGAGAAGACCAAACCTAAGGATTATAGGTATAGAAGAGAGTGAAGATTTCCAACTTAAAGGGCCAATAAATATCTTCAACAAAATTATAGAAGAAAACTTCCGTAACCTAAAGAAAGAGATGTCCATGAACATACAAGAAGCCGACAGAACTCCAAACAGACTGGACCAGAACAGAAAGTCCTCCCAGCACATAATAATCAAAACACCAAATGTACTAAACAAAGAAAGAATATTAAAAGCAGTAAGGGAAAAATGTCAAGTAACTTATAAAGGCAGGCCTATCAGAATCACGCCAGATTTCTCACCTGAGTTAATGAAAGCTAGATCCTGGGCAGATGTCATACAGACCCTAAGAGAACACAAATGCCAGCCCAAACTACTATACCCAGCAAAACTCTCAATTACCATAGATGGAGAAAACAAGATATTCCAGGGTAAAACAAAATTTACACAATATCTTCCCACAAATTCAGCCCTAAAAAGGATAATAGATGGAAAACAGCAACACGAGGAGGGAAACTATACCCTAGAAAAAGCAAGAAAGTAATCTTTTTCCCACAAACCCAAAAGAAAGTAACCACACAAACATAAAAAGATCATCAAAATTAACAGGAAGCAACAATCACTATTCCTTAATATCTTGTAACATCAATGGACTCAATTCCCCAACCAAAAACATAGTCTAACAGAAATATTTTTATTTAAATCTTCAATTTTATCAGAAAATATTTGTGATTCCTCTTTCAATTTAGTAATGTTTTTTATGTCTACCATTTTAACTGTATTATTTTCCATGATAATCTTTAATTTTAACATTTTATCTATATATTTCTTCAATTTTATCATAAATATTTTCCATGCAAATCTTCAATTTTGTCAGAAAATGTTTATAATTCCACTTTCAATCAATTTAGGAATACTTTTATGCCTACCATTTTATCGGTATAATTGTTCATGATAATCTTCAATTTTAATGTTTTTCTATATTTTTCTTCAATTTTATCAGAAATATTTTCCATATAAATCTTCAGTTTTTTCAGACAATGTCTATAATTTTACTTTCAATCAACTTAGGAACATTTTTATACCTTCCATTTTATTTGTATAATTTTCTATGTAATAGTCAATTTTATCATGTTTCTCTATATATTTCTTGAATTTTTTTCAGGAATATTTTCCTTGTAGATCTTCAATTTTATCAGAAAGTGTTTATAATTCCACTTTCAGAAAACTTAGGAATATTTTTATGCCTACCATTTTATCTGTATATTTTTGCCATGAAACACTCAATCTTAATGTGTTTTTTATATATTTCTTCAATTTTATCAGAGTTCTTTTCTATGTAAATCTTCAGTTTTATCAGAAAATGGTTATAATTTCACTTTCAAGCAACTTAGAAATATTTTTATGCCTACCATTTTATCTATACAATTTTCCATGATAATCTTCAATTTTAATGTTTTTCCACGTATTTTTCAATTTTATCAGAAATAGTTTCCATGTAAATCTTCAATTTTATCAGAAAATGGTTATAATTCTAATTTCAATCAACTTAAGAATATTTTTATTCCTACCAATTTATCTACATAAATTTCTTCAATTTTATCACAGATAGTTTCCATGTAAATCTTCAGTTTTATCAGAATATGTTTTTAATTCTACTTTCAATCAATTTAGGAATATTTTTATGCCTACCATCTTATCTGTATAATTTTTCATGAAATAGTCAGTTTTAATGTGTTTTTCTATATATTTCTTGAGTTTTATCAGAAATATTTTCCTTGTAGATCTTCAATTTTATCAGATAATATTTATAATTCCACTTTCCATTAATTTAGGAATATTTTTATACCTACCATTTTATCTGTATAATTTTCCATGAAATAATCAATCTTAACATGTGTTTTTATATATTTCTTCAACGCTATCAGAGATATTTTTCATGTATATTTACACAATGGACTACTACTCAGCAATTAAAAACAATGGATTCATGAAATTATTTGGCAAATGGGGAACAGGGGGAGGGAAGAGGCCTTATGGAACTTTCAGGGAGGGGGAAACCAGGAAAGGGGAAATCATCTGGAAGTAAATAAAGAATATAGGAAATTAAATAAATAAATAAATAAATAGAAAAAATAATTATAAGTCTATCTTTTATATAGACAGGTGAAGTTCTATTGGATGACCCATCTATAAATACTAAGAGAGCATCAGAAATGTGTTTGATGTTGTTTCTTTTATAAACTTTAATATAGGTATATGATATTTAATTTCTCTCATATAATGAGTTAATGTTATTTCCCAATTATCTGTAATTTGAAGTAAATATTCTAATTGTTATTTATTATAAGGAATGGTAATGTTTTGATTTTTTTATCAAATAATTTTTTGGATTTTTTTTAAATTATTTATTTTACTTTATTTTATTTTATTTTTTTTAATTTGCATTCCAAATCATTTCCCCTTTCCCGTTTCCTCCCTCCCCGAAAGTCCCATAAGCTCCCTTCCCTCCCTCTTTTCTCCATTCAATCCCCTCTCATTACTCTGTCCTGGCGTTCCCCTACATCCAGTCTTTCCAGGACCAGGGGTCTCTCCTTCCATCTTCTTAGAAATCTATTGATATGCGGATTGTGTCTAGGGTATTCTGAGATTCTGGGTCAATATTCCCTTATCAGTGACTGCATACCATGTGTGTTCTTTTGTGATTGGGTTACAAGCTGTACTACAGAGCAATAGTGTTAAAAACCGCATGGTATTGGTACAGTGACAGACATGTAGATCAATGGAACAGAATTGAAGACCCAGAAATGAATCCACACTCCTATGGTCACTTGATCTTTGACAAAGGACCTAAAACCATCCAGTGGAAAAAAGATAGCCTTTTCAACAAATGATGCTGGCTCAGCTGGAGGTCAACATGCAGAAGAATGCAAATTGACCCATTCTTATCTCCTTGCACTAAGCTCAATTCTAAGTGGATCAAAGATCTCCACATAAAACCAGACACACTGAAACTAATTGAAGGGAAACTAGGGAGGAACCTTGAACATATGGGCACAGGGGAGAATTTCCTGAACAGAACTCCAATAGCTTATGCTCTAAGATCAAGAATAGACAAATGGGACCTCATTAAATTACAAAGTTTTTGCAAGGCAAAAGACACTGTCAAAAAGACAAAGTGGCAACCAATTTTTTGGATCTTAACCTCCCTTTAATACTTAATAGACTATGCATAAAAAAAACAAGATGATACCATTTTTACTTAAGTATGAGGGAGATTAATCTATTCTAATATATCTTCTTGCAGCAAACATGTAGTAGGGGTGTAAGATAATTTAAGTATAATAAGAGACAATAGATTTAGATAATTTATTTGTTTTCCATTTGTATCTTGAATCTTTTGTTTTATCAATTTTAACTACTGTAAGGCTTTTTTTTGTAAGCTGTCTTTTAGATTTGGGGTCAGGATCTCTTTAAGAATTTTAAATAAATGATGTAACTGTCTTGTAATTTTTAAATAAGGTCTAGTCTAATATTTTCAACAGTTTTTAAAAATAATTGTCTTTAATTTATTCATATTAAGTTGTAACTTTTGAGATATATTTACTATGAATTGTTTTTTTAAATAAGTTATTGGCTTATTATTTTTTCAAAAAATTTATTGGCTCAAAAGAGAGAGTATATAATCTTTATTTATTGTAAGATCTAATCTTGTATTTTCTGGTGTTGTTCTGGGCAAGCTTAAGATGTTAAACTTAGGATCCAGAGGAATGAGTTTATTTATATCTTTTTCTGTTTTTCTTTTTTTGGGCCTTTTTTCTTTTGGGGCAGAGGGCATGCCCCTCACCCTGCTTTTTGTCTTTTTAACTTTTACAGGGGTTTCACCATTATGAAATTTTGATTTATATTTATTTTTCTAATGATTTTCCTTTTTAGACCAAGGACATAGCTTGGGAAATTTTTTATTTTTTTTACTTTTATATTTTTATATTTGAAAGTCTTTTTTTGTTTGTTTTTTTGTTTTTGTTTACAGTTACAATTCATATGTCCTTGTTGGCTGCAAGAAAAATATGGGACTTTTTGGATTTTACCTCCACTTAAGTTTTGAACGTTGGTGCGAAAATATTATTCTTGCATTGTTGTATAGACCGTATCTTGGACCACTTTTGATGAGGCATCTATATAGGTTTTGATGTACAATCTCTGTTTTTTCTGATTGGTCTAATTTGTTCTTGTCAGAGAGTATTGGCATTTTCCCATGTTAAGTTGTTTTAATAATATGTCCAAGCCCTCAGAGAGAGGAAACATCCTATCTAGTGCTTCTTTCAATCTAGCAATAAAGTCTTCTAAAGACAGATTTCCTTCCTCTGGGAACCCTGGACTGATACTCAATACAAAGTCATAAAATGCTGTCAAACTCTTCTTTGAGGTTTTAACGCCTCTACTTTCTAACATATGACTCAATACTCTCAGGAATAAGCCTCTGTTTTGGACTGTGAATGCCCCATATTTATTACCTTCTCAACATCTTAACTTGATGTGTCTCTATCAAGGAGTCTGTAGCACTCTGATGAGGTCTTACCATTATCTGAAAAAGTATTTTTTTTAGAAAAAAAGGAGAGAGAAATCTTATCTGCTTTGAGCACAACGTTGGGCGCCAGCTGTCATGGACCATCCCAGGCAGGTATGGGGGTCCCTGAGATGTGGGTTCTTTAGGCAAGTGAGTAAGGATTTGGCGGTGACAAACAGAAACAAACACAGAGGCAGTTTGAATCTTAGTGTATTTTGTAGTTCTCAAGCAAGAGTTTTTATATGTAAAGAAACAGGTGATATAACTCTGAAAAGCTGTGTTCAGTGAAGCAATGAAATAGAATGGACATTGTAATAATCATTGGTACAGCAAAACATAAAATATAAAATACAAAATATAAAATCATCTAAGTATTACAACTTTAAAAAGGTGTAATTAATAAAACATCCAGATAGAATAGACTTTGCTATGATCATTTGGTACATCAAAATATAAAAATCATCTATGGCTAGTTACAAATTTGCAAGAATAAACTAATGAATTTTTATGATCAGTTACTGTTTAACTTTTGGCTCCTGTTTTTCTGTAAATCTTCAATGCATAAATTTAAACTGTTTTAATTCTTTTTATTTAATGCTTTTTTAAACAATATACCAAAACCTACTTCCAATGACACATGTGTAGCCATATAAAATATTAGTACTGAGAAAGTTTGTATTTTTCAATACTATCTTGTAGGTGATTTATAAAGTGAAGCTCTGGTTTTCCTGGATAAGAGGTCATGTTTAGTGACTCTATCTCAAGGGATAGTTTTGTAGCCATAATACTCACTTAAGATCTTAGCCTACGCTATCAGGAACATCTCATATATAGGAAAAGGAAAAGAAAACATAAAAAAATAATTTGCCAAGAGAACTATGGCTCAATCATTTTTCTTTGGCCAGGAGTTCCACAACCGGTTCCAGGAGATCTCCTTTTGAAGTCTATCTTGTCAGCTTGTGGAACTTGTCACACAGATCCTACTGGGGTTGGTGTGGCTGGAAGATAAGTTTTGTCTATGTTTCAAGTGATTTTTTTTAATTGAATGTATTCTTCATTTACATTTCAAATATTGTAACCATTCCCTGATTCCCCCCTCCCTGAAAACCCCCAACCCATTCTCCCATGCCCTGCCTCCAAGAAAGAATATGCTCCTCCACCCAACCCACTCCGATGACCCCCCACTCAATTTCCCCACACTGGGGCCTCTATTGAGCCTTCACAGGACCAAGGACCTCTCCTCCCACTGATGCCTAATGAGGCATTCCTCTGCCAATCTTTTGGCTGGAACCACGTGTACCTATTGGTTGATGGCTTAGTTCCTGGGAGCCCAGGATTGTCTGGTTGGCCTACATTGTCGTGCTTCCTATGGGTCTGCAAACCTCCCACCCCCAGCTCCTCCAGTCAGCCCTCCAACTTCTCTATTGTGAACCCTGTGCTCAGTCCAATGGTTGGCTGCTAGTATTCACCTTTGTATCTGTAAGACTCTGGCAGGGTCCCTCCAAAAGAAAACCATAACAGGCTCCTTCTGGTACACACTTCTTGTCATCCATAGTAGTTTCAGGGTTTGGTGACTATTTATAGGATGAATCCCCAAGTAGCACAGTCTCTGGGTGGCCTTTCCTTCAGGCTCTACTCCACACTTTGTCTCCATAGTTGTTCGTGTGATTATTTTGTTCCCTTTTTCAGAGGAACCAAATCATCCCCACTTTGGTCTGCCTTCTTCTTGAGCTTCCTGTGGTCTGTGAATTTTAACATGTTTATTTTGAGCTTTTGGGCTAATATCCACTTATCAGTAAGTGCATACCATGTATGTTCTTTTGAGATTGAGTTACTTCACTCAGGATGACATTTTCTAGTTCCATCCATTTGCCTAAGAATTTCATGAATTCATTGTTTTTAATAGCTGAATAGTACTCCATTGTGTATATATACCAAAATTTCTATATCCATTCCTCCGTTGAAGGACATCTGGGTTCTTTCCAGCTTCTGGCTATTATAAATAAGGCTGCTATGAACATAGTGGAGCATACGTCCTTATTCCATGTTGGAGCATCTTCTGGGTATATGCCCAAGAGTGGTATAGCTGGATCCTCAGGTAGTTCTATGTCCAATTTTCTGAGGAACCACCATACTGATTTCCAGAGCAGTTTTACTAGCTTGCAATCCCACCAGAAATTGAGAAGTGTTCTTCTTTTCCCACATCCTCTCCAGCATCTGCTGTCCCCTGAGTTTTTCATCTTAGCCATTCTGACTGGTGTGAGGTGGAATCTCAGGGTTGTTTTGATTTTCATTTCCCTAATAAATAAGGATGCTGAACATCTCTTTAGGTGCTTCAGAGTCATTTGAGTTTCCTCTGTTGAAATTTCCCTGTTTAGCTCTGTACCCCATTTTTAATAGGGATATTTGACACTCAGGAGTCTAACTTCTTGTGTTCTTTGTATATAGTATATATTAGCCCTCTATCGAATGTAGGATTGGTAAAGATCTTTTTCCAATCTGTTGGTTGCTGTTTTGTCCTATTGACAGTGTCTTTTGCCTTACAGAAGCCTTGCAGTTTTATGAGGTCCCAATTGTTGATTCTTGTTCTAAGAGCATAAACCATTGGTGTTCTATTCAGTAATTTTCCCCTGTGCCCATGTGTTCAAGGTTCTTCCCCACTTTCTCCTCTATAAGCTTCAGTGTATTTGGTTTTATGTGGAGGTCCCTGATCTACATGGACTTGAGCTTTGTACAAGGAGATAAGAATTGGTCAATTTGCATTTCTCTGCATGCTGACCTCCAGTTTATCCAGCACCATTTTTTAAAAATGCTATCTTTTTTCCACTGCATGTTTTTAGATCCTTTGTCAAATATTAAGTGACCGTAGGTGTGTGGGTTCATATCTGGGTCTTCGATTCTCTTCCATTGATCTTCCTGCTTGTCTCCATAGCAATACCATACAGTTTTTATCACTATTGCTCTGTAGTAGAGCTTGAGGTCAGGGAGGGTGATTCCCCCAGGAGATCTTTTGTTTTGGAGAATAGTAGTCACTATCCTGGGTTGTTATTCCAAATGAATTTGCAGATTGCTCTTTCTAGCTCTATGAAGAGTTGATTCGGAATTTTGATGGGGATTGCTTTGAACCTGTAGAATGCTTTTGTCAAGATGGCCATTTTTACTATATTAATTCTTCCAATCCGTGCTCATGGGAGATCCTTCCATCTGAAGTCTATGATTTCTTCCTTCAGAGGCTTGAAGTTCTTGTCATACAGATCTTTCACTTGCTTAGTTAGAGTCATACCAAGATATGTAGTATTATTTGTGACTATTTTAAAGGGTGTCATTTCCCTAATTTCTTTCTCAGCTTGTTTCTTCTTTGAGTAGAGGAAGGCTACTGATTTGTTTGAGTTAATTTTATATCCAGCCACTTTGCTGAAGTTGTTTATCAGCTTTAGTAGTTCTCTGTTGTAATTTTTGGGATTGCTAAAGTATACGATCATATCATCTGCAAATAGTAATACTTTGACTTCTTCCCTTCCAATTTGTATACCTTTGATGTCCTTTTGTTGTCTAATTGCTCTGGCTAGGACTTTGAGTACTATATTGAATAGATAGGGAGAGAGTGGGCAGCCTTGTCTGGTCCCCGATTTTAGTGGGATTGCTTCAAGTTTCTCTCTATTTAGTTTGATGTTATCTACTGGTTTACAGTATATTGTTTTCACTATGTTTATATATGGGCCTCGAATTCCTGATCTCTCCAGTACTTTTATCATGAAGGTATGCTGAATTTTCTCAAAAGAATTTTTAGCATCTAATGAAATGACCATGTGGTTTTTTCTTTGAGTTTTTAATGTAGTGGATTACATTGAAGGATTTCTGTATATTGAACCATCTCTGCATCCCTGGGATGAAGCCTAGTTGATCATGGTGAATTATTGTTTTGATGCATTCTTGGATTCAGTTGGCCAGAATTTTGTTGAAAATTTTTGCATCCATGTTCATAAGGGAAGTTGGTCTGAAGTTCTCTTTCCTTGTTTGGTTTAGATATAAGTGCTATTGTGGCTTCATAGAATGAATTGGATAGTGTTCCTTGAGTTTCTATTTTGTGGAATAGTTTGAAGAGTATCAGTATTAGCTTTTCTTTGAAGATCTGATACTGCAAGTAAGAATTTTCTTCAATCACAGATGAAAAGCTTGGATTCAGAACTGTAATACTCTGAGCTGAACTGCTTTCCCCATGCCATCTGTGTTTTTAGTTGAAGTATATAGTTTTCATTATTGATTCATATCATGTGAGTGGACATGAACTAATCATTAATTTTAAGTTTTCATTTAAAGAATTCTTCTTTCTTGATATTGTTCACTTTAATAATTATGAGGATAAAATCTTACAATCAATTAAATACAATGCTTCAAAGATAATTGTCCTGCATAGTATACTATTTAAGGCAGCTCAATTAACTTTAGTAGTATGCTGTATGCCTGAGTGAAATCATTTAAAGTTATTATTTTTAACAATTAATAATTATTGCACTTTCAGGTACAGAGGTGCTTTTTACAGCATCGAGAATTTCTTGTTAGATAGAGATCTGTATACACTATAGTTTTTATTTGGTTGCCTTTGGTATTTTTGCTTACTGGTTATCATTTGAATGAATATTTGGGATGTAATACTATCAAGACAACATTGATGAGCATACTGTATTGTCTTTATATCTGTATTTGACTTAATTCGAACATTTTCATGAGCATCAATGCCAGTTAGAAGAAATAATATTTTTGCTCTTTCTTCAAAGATCTGAAGTCCTTGGACAGTATGTTTTTTATAAAATCTAGAAGCAATCCATGAGATATTTTTGGAAGTAAATATGAAAAATAACCAGATTACAGGAATGCTTATTTGACTTTCATTTTTTATAAGAATTTCATCACCAGAACATTTAATGATAATAAAGGATACAACCATTCATGCATACATTATTGTGCATTGTATGGACTTAATTTTTTAGTTATTCATAGTAATCATGATGCAGGTACTAGCCACTGGCCAGCTTTTGCTCTGTTTGGATTGAAATTATGAGTATTCAAGAAACTCTTTTTTTTTATAGTGAATTTTTTTCCTTTTTTTTATTATTTTCTAAGTTTTTTTATTTACATTCCAAATCATTTCCCCTTTCCCATTTCCTCCCTCCATGAAAGTCCCATAAGCCCCCTTCCCTCCCTCTTTTCCCCATTCAGTCCCCTCTTGCTTCTCTTAAATGCTAGCCTCTGACAGCTTTCATTTTCTTTGTTTTCTAGTAGAAACCTAAAGCAGTGAGGAGGACAGTAACATTTCTGATGCAGGCAGTTCTAATTGTCAACCCTTAGCCATATAGCTCTTGTGTTTTCTTAAGAAACCCAAATTTTTTTAACCTTTAACAACAGCCACAATTCTCAGACTCTTCATCCTAAAGACTAGACTGTACCCTGAACTCTTTGGAGGACCAAGGCCTTCATTTCTCTTCTCTAAATCCATGTCTTTATCCTTCTTTTGCCTCAGCTTTCCACCCTTGCTAGCTGTCTCCTGTCCTTCCTGCCCTCACCTCTCTCCTACTGTTCATCTGCTTCTTCTTCAGCTGTCTTTTATACTGTTGCTTTGCTATTGTCACAGTGTGACTTGCCAATTGCTCAGTTGCTCAACTGTTGCTTCTACCACCCCTGTACTGCATCTGTCAAAATTGCCTGCATTCTGCTTCCTTTTTAATGTTATTGAATGTAGGCAAGAAAATATTATTGGAAGAAATCCTCTAATGGTCCTAATATTGTAACACCAGAAGGGGCAGCACAGGTCACTAAATTAGTGAGCTTTAACAAACTCCATGTTTATCTTGTTATCTTAGTTGGACAGTCCTGACTGAATCTACATTTTAAGATGTTAAGGAAATCAGTCATGGTTATTGTGCAATTTTCTCAAAGTTCCCTATGCTGATGCAACTCAGTTTGTTACTTGACTGATTGGCCTTTTGCTTATGTTATTTAAAGCAGCAAGGGGATTTTCTTCAGCTGCCAAGTAGTACATCAAAGTGCTCTATCCTTAAACACATTTTTTTATTTAGAGAAAATTGAACAATAGGACTATGTATGATGAGAATTTAAAGAATTAACATCAAAATATCTTGAACATATTTTAGCAGCATCTAAGTAGTATATGAAGGAGAAGTGGATCAATCTCTAATGTCTCATAGATTTTAGGAAGACATTTTGATGAAGGAAGTGGAATTGGATTTTCAGACACATAGTAATTATATCTGACAAGTATATTTTGATATTCCATAACACATAAGAGGGTTAAGAGGAAGAAATGATGAAAAATACCACATTAAAAGAAAGACAACTAAAAATGCTTAAGCAAAGTAAGGATAAACCAATGTGCAGTGGGTTATGTAATTATAAAAGCATTTCTAGAAGATCTCTTAGAGCAGGAGCGAAATTGCAATGAATATCACGAATTCTAGGGAGCTGAGCAGATCAATACTATTGTTATCAGTTCTGTTTACTTTTATAAATATGTTTTAAGACAGGAAATTTTATCATTAGATTTTTATTTACTTTTATTTCACTATAATTTAAAGTTGCTTTTGTCAAACTGATTTCTTAATTTTTTTTCACAATGCTGAGACTATAGAAAGTCTTAAAGTATTTGATGTATTTAGAATGAATTTTAAAATTAATGTTGTTGACTATTCTGGTTTTCCCTTCTGGAGGGAAGGAACATCCCAAGGCTGATAGAGATGAAGGCAGAAAAGTCATAGGCTATTTAAATTTCTCTGCAGTCAAATAGAGTGTTAAAAAAAGGATGAATATTTTTAGAAGGGTGATCTTTCTGGATCTTTCTAAAAGGAAACAAAAAGAATTAGGATTATAGTCAGCCAAATAATGTATGAGCATATTCCTCAGTCTATCTCAAACTTTTAAGTGATTTATTCTTTGATATATGTTAATATACACACATTTTCTCTCATAGTGAGTAAGTGTACAGGGGACATTAAAACTAGCAACAAAAGAAAAATTCAAACTGAAGAATTGTGATAATTAATATTGATTGTCAAGTTAAAAAAAATCTAAAATCAAGTAAGAAACAGGTCACCAGGCTCCCCTTTGAGAACTGGAATAGGTTAATTAAGGTGGGATGATACACTTTGAATATGGGTGTCACTATTCAATGTATTTGGGCTTAGACTAAGTAAAAAAGGGGAAGGGTATATGCCAACTATCTACACTCTCAGTTCCTACTGCTGATACCCCTAGGTCCCTGTCATGATGGTCAGAACCTTCAAACTATGAGCCAAAATAAGACTTTTCTTTCTTAAAAAAATGTTCTTTTCCTCAGTCCTGTTTTATTTCAGAACTTCTTCATACAACAGATAACCTACAGAAGAAATGATATGTAAACTATAGGTATTAATTTCAATCAAGTTAAAGGAGAGGCTGTAGTACGAGTTTGAATAAACTTTTCCTCCATATTTTCCATCAGACCTTATGGAACAAAGGGTCATTCTGTGCCTCTGATTACCACATAATGTATTTCTGTAAGGTAGAGTTTCTTTTTCTAAGACAACTGGGAATGAGTATATATAAGAAAACAAATACCTTGATTTTCTTTGCTCAGATTCCTGTTACTCTTGGCTTCTTTCATTCTGGTTGTTAAAAGAATACCAATTATTTCAATCTCTGCAATTTTATATACATTTAGATGAAGTCTGTCTAATTTGTATGATTTACCCTGTTATGCTGTGATAAACACTCTATTGCCAGTGGATAGCTTGATGCTTTTCCCAATACATGCACTATAGATTATCTCTTTGATAGGTATTTTCCAATTAATGAATTTCTAGCTTTGTATATGTGTCTGTATATCCTCTAATGATCAGTAAATTCATTAAGAAAAATCATCTGTGTTGTTTAAATAATGAGATTTTAAAGAGAAATATTAATTTCTAGATTATTTCTATTTAAAAGGCTCCCATTCTGAGAGTCAGGGAGAAGAAAGGGAGGACTAAAATGAAAATAGTAGAGTTTGGGGTATTGAAAATATTCTGGAGATATTAAAATGGTAACTTGCTAATCAATGTAATAGCTTAGCATCAAGTCTGATCTCTAATGTAAATTGTTTCTTTTTTGTGATAACAGTTTGTCAGGGTAAAGTCAGTGTATAATGTGCAAGCTCCTTCCATTATAGACATATGATAATGGAATCCATACAATGCATGTGTGTGTATATAGGGGGCAGTGAAAATATTTGGAAATATCTATGCTTTCTATATATTTTTGTTCCAAACTTAATATTAGACTATACAATAGAGTCTTCTTAAAGGTAAAAACAAACACACAAAAAAGGTAAACAGCAACAACAAACCATCATTTTTTCTTAACATCTTAGATTCATGCAAATTTAATGAAAAATCTCTAATTTAAATTTGAACTCTCAGAGTCTGAACCACCAACTGAAGAACAAACATGGGCTTGATCTAGGCCTTCCCACACAGATGTAGCATATGTGTAGATTGGTCTTCATGTGAATCTTGAACAATGGGGTGGGGCTATTCCAAAAGCTGTTGCCTGTATGTGGGATATGTTCTTCTAGCTGAGCTGTCTTGTCTGGCCTCTGGGAGAGTTTTTGCCTAGCCTCACAGAGAACTTGATATGCCCAGTGGGGGATGCCAAGGGGCATCCCACCCACTCAGAGGAGTAGGGAAGGATTGTGTGAGGGGTGACTGAGAAGGAGGGTGGTGAGAGGGATGTTAAGTGATAATTAAAAAGGAAAAACTGTATCAAATTGAAAAACCTAAAAGAGATCGATAAATGTCTTCATATAAATGACCTATCAAAGTTAAATAAAGATCAGATAAGTAATTTAATACAAATAAATAAATAAATACTTAATAAGTAATTTTTTGTCCTTTTTTTATTGGTTATTTTCTTTATTTACATTTCAAATGCTATTCCATTTCCTGGTTCCCCACCCCAAACCCCCCACGATCCATCCCTCCTCCCCCTGTTTCTATGATGGTGCTCCCACACCCACCCTCCCACCCACTCCTGCCTACCCATTCTGGCATTACCATCCACTGGGGCATCAAGCATTTACAGGACCAAGGGCCTTTCCTCCCATTGAAGCCCGACAAAGTCTTCCTGTGCTACACATGGGTCTAGAGCCATGGGTTCCACCATGTGTACTCTTTGGTTGGTGGTTTAGTCTCTGGGATCTCTGGGGGGGGGTCTTGTTGTTGATATTATTGTTCTTTCTATGGGGTGGCTAACCCCTTCAGGTATTTCAGTCCTTTCTCTAACTCCTCCATTGGGGACCCTGTGCTCAGTCCAGAGGCTGACTGTGAGCAAACACCTTTGCATTTGTCAGGCTCTGGCAAGGCCTCTTAGGAGACAGCTATATCATGCTCCTGTCAGCAAACACTTCTTGGCATCCACAAAAGTGTCTGGGTTTGGTGACTGTATATGGGATGGATCCCCAGGTGGGGCAGTCTCTGGATGGCCTTTCCTTAAGTCTCTGCACCACACTTTGTTTTCATATTTACTCCTGTGAGTATTTTGTTCCCCCTTCTAAGAAGGACTAAAGCATCCACAATTTGGTCTTCCTTCTTCTTAAGTGTCACATGGTTTGGTGAATTGTATCTTGGGTATTCAGAGCCTTTGGGATAATTCCCACTTATCAGTGAGTGCATACAATGTGTGTGTGTGTGTGTGTGTTTGTGTGTGTGTGTGTGTTACCTCTCTCAGGATGATATATTTTGTAGTTCAATCCAGTTGCCCAGGAATTTCATGAAGTCACCATTTTTAGTAGCGGAGTAGTATTCCATTGTGTAAATGTACCACATTTGCTGTATCCATTCCTCTGTTGAACAACACCTGGGTTCATAAAGCCCAGGAGAGCAAAAACTATTCTCAACAATAAAAGAACTTCTGGAGGACTCACTATCCCTGACCTCAAGCTATATTACAGAGTAATAGTGAAAAAAATGTATGGCATTGGTACAGGGACAGGCAGATAAATCAATGGAATAGACTTGAAGATCCGGGAATGAACCCACACACCTATGGTCACTTGATATTTGACAAAAAAGCTAAAACCATCCAGTGGAAAAAATTTAACCTATGTGGGAAATTTGGGGACTCAAGAAAATATCTCTTTTGTTTCACTTATTTATTGCCACTTTAAAAAATATGTTTTTTATTTTTAATTGTGTGTATGTATGTGCCTCTGTGTAAGCATGGGGTATAAGGTCTGAGTCAGATTTTCTTGGACTTAGAGGCTGTTCAGACTCAATTTATATAGGTGCTGGAAATCAACTGAGGTCTTCTTTGGAAATAGTATATTATCTTAACCACTGAGCCATCTTTCCATCTCATAATTGCCGCCTCTTTAGGTGTTTTGAAAGATATATAGCTAAAACATATAGTTTATATGTTCCTAACATTTTTTATTTTCCTTTACCTCTAGGACTGAAGTTCCAAGAAATTCAGGAAAGATTTGGTGAGGAATTCTTTAAGATATGCTTTGACGAGAATGAGAGAGTCCTTCGAGCTGTAGGCAGCACATTGCAGGACTTCTTCAATGGCTTTGATGCATTGTTGGAACACATTAGGACTTCTTTTGGAAAACAAGCCACTCTAGAGTCATCATCTTTCCTATGCAAAGAACTTCCTGAAGGTACTCTCATGCTCCACTACTTCCATCCTCACCATACAGTGGGCTTTGCAATGCTGGGAATGATTAAGGCTGTAGGAAAGAAAATCTATCACTTAAATGTGGAAGTTGAACAAATTGAAAATGAGAAATTGTGCTCTGATGGTTTAAACCCAAGCAATTGTAGCTGTCTTACTTTCCTTATCAAAGAATGTGAAACTACTCAGATCACAAAGGACATTCCACAAGGTACTTCACAAGTTCCTGCAGACCTCAGAATCAGCATCAACACCTTCTGCAGAGCCTTCCCCTTCCATTTGATGTTTGACTCCAACATGGTGGTCCTTCAGCTTGGGGAGGGCCTTCGGAAGCAACTTCGATATGACACTCACAAAGTGTTGAAGTTTGAGGACTGTTTTGAGATAGTCTCTCCAATGATTAATGCCACCTTCGATAGAGTCTTGCTACGATTGTCCACCCCATTTGTTATAAGGACCAAGCCCGAAGCTTCTGGTACTGAGAATGAAGATAAGGTAAGTAATCATGCATTCCAGATGGGTGATGGTATCTAGTAGAATGGATAGTCATTTCAATTAATTATATATAGGTTGTAGTTATTATTTAGGCGAGAGAGCTTCAAGTGCCATTTATAAGATTACTGGTCCCTGGATGTATGTAGAAAGATTTGACTGTATTCCCAGGATTTTTACATAGTGTCTGTTTCATCTGCTAATTTATTTCACTACATAAAAAGAAGAAACTTATTAATACTAGCCACAGCGATTAAAAAAATGATAGGACTCAGTAAAATTCCAACATTATCAACTCATGAATATTTCCACTACTTCCATCCTCACCATACAGTGGGCTTTGCAATGCTGGGAATGATTAAGGCTGTAGGAAAGAAAATCTATCACTTAAATGTGGAAGTTGAACAAATTTAAAATGAGTGGACAGACTCAAACTGAGAAAAATTTCAACACTGTTGGGTTGTCTGGCTTATCTTTAAGCAAACATAGAAAAATATGCTTGATCATGATTATGATCTCTTTGAAATTCCACAGTCTCTGAGCACTCTGTTTATGTTATGTGTATGTGCTAAGGAAAAGAAAATATCCTTTCTATGTTGGACATGAACTAATTAAATTTTGGTATTCAAATTGAGACATATTTTTAAAAAACTTCACTACTTGAGAGAACATAATGCATAGTATTTTAGTGTACATTTTTATCTTTTGAGTTTCATTTGGAAATCTTGGCCATAAATTTGTAAGTAGCTAATGAAAAGATTCTAGAAATAAAACTGAAAATATTTGAGTTCCAACAAACATTTGTCTCTTAGATACATTTTTTTTCTTAAAAATGCTGACAGTAATGCAATGCAAAAATATAAGAAAAATCAGTTGTGACTACTTTTACCTTTTTGGTGATATACTTTCATAATTCATAGGAAAAATCACGTTAATTTTTAAAGTGGATGATTGAATGTAGACTCAGTTTACAATAAGGTATTTTCAGTCTATTTTTCTTTCTTGGTAAACAGAGTTATCTTGGGATATTGCTCAGGATACTAAGTGATCTGGGGAGCTCACTAATTTTTTAGAATGTTCCAGGAGGAAGAAGGTAGAACCAACAAAGAATTGAGTAAATGAATAATTTACCCATGATCTGAAGTGTCTGCAATGATATATCAAAGAAGAAATGTCTTCTGGAAACTATAGCTCATGATTTTTGAATAGTCTTTATTGTTGACTAGTTTTATAATTTTGATGGAAGAATTTTAAACAAAACATTTGAGAAAGATATAAAGATGCATATTTATTTCAAGTGGCTGAATCAAGTGATCTGGAAGTTTCACCATAAGATTTTTGTCATAAGAATCCTATGAATTGAAATTATTTGAAGACAGACTTGTGTTTCCACTTAGTGCATTTAGATATTTCAATTTAGCTCATTGGTACTATTGGTCCTAATAATACTAGTCATCACAGAAAGATATTTTGTTAATATTTTAGAATGTATGTTATATATATGACAAGCTCTGTGCATTCTGAAGCCTTTTCAGAATGGAGGATACTTATTAAATGTGTATTTTTGTCAACATTTGGATTACTTTAAACCTATAGTTATTCTTTTATATTTAGATAACATTGAAACTGTCAGATTTGTTTTATGAAAGTTCAATACTTGCTAAAAGATTTTGAAGCAGTTTTGGCCTTTTAAAATTTTCCTGAATGAAAAAGTATTTTCTATATATTTAAGAAAAAAATCTACAATTTAAAGTTCCTGCTTTAGGCTTTTCCTCACAAGGTTCACTACGCTTGGATTTCAATTTAATTATTGTATACAGATAAGAAACATACATAATGAGATGATGATTCCAATGTCAGGGTCCCCTGCCAATTCAAATAATGAGGAACTGTGCTCATTGAGACAACGTAATTATCATTTAAACATGTCAGTGATGGTTTAAAAATAATATGATAGGATTCTTAGAATGAGATAGTAATCTGCTAAACTTTACATTGACATTCTTGTTCACTCGCTTATATTTGCCAGAACATATATTTGGGGAATTTGTGAAGCTATAGTTGTTCCCAGTTAGGCATTACACAGTTAGTGCAATAGATTCTTTTTTTTTTTCATTTTTTATTTTCTATATTTTTTATTTACATTGCCAGTGATTTCCCCTTTCCTTGTTCCCCTCTCCCCAAAAGTTCCATAAGCCCTCTTCCCTCCCCCTATTCCCCAGTCAACCCCCTCCCGCTTCTCTATCCTGGTATTCCCCTACACTGCTACATCCAGTCTTTCCAAGACCAGGGGTCTTTCCTTCCTTCTTCGTGGAAATCAATTGGTATGTGAATTGTATCTTGGGTATTCCAAACACCAGTTGCTAGCAACCTTTACATGATGTTTGAGAAAGTTAGCTTGGTACTGTCCTGCTATTTATGTAGTGGAAAATTGCTTATATATTCATGGGAACTGCTTCTATTCCTGTAGTATATGCAAGTCAGCTAAAGATTTTATGAGCATCGCACCATAACATTTTATATTTCCTTGTCTTCTTTTCCAGGTAGTATGCTCTATGTGACCTAGAACTCT
Source organism: Tokudaia tokunoshimensis (assembly GCA_036184795.1). Taxonomy (NCBI): domain Eukaryota; kingdom Metazoa; phylum Chordata; class Mammalia; order Rodentia; family Muridae; genus Tokudaia; species Tokudaia tokunoshimensis. The sequence goes on from BTHU01000008.1 coordinate 3,953,707, forward strand.
GACCATAACTTAAATCCCTATTGGTATAACAACTTTTAAATTGTGACTTAAGGTGTATATCTTTCTATTTGCACATGGTTGTCATGACAATGTATGATGGTGTATAATGGTTATAATTGAAACACTCAATTTTACATGGGTCATGGTTGGTTGGTAGTTTTGAACAAGCACTCAAGTATTGTGTGCCATCAATGAAGACTCTTTCCTTTCAAGCCACACATCTCAAATTTAAACACTAACTCCACCCAGTATTGTTCATGAGATCTTGATCAATTTTCATTTTTCTGGAGCTCATTTTCTTTGCCAACTTCATAGCCCTTAATGTTCTCTAGTTTACTCCCATTTTTTTTTGTAAAAATTACATGATATTACTCTGCTTCCAGTCAGAAGATTTGTTTCAGTTTTTCCAACAAACACTCACTTGGTTTTTCCATGGGTTATTTCTTCATTTTCAATCCTCTTTCTTTTGTATTTTTAGATACTGGGGATTGAGCCTAAGCCTGTAGGGATGTTAAAGAATGCTTTAAACTGAACTGTATCTCTAACATCAGTTCTTTTCTTTGATTAAGCCTGACTCCTTGCTTTAAAATTAAATACCATTCATTGCTAGAGAAACATATTTAAATATGGTTTACTATTTTGAAAGTGCATTATGATCTTTTGAGGTCACATTATTGTTTTTCTTTATATGTTTCTTTGCATTGGACAAGCAATAAGGGAGCTCACTATTGGGAGATACTATTTTTTTTCTCCAAGCAGTCATTAGTTGCCTGTAGTTCTTTGCTGAGGCTTTTCTCCCTTCCACAGTAACATGTCCACTGATACTTCATTGTTCTGATTATGTTTATGTAGCCATTTCTACAAGAGATCATTTCACAATAGACATCTTGTTATCCTGTCTCTTAAAATCCTTCAGCCCTTACTTCATTGATGTTCCATGAATGATAGAAGCAAGACCTGTGATTTAGATACCTGTTGGTGCTGGGAACTCCAGATCTGTTAATATCATTAGTGTGCCTAGATATAGTTTTCTGTGATGTCTTCATTTGCTTTGTAGGGAGGCTTCTTAGCTGCACATATTATTGGTATAAGGTTCAAATTTAGAATGCAGTAAGAAATTATGCTGGTCTAGCCACTAATTCAATAATTCTAAAAGGAAGAGATGATTTAATGAATCTGGTTTGCATTTGTCTCTATAAACTCAGCAAGGTTCAGACCTTATTTCCTGACAAGAAAAAAAAATTACTGTCCAAAACTTCTAAAATCTTTTGCTTTAGTATGTGTCCAGCAAAATTAATAAATTAATTTTTAAAATGACAATCAGTAATTTAATTTTATGTTGCCTTTATCACTGCTGGTATTTCACGTTTCTGTTGATTTTGTTTTAACTAAGGCATTATGTTCAGAATATACTATTTTGAAATATTTTAGAAGAGTTTTGAATGTTTTGAGCAATGATATTTATCAGCCCAACCATTAATGTATCTATAAAGAATTTTTTTCAAGAATTTATATTTTATTAACTTTACATCATGATCACAGCCCCTCTCCCTTCTTTCTGCTCAGTCCCTCCCTTACTAATCCCTCCTCCAATTGTCCCCTCCTCTTCTCCTGGGACATCTAGTACTAGCAGGACGAAGCACACCCTTTCTAACTGAGGCCTAACCAGGCATGTCACCAGGTCCTCCGTTCAACATTTGCTACAAATGTGCAGGAGGCCTAGGTTCATTTCATGCATGCTTCCTAGTTAGTTGCTCAAACTCTAGGAGCCCATTGGCCCAGGTTAATTTCCTCTGTAGAACTTCTTGTGGTGTCCTTGACCGCTCCAACTTGCCCAATTCTATTCCCCACTCTTCCAGAAGACTCTTTGATCTCTGCCTGATGTTTGCCTGTAGATCTCTACATCTGCCCCCACATTCTGCAGGATGGAGCTTCCCATGAGTCAGTTATGCTAGATTTCTGTCTGTAAGCATAGCAAAGTGTCATTAATAGTAAAATGGGTTAACTTTCTCACATGGGATGGTTCTCAATTCAGTTGGCTCTTCCCTTAATCTACGCTTCATCTTTTCCCCTGGACATATTGTAGATAAGACAAATTCTGGGTTAAAGGTTTTGTGGGTTCCTTGATCTCCCCCTCCCTTCTCTAAAAGTCCTGCCTTGATATAGGAGGTTGCTGCTTCAGTCTCTATATCTCCCTCTGGTAGAAATGTAAGGTATATTCATCCCTGTAGTCCCCCATAATTTCCTAAAAACCAGGGATTCATGTAGTCAGCTGAGATGCCCCCCACCAATTTTCATACCCACTTCCAGTCCTCTCCAGAAAACCTTCTCCCCACACATGATCAATATTCCCATTTGCCTCCTCTCCACCTCTCTTACCCAGCTCCCTTTCTCCATCCACCTCTCATGAATATTTATTTCCCCTCTGAGTGAGATTCTCACATCCTCCCTTAGGTCCTCTTTATTACACAATTTCATCAGGACTGTGGATTTTAGCGTGGTTTTTCTGCATCTGGGTTACCTTACTCAGGATGTTATTCTCATGTTCCATCCATGTGCTTTCAAAATTCATGATGCCCTTGTTTTTAAAGGTCAATGGTATTTCATTGAGTAAGTGGACGAAATTTTCTGTATTAATTCTTTGGTTTAGAGACATCTGGATTGCCTCCAGTTTCTGGCTATTACAAATAAGGCTGGTAGGAACACAGTGGAGCATGTGTCCTTATGATATTGTGGAGCATCTCTTGGGTATATTTCCAAGAGCAGTATATCTGGGTCTTCAGGTAGAACTATCTCCAATTTTCTGAGAAACCACCAAATTGATTTCCAGAGAAAGAATATTAAATACAGTAAGGGAAAAAATACAGTAAGGGAAAAAGGTCAAGTAAAATATAAAAGCAGACCTATCAGAATTACATCAGACTTCTCACCAGAGACCATGAAAGCTACAAGATCCTGGGCAGATGTCATACAGTCCCTAAGAAAACACAAATGCCAGCCCAGGCTACTATACCCAGCAAAATGCTCAATTACCATTGATGGAGAAACCAAGATATTCCATGACAAATCCAAATTTACATAATATCTCTCAACAAATACAGCCCTACAAAGGATAATAGATGGAAAACTCCAACACAAGGACAAAAAGTATACCACAGGAAAAGCAAGCAAGTATTCTTTCAACAAACCCAAAAGAAGATAGTTACACAAACATAATTCCATCTCTAACAACAAAAATAACAGGAACCAACAATCACTTTTCTTTAGTATCTCTTAACATCAATGGACCAAATTCTCTAATAAAAATACATAGACTAACAGAATGGAAGCTACAGAGAACCAAGTAACCCTATCAAAAAATGGGGAACAGAGCTAAACAGAATTCTCAACATAGGAAACTCGTATGGCTGAGAAACACCTAAAGAAATGTATAAAATCTTTATTCATCAGGAAAATGCAAATCAAATCAACCCTGAGAACTCAACCTCACACCAATCAGAATGGCTAAGCTCAAAAAAAAAATCAGGTGATAGCAGATGCCTGGAGAAAGAGGAACACTTCTCCATTGCTGGTCACATTGCAAGCCTGTAGAATAACTCTGGAATTCAATCTGGCAGTTCCTCAGAAAATTGGACATAGTTCTACCTGAGAACCCATCTATGCTACTCCTGGGAATATACCCAGAAGATGCTCCAATATGTAATAAGGACACATGCTCCACTATGTTCCTAGCAGCTACGTTTATAATAGCCAGAGGCTGGAAACCAACCAGATGTCTCTCAACAAAGGAATGGATACAGAAAATGTGATAAATTTACACAATGGAGTACTACTCAGCTATTAAAAGTTATGACTATGATCTAGAAAATATTCTGAGTGAGGTAACTCAGTCACAAAAGACACACATGGTATGTAGTCACTGATAAGTGGATATTAGACAAAAAGTGTGGAATACCCATGATACAACTCATGGACTACATGATGCTCAAGTTGAAGACCAAAAAGTGAATGCTTCAGTCCTACTCAGAAGGAGGGGAGAATCTAATCAAGGAAAGTAGAGTGTGGGAGGGACTTGGTAGGAAGAAAGGAGGAGGAGGGGAAAAGAGGAGCAGAATCAGATATGGGAAGAGATAGAGGAGATGTACAGAGTGTCAGGAAATTAAATAGAGGTGTATAACAATGGGGGATGGGGAACTGGGGTTAGCTACTAGAAAGTCCCAGATTCCAGGAAAGCAAGAGCCTTCTAGAACCCTAATGGGATGGCATTAGCTGAAATACCCAACAAATGGGGAGAGAGAACTGGTCGAAACTATATCCAGAGTTTAGGCATGGCCTCCCAGTTGTGGGATGGGGCCACCCACCCATCTCCAAAATTTTAACTCAGAATTGCCCCTGTCTAAAAGGAAATACAGAGGCAAAAAGTGGAACAGAGGCTGAAGGAAAGGCCATCCAGAGACTGCCCCACCTGGGGATCCATCCTGCATACAAGACAGCAAACAGAGACACTATTTTGGATGCCAAGAAGTGCTTGCTGACAGGAGCCTGATACAGCTGTCTCCTAACAGGCTCTGCCAGATCCTGACCAATACAGATGCAGAGGATCATAGCCAATCATTGGACTGAGCACAGGGACACCAATGGAGGAGCTGTTGGAAGGACTGAAAGAGTTTAAGGGGCCTTATCTGGAATCAGTGGGAGGGAAGGCCCTTGGTTTTGTGAAGGCTTGAGGTCCCAGTGTAGAGAAAAGCCAGGGCGTTGAGCCAGGAATGGGTAGGCTAGCAAACCAGAGAAGCAGGATAAGGGGAGGTGTGATAGGGAGGTTGCAAAGGGGAAACCTGGAAGGAGATAACATTTGAAATGTAAACAAATAAAATATCTAATTAAAAATTTAAAAAACCAATTCTATAAGTACTGCCACAATCTTCTACCTCTTATGTGTGTTTGACATGAACTATTTTCTATAATCTTGACAAACTAAGATCTAGTTTCCAGAAGGAGGAAAGATATTATTATGAGCTTCTTAAAGCTTCTAAATTTTATATTAGGAAATTAAAGCTTTCCCATATGGTGAAACTAGTACCTTCATTAAAGATAGCAATTGGTACTGAGAGTATATGCTACAGTATATGGCATGTGATAAAAGTGTAGTAGATTATACTGATGTAATATCAGCCAACATGTTTTCAGCATTTTTTAGCAAGATGCAATGACTGTTGGCTTTATAAAATTCTTGTAAAATTTAAAATGAATTTGGGAAAGAGGATATAAATATACAAATGTCATAATAAACACAAAATGTGCAAAGTTGTCCCTTGCTTTATAATCAGTGTGAATCCATATCCATTTACTTAGATACAAGCTAAATTCCTTTTTAAATTTCACATGTAAATGATCAGTTGTTCTTTAAATACTTGCAAATTATAGTATTTTAAAAAAATTTTCCACCAATGCTCTGTTTGCTTTCTCTGGAAAATTAGCATAATTTAAAATGTTTTAAAATCTGTTATAAAATTTCATAAGTAATTCTAATGTTTCTTAATTGTTTTCTACAATTTTCCTCAAAGATGCAAATGTATTTTTCTCACCTTACCCAAAATTACATAGAGAAAACCTTATCTTCATTGTATTGCTCTTGCTGTGCAAATGGTGCTTGCAAAAACCTATCCCATTTTACCCTCATGAAAATGTAACTCTGCTGTAATGTAATTTCGATTGTATGTTAGCTTGATTTATCTTTTTTCTACCATGTCAGTCCTCCTGACTTGTATACATCATGTCTTCAGTAGAATTTTGTTGTTTGAACCATATTTATTACAGATTTCAGTATTTTATAAAATCAAAATTTAAAAGAAATATTGCTTTCCATGCCTCTTACCACCTTTGCCTATGTGCTTCTTCAAATTTACATTCAACCTGTAAAATATATCAGACTTACTAGGAATGTTGATTGGTATATGAGTGTAGATACTCAAAAGAAGAAAAGGAATTTGCTTGGCCAGACACATTTGTGAACGATTATTTTCTGTCTTCTGTCTTCATATTTTTCTTTTTTTTATTTATTTTATTTTTTTTAATTTACATTCCAAATCATTTCCCCTTTCCCATTTCCTCCCTCCCCGAAAGTCCCATAAACCCCCTTCCCTCCCTCTTTTCTCCATTACCCCCTCTCGTTTCTCTGTCCTGGCGTTCCCCTACATCCAGTCTTTCCAGGACCAGGGGTCTCTCCTTCCATCTTCTTAGAAATCTATTGATATGTGGATTGTGTCTAGGGTATTCCGAGATTCTAGGTCAATATCCCCTTATCAGTGACTGCATACCATGTGTGTTCTTTTGTGATTGGGTTACCTCACTAAGGATGATAATTTTAAGATCTGACCATTTGCCTGGGAATATCGTGAATTCATTGTTTTTAATTGCAGAGTAGTATTCCATTGTGTAGATATACCACATCTTCTGAATCCATTCCTCCGTTGAGGGACATCTGGGTTCTTTCCAGCTTCTGGCTATTATAAATAAGGCTGCTATGAACATAGTGGAGCATGTGTCCTTATTGCATGCAGGTAAAGCCTCTGGGTATATGCCCAGGAGTGGTATGGCCGGATCCTCCGGGAGTGTCATGCCCAGTTTTCTGAGGAACCACCAGACTGCTTTCCAGAGTGGTTGTACCAGCTTGCAATTCCACCAGCAGTGGAGGAGTGTTCCTCTTTCTCCACATCCTCGCCAACAACTGCTGTCTCCTGTGTTTTTGATCTTAGCCATCCTGACTGGTGTGAGATGGAATCTCAGGGTTGTTTTGATTTGCATTTCCCTAATGACTAAGGATGATGAACATCTCTTTAGGTGCTTCTCAGCCATTAGATATTCTTCAGGTGAGAATTCTTTGTTTAGCTCTGTACCCCATTTTTTAATAGGGTTACTTGCCTCTCTGGAGTTTAACTTCTTGAGTTCTTTGTATATATTGGATATTAGCCCTCTGTGGGATGTAAGGTTGGTAAAGATCATTTCCCAGTTAGTTGGTTGCCGCTTTGTCTTTTTGACAGTGTCTTTTGCCTTGCAAAAACTTTGCAATTTAATGAGGTCCCATTTGTCTATTCTTGATCTTAGAGCATAAGCTATTGGAGTTCTGTTCAGGAAATTCTCCCCTGTGCCCATACGTTCAAGGTTCTTCCCTAGTTTCCCTTCTATTAGTTTCAGTGTGTCTGGTTTTATGTGGAGATCCTTGATCCACTTAGAATTGAGCTTAGTGCAAGGAGATAAGAATGGGTCAATTTGCATTCTTCTGCATGTTGACCTCCAGCTGAGCCAGCACCATTTGTTGTCTTTTTTCCACTGGATGGTTTTAGCTCCTTTGTCAAAGATCAAGTGACCATAGGATTGTGGATTAATTTCTGGCTCCCAAGAGCTGGGCAGATCTGCAGTAACCAGCTTGCTAGCTCTGCTGTGGGACTTCTGCCTTTCAGAGGGACGCCCCCTCCCCCACCAGGAGAGATCACACACCCCTGCACAGGGCAGGAGCCTACCAGCCTCCCTTTGGTGACCTCTGCTCCAGGAATCCACTAGGCTGAGCCTTTGGATGTGCAAGGACTCCCCAATATAAGATCACTTGGGGCAAGGCACATCAGGGCTCCAAAGTCACTCAGGAGCAGGCAGGCCCCAGAAATCAGTGCCAGGGGAATCCTGGTAATCCAGGGGGGTCAGAAATAGCTTTGCAGGCTCACAGGAGGTCCAACCAACAGCCAGTGGCAGCAGGACCAACTAACATCAGAGGTATCCAGATGGCAAAAGGCAAACGTAGGAATGTTACTAACAGAAATCAAAGTAATATGGGACCATCCGAACCCAACTCTCCAACAGCAGCAAGTCCTGGATACCCCACCACACTCGAAAGACAAGATCTGGATTTAAAATCACTTCTCATGATGCTATTAGAGGATCACAAGAAGGACACAAATAAATCTCATAAAGAATTACAGTAGACCATGAATCAATGTTTAGAAGCCCTTACAAAGGAAACACAAAAATCGCTTAGAGAAATGCGGGAGAACATGGATCAAAAGATGGAGGCGCACAAGGAGACAACACAAAAATCGCTTAACGAGATGAATCAACGGGTAGATGCACTCACAAAGGAATCACAAAATTTGCATAAAGAAATGCAGAAGAATATGGGTCAACAGACGGATGCCCATAAGGAGGCAACACAACAATTGCTTAAAGAAATGAATCAACGGTTAGATGCCCTTACAAAGGAAACACGAGAACTGCTTAAAGAAATGCAGGAGACAATGGATCAACAGATGGATTCCCATGAGGAGGAAACACAAAAATCGCTCAGAGAAATGCAGGAGAACGTGGGTCATCAGGAAGAAATCCTGAAAGAGGTAATGCAAAAATACCTTAAAGAAATACAGGAAAATACAAACAAACAAGTGAAGGATCTCAGCAAATCCATCCAGGAACTAAAAAAGGAAGTAGAAACAACTAAGAAATCACAAAGGGAGACAACTTTGGAGATAGAAAACCTTGGGAAGAAATCAGGAGTCATAGATGCAAACATCAACAATAGAATACAAGAGATGGAAGAAAGAATCTCAGGTGCTGAAGATTCCATAGAAAGCATCGAATCAACAGTCAAAGAAAATGCAAAATGCAAAAAACGTGTAAGCCAAAACATCCAGGAAATCCAGGACACAATGATTAGGATGGCTAATCCGTATCGTTTTCTGGGACCATTTGCTTGTAAAATTGTTTTCCAGCCTTTTACTCTGAGGTAGTGTTTGTCTTTGACACTGAAGTGCGTTTTCTGCACACAGCAATATGCTTGGTCCCATTTACGTATCCAGTGTGTTAGTCTATGTCTTTTTATTGGGGAATTGAGACCATTGATATTACGAGAGTTTAAGGAATAGTGATTATCGCCACCTGCTATTCTTGACGCTATCTTTGTTTGAGTGGTTACCATTTTGGGTTTGATGCAAGAAAGTTACTATCTCTTTTGTTCCAGGGTGTTGTTTCTCTCCTTTTATTGGCGGTTTCCACATATTATCCTTTGCAGGGCTGGGTTTGTGGAAAGATATTGTGTAAATTTGGTTTTATCATGGAATATCTTGGTCTCTCCATCTATGGTGATTGAGAGTTTTGCTGGGTATAGTAGTCTAGGCTGGCATTTGTGTTCTCTTAGTGTCTGCATGAGATCTGCCCAGGAGCTTCTGGCTTTCATAGTCTTCTGGAGAAGTCTGATGCGATTCGGTTAGGCCTTTCTTTATATGTTACTTGGCCTCTTTCTCTTACTGCTTTTAATATTCTTTCTTTGTTTAGTACATTTGTTGTTTTGATTATTATGTGATGGGAGGTATTTCTGTTCTGGTCCAGTCTGTTTGGTTCTGTAGGCTTCTTGTACATTTACCGGCATCTCTCTCTTTAGGTGTGGGATGTTTTCCTCCATAATTTTGTTGAAGATGTTTACTGGCCCTTTAAGTTGAAAATCTTCACTCTCATCTATACCTATAATCCTTAGGTTTGGTCTTCTCATTGTGTCCTGAATTTCCTGGATGTTTTGGGTTACACGTTTTTTGCATTTCAAATTTTCTTTGACTGTTGAGTTGATGCTTTCTATGGTATCTTCAGCACCTGAGATTCTTTCTTCCATTGCTTGTATTCTATTGTTGATGTTTGCATCTGTGACTCCTGATTTCTTCCCAAGGTTTTCTATCTCCAAAGTTGTCGCCCTTTGTGATTTCTTAGTTGTTTCTACTTCCTTTTTTAGATCCTGGATGAATTTGCTGAGATCCTTCACTTGTTTGTTTGTCTTTTCCTGTATTTCTTTAAGATGTTTTTGTATTTCCTCTTTCAGGATTTCTGCCTGTTGACCCAAGTTCTCCTGTATTTCTCTAGCCGATTTTTGTGTTTCCTCCTCATGGGCTTCCATCTGTTGATCCATCGTCTCCTGCATTTCTTTAAGCAATTCTTGTGTTTCCTTTGTAAGGGCATCTATCCGTTGATTCATTTCTTTAAGCGATTTTTGTGTTGCCTCACTATGGCTCTACATCTGTTGACCCATATTCTTCTGCATTTCTTTATGCAATTTTTGTGATTCCTTTGAAATGGCATCTACCTCTTGATTCATTTCTTTAAACGATTTTTGTGTTACCTCCTTATGGGCCTCCATCTTTTGACCCATGTTCTCCTGCATTTCTCTAATCAGTTTTGTGTTTCCTTTGTAAGGGCTTCTACCCATTGATTCATGTTCTCCTGTAATTCTTTGTTGGGAGGTGGTCTGTGCACAGTCAGCCTGGCTCTCAGGTAGAGCAAGGACTTTGAACCCTGGGACCCGGTAGGGGGTGCCTTCTATCTACAATCTTGTGGGCGGAGCTTCCACCTGCATGGGACAGGAGGAGTTCAGTCACCGCCCCCTGGAACCTAGCTCCTGGAGTATTTGCAACCCTCCCAGGAGAGATGTGTGGCTACCAGTCATGTAGTTGCAGTCCCAAGCCTTCCCCACATGTAAATAAGGTTTCCCTAAACTCTCAATCCAAGCCAATGAGAAGTACCTGCTGCCAAACCCCAGAGCATCCCCAAATCATATATAAATCCCAACCTGGATCCTACAGAACAAAAAAGGGTGTTTGAAGATTGCTCTGCCATCTGGGAGGTTTTATCACAAAGAGCAGTAACACATGGGAAGAGGTTCTCTCTCCTGGAAGACTGTTGGCCGCTCCATCGTAACCTTTCCCGGCTAGGAGGCCTTCGTCAGCCTCAGACTGGATCAGTCACAGAGCAGTGTGGGCAAACCCCCACACTCGCTTTTGTCATGGACTCTGCACGGAGGCCCACATCTGACGCTCGTCGTGGGACTTGAACAGATATGACTACACCCAATCGTATTCTACAGGAAACTGAGCCCCTTGCCAACCTCTGGAAACAACTAAACTTTTTCCTACTATGCTTTCAGTCGGTGCCATCATGTGGATTTAGGCAAACCAAAAGGGGCAACTGAATCCTTCTGGCCAGAGCTACTCTCTGGTGTTGGCTGAAGACCCTTCTGGCCTCTGTCTAAATCCGAACAGCCCGCAATCAGTGTTGGCAAAGACTCTATCTAGCTTCTGAATAGGAAAAGAAAAACCTGGTAACTCAGCAGGCACTTAAAAGCCACAGGGCAGGAATGTTCAACGTTTTGGACCTCTGTGGAATTCACAGAGTGGGTAATTCACCATCACATAAAAAATCGCTCCAGGCTAGGGAAATGCGTGCTCTACTAAAACACCATGGGATAAAAATAGCCAAAAAACAAGCCACCTTGTTTTGGGTGGAAGTCCTTCAGATAGCGCCAGGCATGGCCAGTGATAATATTTATAGCCCAGACTCATGGATCAGAGTAGCTTCCGTCATTAAAAACAGAGATGCCAGAGAAGGAAAGATACCCTCCCGTGACTTTTTGCCGATCTTAGCTGCAATTCGGCAATGTATAAGGCCATCTAAAGTAGGGCAGGCTGATAATAACATAGTTCCTGAGCCCTCTCAGTCAGATAAACCCAAGATTCAAGGCCCAAAAGCTAACTCTATTCCAGATCTTGCAGCCCTTATCCAATTTATAAGGGAAAAAAATCCATCCATCCACCCCTGCCTCCTTATGTCTTGGAGGAAACCTTAAATAAACCATCTGCTCCTCCTGCCCCTCCTTTCCCCATTCAGGGACAACGCTCCATTAAAAAAACAAAAGAGCTACCACCTGCCCCTTCCCCTACTCCACCACCCCATATCCAGCCAGAGAGTGATATCTCCCCACCCCCTTCTCCAAGCCATAAAAGAGAAACACCTTCAAAACCCATAAACAAAGCCCCACCTAGCTCCTTAGTCCCTTACTCCCAACCATCTACCACCCAACAGCTTTGTAATTTTCGAGACTTCCTTACAAAAACTAACCCCGCCTCCCGTGATATGCAGGAGTCTGAAATGAAACTAGAAAACCAAACCATTCAGGCATACCCAGTTAATATTAACCCCAGTTGACATAAACCACTTAACTGGTACCTACTACAAGCCTCAAACTTAAAAGAACTCAGGCAGGCTGTGAAGGAAGATGGCATCCATGCACCCTGGACAAAATCTCTCCTACAGAGTCATATTGCCAACTTAAATACCCCCCAAATTGGAGAGACATTTGCCAATCTTCCCTCCCTGGCCCCATGTTTATAGAATGGGAAGCCCTCTACCGAGATGAGTGTAGCCAACAGGTCAGACAAAACCAAAGCAGAGGTGACATCCCATGAGGTTTTAATGAACTCTTTGGCCAGGAAGACTTTTCCACAGGAGCACAGCAGGCAGCCCAGCCAGCAGGGTACTACGAGCAGGCATGCCTCTGTGCAATCCAAGCTTGGGACAGGCTCACCTCACCCTCAGGGTCACAAGACCCCGCCTCCTCCCTGCTCTCCCTCCATCAAAACCTAGAAAGTCCCTATCTGATTTTGTTCTCAGAACTAAGATGAGCCTAGAAAGAAAGATTCCCAACCCCACAGCTAGGGACCTACTTCTTAGAAACATAGCATGGGAAGGCATGACTTCGGAGTCCAGACTAGCTTACCAGGGTCTCAGGGAGGAGCATCATGATAGGTGGATTGTAGCAACCCGAGATATAGGAACCACATCACACCAGATTATATCCGTGGCTCAGGCATTTGCATCAGCAGTAAAAACAGAAGGAATCTGCTTCAAATGTGGAGAGGCAGGACATTGGAGAAATGAATGCCCACAGAACTCCCCTCCCTTAAGAGATTCCAATCCCCCTTGTGAATGCTCACAAAACTCCCCCCTAAAAGATTCCAACTCCCCTAAGACAATCTGCCCCCAATGTAAAAGAGGTTTCCACTGGAGGAGACACTGTACTTCGACATATGATAAAAATAGCCGGCCACTAGAACCTTTAAACTCCAGGTGGAGCAGCCCTCAGCCCTGACAATAAGAGGGACAGCTACTCCCATAGAAGCCTTATGGGTGTCCAGCATCTCAGAAGGCTCCCATCGAAAATTAACCATTAAAATAGACAACAAACCACTCAAATGCCTTATTGATACTGGAGCAGATAGGACAATTTTAAGGAGGCAAGAGATCCCACGTGACTGGCAGCTTGTCCCTGGGCCCCAGTTCATAGGCATAGGGGGTACCTCTCATACCTTTGTCACTAAACAGGCTTACAAGTGGGAAGACCCAGACAGGGCTACCGGTCTTATACGCCCCCTGGTGGCTCAAGTAGCCACCAATCTTCTAGGAAGAGATATCTTACAAGCTTTAGACGTGATACTTACCACCCAACCAGAAGGGGACTGCATTACAATAAAAGATATTACCTATAAAGAGAACACCCAAAGAGACCCTAAAACCCCTCCAAACCACCCCCAATTCTAGGGCCACTGTCAGATTTAAAACTCCCTGCCTTGATTGGCTCTCTGATGAAGCCATCTGGGTCCCACAGTGGCCTCTATCAAGGGAGAAGCTTAGCGCCCTCACACAGCTGGTAGAAGAACAGCTGTTGTTACAACATCTCTGCCCCTCCCACAGTCCATGGAACACCCCTGTGTTTGCTATAAAAAAGACCTCAGGGGGATGGAGATTATTACAAGATCTAAGGGCAATTAACAAGATGATGCGAGTCTGGGGCTCCCCACAAAGAGGTCTACCCCACATCTCAGACATCCATGACCTGGTGACTGAGGCCCAGGCCATGTGCCCTCCACAAGCCCCCCTCTCTTCTATTCTTTTGGCTGTTTTTGTTATTCTTCACACTAACTCTGCTACTGCTCAGCCCCTCCTTAGCATTCCTAACACCTACCAATGGAAATTCTACGTTAGAGAAACCTACAATGGACACAACAAGGTTATCGAGACCCAGGACTGCCCACTTGAAGGATGCCGAACCAGGATTGAGATCCCTCTACACCCAGATTCCATCTCCACTATCCCCAGCCCCTTTCTCTGATTTCCTTACAGAAACACAGGTGAATGTCTCCAGGAGGTCTCTACATATAGAGGCTGCAGATACTGGAGTTGCAGAACGGAATCCACCAATCGTGGCGGCACCATGTTCACCAACCTTAACACTCATTTTCCACTTTCCATCAATGACCCATGGAATGAACGCTGGCGGACCGAAGTCATGGGTAAACTTTACCCTCATGGTTATGCCAGATACCCAGTTGCTGACCTGCACATCTCCCATGAGCCTGCCCCCAAATCAGTCTTTACCCACGCTGATATTATCCAACAGGAAAATCAGTCTCGGAAGGAGCTACGAGCTACCCTCTCCTGGCTACAATACATCCAATATGCAGCTGACCTCCTTCCCTTAACAACCCACCCCAACTCCTCCCAATGCTTTTTCTGTGCTTCTCTCTCCTGACCTTTATTAGCAGCTGTTCCTGTTAATACTTCCCTTCCATGGAACCCTACCCACAAGGAAGGCACAAGACATCCCTCTCTTTGATCTACCCCCTACTCTTTGCCTCATAGGGTCCTCCTCAAAACCCCATCTTACATGCAACCATGACATCACCGTTACCAAACCAGTATGTGTTAACCCTCCTGACCTCCTCTGGTGCAAGGGCACTACAGGTGTCTGTATTGATCCCCCTCTTCAAGATTTCTGCACCCCCGTAATAATTGTCCCCAAGGTTTACCTCTATGAACCTGAAGAACTCGCCTTACAGATGGGAGAAAGCCAAAGGAGGAGAGAGATCTTCATTCCTCTGCTCATCGGACTGGGCCTTGCTGTCTCATTGGGCGTGAGAGGAACTGCTGGAGCAGCCCTTGCTCAAAAACAGCATCTGGCTAGTGACTTCCAAGACAAGCTTGACCAGGCAATGGCTTCCACTGCAGACAGCCTTTGCATCTCTTCAACACCAGATAACCTCCTTAGCAGGAGTTGCTCTCCAAAACCAGAGAGCCCTGGACTTACTGACTGCTGAAAAGGGAGGAGGTTTTGTGTTTTGGGGGAGGAGGAATGTTGCTTTTATGTCAATGAATCTCTGGGCTAGTGGAACAAGATATACAAACCCTCAAAGAACTCCGGGAAATCTCTGGACATGCTATACCCCCAGCACCCTTACCCCTTGGTACTCTAACCCCTGGGTAACATGGGTCCTTCCCCTCCTTGGCCCCATTCTAGCCATCGGAGCCCTACTTCTCTTGGCACCCTGTCTTATTCAGTTTTTGAAGCAGCAGATGAGTAGCATTGCAAAAATCACCACCAATCAGGTCATGGTTCAATATCAAGCTGTTTCCAGCATAGGAGACAGTCCTCCTGATGACCCTTCTCCCTTATAAAAAAGAAAAAGGAGGAGTTGTCGGGAGGTGGTCTGTGCACAGGCAGCCTGGTTCTCAGGTAGAGCAAGGACTTTGAACCCCAGGACCCGGTAGGGGGTGGCTTCTACCTACAATCTTGTGGGTGGAGCTTCCACCTGCATGGGACAGGAGGAGTTCAGTCACCGCCCCCTGGAACCTAGCTCCTGGTGCAGTTGCAACCCTCCCAGGAGAAATGTGTGGCTACCAGTCATGTAGTTGCAGCCCCAAGCCCTCCCCACATGTAAATAAGGTTTCCCTAAACTCTCAATCCAAGCCAATGAGAAGTACCTGCTGCCAAACCCCAGAGCATCCCCAAATCATATATAAATCCCAACCTGGATCCTACAGAACAAAAAAGGGTGTTTGAAGATAACTCTGCCATCTGGGAGGTTTTATCACAAAGAGCTGTAACACACGGGAAGAGGTTCTCTCTCCTGGAACACTGTTGGCCGCTCCATCTTAACCTTTCCCGGCTAGGCGGCCTTCGTCAGCCTCAGACCGGATCAGGCACAGAGCAGCGTGGGCAAACCCCAGCACCCGCTTTCGTTATGGCCTCTGCACGGAGGCCCACAATTCTTTATAATATTTATTTGTGTCCTTCTTGAAATCCTCTAATAGTATCTTGAGAAGTGATTTTAAACCCACATCTTGTCTTTCAGGTGTGATAGGGTATCCAGGACTTGCTGCTGTTGGAGAGTTGGGTTCAGATGGTGCCATATTACTTTGATTTCTGTTAGTAACATTCCTATGTTTGCCTTTTGCCATCTGGATACCTCTGGTGTTAGTTGGTCCTGCTGTCACTGGCTGTTGGTTGGACTTCCTGTGAACCTGCAAGGCTATTTCTGACCCCCCTGGATTACCGGGATTCCCCTGGCACCGATTTCTGTGGCCTGCCCTGCTCCTGAGTGACTTTGGAGCCCTGATGTTATCATCCTTGCCCCAAGTGATGTTATATTGGGGAATCCCTGCACATCCAAAGGCTCAGTGTAGTGGATTCCTGGAGCAGAGATCGCCAAGGGGAGGCTGGTAAGCTCCTGCCCTGTGCATGTGCGCTCTCTTCCTGGGCGGTGGGGTGGGGGAGTGTCCCTCTGCAGGGCATATATCCCACAGCAGAGCTGATGCCCAGATGACTGTAGACCTGCCCAGCTCTTGGGAGCAGGGAGAACACAAGCTGGCTGAGATCCAAGCGATATTTTGCTTGATTGTCTCTGTGTCTGGAGGTTTGAGTTGCCCTGTTGCTGGAGCAAAGATGGCGGAGTGCACTCTGCACTCTCTCAGCGCAGATCACTATGCAGGGCAGATGTCCCACAGCAGAGCTGGTGCCCAGACAACCACAGAGCTGCTCCGCTCTTGGGCGCAGATGGAAGCCCAACAGGCTGTGTCCCAAGAGATATTATATTGAGGAGTCCCTGGGTACCTATATCCTCAAAAGCAGGACAGGAACCTGAAGGCAGGAGCTGATGCCAAGGTCAGAGTTGTACGACTTACTGGATTGCTCCTTCTGGCTTGCTCACCCAGCTTTCTTACAGAACCTAGGATCTCCAGTCCAGGAATGTCAACACTCACAACGGCCTGGGCCCTCCTCCACCTATTTCTGGTTAAGAAAATGAGCTACAGGCTTGCCTACATCCCAATTTTATGGAAGCATTTTTTTAGTTGTTTTCCATCCTCTCTAGTTTGTGTTAAACTACCCTGCATGCCAAGTCAGTACCATTCATATTTGTTTAAATACAGGAACAAATGGAACTATTTCATTCTTTCCAGACCACAGCTGGATACTTACACACTAGAGTACTTCCTCAAGCCCCAGATTGGTTTGTAAAATCTCTTATCTAAACAGGGTTAACGGGGACTTTGTATGCCTCAAACTGTGGTCTTAGGAATGTGGAATGTGGGCTGGTAATATAATAATGTTTTTCTCTTTTGACTAGATCTTTTGGCTGTATCTTTTGGCTACAATGACATCTGAGAGCAGTGAGTTTTAGTGAAATATTGCTACAATTTTTGTACTTTATTCTTGTAAGCTACACTCTTTTTAGTTCTGGGCACTTTCATAACCAGTTGTCACAGAAGTCCAGGACTCTAGTTTTAAATTTAAGTGGAGTTACTTCATAGCTTCTAAGTAATGGTGAACTCTTAAACAAAATTTCCCTTTTTAACTTTTTTTAAAAATTATTTTTTGTTGTCAACTTGACACCTGTTAAGACCAAACATTGAAGAATTGGCTCTAGTCAGTTGACCTGTGTTCATCTCTATAGGACAGTTTTTTTATTTCTAAATGATGTAGGCAGGCCTATCCCAGTACCAACAGTGACAGTTTTGGGCATGTGGGTCTAGGATATATGGCAATCAGCTGAACAAGTAGAGGGAGCTGTAAGCCATAAACAGCATCCTCCTTTGGTCCCTGTTTTAGCTTCTGCCATGGTGATGATAGACTGTTTACTTTATTTAAAAGTAAAATAGGCCCTTGACTCCCTAAGGTGAATTTGGTCAGTGTCCTATCATAGCATTAGAAAAGAAAGCTGCATATTATTTTTTCAGAATAATGAGTTTATTTGATTATTTCTTATGTATATGATATAATTTATTCCTGTTACTTAGCATGATGATCTAGAGACCTCCAGCAAATGCATAATTTCCTTCCTCTCCATGGTTTATTTAAAGTTCATTGTATATTCATGCCACAATTTCTTTATCCATTCCTCTGTTAATAGGTATCTTGGCTTGTTTCATTTCTTCGCTATTATGAATACTGCTACAATAGATGTAGAGTAGTTTACCTTGAATTTTTTTAGGCATTATGATTGTTTGAATATAAATGCCCCCCCATGATGTGGACTTATATGTTTGAATGCTTAGTTATAAGTGTGGCACTACGTGAGAGAATTGGGAGATGTGGCCATGTTGGTAGGTGTGGTTTTCTTGGATAAAGTGTGTCACTGGGTCTTGAGGTTTCAAAAGTCAAGGACCAGTTGTTCTCTTCCTGCTACCTGTGGATTTGAATGTAGATCTCTCAGGTACTTCTCCACTATCATGTACTTTCTTTTATAAGAGTTGCTATATTCATGTTTTATCTTCTCAGCAATAGATCACTGAATAAAACATGTATATCCTCGGGAGTGGTATATCTGGATAATAAGGTAGTTCTATTTCCAATTTTAGGAGGAACTTCCATTCTGACTAGCCATGGTGGCTGAAGTAATCTACCAAGAGCAGTAAGCGATATTCCTTACCTTGCTCCCATACTCAGTGGAAACTTCTGGGTTTTGTTTGCTTAACTGGAGACAGACAGAATGCCACTGTTGATTTGATTCACATTATGGTTAAAGATACTGAACTTTTTTCATATATTTTTGATTATTTGTGCTTTACTATCCATTTTCTTTTGTATAAAATAAATATAAAATTGTACCACTACTATAGAGTTTTCTTGAGAATTAAATGAAATAGTTCATTCAGAATGTATTGTACCTAGAACATATTTGATAGGTAGTATTTGTGACCATTGTAGTGCTCTGAATTATTGACTATAGTATACTGTCAAAGATTTTTAACTTTACAAATTACTCCTCATTGAAAACTATTTTGACTACTTTTCATTTCATGATAGTCATTCATTTATTCATCCAACTCACTGAAGATAAGCTAGTATATGCATAGAATTCAGAAGTGAATCAATTAATCTTTACTAAAAAGTTATTGGTAATGATAACTCTCCTGGAATTATTTTGGTCTTTGGGAAATAAAAATTATTTTCTTAAATCAAATCTTTGTAGTGGTTGACGAATTGCCTTGTCTTAACTTCTAAAATACCAGTATAGAAACTTGATAATTCAAGAAGGAATAAAAATCACAATATTTCCTCACAGACTGAGGTGGGGAAAATCTTGTCACAATGGAACATTTGTTTCATACAAAACATTCACTAAAATAGTAGCAAAATATTTCTTTCTCAACTTACTAATGGGCACCATTAGTAAACCCAACATTATGATTAATGTGAAATACAGAGCATGGATGAACTTCCCTTTATTCTCCATTTTACAAAGGAGTCTTATTTGTATCATTATGTAGGGAACAGGCAAAGTTCTTCAAATTGGGAATCTAAAACTGTCTGTATTCTTAGATTATATAATGTTCTTTTTAGGAGTTTTTCAAGGAATCTACAAAAATAATTTTGTAAAGTAGTAATAACCTCTCAATGCCACATGACCCAATGTGACTTGCTCATAAAAATTATATTTCTATACAGTATCAGGCAAGTTCTATACAGTATCAGTATCAGAACAATTCAAAAAGAAAAGGGGGAGGAAAAAAGGAGATCATGATCAAGTATGGGGGGGAGAGAGAAGCCTTGAGGAACACAATAATGAATAGAAATATGCAACCTCAGGGGTGGGAGGTGGGGTGACCCTCTAGAAACTACCCGAGACTTGGGAGGTGAGAAACTCTCAGCACTCGAATGGAAGGACTTTAGATGAAATGCCCAACAGTGGGGAGAGGGAATTCATAGACTCTACCTACAGTAGAAGGACAAGGCATCAAGTGGAGGGATAGGGTTAGTATTCCACAGTCTAAAACTCTGGTCCAGAATAATTCCTGTCTAAAAGAATTGCAGGAACAAAAATGACAAAACACTGAAGGAAAGGCTGTCCAGTGACAGGCCTATCTTGGGATCTATCTCAAGTGGAGGCTCCAAGGCTTGTCACTATTCCTATTCTTTCCAAGACCTTTACCATGAAAGGATGCTGAATTTTGTCAAATGCTTTCTCAGCATCTAATGAGATGATCATGTGGTTTTTTTTCTTTGAGATTGTTTATATATTGGATTACATTGATGGATTTCCTTATATTGAACCATCCCTGCATCCCTGGGATGAAGCCTACTTGATCTTGGGGAATGATCGTTTTGATGTGTTCTTGGAGTCATTTGGCAAGAATTTTATTGAGTTTTTTTCATCGATATTCATAAGAGAGATTGGCCTGAGATCCTCTTTCTTTGTCGGATCTTTGTATGCTTTTCGTATTAGTGTAATTGTGGCTTCATTGAACGATTTGGGTAGTGTTCCTTCTGTTTCTATTTTGTGGAACAGTTTGAAGAGTATTGATGTTAGGTCTTCTTTGAAGATCTGATAGAATTCTGCACTAAAACCATCTGTACCTGTGCTTTTTTGGTTGGAAGACTTCCAATGACGACTTCTATTTCTTCAGGGGTTATAGGACGGTTTAGATGGTCTATTTGATCCTGATTTAATTTTGGTATTTGGTATCTGTCAAGGAAATTGTCCATTTCCTTGAGATTTTCTAGTTGTGTTGAATACAGGTTTTTGTAGTAGGATCTGATGATTTTTTGAATTTCCTCAGTTTCTGTTGTTATCTCTCCCTTTTCGTTTCTGTTTTTATTAATTTGGATAATGTCTCTGTGCCCTCTGGCTAGTCTGGGTAAGGGCTTATCTATCTTGTTGGTTTTCTCAAAGAACCAACTTCTAGTTTTTTTGATTCTTTGTATGGTTTTATTTGTTTCTACTTGATTGCTTTCAGCCCTGAGTTTGATGATTTCCTGCCTTCTACTCCTCTTGGGTATATTTGCTTCTTTTTGTTCCAGGGCTTTCAGGTATGCCATTAAGCTGCTAGTGTATGCTGTATCCCATTTCTTTTTGGCGGCACTCAGGGCTATGAATTTTCCTCTTAGCACTGCTTTCATTGTGTCCCATAAATTAGGGTATGTTGTGCCTTCATTTTCATTAAATTTTAAAAAGTCTTTGATTTCTTTCTTTATTTCCTCCTTGACCAAGTTATCATTGAGTAGAGCATTGTTCAGCCTCCATATGTATGTGAGTTTTCTATTGTTTTTGTTGCCATTGAATACCACCCTTGTTCTATAGTGATCTGAAAGGAGGCATGGGATTAGTTCTATGTTCTTATATCTGTTGAGGTCTGATTTGTGACCAATTATATCTTCGATTTTGGAGAAGGTACCATGAGGTGCTGAGAAGAAGGTGTATTCTTTTGCTCTAGGATGAAATGTTCTATATATATCTGTTAGTTCCATTTGGTCCAAGGCTTCAATTAGATTCACTGTGTCCCTGTTTAGTTTCTGCTTTCCTGAACGATCCATTTCAGAGAGCGGGGTGTTGAAGTCACCCACTATTATTGTGTGAGGTGCGATGTGTGCTTTGAGCTTTAGTAAAGTTTCTTTTACGAATGAGGGTGCCCTTGCATTTGGAGCATAGATATTCTGAATTGAGAGTTCTTGTTGGTGGATTTTTCCTTTGATCAGTATGTAGTGTCCTTTTGTGTCTTTTTTGATGACTTTAGGTTGAAATTCAATTTTATCTTATATTAGGATGGCTACTCCGGTTTGTTTCCTGGGACCATTTGCTTGTCAAATTGTTTTCCAGTCTTTTACTCTGAGGTAGTGTTTGTCTTTGACACTGAAGTGCGTTTCCTGCACGCAGCAAAATGCTGCATCCTGTTTACATATCCAGTGTGTTAGTCTATTTCTTTTTATTGGGGGAATTGAGACCATTGATATTAAGAGAGATTAAGGAATAGTGATTATTGCCACCTGCTATTCTTGATGTTATCTTTATGTTTGAGTGGTTATCTACTTTTGGGTTTGATACAAGAAGGTTACTATCTCGTTTTTTCCAGGGTGTTGTTTCTCTCCTTGTATTGGCGGTTTCCACCTATTATCTTTTGCAGGGCTGGGTTTGTGGAAAGATATTGTGAAAATTTGGTTTTATCATGGAATATCTTGGTCTCTCCATCTATGGTGATTGAGAGTTTTGCTGGGTATAGTAGTCTAGGCTGGCATTTGTGTTCTCTTAGAGTCTGTATGAGATCTGCCCAGGATCTTCTGGCTTTCATAGTCTCTGGTGAGAAGTCTGATGCGATTCGGATAGGTCTTCCTTTATATTTTTTTTTTGGCCTTTTTCTCTTACTGATTTTAATATTCTTTATTTGATGTTTTGATTATTATGTGACAGGAGGTATTTCTGTTCTGGTCCAGTCTGTTTGGAGTTCTGTAGGCTTCTTGTACGTTCATCGGCATCTCTCTCTTTAAGTTAGGGAAGTTTTCCTCCATAATTTTGTTGAAGATGTTTACTGGCCCTTTAAGTTGCAAATCTTCACTCTCATTTATACCTATAATTCTTAGGTTTGGTCTTCTCATTGTGTCTTGGATTTCCTGGATGTTTTGGGTTACAAGTTTTTTGCATTTTGCATTTTCTTTGACTGTTGAGTCGATTCTTTCTATGGTATTTTAGCACCTGAGATTCTTTCTTCCATCTCTTGTATTCTATTGTTGATGTTTGCATCTATGACTCCTGGTTTCTTCTCAAGGTTTTCTATCTCCAAAGTTGTCTCCTTTTGTGGTTTCTTAGTTGTTTCTACTTCCTTTTTTAGATCCTGGATGGATTTGCTGAGATCCTTCACTTGCTTGTTTGTATTTTCCTGTATTTCTTTAAGGTATTTTTGCGTTTCCTCTTTCAGGATTTCTGCCTGTTGACCCAAGTTCTCCTGTATTTCTCTAAGTGATTTTTGTGTTTCCTTCTCATGGGCTTCCATCTGCTGATCCATTGTCTCCTGCATTTCTTTAAGCAATTCTTGTGTTTCCTTTGTAAGGGCATCTACCTGTTGATTCATGTCTTTAAGCAATTTTTGTGTTGCCTCCTTGTGGGTCTCCATCTGTTGATCCATGTTCTCCTGCATTTCTCTTAGCGATTTTTGTGTTTCCTTTGTAAGGGCTTCTAACCATTGATTCATGATTTCCTATAATTTTTTATTAGATTTATTTGTGTCCTTCTTGAAATCCTCTAATAGCATCATGAGAAGTGATTTTAAATCCAGATCTTGTCTTTCGGGTGTGGTGGTGTATCCAGGACTTGCTGCTGTTGGAGAGTTGGGATCGGATAGAGCCATATTACTTTGATTTGTATTAGTAACGTTCCTATGTTTGCCTTTTGCCATCTGGTTACCTCTGGTGTTAGTTGTTCCTGCTGTCACTGGCTGTTGGTTGGACCTCCTGTGAGCCTGCAAAGCTATTTCTGACCCCCCTGGATTACCGGGAGTCCCCTGGCACCGATTTCTGTGACCTGCCCTGCTCCTGAGTGACTTTGGAGCCCTGATGTGCCTTGCCCCAAGTGATGTTATATTGGGGAATCCCTGCACATCCAAAGGCTCAGCATAGTAGATTCCCGGAGCAGAGTTCACCAAAGGGAGGCTGGTAGGCTCCCGCCCTATGCAAGGGTGTGTGATCTCTTCCAGAGGGGGAGGTGAGGGGGGTCCCTCTGCAGGGCAGAAGTCCCACAGCAGAGCTGATGCATCAGTTACTGCAGACCTGTCCAGCTCTTGGCAGCAGGGTACACACAAGCTGCCTGAGACCCAAGCGATATTATGCTGTCTGTCTCAATAATTTCATTTTTAATTAATTAATTAATTTATATTTTACACTCCACTTTTATTCCTTCCTACCCCCATCCACTCTCCCACTCTTCCACATCCCATATCTCCTCCCCATACCCCTGTGGATGTCTTTACCTCCCACCCTACCTGTCCTCTAAACTCCCAGCGCCCTCCAGCTTCTTGAAGGTTAGGTGCATCATCTCTGAATGAACACAGACCATGAAGTCCTGTACTGTATGCTGTTGGGGGCCTCATATCAGTTGGTATATGCTGACTTTTTGGTGGTCCAGTGTTTGAGAGATCTCAGAGCTTGAGATTAATTGAGATTGATAGTCTTCCTGTAGGATTGCCCTTCTCCTCAGCTTCTTTCAGTTTTCCCTAATTTAACAACAGGGGTCAGCTGCTGATGTAAGAGTCCATTGGAAGACCCTCACTCAAGAAGACCACAGAGACCAAGATTGCTGCAAACTGAAAGAGGTTTATTGCTCCAACGCACGTTTGGGTCCCTCAGCACGCAGGCAAGAGTGAACCCCGTCTCACAAAGCACATACTTCTTATACACATTTTAACAGGAAGTTTAGGAGGCTGCCTGAGTTGGGTAATTGTAATTGGCTACCTTTAGTGACTTTTAAAATTATTGGTCAACTCATAAGCCTTGGTCATTTGGTCCAGTCCTGCCCATCCTGACAGTTTTCCTGGAATCATTCTTCTGTTAGGCCATTTCCTTATCTGGTTCTTTTCATTGTGTCCTGGATTTCCTGGATGTTTTGGGTTAGATGTATTATATGTTTATAATTTTCTTTGACTGTTGTCTTGATATATTCCAAGGTAACTTCTATACCTGAGATTCTCTCTTTTATCTCTTGTACTCTATTGATGATGCTTACATACATAATTCCTGACTCCTTTCCTAGGTTTTACATTTCCAAAATTGCCTCCATTTCTGTTTGTTTTTTTTTTTTTTTATTGTTTCTACTTCTACTTTTAGGTCTTGGATGTCTTTGTTCAATTTATTTATTTGCTTGATTGTGTTTTTCTGTATTTCCTTAAGGGATTTTATTTGTTTCTCTTTAAGGGCTTCCACCAGTTTACTTGTTTTTTCCTTTATTTATTTCAATGAGTTGTTTATATCCACCTTAAAGGACTCTATTATCTTCCTGAGATAGGATTTTAGGTCAGCTTCTTGATTTTTAGGTGTGTTTGTATATCCAGGGCTTGCTGTGGTGAGAGAACAGGGTTCTGATGATGCCATAGTATATTAGCCTTTGTTACTTATGGTCTTTGCTTTCCTCTCACCATCTGGTTATCTCTTGTGTTAGCTGGTCTGGGGGTCTCTGTCTGGAGCCTTCCTCCTGTGTCCCAGGGTTGCTGCAGGTCTCCTAGGAGGCCTTTAGACTGTCAGGTCTTCAGAGGAGCAGTCAAGTTGTTGCCTTGCATGTAGCTGTTCACCTAGGAGGACTTCAGACTGTGGTGTCTTTAGAGGAGCAGCCAAGCTGGTGATCTGCCTGGGCAGAAGGCACAGGCTGGAAGGAAAAACTGATTTTTTCTTATGTAGTAGTCACTAGTTACCAATAATGCCTCATCTAGTCATGGAACTCCTTGGCCTTCTCTACCATACATTCTGGGATTTACATAGCTTAATCGTGGACTGATCTTGGATATAAGCTTAGAACATTAGAACCATTTCTTATTTCTGCAACTGTCCTTCTAAACTAAACATATTATTTTATCTCATTTCCCCTTACTCATCCCATAAAAATTAAGCACATTTATTTAAAAATAAGGGAATTAGTGTCTACTGCCTTTGACATATTCTAGGGCCATTTTTTTCTGATGATTCAAGGTTAAATATTTTGTACCATGAAAATGTGTCCAAGTTCTATGAATGACTGGTCACAAACCTTCCTTTTATGCCGTCAAATTAAATAGCTTCATCTTTTGGTCTGCAGGTCTCTTTTACTTCCATTTATTTTACCTCGTGTTGCAGTGATTTATGTACAAGGTTTAGTTATCCTAAACAGCAATACAACAATAGTAAAATTACTACTAATAATATTACATAATAATAAATGTTAGTATTAATATAGTGGTAACTACTACATTCACCATATTCTTTGGCTAAGGTACTTTATGTTGTTAATGATCTCTTATTTATTTCTTATAAGTGATGTGTCATAATCATATATAATAAAGATAAGGAGAGAGAGGTGTTTTGGATTTTAGATGTTTGAGTTGGAAATACATGCATAAAAGACATACCCAAACTGTAGCCTGTGGGCTGCATGGTGCTCAAGATAGCACAGTGTGTAGCTCAACACAAAATAGTATATTTATATAATGCATTAAGAGATTATTTTTTAGCAATATAGATGTCTGTTCCCTGCTATCTCCAAGATAGAGAGAAGACTGCTCCATGTACAGCATTGGTCTGCCTCCAACCCAGGGAGCCCTTGTTTTGTTAGTCATGGAGAATGCAAAGCAGATTGGAGAATTTTCTTTCTTTCCTTACTTCTTTGTTCCTTTGTTTCTCTCTCTCTCTCTCTCTCTCTCTCTCTCTCTCTCTCTCTCTCTCTCTCTCTCTCTCTCTCTCTCCTCCTTTTTCTTTCTGTCTGTCATCCTTTCTTCTTTTTTCCCCTTCCTTTCTCCCTTCCTCTCTCTCTCTCCCTTCCTTCTTTCCTACCCTTTTTTCATTCTTTCTTTGTAATTGAACTGTATGGATTTGGAGATTGAACTCTGTAAATAAGTAAATAAAGTGTAAGAATGTTTCTGAAGAAAGGAATTGGAGATCTCAGAAGATGGAAAGCTCTCCCATGCTCCTAGATTGGTAGGATTAATATAGAAAAATGGCCATCTTGCCAAAAGTTATCTACAGATTCAAAAATGCAGTCCCCATCAAAATTCCAACTTAATTCTTCATAGAGTTAGAAAGATCAATTTTCAAATTCATCTGGAATAACAAAACACCAGGATAGCAAAAACTTTTCTCAGCAATAAAAGAATTTCTCTCATAATCACCATCCCTAACTTCAATCTGTACTACAGAGCAATAGTGATAACAACTGCATGGTATTGGTACAGTGACAGGCAGGTCACTGTACCATTGGAATAGATGTGGAGACACAGAAATGAACCCACACACCTATGGTCACTTGATCTTTGACAAAAGAGTAAAAACCACCCAGTGAAAAAAGAAAGCATTGTTAACAAATGGCACTGGGTCAACTGGCAGTTAACAAATAGAAGGATGTAAATGGATCCATTCTTATCTCCCTGTACAAAACTCAAGTACAAGTGGATAAAGTACCTCCACATAAATCCCAATACACTAAATCTAATAGAAGAGAAAATAGGGAAGAACCTGGAGCACATTTGCACAGGGGGAAAATTTCCTGAATAGAACACCAATAGCTTATGCTCTAAGATCAAGAATTGACAAATATGACTTCATAAAATTGCAAAGATTCTGAAAGGCAAAGAACATTGTCAATAGCACAAAATGGCAACCAACAGATTGGGAAATCTTTGCCAATTCTACATCGAATAGAGGGCTATTATTTAATACATACAAAGAACTCAAGAGGTTAGATTCTAGAGAACCAAATAATGCTATTAAAAAATGGGGTACAGTGCTAAACAAAGATTTATCAAAAGAGGATTACTGAATGGGTGAGAAGTATCAAAATAAATGTTGAACATCCTTAGTCATTAGGGAAATGCAAATCAAAATAACCCTGAGATTCTACCTCACACCAGACAGAATGACTTAGATCAAAATCTCAGGTGATAGCAGATGCTGGTGAGGATGTGGAGAAAGAGGAACACACTGCTGTTAGGATTGGAAGCTGGTAAAACCATTCTACAAGTCAGTTTGATGGTTCCTCAGAAAATTGGACATAGTACTTCCTGAGGACCCAGATATACCACTCCTGGGCATATACCCAGAAGATGTTCCAACATATAATAAGAACACATGCCCCACTATGTTCATAGCAGCTTTGTTTATAACAGCCAGAAGCTGGAACGAACCAGATGTCCTTCAACAGAGGAATGGATACAGAAAATATGGTACATTTACAAAATAGAGTACTACTCAGCTGTTAAAAACAATGAATTCATGAAATTCTTAGACCAATTGATTAAAAATGATGAGTTCCTGAAATTCTTACACAAATGGATGGAACTAGAAAATATCAACCTGAGTAAGGTAATGCAATAACAAAAGAGCACACATTTTATGCACTCACTGATGAGTGGATAATAGTCCAAAAGCTCTGAATACACAAGATACAATTCACAGACTACATGAAGCTCAAGAAGAAAGAACACCAAAGTGTGGGTGCTTCAGTCCTTCTTAGAAAGAAGAACAAAGAACTCATGGGAGCAAATATAGAGACAAAGTTCAGAGCAGAGACTAAAGGACAGGCCATCCAGAGACTGTTCCAACAGGGGATTCATCCCAGATACAGTCACCAAACTCTGACACTATTGTGGATGCTAAGAAACACTTTCTGAAAGGAGCCTGATTTAGCTGTCTCCTGAGAAGCCCTGCCAGAGCCTTACAAATACAGAAGTGGATGCTTGCAGCCAACCATTGCACTGAGTGTAGAGTCCCCAATGGAAGAGTTAGAGAATGGGCTAAAGTAGTCGAAGGGGTTTGCAATCCCATAGGCAGAACCACAGTATCAACCAACCAGATCACACGACACCCTCCCTCCCCAGAGCTCCTAAGGACTAACCCACCAACCAAAGGGTACACATGGCTCAGGCTGCATATGTAACAGAGGACAGCCATGCCAGATGTCAATGGGAGGAGAGGTCCTTGCTCCTGTGGAGGTTTGATAGATGCCCCAGTGTAGGGGAATTGAGTGCTGAGAGGTGGGAGTTGGTGGATGGGTCAAGGAACACCTTCATAGAAGCAGGGTGAGGGGGATAGAGAGGAGTTTCATGGAGAGGGGGAAACCAGGTAAGGGGATAACTTTTGAAATGTAAATAAATTGAAATAAAATAGTATAAAAAAGAAAAGACAAAGAAATTTCCTGAGTGAGGTATCCTAATCACAAAAGAACACACATAGTATGCACTCTGTCATAAGTAGATGTTAGCCCAAAACTCAGAATACCCAAATTACAATTCACAGACCATCAGAAGCTCAAGAAGAAGGAAGATCAAAGTGTGAATACTTTGATCCTTCTTAGAAGGGGGATCAAAATGCTCATTGGAGGAAATACAGAGACAAAGTGTGGAGCAGAGACTGAAGAAAAGTCCATCCATGACTGCCCCACCTTGGGATCCATCCCATTTATAGATATCAAACCCAGACACTATTGTGGATGCCAACAAGTGCTTGCTGATAAGAACCTGATATATCTCTCTCCTGAGAGGTTCTGCCAGTGCCTGAAAAATACAGAAGTGGATGCTCACAGCCATCCATTGGACTGAGCACAGGGTCCCCAGTGGAGGAGCTAGAGAAAGGACCCAAGGAGCTGAAAGATTCTGTAGACCCATAGGAGGAACAACAATATGAACCAACCAAAGCTCTCAGACCCAGAGCTCTCAGGGAATAAACCACCAACCAAAGAGTACACATGTGGGGACCCATGTCTCCAGCCACATATGTATCAGAGGGTGGCCTTCTTGGACATCAGTGTGAGGTGAGGCCCTTGGTCCTGTAAAGACTTGATCCTCCAGTGGAGGGGAATGCCAGGACAGGGAAGTGGGAGTGGGTGGGTTAGTGAGCAGGGAGAGGGGGTTGGGATAGGAGCTTTTTTTGCAGAAGATATGAGGAAAGGTGATAACATCTGAAATGTAAATAAAGAAAATATCTAATTTAAAAAAGGAAAAAAGAGAAAATATGTTTGAGCTCTTGCCTTCTTGTTCTTCCTCTGTTCTTTTGCCCTTTACCTTCTCTCCCAATTCCCCTCCCTACTTTCCCTCCATTACCTCATGTCCTGCCTCTACTCTATTCTCTCTGCCTTTTTCTGTCTCTACTACCTTCTCAATTCCTCTCCCCATGCCCTGAATAAACTCTATTCTATACTTAAAAGAATGAGAAAAAAAAAGAAAATATGTCTGAAATAGCAATAAGATTTAAAAGGAGCAACAAAAATTATAATCTATGTTTTCACTAATACTCGCTATCAGACACTAGAAGCATGCTGTAAACATGCTGAAGGAATAGTAATTAGGAACATGAGTCACATAGAACTGTCAGACAAAAGGCATAAAATTAGCTTTTTCATAGCTTCTAATCACAGTAACATTTCAACTTTCATATGTATGAAGAATACCAAATTGAAGATAATCATGGATAAATATCGATAACCCATATATACTATTGGGTTTGTCAGGTTTATCTCTTTCTGAGGCCTGTACATATTCCTAATCTAAAAGTACATGCAGTATGAAAACAAATTTGTGTAGATGTTTGCTGGTCTTCCATTATGTTTTTGAGAAATTACATAAACAACATCCCACACAACATGGGCCTCATTTTTCTCTCTGCTGTAAAATGGAAATCTAAATTGGCACCTGTGGCTAAACATGTTTATATCCATGGATTCCACATCACAGGGGCAAAGCAATACTAGCTAAGTCTAAAAGATAAAATGCTGCTGTTATTTACTGTGTTTCCAAACATCGTTTAGGAGTTCCTTTTAAGGAGATGATTTCCTTTGGAGTACCTTCCCATGTGATAAGACCATGATTACCCAAATGTCATACCCTTTTCCTAAAAAATTTCAGATATTCTGCAGGAATGAGGTTCAACATCTTATAGAAATGTAAACAAGGTCCTACTCCTTATATTTTAGGAATGACACCAAAAATATAAGGAGAAGACTAGAATTTAAAATAAAAATCAGGAAAAGTAAAAATCAGGGACAATAATAAGTAACTGCAGAGATAATCGTATGGAGGAGGTGCTGTTGATCCCTGTGGAACTTACGGTGTCGTAATGTGCTTGGCAAACACTCGTCCTTTGGACTCTGCAATATTTATAATTCTGTTTCTTTTATAAATTATCTAGAAATTGTTTCTAAGTCATCCTACTTACTGACTTGACATTAATATCAAGCTAGTATTTTAGTGGTTTACAATTTTTTAAAAGTCTTTGACTGAGTCTTATTTCAAAGTAAAATATGTAAACAAGATAGAACTAAAATACTGTAGTCAAATTCCTTGTGGCCTGTTCTCCCAATCTTTCATAAAGTTATTTGTGAATGTAAACAGATAACTTAGAACAGAGGTCCAAACACAGACTCCATGAGACATTTGAGATCTAAAGTATAAAAAGGAAGTTAAGCAAGCATGAGAGGTAGTAATTGTGAAAGAGGAGTGGTGAGCATTTTTGACTGTGAGGCACTAGGAAGGGGACAGTGGGAATAACCTAGGAAGGGCAGATCACATAATCTAAGAAGCTTAGATGGGGAATCAAAAACAATAACTGAAAGTAGCCTTTGTAATTGTAGATATCTATGGGAATGTGCTGTCTCTTCTCTTATCCCTAAGCCATAGAAAGTTAATGAACCTAATGAATAATGGACCACTCAAATGTGTGGGAAAATATCAATATAAAATATTGAACTGTTATTATATTCATCTAAACCCTGATTTCCTATTTCTCATGTCTCTACAAAATAGGTAGAGAAAGACATTTTTATTAAAATTTAACTCAATATTTATTTCAATATAGAAAAAATAGTTTAATTTTTCTCAGTTCTTGTCATGTTTTGCTGTACATAAAAGTAACATCTTTCTAAAGGGCATTAGTAGCAATGTTCTTTTTTTTAACCATATTATGAAAGTAGAATCATTTTAAATTGGTTAACGCCCAAAATGATAAACCAAAGTACCACACAGTCATGTCAGTTATTAAGAATTTTATGCTGTGTGTGTGTGTGTTTATATATGCTCTTTTTACTCTCAAAATAGCCATTTCCCCTGAAACTTTCAGCTACAAAAGAGACTGAATTAGGCATGTTCTCCATCTATAATGTGATTTATCACCTGATACACACAGAATCAATGATTACTTAGAAGAGTGGAAAAAGAATCATATAGGCTAGTCTCACATTCCAATGATTATAACATAAAAACATGTACCTAATGAGTGGACATAGATCTCCTTTAATCTCTGTTATAATCAGATTTGCTGATTTTCACTCTGGACTTTCATCTTTCCTATACTTCCCCTAAGTATTTCATTAACCCACATGATTCTCACTGTCATATCCTGCTTCTAAGGGGTGTTTCTACCAGAGAATAATACCTTTTGCAGGAAGGGATACCCAGGAAGGGAAGCTCATTGGCTAAATACTTGAGATCTATCTAGATGCCTCATTAGCATGAAGAACTCTAGATTCTATAGCATTTAACTGGTTGCTATGTTCCTGTTAGTAGGGTGTTGTGGTCACATGCTCCAGGACAGGAACCAGGTAAGGAACTAGTTCAAACTCCTGCTATTCTCAATTATGAGATTTCTTGGGATTCTTAACTTACTACTACCTTACCAGTTCTTCTGACAGGTGGCATGGTCCAATACCCTTTCTCTCTGTCCCCCAACTATTAAGTTTTCTCAGTGTTGTGCATCAGTAAAAAGCATGTACTCAAAAGATATTTTTATAGACACCATCCTCATCAGACTCATTACATACATCTCTATTTTAGCCATAAAGAAACCTAGAGTTTAGAAATTTGAGTAACTGGATTGAACCGAGCTAAAATTCCAATTTGATGACTTTCAATCCTTTATTACAATTCAGCATCACATAATCCCATTTTATGTTTTCTAGTTTCTGAAATTTTATAGATTTTGTGAAGTTCTTTTTTGTTTTGGCTATTATATCATAAATCTCTAATATTATTGGGTATATAATAAAATTTTGTATTTTACTCTGTACAAGAAATGTGGTTTCTAGAGGAATATTTTCATTACTAAATTTGTAAATGCAAAGAGTCAGCTTAAGAATTTACAGTTATGAAAATAATTTAGGAAGAATAATTTGTTATATTTTCCAACTGGAGAAATACATTCATGACAGTGACATATATGTTCTAAGTAAATTTGCTCATTAATTAAATAAGATAATAATTTACCAACAAAAATTGTTTTAAAAGGAACCTATTTGCTTCAATTTTTCCTATGTAACCATCTTGTAATATAGATAGTGAATATTTTTTTCTCCCAAAGTCTGTAGAAATTAGAGATTTCAAAAAATTAACAATTGGACACTTATAAATCAAAAATATTTTGTGTTATATATTTATTGATTCTTTGAGAATTTTGTAAAGTTTGTTTTGATCATATTTTCTGCCAAATCTTTTCACAATGACCAGGGTTACAAATTATTCAACCAGGCTTCTTTTCACATTAAAAAGCTATTTTTATACTCTGTTTTATATATTTAGTGACATATATTATTTGTGTAAGCAGATGGACTAATCATAGTACACAGTTTATCTTTTTAAAGAGATATCTTAAAGGACAGTGGTCAAAATAGGAGGCCAATTATAGAAAATGTGGACCTTGATATCTAAGAAGTAAAAGGCAAGAAAAAAGAGAACAAATGGGAAAATAGGCAGAGAAGTAATGTCATGAAGAAAGACATAGAAAGAAGTAGGGCAAAGAAAAGATGAGAATAAAAGGTCCAAAAATCAAAGAGAAGGAAAGAAGAAAGTTAAGATGGGAAAGAGTAAGGAAAATAATTGGAAGGAAATGGTGGGATAGACAGAATAAGTGAGGAAGGAAGAGTGCGTTAAAGGGGAGAGATTCTAAGATTAAATCCAGCTGTTCCAGAACTTATCATTACCATTTAAGATTATGAGCTCTATAAAGTTTATAAATCCTTTCATTAAAAGGTTTTTTAAAATTTTAAGTAAATAGTCAATATTGTATTCTTTTATTTCTTTGAAGATATATTCTTTTTTCTTACGATCTATCCTGACTATGATTTCCCTTCCTTCTACATGTCCTAGTCTGTTGTCGCCTCTTTTCCCTCCATATCTGCTCCCTTTCTGTCTCTAATTGGAAAAAACAACCAAAATGTAACAAGACAAAATGTAATAAGATGAAGGAAAACCTATCTATTGTAGCAATCAAAAGTAGCAAAAGTGTCCCAGTAGCAGGCAGAAGATATATTTTTTAACTATGAGGGTATAAGTTTTATGAATATTCCTTTTATGCCCTTACTATCCTTCAATAAGAAAATATCAATGACATTAACAATACTTTTGTCACAAAATGCTTATCAGGAATGTGTGTAACTGTCCAGAAATTCTTCATTAGATAATGATTTTAAAAATGGTCTGTCATCCTCTGAGAGCTCACCTGATATGTAGAACTGGGAATGACTGGAAAACATCATCCTTAGTGAGGTAACCCAATCACAAAAGAACACACATGGTATGCAGTCACCGATAAGGGGATATTAACCCAGAATCTCAGAATACCCAAGACACAATTCACATATCAATAGATTTCCAAGAAGATGGAAGGAGAGACACCTGGTCCTGGAAAGACTGGATGTAGGGGAATACCAGGACAGAGAAGCGAGAGGGGGTTGATTGGGGAACAGAGAGAGGGAAGGGGGCTTATGGGACTTTCAGGGAGGGAGGAAATGGGAAAGGGGAAATTATTTGGAATGTAAATAAAAAAATATAGAAAATAAAAAAAAAGAACTGGAAATGTCTTCTTGTTACATTACTTTGTGCCTTATAGAGTTTGGGTTCCTTAACATACTATAAAAAGTATTAAAAAATGCTATTTTATTTGTTTATCTTTATGGCCCAGAGTAGCATCAATAAATAAAAGCATTCAGTATTTGCTCCAGGCAGAGGCAGAGCACTCAAGGAAAGCATGAAACCCTGAACTACTGCAGAAGCTATAGAGCAAGAACTTAGAGTTCATTGCTTTAAGCTTGTACCGTCAAGCCTCTGTTGAGTTTATTTTCCCTGAGGTTGCAATAAATGCTGAATATTTTAGTCTCTAGCATGAGAAAGTATCCTTGGCTTTTTATAAATATTAATGAAGAATAAATGTATGTGGTACCTTATAGGTGGGAATGGATAGTAACATGTCAGGCTCAGAGTTGATTAGCACTTGTCCCTATTTATTCCCCCAGGTGCTTACATCTTTCTTTCCGAGCAATTGTACATATTGGTCTATCTCAAATAATTTTACCAGAAATGTTACTTTGCAGTATTCAGTAGGATTCCAAGCTGAGGTAGCAAAATAGTGGTTTCAGTATTCTTTTGCCATTAAATGCCAAATTACTCAGGTCTGTGAAAAGTCAGAAAAGGAAAGGATGACATTGCTTTACTTGTCTCTATACTCTACATTCTTCTTTTTATTTAATCTTTTATTTATTCATTTACACTCTAGATTTTATTTGCACACCCATCAACCCTCCAACTCTTCCACATTCCATACCATTGAATCCACCATGCAAGAATGTTCCCACCCACCAAACCCAACCCATCCAGAACTCTAAACTCCCTGGAGTCTCCAGTCTCTTGAGGGTTAGGTGCATCTTCTCTGACTGAAACCAGACCAGTCAGTTCTCTGCTGTATATGTGTTGGGGGTCTCATATCAGCTGGTGTATGCTGCCTGGTTTGTGGTCCAGTATTTGTGAGATCTTGGGGGTCCAGGTTAAATGAGAATGCTGGTCCTCCTACAGGGTCAACCACTTCCTCAGCTTCATTCAACTTTTCCCTAATTCAATCACAGGGGTCAGCAGCTTCTGTCCATTGGTTGGGTGCAAATATCTACATTTGACTCTTTCAGCTGCTTATGGGGTCTTTAGGGGGGCAGTCATGGTAGGTCCCTTTTTGTGAGTGCTCCATAGACTCAGTACTAATGTCAGTTCTTCGGGACTCCCCTTGAGTTAAATCCTACTTTGGGCCTGCTGCTGGACCTTCTTTTCTTTAGGCTCCTCTCCATTTTCATCCCTGCAGTTCTTTCAGACAGGAACAATTATGAGTCAGAGTTTTGACTGTGGAATGTCAACCCCTTCCCTCACTTTTATCTTGATATTTCACTTGATATCTTGATATCTCACTTGAAATCACTTGAGTCTTCTTGCTAGAAGAGGGCTCTGTAAGTTCCCTTTCTCTATTGTCCAGTATGTCCTTACCTTTGAGTCCTGAATGTCTTGTACCTCCCAGGTATCTGGTACATCCTGGAGGGTCTCCCAAAACTCCTACCTCTTGAGGTAGCCTTCCTCTCAGGGCTTCAATCCTTTTCCATCACCCAATACCAGATCAGGTTCTCCTCTTCCCTCTTGCCCATCCACTTTCTCTCCCAGTTCCCTCCCTCCCCACTTGTGATTGTTTTCTTCTCACTCCAAAGTGGGACTGAGCCATACTCACTTGGGTCATTCAGCTTGTTGAACTTTTTGAGTTCTGTGGACTCTATCTTGAGTATTATGTGCACTTTTTTCGCTAATATCCACTTATTAGTGAGTATATACCATGCAAGTCCTTTTGGATCTGAGTTACTTCACTCAGGATGATATTTTCTAGTTCCAGACACTAGCCAGCAAAACTCAGGATGTCCTCACTTGTAATTAGTAGTATTTCATTGTATAAATGAACCACATTTTCTGTACCCATCCTTCTGTCATGGAATATCTGGGATGTTCTAGCTTCTAGCTATCACAAACAAGGGCTTCAAATATGTGTCCCTGTGGAATTGTGGCACATCTTTTGGGTGTATCCCCAAGAGTGGTATTGTTGGGTCTTCAGGTAGATTTATTTCTAATTATCTGAGTAAACTCCAGATTGATTTCCAGAGTGGTTATATCAGTATGCAATCACACTAGCAATGGAGGAGTGTTCCTTTTTCTCCACATCCTAGCCAACATTTGTTGTCACTTGAGGTTTTGATTTTAGCCATTCTGATTAGTGTAAGGTGGAATCTCAGGTTCATTTACTTTGCATTTCTCTGATCACTAAGGACTTTGAAAATTTCTTTAGGTGCTTCTCAACCATTCAAAAATCTTGTTGTGAATTCTTGTTTTAGTTCTATATCCCATTGTTTGATTGGGTTGGTTTTTTTTTGTTTGTTTGTTTGTTTGTTTTTTTGGTGGTTAGCTTTTTGAGTTCTTCATATATTTTAGACATTAGCCATCTATTGGATGTGGGGTTAATGAAGATTTTTTTCCCATATGTAGGTTACCCATTTGTCTTATTGACTATGTCAGTTGCCTTACAGAAACTTTCCACTTTCATGAAGTCCTATTTATCAATTCTTGATCTTAAAGCATGAACCATTGGAGTTCTGTTTAGAAAATTTCCCCCTGTGCCAATGAGTTCAAGGCTCTTTCCCACTTTCTCTTCTGTTTAGATTCAGTGTACGCAATTTTATGTTAAGGTCCTTGATCCACTTGGATTTGAGCTTTATGCAAGGTGACAAATATGGGTCTACTTCCATTTTTCTAGAAAAAGACAGCCAGTTAGACCAGCATCATTTATTGAAGATGCTTTCTTTTTTCCATTGTATATTTTGGGCTTCTTTGTCAAAGATCAAGAGTCCGTAAGTGTGTGATTTTATTTCTGGGTCTTCAATTCTATTCCATTGATCAACATGGCTGTATCTGTACCAATACCACACAGTTTTTATCACTATTACTTTGTAGTAAAGCTTGAGGTCAGGGATGCTGATTCTCCCAGCCATTCTTTTATTGTTATTAATTGTTTTTGCTATTCTGGATTTTTTTCTTTTCCATGTCTTTGAAGAACTGTGTTGGGATTCTGATAGGGATTGGATTGAATCTGTAGATTGCCATTTGTAGGATGGCCATTTTTAGTATATAAGTTCTGTCAGTCCTTGAACATGAGAGATCACTGCATTTTCTGAAATCTTCAATTTCTTTCTTGAGAGACTTGAAATTAGTATCATCTAGATCTATCACTTGTTTGGTTTGAGTTACCCCGAGATATTATATATCATTTGTGGCTATTGTGAAGGGAGTTGTTTCTAGGACACCATGGCCACATTGTTTATGTGCCCATTGAGCAATGACAGGGATGTCTGGGGAGTGAGGCTGACTGTCCACAGAATGGGTCATCCTTTCCACTTGATTATAGAAGTCCTCCTCAGCTGAAGTCACTTTTGGGTGAGCATTTACATGTGACACAAATATCTTCACATCCTTTGCCGATTTGGAGAGATCTATCACATACTTCTTCTTCTTCAGATGTCTTTCTCACCAATATTCTAATTGTGATCTTTCCAAGACCCTGACCATCCAGTCAATCCATTGACTCCAGCCAGTGAACAATCATACATCTGGCCATTTCTTCTTCCAAACAAACTGTGATACCATATGTACTGCCCAAAGATTTACCAACTGTGAAGATTTTTCTTCACCTGTACCTACCATAGATACTGTAGAAACCATACACATTTGAGCAACTTCTTCATGTAACTTGCTTGTGCTTTCAGGATCTGCTCTGTCCCTATCACAAATATACCACTTCCATTTGATAATAGACTGCTGCTGTGTATATTTATGACATGGAGGGTCTGATAGCATCCAGCTCATGATGGGTAGTTCAGGTTGTGTAGTAACTTGGTGTCCTATTGTCAAATGTTTAGTTTCCACTAAGGCCCAATAACAGGCCAAGAGCTGTTTTTCAAAGGGAAAATTGTTGTCTGCAGATGATGGCAGAGATTTGCTCCAAAATCTCAAAGTCTCTTCTGTGATTCACCTACAGGAGCCTGCCAGAGGGTCCAAACAGCATCTCTATCTGCCACTGACACCTCAAGTACCATTGGGTCTGCTGGATCATATGGTCCAAGTGGTAGAGCACCCTGCACAGCAGCCTGGACCTATTGAATAGCCTTCTTCTGTTCCAGGCCACACAAAGGTAGCAGCTTTCTGAGTCACTTGGAAAATAGGACTGAGTAACACACCCAAGTGAGCAACACCTAGTGAGGAATGTGCTATCTCCAGAATCCAAATAGACCCACTAAATGTTGTGCTTCTTTCTTGGTGATGGGAGGAGCCAGGTGCAATAACTTATCTTTCACCTTAGAAGGAATATCTCTGCATGCCCGACATCACTATGGTCCTTGAATTTTGGTTGGATTTATTTCCCATCCTCTCATATGCATATGTGTTGCCAATGAGTCCAAAGTGGTTTCTATTTCATGCTCACTTGGTCCAATCAGCATAATGTCATCCATATAGTGCATCAATGTGATATTTTGTGGAAGAGACAAATGATCAAGATTCCTTCTAGCTAAGGTATGACACAGGGCAGGAGAGTTAATATATACTTGAGACAAAACTGTAAAGGTATACTGCTGACCTTGCCAACTGAAAGCAAATTGCTTCTGGTCGTCCTTATGGACAGGTACTAAGAAAAGGCATTTTTCAGATCAATAGCTGCATACCAGGTACCAGGAGGTGTGCTAATTTGCTCAAGTAATTAAACTACATCTGATACAGCAGCTTCAACTGGAGTTACTGCCTGATTTAGTTTGCGATAGTCAACTGTCATTCTCCATGATCCATCTGTCTTTTGCACTAGCCAGATAGGAAAGTTAAAGGGAGATGTGGTGGGAACCACCACCCATGCATCATTCAAGTCCTTGATAATGGCAGTAATTTCTGCAATTCCTCCAGGAATACGATACTGACTGTTTTTGAGACACTATTTTCCTTGGCAGAGGCAACTCTAAAGGCTTCCATTCAACTATTACAACCATAATGCCCTCACTTCACAGGTCAGGGGACCAGTATGAGACTTCTTCCAATTTCTGAGTATATCTATCCCAATTATACATTCTAGAACTAAGGAAATGACCACCGGATGTGTTCAGGGACCTACTGGACCTTCTGTGAGTTGGACATCAGTCAAAACTCCATTAATCACTTGTCCTCATAAGCCCCTACTCTAACTGGAGGGCCACAATGTTTCTTGGGATCTCCTGGGATCAGTGTCAATTCAGAACCAGTATTCAATAGACCCTGGCAAGTTTGATTTTTTTCCTTTCCCCCAGTGTACAGTTACACTTGGAAAAGGCCATAGGTCCCTCTGGGGAAGAATTGGAGACAGACTAACAACAAAACTTTTAGGTATCTTAACAAGATCCTTCCTCAGGGAAATCTGGCTACCCTTTCATTCCAGGGGTTCTGAATCTGCAGAGTGGCACAAGTTTGGAAATTGATTCACTGGCCAAGATTGTCTTTTGCAATGATCAAATGTAGACTTTCATTTTTTGAGAATTTTTCTGCTTATACAGTTCAAAGAAATATGCAGTAGGCTCCCTATCTATCTCATGTCTGGAAACACCATGATTGATTAGCTAGTACCAAGGGTCCAAATGAGTCATGCCATTGTAATTTTAACCTCTCCTGTGCTGACCATTATGGAGTATGTCATGTTTAACATTGTTTTGTCTACACTGTCCATTATGATAACTATGATGACCTTGTCTCTGTTGATTCAGTGCTG
This sequence comes from Tokudaia tokunoshimensis, assembly GCA_036184795.1. NCBI lineage: Eukaryota > Metazoa > Chordata > Mammalia > Rodentia > Muridae > Tokudaia > Tokudaia tokunoshimensis. The sequence goes on from BTHU01000008.1 coordinate 3,993,905, forward strand.
CCACATGGCCCTTGTTACCTTATGCCCAATTAAACCCATTGAATTTAATTCATCTAAGCAGCATTTCCAACCCTAAGGTCTGGCACAAGGAAAAGGGCAAGAACAAAATTCTTCAAATGTGCTGGTGCACATTTGTGTCTTATAAGACTGGTGAAGGGCAAATCTTCTGGACCTTCTCTTTGTGGAGGATTAGTTTTACACAAAGTATCCACTCTAGCATAACAATTCCCTAAGCCTTACAATCCCTTTTTCAACACTAAGCCAAGGGATATCAGTCATCTCCAACTCCTTTTCAGTAGGCCATCTTTTGATAAACACTTCAGCAAACCATTCAAACAAACTTCTAACACCTTTTTTTTTAAAAAACTGTGTTAATTTCCATATTAAACCTAGAATCTCCACTCAGAAGGCCCATGTCAATAAAATCAGCCTGCTCTAGTTTTATGTTCCTTCAACCATTATCTCACACCCTTAATGTCCATTCCAAATCTTATTCCCTATACTTATGCTTGAATGAATTAGCAAACTCATTAAGCTCCTTAGTAGTGTAGTGAATTTCCTCATGGAATACACTTTCTACCGCTTCTCTAGGGGCCTGTTTTGCCTTGAGTATGGTTATAGGTCTAGAAGAAACTTTTGGTGGGACTTGAGAAACATCAATATTATCTTGTCTGGCATTTTCTTCAGTGAAAGTCACTGCTGGTTTATCAGACTCTGAGGGATTAATTTCCACATGTGGAGAAGGCATTATTTCAATGGGTGAGGTGAGGGTACATACTACCTTCTCAGTTGGGGCAAATCCTTCAGAATCTAAAGATTCAAAATTCTCAGCTTTAACAGGGTCCTCCCACACATTCTCATCCCAAGTTATAGGATCCATTCTTTGCCAATTAATGCCCTTACTTTAACTGCTGCCACCCTCTGAGGCTGAGACTTGAATTTTCATTGTAATCAGCCAACCTTATAATGAGGACTTCAGTTTGATTTTCTGCAACTTGTGCACTATGGCTGCTGGAGAGAAGATTCTCTTCAAGGACACACTTACCAACATATAGATTGTTTAGTTGTGTCTGGAGCCCTTCAATTTTATCATACAATTCCTTCTTTTCCTTCATCATTTTTTCTTGAGATGCTAAGAGCAACCAGCCAGCAAAATCATTTTCCAATATTTTCCCCAGCTTGTAGAACAATTTTGTACACTGGATCACCTAATTTATCAAGATAATCAAAGGCATTAGCTTCTTTAATCTTGAAATATGGTTTCAACTATGGGTCTTCAGTATTCTCTGCACTCCCAAGAGGGAGAGAATCTGGAGAGGTTTCAGCAGTTGAAGGTGTTGGTGAATTATCAAACTAACTCCAGATTTTTAAAAGATCATCCTTATACTTCTTCTCCTCTAGAACCACTCCCAGTACCAACTTCCATATTCATCAGCGTTCTCTAGAGTCACAGAACATATGGATAGTCTCTGTATAGTAAGGGAATTTCTTGATGACCTACAGTTTTTAGTAAGCAGCAGTTGTAGATGGAAGTCTAAGGATCTAGAGTTGCTCTGTCCCACAAGGCAAGCAGGGGAAGAAGAGAGTGAGCCAATCTTTCTTCTTCCAAAGCCCTTATGTAGGTCTCAAGCAGAGGGTGTGGCCCAGATTAAAGGTGCGTGCCACCATGCCTTTAATCACAGATGACCTTGAACTCAGAGAGCTCCCTCTCTTAATCGTCTAGAATTTATAGCCACATTGCCTCAAGATCTTCATGCCAAGATCCAGGTCAGAAACTTGTATCTCTTAGCCTCCAGATTAGGGTTACAGGTAAGCCTTCCAGTTCTGGATTGTAGTTCATTCCAGATATAGTCAAATTTACAATCAGGAATAGACACAACAGTATCTGTCTTGAAAATCATCCATTTCATCTTTATTTCCCAGTTTTGCTAAATATAGGCTTTTGTAGTAGGATTTGATGATTTTTTTGAATTTCCTCCATTTTTGTTGGAAAGGGACACAGAAATATCTCCCTTTCCATTTCTGATTTTGTTAATTTGGATACTGCTGCTGGACCTTTTACATAGTTTGGCTAGGGGTTTATCTATCTTGTTGATTCTCTAAAAATATCTGCTTTGAATTTTGTTGAATCTTTGTATTGTTCTCTTTGATTCTATTTGCATGATTTCAGCCCTGAGTTTGACTATTTCCTGCTGTCTACGACTCCTGGGTGAATTTGCTTCTTTTTGATTTAGAGCTCTCAGGTGTGCTGTTAAGTTGTTAGTGTAAGATCTCTCCAGTTTCTTTACGTGGGCACTTAGTGGTATTGCTTTTCCTCTATGTACTGCTTTAATTGTGTCCCATAAGTTTGGGTATGATGTGTCAATATTTTCATTAAATTCCAGGAAGTCTTTAATTTCTTTCTCTATTTCCTCCCTAACCAAGTTATCATTGATTAGAGAGTTGTTCAGTTTACATGTATATGTGAGCTTTTTGTTGTTTTTCCTGTTATTGAAGAACAATCTTAGACCATGGTTAGCAGATAAGATGCATGGGATCATTTCAATCTTCTTGTATCAATAGAGGGTTATTAATTGACCACTTATATGGTCAATTTTGGAGAAGGTACCATGAGGTACTGAGAAGAAGGTGTCTTTTTTTTGTTTTAGGGTGAAATGTTTTATACACATCTGTTTGATCTATTTTGTTCTGAACCTCTATTAGTTTCACTGTGTCTGTTTTTAGTTTCTGTTTCAATGACCTGTCCATTGGTGAGAATGGGGTTTGATGTCTTCCACTAATATTGTGTGAGGTGCAATGTTTACATTGAGCTTTAGCAAGGTTTCTTTTATGAATGTGGATGCCCTTGCATTTGGGACATAGATGTTCAAAGTTTTCACTTGGTGGATATTCCATTTGGTGAATGTGAAGTTTCCTTCCTCATCATGCTTGATAACTTTTGGTTGAAAGTCTATTTTATTGGATATTAGGATGGCAACTCTAGCTTCTTTCCTGGGACCATTTGCTTGGAAGACGTTTTCCATACATTGACTCTGAGATAGTGTCTGTCTTTGTTAGTGAAGTTTATTAGTCAGGGTTCTCTAGAGTCACAGAACATATGGGTAGTCTCTATATAGTTAGGGAATTTGTCAATGACTTACAGCTTGTAGCCCAACTCCTCAACAATGGTCAGCAACAGCTGTGGATGGAAGTCCAAGGATCTAGCAGTTGCTCATTCCCACGAAGCAAACAGGCAAGGAAGAGTGAAAGTGAGTCTTCCATCTTCAAATGTCCTTATATAGGTTTCCAGCAGAGGGTATGGCCCAGATTAAAGGCATGTGCCACTGTGCCTTTAATCCCAGATGATCTTGAACTCAGAGATCTCCTTTTCTTAATCTTCTGGAATTCATAACCACTATGCTTCAAGATCTCCATGCCAAGATCCAGGTCAGAAACTTGTATCTCTCAGCCTCCAGATTAGGATCATAGGTGAGACTTCCAGTTCTTGATTGTAGTTCATTCTAGATATAGTCAAGTTGACAACTCAGGAATAGCCACTACCTGAAGTGTGTTTCTTGTATGCAGCAAAATGCTCGATCTTGTTTGTGTATCCATTCTGTTAGCTTTTATCTTGTGATAGGTGAATTGAGACCATTAATGTTTAGAGATATTAAAGATATGTGACTGTTGTTTCCTGATATATTTGTTTTTGTAGGTGAATTTATGTGTTGTGGTTCTCTCTTTTTGGCTTTGTTGTAAGATGCTAAATATTGTGTTTTTTGTTTGGTGTAGATACCTTCCTTTTGTTGGAGTTTTCCTTCTAGGATCCTCTATAGGACTGGATTGGTAGATAGATAGTGTTTCAATTTGGTTTTGTCCTGGAATATTTTGGTTTCTCCATCAATGTTGATTGAAAGTTTTTTTGAATATAGTAGACTGGGCTGAAATTTGTGTTCTCTTAGAGTCTTCATGACCTCTGATCAGGTTCTTCTGGCTTTCATAATCTCTGTTGAGTTGTCTGGTATAATTCTGATAGGTTTACATTTGTATGTTGCTTGGTACTTTGCTCTTGCAACTTTTAATATTCTTTCTTTGTTCTGTGCATTTAGTGTTTTGATTATTATGTGACAAGAATATTTTTGACCCATTTATTTGGTGTTCTATGGGCTTCTTGTACCTTTATGGCCATTTCTTTCTTTAAATTGGAGAAGTTTTCTTCTACAATTTTGTTGAAGACATTTTCAGATCCTTTGAGCTGGGAATCTTCATTTCTCCTATATTCAGATCATTCTTGGATTTGGTTTCTTCATTGTGTCCTGAAATTTCAGGATGCTTTGGGTTAGGAGTATTTTGTGTTTTGAATGTTTTTGACAGTTGTGACAATCTCTTCTATGGTATTTTCTACACCTGAGATTCTCTCTTCTATCTCTTGTATTCTGTTGGTGATACTTACATCTGTAATTCCTGACCTCTTTCCTAGTTTTTTACATTTCTAGGTTTGCCTCCATTTGTGTTTTCCTCATGCTTTCCTTGTGCTTCTACTTTCACTTTTATGTCTTGAACTGCTTTATTTAATTCTTTCACCTTTTTATTGTGTTTTCCTGCATTTCTTTAAGGGATTTATTGGTTTCCTCATTAAGGCCTTCTACCTGTTAATCTGTGTTTTCCTGTATTTCTTTTAGTGTATTATTTATATCCTCTTAAAGGACTCTATTATCTTCATGAAATGGGATTTTAAGTCAGATTCCTGATTTTCAGGTGTGCTGGTGTATTTAGGGCATGCTATGTTGGGAGAACTGGGTTCTGATGATGCTATTGTATATTGGCTTCTGTTGCTTATATTCTTGCACTTGCCTCTAGCCATCTGTTTATCCCTGGTGTTTATTGGTCTGGGTGACTGTCTGGAGTCTACCTCTTTTGTCACTCTGCTGCTACAGGCTTCCCAGTAGACCTGCAGTCCTGGTTGTAGCAGATCACCTATGGAGCCTTCCAACTGGGGTCTCTTCAGAGGGGCAGAAAAGCTGCAGATCTGTTGGCCTGGCTGCAGTAGATCTCCTGGAAGGGCTTCAGACTATTGTATCCTCAGAGGCACAGTCAAGCTGTTGTCCAGTGTAAAAATGTTCACCAGGATGGCCTATTGACTGTGGTTTCTGTTTCTCTGTGTGCAGCAGAACTTCAGGAAGGCTTTCATTCTGTTGGGTCAGTTGCCCTGCATGCCACAGATCCACCAGGAGATCTTCAGACTGTGGTGGCTGTTGCCCAGTTGCCTTGTGTACAAAGGAGCTCCTGGGATGCCTTCAAGCTGTGGTGACTTTAGGGGAGCAGACAAGTTGGTGATCAGTTGGTCAGTTGCCCTTTGTGCATCAGATCTCCTGCGATACCTCAGACTGTAGTGTCAGTTGCCCTACTGCTCTGAGTGCAGTGGAATGTCTGGGATGGCTCATGATATGGTGTCTTCAGGGGAGCAGATTGCCTAGAAGTCTGCCCCAGCAGAAAGGACTGGGCAGAAGGGGAATGGTATTTCGTGGGCGGGGTCTTTGGGGCTGATGAGTCCAACATCCACTGGGCTCCTAGTGGAAGCTCTGGCACTTTGGGAAGTGGAATTAATACCAACAGCTCTAAGTCCAGCAGATCCTCTTGGATGCCTTAGAATATGGTGTCTTCAGTGGACCAGACCAGGTAGGAGTCTGCCCCAGCAGAAAGGGTTGGGAGGAAGGGGACTCTATGTTCTTAACTGACTTAAGTGCTATTCTAATTTGGTGTCTGTGGAGTATGTTTTGCTTTATGAATATGTGTTTTCTGCTAACAATGGCTTAATGACAGATTCCTGATTTAAATTATTTACTTTTCAGCTTACTGAACTGCTCACTAATCTTGTCACCATGCTAATTATTATTTTCCCAATTATTGTGTAGCTGATCAATAAATTGTATACCTAACACTAAATAACTTTTATGATTTATCTTAAGCGTCACGATTTAGTTTTTGAAGGGAGTGTTATTTTAATGACAGTTAAGTACAGGTATTTTGACAAGTTAATTTATCCTTATTCTGTTACTATTAAGCTGAAGTGGTATGAGTTGATTCATAAGCCAGTTCAACAATATACCTGTGAATAATCCCATCTTGAATAAAAATGTTTTCCTCTTTCATTTTTCCAGTGGTCTTATTTTATATTTCATCATTGTCTTTACAATAAGATGCAAAACAGTTATTTCTATTCTGAACCATGAAGTTTATAATGGCTTTGAATCCGTTGAATATTTTCTAGTGTGAAAACAATAATTCATACAGTGAAGAAAACAATTTTGTTCTTCTTAGCCATCAGGTATTACATCATTATTTTTTTCAGCCTGCTTGTGATGAGGACTAATCAAATTTTCATGTCCATTTCACAGGTGATGGAAATCAAAGGACAAATGATCCATGTCCCAGAATCAAGTGCAGTTTTGTTTTTGGGCTCTCCATGTGTGGACAAGTTGGATGAACTCATGGGGCGAGGACTGCATCTCTCAGACATCCCTATTCATGATGCCACCAGAGATGTCATTTTAGTTGGAGAGCAAGCAAAGGCCCAAGATGGCTTGAAGAAGAGGATGGATAAATTAAAGGCCACCTTAGAAAGAACTCACCAGGCCCTGGAAGAAGAAAAAAAGAAGACAGTGGATCTTCTGTATTCCATTTTCCCTGGTGATGTAGCCCAGCAGTTGTGGCAAGGACAGCAAGTACAGGCCAGAAAGTTTGATGATGTCACTATGCTTTTCTCTGACATTGTGGGCTTCACAGCCATATGCGCTCAGTGTACTCCCATGCAGGTGATCAGCATGCTTAATGAACTCTACACAAGATTTGACCACCAGTGTGGCTTTTTGGATATTTACAAGGTAATGGAGATTTTATATATATATATATATATATAAATTATATATATATAATTTTTATATATATATGTTTTAAATATTTTATATATATTTGATAACAAATTCTCAACTCACAAGAATGATGATAATTTGAACTTGATGATGAAATATATATATATATATATACATATACATTATGCATTTGATACTTGCTACCTATAAGTAGAGATAGATAAAACTTTATATATAATATATCTTTCTAGTATCTTAGCAACAGTTCATTATTTCATCTTAAAATATTGACTTCAGCAACTCTGATATTGCAGATTAAGAAAAATAGTTCTGCACAACTACATTTTATTCAAAATTAGTAAATAATAAAACTTACAATACTAAGCGAATTTCTAAATATAGTTTTTTGCTTAGAGAGTGAGACTATAAAATAAAGAATATTTCTATGGAGAAAAGGAAATAACAAATGATATTAAACTGTGGTTTATATTATTTACCTTTGAGTAATCAGCTTTTTCACAATGTCAATGAAGTGAGATCCTTTACTTCTAAAAGAATATATGCAACTATTCTCACTCTTTCCTACATGGTCAATAGTTCTCAGTCAGAACCTTAACATTCTTAGCTTTGAAATAGGGGTAAATCACAAGTGTAAGAGCAACCATTTATTTTGTTCCAGCAAACTTTGTATGAACTTCTTGTTAAAGTTCCAGCCATACTTCCAGACAGTCAGCCCTCTACCTACTTAATAAATGAACAGTTTGCAAGGACTTTCACACTGATTACATAAAGTCAGAGTTCGTGGATTTTTACATGAAGGTCAGCAGGGATACTTAATTTAAGCAAATGTTGAATGGCAGGGTTTTAATATACTCATAGAAAATTTAATCTCTCTGTAATTTATTTTTTCATAATTTGTAATAAAAAGTAGCCCAGTGTGTGGTTCTAAGTGAGAGGGACATGCTAATCCTGTTGTTCTTGTGCACTGATATTTGCTGAAAGTGAAGAAATCAGAACACATGTTATTGGGATCATTATCCTTACTGTTTAAGCCACTGAATTTCAGTGTTAGCCTCCTCCAGCTTACACTTTTTAATTCAAAGATTATATAACTAAGTGTAAAAGATAGATTAATAGATTAATTTTTGTCTAGTCTATAGTTTAAATAAGATATAAATGGGGCTATGAAAAGAAGTATAAGAAGAAATATTATGCCTTCTGGGGTTAGTAAAGTGGCTCCCAAGCCTAAGAATATAATGAAATTTCACAGACATCTTGGAAAAATAAATCTGTGAAAATATGATGTTATCTTCATATTTTCTTATATGCTATTAAACCTAGGACACATTCCTATAGCCATAAATAATTACCAGTAAGTTTTAACTTGCAAAAATGATTTTCGTAGCTGCACTGTCCACCTCTCCTCTGTGTTTATACATACATATATATATATATATATTATATGATTAAACAAAAAAATAATATAATATAAATAACAAATTTTCTTCAAGCAAACTTTTTCTCAAATTTAAGCAATGAGGTATGAACTTATACAATTCCAGGGCTATTTGTTTTCAGCATATTCAATACTAGGGATATGTAGAGCTGCCATAGGTAGATGGGACAACTTTAGCTGCTCATTTTGGTAAAAAAGAATTGCATTTGACAACACAGACACAATATATACTGATGTTACGAGAATGATGAGGATCAAGAAAGGAAAAGATGGGGCTAAGATGGCTAAGAAGAAAAGTGACTGTTGCTAAAGTATGAGGACCTGACTCCAGGACTCCAGGTTCTCAGTACTCCCATGATATCCAGGCAGAGTGGAATGTGCTTGTAACACTGGTTCTGGGAGAACAGGGATGGGTGAATCCTGGTGGGCTGTTTTGCTGGCATAGATAAATCATCTAAAACAGGAAGCTCTAAGTTCAGTGAGAAAGTGTTTCTCAAAGTATTATGGCACTGAATACCAAAGGAAGATGTTTGAAGCTAATATCTGGCATTCATAAGTACATTTGCATGGAAGTTAGTGCACACAGGCACACACACACACACACACACACACACTCAGAGAGAGAGAGAGAGAGAGAGAGAGAGAGAGAGAGAGAGAGAGAGAGAGAGAGAGAGAGAGAGATTATTTTTGAAAGGGTGGGGAAAGGAATAGGACATAAAGTACATTGTGAGAAATACATGAGAAAGAATATAAATAAGCAAGTCTAAGTCTGACCTTCCTACTTTCTATCACAAAATCATTCATGTTTATTTTTAAGCATATTTGCACCATAGTGTTATATATCTCCAGAATAATTACTACTATGTGCTGTGAACAGTTGGATAATTACAACAATATTCACATGCATTCTTTAACTACTACCAAAAAATGTTATATCGCAAAGACCATTATTAAGCAACCCTGTTGATTTACAAATTATAAGACAGTTGTTAGGTTTAAAGTTTGGGTAAGTTTTGAATAGAAAGTTTGAAGAGAAAAACAAGCAAGTCTCATTTATATTATAAAGGTGATAAAGTGGAGTAAAAATAGAAAATAATGTAACAGGAGTTATCTCAAAGATATACTCCAAGTTGACACAGTAATACCCAGTCTTATACATGTGCCTGGACAGCTCACCTGTTAGTGTTTCACTATCATTACAGAGAAACAGTGATGAGTTATAATTGGAGTGGAAGAATTTAGTAAATGTAGGCCATGTTAAGAAGATTCTGCTAAAATAATTCACAGTTCTATAAAGTGGGAGTTGTGAGAAGAAGCTATGTGTTTCACTGAGCACATTTTATGCCATGAGAAAATTAAAGGTTTGCATGTAATTTTAACAGGTATGTGAATTCTGAGGAAGACCCAGAAAATTTGGAGAAAATAGACATTATATTTTTAATCCTATTTAATTAGATAGAGTCAGCAAAAGGCATTATCAATAATGTACTAGGGCCTACATTGTGAGATTTGATTATGTGTAGAAAGCAAACAATAAAAGATTGGTAATTTTAACGTATTTAAATTAATGTCTGTTGTCAATAGAGACATTAGAATACAAAGAGTGAAGGGGCTTTGGAGAGTGGCACTACAGTAGAAGATTTTTTTATTATTATTAAACTAATAACATTTATTTTAAAATATACAACTGTAGTATTGACATTTTATGTCATCAAAATAATTTATAATAGTTAAATGCCTCTTAAACATACATGATATCTTCTAAAGCTAAAAGTAATATGCACTCGAACAGTTTTTAGTCCAAAATCTATTTGGAACATTACACCTGATAGAAGTAGAAAAAAAATCTCTTATGAAGTCCTCTATGGAAGGGATATGTGATAAGTTCCTGATTCGACAGAAACCATACCAAGGGAGAATACCCAATATAACTGTGGCTTTATAGAATGAATTGGGTAGTGTTCCTTCTGTTTCTATTTTGTGGAATAGTTTGAACAGTATTGGTATTAGGTCTTCTTTGAAAGTCTGATAGAATTCTGCACTGAAATCATGTGGCCTTGGCTTTTTTTTTTTTTGGATGGGGGTTGTTGGGAGGCTTTTAATGACTGCTTCTATTTCCATAGGGTTATTGGACTGTTTAGATGCTTTAGTTGGACCCGATTTAACTGTGGTATCTGGTTTGTTCTAGAAAGCACTTCATTCAGGGTTGTTTTGTTTTGTTTTGTTTTGAATATAGGCTTTTGTAGTAGGATCTCATGATGTCTGGAATTTTCTGTTGTTATATCTCCCTTTTCACTTCTGATCTTGTTAATTTGGAAACTGTCTCTGTGCTTTATAATCAATTTGCTTAAGGTTTTATCTGTCTCATTGATTTTCTCAAAGAACCAGTTCCTAGTTTTGTTCATTCTTTGCATAGTTCTCTTTGTTTCTACTTGATTGATTTCAGCCCTGAGTTTGATTATTTCCTGCCATTTACTCTTCTTGGGTGCATTTGTTTATTTTTCTTCTAGAGATTTCACCTATGCTGTTAAGCTGCTAGTGTATGCTCTCTCCAGTTTCTTTTTGGAAGCACTCAGAATTATAAGTTTTCCTCCCAGCACTGCTTCCATTGTGTCCCACAAGTTTGGGTATGTTGTGCCTTCATTTTCATTAAATTCTAAAGTCTTTAATTTCTTTCTTTATTTCTTCCTTGATCAAGTAATCATTGAGTAGGATGGTTTTCAGGCTCGATGTATATTTGGGCTTTCTGTTGTTTTTTGTGGTTTTTGAAGAAAAGCCTTTGACCTGGTGATCTGATAGGATTCATGGGATTATTTCAATCTTCCTGTATATGTTGAGGCCTGTTTTGTGATGGATTATATGGTCAGTTTTCGAGAAGGTACCATGAGGTGCTGAGAAGAAGTTATATTCTTTTGTTTTAGGATAAAATGTTCTATAGATATCTGTTAAGTCCATTTGGTGCATAACTTCTGCTAGTTTCAATGTGTCTCTGTTTAGTTTCTGTTTCCATGGTCTGTCCATTGATGAGAGTGGGGTGTTGAAGTCCCCCACAATTACTGTGTGAGGTGCATGTATGCCTTGAGATTTAGTAACATTTCTTTTATGAATGTGAGTGCCCTTGCATTTGATACATAGATATTCATATTTGAGAATTCTTCTTGTTAGATTTTTCCTTCGTTGAGTATGAAGTGTCCTTCTTTATCCTTTTTGATAACTTTTGTTTGGAAGTTGATTTTACTCGCTATTAGAATGGCTACTCCAGCTTTTTTCTTGGGACCATTTGCTTGGAAATTGTTTTCCAGCTCTTAATTCTGAGGTAGTGCCTGTCTTTGACACTGAGGTGCATTTCCTGTGTGTAGAAAACTTCTGAGTCCTTTTTCCATACTGTATGCTATTCTGTTTTTTACTGGGGAGTTCTGTCCATTGATGTTAAGAGATATTAAGGAATAGTGATTGCTGCTTCCTGTTATTTCTGATGTTATTTTTATGTTTGCGTGGCTATCTTCTTTTGGGTTTGTTGAAAGAAGATTACTTTCCTGCATTTTCTAGGGTGTCGTTTTCCTCCTTGTTTTGGCATTTTCCACCTATTATCCTTTGTAGGACTGGATTTGTGGAAAGATATTTTGTAAATTTGTTTTTTCATGGAATATTTTGGTTTCTCCATCAATGGTATTTGGGAGTTTTGTTTCATGCAGTATCTTGGTCTGGCTGTTGTGCTCTCTTAGGGTCTGTAAAACATCTGCCCAGAATCTTCTAGCTTTCATAGTCTTTGGTGAGAAGTCTGGTGTAATTCTGATAGGTTTGCTTTTATATGTCACTTGACAATTTTCCCTTACTGCTTTTAATATTCTGCTTTTGTTTTGTGCATTTGGTGGTTTGACTATTATGTGACAGGAGGAATTTCTTTTTTGGTCCAATCTATTTGAGGATCTGTAGACTTTTTGAGTGTTTATGGACATCTCTTTCTTTAGGTTAGGGAAGTTTTCTTCTATAATTTTGTTGCAGATATTTACAGGCCCTTTAAGTTGGGACTCTTCATTCTCTTCTATATCTATCATCCTTACATTTGGTCTTCTTATTGTGTCCTGGTTTTTCTGGATGTTTTAGGTTAGGAGCTTTTTGCATTTTGCATTGTCTTAGACAATACTTTTTATGTTATCTTCTATACCTAAGATTCTCTCCTCTATCTCTTGTATTCTGTTGGTGATGCTTGCATCTATGACTCCTGATCTCTTTCCTAGGTTTTCTATCTTCAGGGTTGTCTCCATTTGTGATTTCTTTATTGTTTCTATTTCCATTTTTAGATCCTGGATAGTTTTATCCAATTTCTTCATTTGTTTGATTGTTTTCATGTAATTCTTTAAGGGATTCATGTGTTTCCTCTCTTATGGCTTCTACTGTTGACCCATATTCTCCTATATTTCTTTAAGGGAGTTATTTATGTCCTTCTTAGAGTCCTATCATTGTCATGAGATGTGATTTTTAAATCAGAGTTTAACTTTTTCATGTATTAAGGTATCCAGGATTCAACATGTTGGGAGAACTGGATTCTGATGATGCCAATTAGCCTTGGTTTCTGTTGCTTATGTTCTGGCCCTTGCCTCTTACCATCTGGTTCTCTGCTCTTAGCTGCATTTGCTATCTGTGACTGAAGCTTGTCCATCCTGTAAACCTATGTGTCAGCACTCCTGGGAGACCAGTTCTGTCTGGGCAGAATTTGGGTATTGTGAATTGTGGCACAGGGTCAGCTCATGGGTGCAGACAGAAATCAGAAGGATCCTGTTACTGTCTGTTCTTTGGTTCCTATGTCATTATGGCTCTGGGCAGGTCCCTGTTGGACCAGGAATTTGAGAAGTGGTTGTCTTATCTGTGCTCACAGTTGTGTTGGCACTCCTGGGAGAATAGCTCTCTCTAGGAGGTATTTGTGTATGAAGCACTGTGGCTCAGGATCATCTACCAGTGTAGATGGAAAACAGAAGGATCCTGTTCCAGGCTGTTCCTATGTTCCTGTGTACTGAGGGCTCTAGATGGGTCCCTTGGAGTAGAAGTTATGGACTTACCTGTGCTGAACATTTTGTCTGCCCTTCTGGGAAACCAGTTCTCTCCTGACAGTATTCGAGTATGGAGCACTGTGGCACAGGATCAGCTCTGGGTGCTACAATGAAAGTTTTACTTCTCTGCTTTGACTTTGCCAACAAATTTGGTATGCAGTAAGAAAGAAGCAGAGAGAAAGCTGGATCCCCAACTCATTATCATTTTTACTATCAATAGCTTTCTTAATTTTGTTTTGTCTAGTACCATCCCTTATAAAGTAAAATTAAAACAGTATCTAGTACAAAATAAATATAATGTTAGCTGCTATTATTGGTGTTTTAGATATGTATAATTAGTTATATTGCAGGGGAGCTATATGTTATATCTAAAAATCTATGAGTATCCGTTAATTGAGTGTAAGCAGTGTTTATTAGAAATGAAGTACGTAAACAATGCTACTTGGTCCCTCATGACTAAGACTCATCTTGGCATCCCTATTGCATCAAAACAAAACTACATTTCTAACAAGTTAGAAAACTTGGGCCCTTTAGAAAATAATTAGAACATGAATCACATTTCTCTTTATCTTTTTTAAGGCTTTGATATTTTATTTTAGTAGAAACAGAGGCAACAAACACACTACTACTATGAATGCCTAAGCTAAAGCAATAAAGATGCTTGCAGGAGGCAGTGGTAGAATTTAGAAACAGGTAGGCCTAGCAGCCTCTAGCATGTTTCTGAGTATTTGTGACCAGGGTTGTTCCTACACCTGTCTTCAGGAATCAGAGACCCATCTTTCTTCAGATGAAAAGAGAATCACTAGCTCTCAGATAGGATGAAGTTTGCACTATTCAGAAGAACCTAAGCCAGAGGGTTTGTAGCTTCCTTGGGGCTTGCCCAGGTTGTTTGCTTTAGGTTACAAACTGTAGATAAATATTTTTCTATGTCTCAATATTTGTATTTTTCATGGAATCTACTTTTGAAATTGAATAATATTAATGATTTATTTTTAATCGTATCATTTGTGAATTTCAAATATGTATGCTATGATTACAGAAACACTCTATTTGCCTGAGTTTACAATCTAGGCATCTAGACACACTTCCTTACACTTTCATGGCCAATGCTTCATTCACTAAGATATATTTGCATCCCAAAGATAAAGTCTTTTTTTTCACACACCTTTTTAAATTAAAAATTTACATTGGTTGCTTTTGACAATTTTGGGACTTTTTAAAAACAGTCAGAATTAAGTTAGCCACTTTCCAGTTTAAGATATACTCATTAAGCTCAGAGGTTTTGTAACAGTTTTAAAGAAGAAGTTTGTCCAGTTGGTTCCAGAAAGCTTGTTCTAGGATAGTCCGGGCTCCACCTGCATCCAGGAGCTGGGCATCACCACAGCACTCTGTGCCAGGGGACAGCCAGTTACCAAGGGGTGCTGAGACAGGCTTGCAGGGCCACAGGAGGGACAAACATCCTCTAGAGACAGCAGGACCAACCAACACCAGAGATAACCAGATGACAAAAGGCAAATGTAGGAACATTATCAACAGAAATCAAGGTAACATTGCACCATCTGAACCTCAATCTCCCACAACAGCAAGTGCTGGATACCCCAACACACTAGAAAAGCAAGATTTGGATTTAAAACCACAGCTCATGATGCTGATAGAGGGCTTCAAGAAGGACATAAATAACTCCCTTAAGGAAATACAAGAGAACACAAGTAAAAAGGGAGAAACCCTTAAAGAACTACAGGAAAGCACAATAAAACAGGTGAAGGAATTGAACAAAACCATCCAGTATCTAAAAATTGAGGTGGAAACAATACAGAAATCACAAAGGGAAACAACTCTGGACATAGAAAACCTAGGAAAGAAGACAGGAGTCATGGATACAAGTATCAACAACAGAATACAAGAGGTAAAAGAGAGAATCTCAGGTGCTGAAGATACCATAGAAGGCATTGAAAGAACAATCAAAGAAAATGAAAAATGCAAAAAGCTCCTAAGCCAAAACATCCAGGAAATCCAGAACAAAATGAGATGAGATGACCAAACCTAAGGATTATAGGTATAGAAGAGAGTGAAGATTTCCAAATTAAAGTACCAGTAAATGTCTTCAACAAAATTATAGAAAAAACTTCCCTAACCTAAAGAAAGAGATGCCCATGAATATACAAGAAGCCTACAGAACTACAAATACATTTGACCACAAAAGAAATTCCTCCCATCACATAATAATTAAAATGCCAAATGCACTAAACAAAGAAAGAATATTCAAAGCAATAAGAGAAAAAGAGCAAGTAACGTATAAAGGTAGACCTATCAGAATTACTCCAAACTTCTCACCAGAGACTATAAAAGCCAGAAGAGCCTGGGCAGATGTCATACAGACCCTAAGAGAACACAAATGCTAAGCCAGGCTGCTATACCCAGCAAATCTGTCAATTACCATAGATGGAGAAACCAAGGTAGTCCATGACAAAAACAAATTTACACAATATCTTTCTACAAATCCAGCCCTTCAAAGGATAATGATTGGAAAACACCAACAAAAGGAGAAAAACTATACACTAGAAAAAGCAAGAAATGAATTGTCTTTTAGAAAAACAAAAAGAGAGACATACAAACATAACTACACCTCTAATAACAAAAGTAACAGAAAGAAGCAATCACTTCTCCTTAGTATCCCTTAATATCAATGGACTCAATTCTTCAATAAAAAGACATAGACTAACAGACTCGATACATAAGCAGGACCCAAAATTTTGCTGCATACAGGAAACTCACCGCAGTGACAAAGATAGACATTACCTCAGAATAAAAGGCTGGAAAACAGTTTTCCAAGCAAATGGTCCCAAGAAACTAGCTGTTGTAGCCATCCTAATATTGAATAAAATCAACTTTCAACCTAAAGTAATCAAAAAAGATAAGGAAAGACACTTCATTCTCATCAAAGGAGAAATCTACCAAGATGAACTCTCAATTCTGAACATATATGCTCCAAATACAAGGGCATCCACATTCATAAAAGAAACTTTACTAAAGTTCAAAGCACACAATGCACCCCACACAATAATAGTGGGAGACTTCAATACCTCACTCTCATCAATGGACAGATCAGGGAAACACAAACTTAACAGACAAATAGTGAAACTAACAGAAGTTATGAGCCAAATGGACTTGACATGTATCTATAGAACATTTTAACCTAAAACAAAAGAATACACCTTCTTCTCAGCACCTTACAGTACCTTCTCCAACACTGACCATATACTCGGTCACAAGACAGACCTCAGCAGATATAAGAAGATTAAAATAGTTCTGTGTACCCTATCAGAACACCATGGAATAAGGCTGGTCTTCAATAACAACAAAAACAAGAGAAAGTCCACATACACATGGAAACTGAACAACATTCTACTCAATAATAACTTGGTCAAGGAAGAAAGAAAGAAAGAAATTAAAGACATTTAGAATTTAATGAAAATGAAGGCACAACATTTCCAAACTTATGGGACACAATGAAAGCAGTGCTAAAAGGAAAAGTCATAGCTCTGAGTGCCTCCAAAAAGAAATTGGAAAGAGCACACACTAACTGCTTAACAGCACAGTAGAAAACTGTAGAACAAAAAGAAGCAAATACACCCAAGAGGAGTATACAGCCGGAAATAATCAAACCCAGGACTGAAATCAACCAAGTAGAAACAAAAAGAACTGTACAAAGAATCCACCAAACCAGGAACTGATTCTTTGAAAAAAAGCAACAAGACAGATAAACCCTTAGCTAACCTAACTAGAGGGCACAGAGACAGTACTCAAATCAGCAAAATCAAAAATTAAAAGGGAGACATAACAGCAGATACTAAGGAAATTCAAAAAATCATCAGATCCTACTACAAAAGCCTATACTCAACAAAAGTGGAAAATCTAGAGGAAATGGACAATACCAACAGATACCAGGAACCAAAGTTACATCAGATCAGATAAATGATCTAAACAATCACATAACCCCTAAAGAAATAGAGCAGTCATTAATAATCTCTGAACCAAAAAAAGCCCAGGACCATATGGGTTCAATGCAGACAGAGTTCTATCAGACCTTCAAAGAAGACCTAATACCAATACTTTTTAAACTATTCCACAAAATAGAAACAGGTGGAACACTACACAATTCATTTTATGAAGCTACAATTACTCTGATACCTAAACCATACAAAGACCCAACAAAGAAAGAGAACTTTAGACCAATTTTCCTTATGAATATCAATACAAAAATACTCAATAAAATTCTTGCCAAATGAATCTAAGAACACATCAAAATGATCATGCACCATGATCAAGTAGGCTTCATACCAGGGATGCAAGGATGGTTCAATATATGGAAATTCATCCATGTAATCCTATATATAAACAAAATCAAAGATAAAAAAAAACACATGATCATTTCATTAGGTGCTGAGAAAGCATGTGACAAAATCCAACATCTCTTCATGATAAAAGTCTTGGAAAGGTCAGGAATTTAAGGCCCAAACCTAAACACAGTAAAAGCAATATACAGTAAGTCAGTACCCAACATTAAACTAAATGGAGAGAAACTTGAAGCAATCCCACTGAAATCAGGGACTAAACATGGCTGTCCACACTCTCCCTATCTGTTCAATAAAGTTCTCCTAGCCAGAGCATTAGACAACAAAAGGATGTCAAAGGCATTCAAATTGGAAAGGAAGAAGTCAAAGTGTCACTATTTGCAGATGATATGCTAGTATAATTAAGTGACCCCGAAAATTCCACCAGAGAATATCTAAACCTGATAAAAAAAAAAACTTCAGCAAAGTTGCTGGACATAAAATTAATTCAAATAAATCAGTAGCCTTTCTATACTCAAAGGATAACAAGGCTGAGAAAAAAATTAGAGAAATGACATCCTTCACAACAGCCACAAATAATATAAAATACCTTGGTGTGACTCTAACCAGCAAGTGAAAGATCTGCATGACAAGAACTTCAAGCCTCTGAAGAAAGAAATTGAAGAAGATCTCAGAAGATGGAAAGATCTCCCATGCTCACGGATTAGCATGGCTAATATAGTAAATATGGCCATCTTGTCTAATGTAATCTATAGGCTCAATGCAATCCCCATCAAATTTCCAACTAAATTCTTCATAGAGTTAGAAAGAAAGAGAAATTTACAAATTTATCTGGAATAACAAAAAACCCAGTATAGCAAATACTATTCTCAACAATAAAAGAACTTCTAGTGGAATCCCTGACCTCAAGCTCATCTACAGAGCAATAGTTATAAAAACATTATGGTATTGGTACAGAGACAGGCAGGTAGATCAATTTAATAGAATTGAAGACCCAGAAATGAACCCTCACACCTATGGTCACTTGATCTTTGACAAAGGAACTAAAAATATTCAGTGGAAAAAAGACACCATTTTCAACAAATGGTGCTGGATCAACCGGCAGTCAACACATAGAAGGATGCAAATTAATCCATTCTTATCTTCCTGTAGAAAGCTCAAGTCCAAGTGGATTAAGGACCTCCACATAAAACCAGATACACTGAATCTAATAGAAGAGAAATTGGGTAAGAACCTGGAGCTCATGAGCACAGGGGAATATTTTTTGAATAGAACACCAATAGCTTATGCTCTAAGATCAAGAATTGTAAAATGGGACCTCATAAAATTGCAAAGCTTCTGTAAGGCAAAGGACACTCAATAGGAAAAAATAGCAACCAAATTGGGAAACGATCCTTAACAATCCTATATCCAATAGAGGGCTAATACCTAATATATACAAAGAACTCAAGAAGTTAGACTCCAGAGAACCAAGTAACCCCATTAAAAATGGGGTACAGAGCTAAACAGAGGATTTTCAACTGCGGAATATCAGATGGCTGAGAAACATCTAAAAACAGTGCTTTAAAACTTACCAGTGAAGTTTTGTCCCTTTAGTATTATGCCTTTGGCAAACACATGATCTACAGATAAGGAAGACACTAAAGGCTTAGTAGACAGTAAAAAGCTAGAAGAGTGATAAAAGAGAGTATTCTTAGCACTGGAATTGGATTCTAAATCAGAAAATAAAAACTCACAAAGGAATGATGGAATCCAATAGGGTGAGATACAGGTTTAAATATCAGTACATGCTGCACTATATGGAAATCTTAGGTATCTTAAAGATTTTCATTTGATTTTATGAATGAGGCCAAGTCCTTGTAGAATTTTAAACTGAGTAATGTAGGGGGAGGTGCTGAGATTGGTTTCCTAATTGGCTCTTGATTTTGTCAATAAAGAAGGCCTGGAGCCATTTGCTGGACCAAAGGTTCAGGTGGGACTTCCAGGTCTCAGGAGAAAAAGAGATATAGGGAAAGAGAGGGACATTTCAGCCAGGCTTTGGAACAAGTAGCATATAGCCATCATGTAAGATCTCAGGAGCTAGAACCAGCAGTCTCTGCTATCAGTAGATGGCCAAGGAGGTTGGTAGAAGCGGTCTGATACAAGCCATTAAGCTTAGGTTAGAAGGAGAGATGAGGTAATACATTGTTAAAGGCACACATTTCCAGGTGGAGATATTTGAGCTCAGCAACTGTGCTAGCAGGCAAATTCTAAAGTAGTTACATTGTCTGGATGTTTTTCACACGTGGAGCAAAGGTGGGTGGAGAAAGAAGCCTGGTTGGGGAATGGTTGCTATCAATCCTGGGTTAAGCTGGATGAAGCAATAGGAAGTCTGGAGGGGTCAGAGTGCTTTGGCAGCTCCTGGGGAAAGGCAGTAGCATGCGTTTAAAATTACACACCAACAGAGTAACAAATAGATTTGCTTTCTAACAGAGAATTTTAAATGTAGGATAAGAAATGGATTAGATTGGACAGTTGATACTGACCTTATTGACATAATTCAGATGACAGACGTTGATAGCAGAACTTGGAATGTACAAGAGCCTAGAGAATGTATCCAGCATTGTCCTTTTAATGACAGAAACATTTCTATGCCACCACTTATGTAGATAGCTGATTCAATTCAGTATGTTGTTTAGGCATCCCACATGTAAAATTTTAATTGACTAGATAAATATTTCCTTTAGAAACATGGAACAATAACTATTTTGAAAAGTAATTTACACTATCTGTTGTATTTACTTTATACATTGCTGTAACACAATATTTGACCAGTACTGCTGAAGGAAGAAAGAATTTATTTCAACTGACAGTTTCATGAAAATACATTCATTATAGCAGGGAAGGTATGAAAACAGGAACATGAGACCATCTGGTCACATTACATGGGCAATCAAGAAGAAGAGTGAAGGAAAAAGGAAATAAGGCCACATTATAAAGCCTCCAAGTCCACTCATATTGTTGTCCTACAACAAGAATCCACTGCCTAAATATTTGATAACCTTCCTCAAAAGCAGCACCATACAGGGAACAAATGCTCAAACCTGGACCTATTGGGCACATTTCACACTGAAGTATTTCATAACACTGCCTGTATTGTCTCATTTTATGACTAAGATATATCATATTCTAACTACTATACTAGAACATGGGACTTCTAAAAGTAGGAATGGGTATATTTCTGGCTCTTTTGCCTGTTCTTGAGGCTCTTTCCCTCCTATTTGAGTTCTTTGTCCAGCCTGCTTATGAGAGTTTTACCTTGTCTTATTGTATCTTGTTTTGTCCTTGAGATTTCTTTTGTACAGGATGATGGGTAGACTCCCACCAGAACAATGGCTTTAGTACAGACACAGTAGTAGAAGATAAAGAAAGTTTTCAAAGAATGTCATGCTGTTCATTTTGATAGGAACATGTAGTAAATTATAGTGGTAGTGGCTAGTGAGCCTGGAAATTGGCTTCAAGTCCTTCAAAATCTTATAGGGCTGATAATGAACATCAGAAAAGTTGAATCTCCTATATCGAACTTAAAATTTAAAACAAAATTTCACTGGGAATTACACTATATTTTTTTTCTCTAATATGATTCAGTATTCACTGATCTTTAGGATGAATAATCTGGACCCTGGCATTAATATATTCTACACAGCTGAGATTCCTAGAATGGATCTGGAGGTAGATATGCTTCTCCTGAAAGTTTATCAGGAGAAGAGTTCTCTCTGTCACAGGCAGTCATTTGAAATACATGGCAAACATTTGGGAATAGTTCCTTGGCCAAATTACTGTCCTATTTATATTGATGACCTCCTTTAGGCTGCTGTGTCTAATAAATGCTGTAAAGATACTCTTAAAGGCAGTATTTGGGTCAGAAACATCAACCAAAACAACTGTACTTAGACTTATTGTTTAAAGAAGAGAAAGGATATTTTTTCAGGAAGCTCTGTCAGTCAGCACTTAGTTAAAATTATTTCCTTTCAAATCCCTAAATCATTATGCATAATTAACTTGAATCTATTTAATGGAACTCAATGAACTTAGGATCATTGACTGTACACTGTGCCACAGCTTTCTTAGCATTTGAGGTGTGCATTAGTATGTGTAAGTGTGTGCACATGCCTGTATGCATGTTTGTGCATGAGAGTGCATGAGTGCGTGCAAATATGTGTGTGTCTGAGTGTGCACATGTTTGTGTCTCTGTGTGTGTATTTGTGTGTGTCTATGTGTATGTACACTTTTTCTTATGGGTATGTTTGACCTAGTCATTGTAAACTGTGATTCTAAAGAATCTGGAAAAGTTTTTTTTTTATTATTTATTTTATTTTATTTTTTTAATTTACATTCCAAATCACTTCCCCTTTCCCGTTTCCTCCCTCCCCGAAAGTCCCATAAGCCCCCTACCCTCCCTCTTTTCTCCATTCAACCCCCTCTCGTTACTCTGTCCTGGCGTTCCCCTACATCCAGTCTTTCCAGGACCAGGGGTCTCTCCTTCCATCTTCTTAGAAATCTATTGATATGCGGATTGTGTCTAGGGTATTCCGAGATTCTGGGTCAATATCCCCTTATCAGTGACTGCATACCATGTGTGTTCTTTTGTGATTGGGTTACCTCACTAAGAATGATATTTTCAAGATCTGACCATTTGCCTAGAAATTTCGTGAATTCATTGTTTTTAATTGCAGAGTAGTATTCCATTGTGTAGATATACCACATCTTCTGAATCCATTCCTCCGTTGAGGGACATCTGGTTTCTTTCCAGCTTCTGGCTATTATAAATAAGGCTGCTATGAACATAGTGGAGCATGTGTCCTTATTGCATGCAGGTAAAGTCTCTGGGTATATGCCCAGGAGTGGTATAGCCGGATCCTCCGGGAGTGTCATGCCCAGTTTTCTGAGGAACCACCAGACTGCCTTCGAGAGTGGTTGTACCAGCCTGCAATTCCACCAGCAGTGGAGGAGTGTTCCTCTTTCTCCACATCCTCGCCAACAACTGCTGTCTCCTGTGTTTTTGATCTTAGCCATCCTGACTGGTGTGAGATGGAATCTCAGGGTTGTTTTGATTTGCATTTCCCTAATGACTAAGGATGATGAACATCTCTTTAGGTGCTTCTCAGCCATTAGATATTCTTCAGGTGAGAACTCTTTTTGTAGCTCTGTACCCCATTTTTTAATAGGGTTACTTGCCTCTCTGGAGTTTAACTTCTTGAGTTCTTTGTATATATTGGATATTAGCCCTCTGTCGGATGTAAGGTTGGTAAAGATCATTTCCCAGTTAGTTGGTTGCCGCTTTGTCTTTTTGACAGTGTCTTTTGCCTTGCAAAAACTTTGTAATTTAATGAGGTCCCATTTGTCTATTCTTGATCTTAGAGCATAAGCTATTGGAGTTCTGTCCAGGGAATTCTCCCCTGTGCCCATATGTTCAAGGTTCTTCCCTAGTTTCCCTTCTATTAGTTTCAGTGTGTGGTTTTATGTGGAGATCTTTGATCCACTTAGAATTGAGCTTAGTGCAAGGAGATAAGGATGGGTCAATTTGCATTCTTCTGCATGTTGACCTCCAGCTGAGCCAGCACCATTTGTTGAAAAGGCTATCTTTTTTCCACCGGATGGTTTTAGCTCCTTTGTCAAAGATCAAGTGACCATAGGAGTGTGGATTCATTTCTGGGTCTTCAATTCTGTTCCACTGATCTACATGTCTGTTACTGTACCAATACCATGCAGTTTTTAACACTATTGCTCTGTAATACAGCTTGAGGTCCGGGATACTGATTCCCCCAGAGGTTCTTTTACTCTTGAGAATAGTTTTAGCTATTCTGGGTTTTCTGTTATTCCAGAAGAATTTTTGAATTGCTCTTTCTAACTCTATGAAGAATTGAGTTGGGATTTTGATGGGGATTGCATTGAATCTGTGTATTACTTTTGGTAAGATGCTCATTTTTACTATATTAATCCTGCCAATCCATGAGCATGGCAGATTTTTCCATCTTCTGAGGTCTTCGTCAATTTCTTTCTTCAGAGACTTGAAGTTCTTGTCATACAGATCTTTCACTTGTTTGGTTAGAGTCTCGCCAAGATACTTAATATGGTTTGTGGCTATCGTGAAGGGTATTATTTCTCTTACTTCTTTCTCAGCCTGCTTATCCTTTGAGTATAGGAAGGCTTCTGACTTGCTTGAGTTGATTTTATATCCGGCCACTTTGCTGAAGTTGTTTATCAGCTGTAGGAGTTCTCTGGTGGAGTTCTTTGGGTCGCTTATGTATACTATCATATCGTCTGCAAATAGTGATAGTTTAACTTCTTCCTTTCCAATTTGTATCCCTTTGACCTCTTTTTGTTGTCTAATTGCTCTAGCTAGAACTTCAAGTACTATATTGAAAAGATATGGAGAGAGAGGGCAGCCTTGTCTAGTCCCTGATTTTAGTGGGATTGCTTCAAGTTTCTCTCCATTTAGATTGATGCTGGCTACTGGTTTGCTGTAAATTGCTTTTACTATGTTTAGATATGGGCCTTGAATTCCTGATCTTTCCAAGACCTTTAGCATGAAAGGATGCTGAATTTTGTCAAATGCTTTCTCAGCATCTAATGAGATGACCATGTGGTTTTTTTCTTTGAGATTGTTTATGTAGTGGATTACATTGATGGATTTCCTTATATTGAACCATCCCTGCATCCCTGGGATGAAGCCTCCTTATCGTGGTGGATGATCGTTTTGATGTGTTCTTGGATTCGGTTGGCAAGAATTTTATTGAGTATTTTTGCATCGATATTCATAAGAGAGATTGGCCTGAGATTCTCTTTCTTTGTCGGATCTTTGTGTGCTTTTGGTATTAGTGTAATTGTGGCTTCATAGAACGAGTTGGGTAGTGTTCCTTCTGTTTCTATTTTGTAGAACAGTTTGAAGAGTATTGGTGTTAGGTCTTCTTTGAAGGTCTGATAGAATTCTGCACTAAAACCATCTGGACCTGTGCTTTTTTTGGTTGGAAGACTTCCAATGACAACTTCTATTTCTTCAGGGGTTATAGGACGGTTTAGATGGTCTATTTGATCCTGATTTAATTTTGGTACTTGGTATCTGTCAAGGAAATTGTCCATTTCCTCAAGATTTTCTAGTTGTGTTGAATACAGGTTTTTGTAGTAGGATCTGATTATTTTTTGAATTTCCTCAGTTTCTGTTGTTATCTCTCCCTTTTCGTTTCTGATTTTATTAATTTGGATACTATCTCTGTGCTCTCTGGTTAGTCTGGCTAAGGGCTTATCTATCTTGTTAATTTTCTCAAAGAACCAACTCCTCGTTTTATTGATTCTTTGTATGGTTTTATTTGTTTCTACTTGATTGATTTCAGCCCTGAGTTTGATGATTTCCTGCCTTCTACTCCTCTTTGGTGTATTTGCTTCTTTTTGTTCCAGGGCTTTCAGGTGTGCCATTAAGCTGTTAGTGTATGCTGTCTCCCGTTTCTTTTTGGCGGCACTCAGGGCTATGAATTTTCCTCTTAGCACTGCTTTCATTGTGTCCCATAAATTAGGGTATGTTGTGCCTTCATTTTCATTAACTTTCAAAAAGTCTTTGATTTCTTTCTTTATTTCCACCTTGACCAAATTATCATTGAGTAGAGCATTGTTCAGCCTCCATGTGTACGTGGGTTTTCTTTTGTTTTTGTTGTCATTGAAGACCACCCTTATTCCATAGTGATCTGATAGGAGGCATGGGATTAGTTCTATCTTCTTGTATCTGTTGAGGTCTGATTTGTGACCAATTATATGGTCAATTTTGGAGAAGGTACCATGAGGAGCTGAGAAGAAGGTGTATTCTTTAGCTCTAGGATGAAATGTTCTATATATATCAGTTAGTTCCATTTGGTCCAAGGCTTCAATTAGATTCACTGTGTCCCTGTTTAGTTTCTGCTTTCCTGAACGATCCATTTCAGAGAGCGGGGTGTTGATGTCACCCACTATTATTGTGTGCAGTGCGATGTGTGCTTTGAGTTTTAGTAAAGTTTCTTTTACGAATGAGGGTGCCCTTGCATTTGGAGCATTGATATTCAGAATTGAGAGTTCTTGATGGTGGATTTTTCCCTTGATCAGTATGTAGTGTCCTTCTGTGTCTTTTTTGATGACTTTAGGTTGAAAATCAATTTTATCCGATATTAGGATGGCTACTCCACCTCGTTTCTTGGGGCCATTTGCTTGTAAAATTGTTTTCCAGCCTTTTACTCTGATGTTGTGTTTGTCTTTGACACTGAGGTGCATTTCCTGCATGCAGCAAAATGCTGGGTCCTGTTTACGTATCCAGTCTGCTAGTCTATGTCTTTTAATTGGGGAATTGAGACCATTGATATTAAGAGAGATTAAGGCATAGTGATTATTGCCATCTGCCATTCTTGACGCTATCTTTATGTTTGAGTGGTTATCTACTTTTGGGTTTGATTCAAGAAGGTTATTATCTCATTTTTTCCAGGGTGTTGTTTCTCTCTCTGTATTGGAGGTTTCTACCTATTATCCATTGCAGGGCTGGATTTGTGGAAAGATATTGTGAAAATTTGGTTTTATCATGGAATAGCTTGGTCTCTCCATCTATGGTGATTGAGATTTTTGCTGGGTATAGTAGTCTAGGCTGGCATTTGTGCTGTCTTTGTGTCTGCATGAGATCTGCCCAGGATCTTCTGGCTTTCATAGTCTCTGGTGAGAAGTCTGATGTGATTCGGATAGGTCTTCCTTTGTATGTTACTTGGCCCTTTTCTCTTACTGCTTTTAGTATTCTTTCTTTGTTTAGAACATTTAGTGTTTTGATTATTATGTGACGGGAGGTATTTCTCTTCTGGTCCAGTCTGTTTGGAGTTCTGTAGGCTTCTTGTACATTCATCGGCATCTCTCTCTTTAAGTTAGGGAAGTTTTCCTCCATAATTTTGTTGAAGATGTTTACTGGCCCTTTAAGTTGCAAATCTTCACTCTCATCTATACCTATAATCCTTAGGTTTGGTCTTCTCATTGTGTCCTGGATTTCCTGGATGTTTTGGGTTACACGTTTTTTGCATTTTGCATTTTGCATTTTCTTTGACTGTTGAGTCGATGCTTTCTATGGAATCTTCAGCACCTGAGATTCTTTCTTCCATCTCTTGTATTCTATTGTTGATGTTTGCATCTATGACTCCTGATTTCTTCCCAAGGTTTTCTATCTCCAAAGTTGTCTCCCTTTGTGATTTCTTAGTTGTTTCTACTTCCTTTTTTAGTTCCTGGATGGATTTGCTGAGATCCTTCACTTGTTTGTTTGTATTTTCCTATATTTCTTTAAGGTATTTTTGCATTGCCTCTTTCAGGATTTCTTCCTGATGACCCACGTTCTCCTGCATTTCTCTGAGTGATTTTTGTGTTTCCTCCTCATGGGAATCCATCTGTTGATCCATTGTCTCCTGCATTTCTTTAAGCAATTCTCGTGTTTCCTTTGTAAGGGCATCTAACCGTTGATTCATTTCTTTAAGCAATTTTTGTGTTGCCTCCTTATGGGCATCCGTCTGTTGACCCATATTCTTCTGCATTTCTTTATGCCAATTTTGTGATTCCTTTGTGAGTGCATCTACCCGTTGATTCATCTCGTTAAGTGATTTTTGTGTTGTCTCCTTGTGCGCCTCCATCTTTTGATCCATGTTCTCCCGCATTTCTCTAAGCGATTTTTGTGTTTCCTTTGTGAGGGTTTCTAACCATTGATTCATGGTCTCCTGTAACTCTTTATGAGATTTATTTGTGTCCTTCTTGTGATCCTCTAATAGCATCATGAGAAGTGATTTTAAATCCAGATCTTGTCTTTCGGGTGTGGTGGGGTATCCAGGATTTGCTGCTGTTGGAGAGTTGGGTTCGGATGGTCCCACATTACTTTGATTTCTGTTAGTAACATTCCTACGTTTGCCTTTTGCCATCTGGATACCTCTGATGTTAGTTGATCCTGCTGCCACTGGCTGTTGGTTGGACCTCCTGTGAGCCTGCAAAGCTATTTCTGCCCCCCCTGCATTGCCAGGATTCCCCTGGCACCGATTTCTGGGGCCTGCCTGCTCCTGCGTGACTTTGGAGCCCTAACGTGCCTTGCCCCAAATGATCTTATATTGGGGAGGCCTTGCACATCCAAAGGGTCAGCCTAGTGGATTCCTGGAGCAGAGGTCGCCAAAGGGAGGCTATTAGGCTCCTGCCCTGTGCAGGGGTGAGTGATCTCTCCTGGGGGGGGGAGGGGGCGTCCCTCTGCCAGGCAGAAGTCCCACAGCAGAGCTAGCATGCTGGTTACTGCAGATCTGCCCAGCACTTGGGAGCTGTACACACACAAGTCGCCTGAGACCCAAGCGATATTAAGCCTGTCTGTCTCAGAACCTGGCTGTCCCAACTTCCCAGTCACTGGAGCAAAGATGGCGGATGGCACTCTGCACACTCTCCTTGGCGCCGCTCACCCTGCAGATGCGATGGCCTACCGATCTGGCACCCAGACGACCACAGCGCTGACCCGTTCTCGGGCACAGACGGAAGCCCCAACAGGCCGTGTCCCAAGTGATGTTATATTGGGGATAGGGAGCTTGGGGTACCTGTCTCTTCAGCGCAGTCTGCGGGAACAGAGGTCGCGGAAGGAAAGCTGGTAGGCTCCCGCCCAGTGCGGGGTCTCTCTGCCAGGCAGAAGTCCCACAGCAGAGCTGGCGCGCTGGTTACTGCAGATCAGGCCCGCACTTGGGAGCTGCATACACACAATTCGCCCGAGACCCAAGCGATATTATGCCTGTCTGTCTCAGAACCTGGCTGTCCCAACTTCCCAGTCACTGGAGCAAAGATGGCGGAGGGCACTCTGCACACTCTCCGTGGCGCCGCTCACCCTGCAGACGCGATGGCCTGCAGATCTGGCACCCAGACGACCACAGCGCTGACCCGTTCTCGGGCACAGACGGAAGCCTCAACAGGCCGTGTCCCAAGTGATGTTATATTGGGGAGAGGGAGCTTGGGGTACCTGTCTCTTCAGCGCAGTCTGCGGGAACAGAGGTCTCGGAAGGAAAGCTCGAAAAGTTTGATTCTGTTGTAAACAGACTGGAAGACAGAGGAGAGATTTGGAATAGCTCTAAATTGGAGTGCCCTTCTCCTTTAGACAAGATGAACCTATGAAGGAATGATATAGTACTTTTAGTACTTAAAATGTCTTGCATCTTCTGAAAATATAGCTAACTGAACCTTAATAAAAGTTATGGATTTTTAAATATAGTCCTGAGTTTTACATTCGAAACACTTATATTGGTGTCATTAGACATTACTATCCAGTAAGTGTTAGAAATGATTCTGATTGAAAGCATTTAGTAAAAATTATTATGCAGCTTGATACTGAGCGAAAGACCATGGATATGATGTTAAGTCAGTATCCAATATTTGTGGAGTCTTGATGTGAGCACCTGCACACAGGTGCATTCATGAGTGAACTAGGGGGCACACACTCAAGCACACACAGACAAACAGACACAGACACACACAGTTTACATTGTGATAGTAACAGTAAATTTTCCTTCACAAGTGGATCCAAAAAAATTACTCATATCTCTCTACACCCCAAGATAATTCTTAATTATTAACCATTTGGATAGAACAAATGGATTGTTAGTCAGTAGGAGTGAAGAAGGAGATGAATAAACTCTTATAAGTAGTATTAAAGGAAGTGGACTCACATCTCTCAGAAATTGTTTCTGACACTTTATTTCTAGAGCAATGTACATCTATTTAAATGTAGATTTTATTTTATTTATTTTTTATTAATCATTTTATTTGTTTACATTTCAAATGATAGCCCCCTTCTGGCTTACCCCTCCTTAAACTACACATCTCATCCCCTCTCTTCCCCCACCCCCTTTCCCTCTATGAGGGCACTCCTCCAACCACTCACTCACTTCTGCCTCACCAATATAGCATCCCCCTATGCTGGGTCATCAAGCCTCCACAGGACCAATGGACTCCCTCCCATTGATGTCAGATAAGACCATACTCTGCTACAGATGTATCTGTAGCCACGGCTCTCTCCATGCATACTCTTTGGTTAGTGGTTTAATCCTTGGGATGTTTGAAGAGGGAGCTACAACCACCCAGTGGAAAAAGGATAGCCTTTTCAATAGATGGTGCTGGTTCAACTGGAGGTCAGCATGCAGAAGAATGCAATTCAATCCTTTCTTTTCTCCTTGTACTGAGCTCAAGTCCAAGTGGATCAAGGACCTCCACATAAAACCAGAAACACTGAAACTAATAGAAAAGAAAGTGGGGAAGCGCCTTGAGTAGCTGGGCACAGGAGAAAATTTCCTGAACAGAACACCAATAGCTTATGCTCTAAGATCAAGAATTGACAAATGGGACCTCATAAAATTACAAAGTTTCTATAAGGCAAAGGACACTGTCAAAAGGACAAAATGACAACCAACTAATTGGGAAAAGATGTTTACCAACCCTACATCCAACAGAGGGCTAATATCCAAGATATACAAAGAACTCAAGATGGTAGATTCCAGAGAGTCAAATAACCCTATTAAAATATGGGGTACAGAGCTAAACAAAGAATTTTCACCTGAGGAATATTGAATGGCTGAGGAACACCTAAAGAAATGTTCAACACCCTTAGTCATTAGGGAAATGCAAATCAAAACAACCCTGAGATTTCACCCCACACCAGTCCGAATGGCTAAGATAAAAAACTCAGAAGACAGCCAGTGCTGGTGAGGATGTGGAGAAAGAGAAACACTCCTCCACTGCTGGTGGGATTGCAAGCTGGTAAAAACACTCTGGGAATCAGTTTGGTGCTTCCTCAGAAAACTTGGCATAATACTACCAGAGGACCCAGCTATACCACTCCTGGGCATATACCCAGAGGACTCTCCAACATGCAATAAGGACACATGCTCCACTATGTTCATAGCCACCTTATTTATAATAGCCAGAAGTTGGAAAGATCCCAGATGTCCCTCAACCAAGGAATGGATACAGAAAAGGTAGAATATTTACACTATGGAATACTACTCAGCTATTAAAAACAATGAATTCATGAAATTTTTAGGCAAGTGGGTGGAACTGGAGAATGTCATCCTGAGTAAGGTGACCCATTCACAAAAAATCACACATGATATGCACTCACTGAGAAGTGGATATTAGCCCAGAAGCTTGGAATATCCAAGGAACAATTCACATATCAAAGGATACCAAGAAGAAGGAAGGAGAGGCACCTGGTCCTGGAAGGGCTCAATGTGGCAGTGTAGGGGAATACCAGGAAGGGGAGGGAGGAGTGGGTTGGTTTGGGAGTAGGGGGAGGGAAGAGGGCATATGGAACTTTTGGGGAGGGGGGACCAGTAAGAGGGAAATCATTTGAAATGTAAATAAAGAATATACCTAATAAAAAATTAAAAAATAAATCCTTGGGAGCTCTGGATAGGCCAGTTAGTTGATATAGTTCTCATGGGGTTGCAATCACCTTAAGCTTCTTCAGTCCTTCCCCTAACTCTTTCACTGGGGTCCAGGGCTCAGTCTAGGAGTTGGTTGTGAGTATCTGCTTATGTATTCATCAGGTACTGGTAAAACCTCTCAGTGAATAGCCATACCAGGCTATGATCAGCAAGCACTTCTTATTATCAGCAATAGTGTGGGGGTTTGGCAGATAGTAAGTATCTCTAGGTTGGGTGGTCTCTGAATGATCTTTCCTTCCGTCTCTATTCCATTTTTTATCCCTGTCTTTCCTTTGGATAGGAACGTTTCTGGGTTAAATTTTTTGAGATGTGTGGGTGGACCCATCCCTCATCTGGGGTCCATGACTATCTGCTGGAGGTGGTAACTACAGGTTGTATCTCCTCATTGTTGGGAATTTGTGTAAAGTCATGCCATTGGGTCCTAGGAACCTCTTGCTTCCTTGGAGTCTGTGACATTCTAGTGGCTACCCCAACTTCCCCATCCCCCACCACTCCATGTTTCTATTCAATTTCCTGGTAATTTGTATTCTCCCTTGTCCCTTCTAATGACTGTTCCTGCCCCATATTTTTTTTCTCCCTATCCTCTCTCCCTTCCAGAGCCCTCTATACCTCTACCTTCTGTGATTATTTGGTTTCCAATCTACACTTTAATATTCCTTCTTCTTAATCTTCATATGGTTTGTGGATTGTATTGTGGGTGTTCTGAACTTTTGGGCTAATATCCACTTATCAGTGAGTGTATAACATGTATGTTTTTTTTGTACCTGGGTCACCTCCCTCAGGATGATATTTCCTAGTTCCATCCATTTGCCTACAAATTTCATGAAGTTATTGTAGCCGAGTATTACTCCATTGTGTAAATGTACCACATTTTCTGTATCTACTCTTCTGTTGATGGACAACTGGGTTGTTTCCAGCTTCTGGCTATTACAAATAAGACTGCTATAAATACAGTGGAGCATATGTCCTTGTTTTATGTTAGAACATCTTTTAGGTATAGGCACAAGAATGGTATAGCTCTATTTTCAGGTAGATTTATTTCCAGTTTTCTGAAGATCCACTAGATTGATTTCCAAAGTGTTTGACCAGCTTGCAGTCCCATCAGCAATGTTCCTCTTTTTCCACATCCTTGCCAGCATCTGCCATTTTTGATCTTAGCCATTATGATTGATGTGAGGTGGAATCTCAGGGTCATTTTCATTTTCATTTCTCTGATGACTAAGCATGTTGAACTTTTTTTCCTTCTTTTTGTTCATATTTATTTATTTATTCATTTATTTATTACTAATTCATTTTATATATTCTTCACTTCCCCCATGCCACCTACCACACACTCCCAAATTTCTTCCCCCATCTTCCCTTCCATTCTCCTTTGAGCTGGTAGACC
Source organism: Tokudaia tokunoshimensis (assembly GCA_036184795.1). Classification (NCBI taxonomy): domain Eukaryota; kingdom Metazoa; phylum Chordata; class Mammalia; order Rodentia; family Muridae; genus Tokudaia; species Tokudaia tokunoshimensis. Next base: position 4,026,486 of record BTHU01000008.1, read on the forward strand.
CACCCTGGGTTTTCCCTCTTCCTGACACTTCAAGTCTCTGCAAAGGTAGGTGCATCCTCTCCCACTGAAGCCAGGAAAGGCAGCCTAGTTAGATCACAACCCCCATACAGGCAACAGCTTTCAAGATAACCCCTCTTCCTGTTGTTCAAGACCCACATAAAGACCAAGGTATAAATATGCTACATAGGTGCAGGGAGGCTTAGGTCCAGCCAAAGTATGTTCTTGGGTTGTTGGTTCTGTCTCTGAGAACCCCAATGGTCCAGGTTAGTCTATCTGGTAGAGTTTCTATCTCCTTAGGGGCTGCAATCCTTCCTCCTATTCTTCCTAAGAGTGCCCAAGCTCCATCCACTGTTTGGTTGTGGGTTTCTGCATCTCTGTGAGTCAGTAGGCTGGTGGAGCCTATCAGAGGACATCCATAATAGACTCCTGTCTGCAAGCCATTTATCCTGTTCAGTACCATTAATAGTGTTCAGTGTTGGTGCTTGTGCTGTCCATGGGATTGGTTTCAAATCAGGTTTGTTATTGGTTGACTATTCCCTCAGTATATGCTTTATCCCCAATCCCTGAATTTCTTATGGAGAGGATGTATTTTGCATTTTGAGGGTGGAATGGTATACCTAATGCTCCACCAGAGTTTCTGCTTGGCCACATAAGGCAGTCTACCGGGTATTCCTAATGATGTGAGTCACAGTTAAAAACATCCCGGATGATTCTTAGGCACCTCCCCTATCCCATGTCTCCATTTTTTTTTAAATTTCTGTTTTTTTTTTAATTATTTACATTCCAAATCATTTCCCCTTTCCCGTTTCCTCCCTCCCCGAAAGTCCCATAAGCCCCCTTCCCTCCCTCTTTTCTCCATTCAACCCCCTCTCGTTTCTCTGTCCTGGCGTTCCACTACGTCCAGTCTTTCCAGGACCAGGGGTCTCTCCTTCCATCTTCTTAGAAATCTATTGATATGCGAATTGTGTCTAGGGTATTCTGAGATTCTGGGTTAATATCCCCTTATCAGTGACTGCATACCATGTGTGTTCTTTTGTGATTGGGTTACCTCACTAAGGATGATATTTTCAAGTTCTGACCATTTGCCTAGGAATTTCGTGAATTCATTGTTTTTAATTGCAGAGTAGTATTCCATTGTGTAGATATACCACATCTTCTGAATCCATTCCTCCGTTGAGGGACATCTGGGTTCTTTCCAGCTTCTGGCTATTATAAATAAGGCTGCTATGAACATAGTGGAGCATGTGTCCTTATTGCATGCAGGTAAAGCCTCTGGGTATATGTCCAGGAGTGGTATAGCTGGATCCTCCGGGAGTGTCATGTCCAGTTTTCTGAGGAACTGCCAGACTGCTTTCCAGAGTGGTTGTACCAGCAGTGGAGGAGTGTTCCTCTTTCTTCACTTCCTTGCCAACAACTGCTGTCTCCTGTGTTTTTGATCTTAGCCATTCTGACTGGTGTGAGATGGAATCTCAGGGTTGTTTTGATTTGCATTTCCCTAATGACTAAGGATGATGAACGTCTCTTTAGGGGCTTCTCAGCCATTAGATATTCTTCAGGTGAGAACTCTTTGTTTAGCTCTGTACCCCATTTTTTAATAGGGTCACTTGCCTCTCTGGAGTTTAACTTCTTGAGTTCTTTGTATATATTGGATATTAGCCCTCTGTCGGATGTAGCATTGGTGAAGATCATTTCCCAGTTAGTTGGTTGCCGCTTTGTCTTTTTGACAGTGTCTTTTGCCTTGCAAAAACTTTGTAATTTAATGAGGTCCCATTTGTCTATTCTTGATCTTAGAGCATAAGCTATTGGAGTTCTGTTCAGGAAATTCTCCCCTGTGCCCATATGTTCAAGGTTCTTCCCTAGTTTCCCTTCTATTAGTTTCAGTGTGTCTGGTTTTATGTGGAAGACCTTGATCCACTTGGACTAGAACATTGTACAAGGAGATAAGAATGGATAGATTAGCACTCTTCTACCTGCTGATCACTGATTGAACCAATAAAATGTTCTTTTTCACTGGGTATTTTGGCTTCTTTGTCAAAGATCAAGTTACCATAGATGTACGGGTTTATTGCTTGGTCTTCTATTCTATTCCATTGATCTATCTGCCTATCTCCTTACCAATACCACATGAAATTTAACACTATTACTTTGCAGTACAGCTATAAGTCTGGAATGGAAATTCTCCCGGAAGTACTTTTGTTGTTGAGAATGTTTTTCACAATCCTGGATTTTTTTTTTTTTTTATAATTCTAGATGAATTTGAGAATTGCTTTTTCTATCTCACTGAACAATTCTTTTGGAATATTGATGAATAGTACATTGAATCTATAAATCAATTTTGGAAACATGACCATTTTTACTACATTGATTCTACTGATCTATAAGCATGCAAGAAGTTTCCATCTTCTGAGGGCTTCTTCTATTTCTTTTTTGAGAGACTTAAATTTCTTTTCATACTGATATTTCACTTGCTTGGTTAGAGTCACACAAATATATTTTATATTATTTGTGACTATTGTGAAGGGTGTGGCTTCCCTAATTTCCATCCTCAGCCCATTTATTCATGGAGTAGAACAAAGCTACTTGTTCGTTTGAATTAATTTTATATCCAGCCAATTTGCTGAAGTTCTTTATCAGCTGTAGGAATTCTCTGGTGGAATTTTTGTGGTTGCTTATGTATGCTATCATATAATTTGCAAATAGAGATATCTTGACTTCCTCATTTCCAATTTATATCCCTTTGATCTGTTTTTCTTGTCTAATTGCTCTGACTAGTACATCAAGTACAATACTGAATAAATAGGGGGCTAGTTGCCAGCCTTGTCTTGTCCCTGATTTTAGTGGGATTGCTTCAAGTTTCTCTCCATTTAGTTTGAAGTTGGCTACCAGATTGCTGTATATTGCTTTTATTATGTTTAGGTATGGACCTTGATTCCTGATCTCTCCAACACTTTTAACATGAAGGAGTGCTGTATTTTGTCAAAGGCTTTTTCAGCATCTAGTGAGATGATCATGGTTTTTTGTTTTTTTTTTTTTGAGTTTGTTTATAGTGGATTATGCTGATGGATTTCCATATATTGAACAATCCCTGCATTCCTGGGATGAAGCCTACTTAATCATAATAAATGGTTGTTTTGATGTGTTCTTGGATTTGGTTTGCAAGAAGTTTATTGGCTATTTTTGCATTGATATTTGTAAGGGAAATTGGTGTGAAATGCCCTTTCTTTGCTGTGTATTTGTGTGGTTTATGGATCAGCATAACTGTGGCTTTGTAAAATGAATTAGGTAGTGCTTCTTTTGTTTCTATTTTGCGAAATAATTTGAGAAGCATTGTTATTATGTCTTCTTCTAAGGTCTGATAGAATTCTGCACTAAAACCATCTGGTCTTGGACTTTTGTTTTTTGGTTGAGAGGCTTTTAATGACTGCTTCCATTTCCATATGGTATTGGACTGTTTTAGATGGTTTAACTGGTCCTGAATTAACTGTAGTATCTGGTTTGTTCTAGAAAACACTCCATTTTATCTAGATTTTTCAGGTTTTTATGAGTATAAGAATTTGTAGTAGGATCTCATGTTTGAAATTTCCTCATTTTCTGTTGTTATATCTCCCTTTTCATTTCTGATCTTGTTAATTTGGAAACTGTCTCTGTGCCCTATAATCAGTTTGCCTATGGGTTTATCTATATCGTTGATTTTCTCAAAGACCTAACTCCTAGTTTTGTTGATTCTTTGCATAGTTCTCTTTGTTTCTACTTGATTAATTTTAGCCCTGAGTTTGTTTATTTCTTGCCATGTACTCTTCTTGGGTGTACTTGACTTTTTTTTTCTAGAGATTTTAGATGTGCTCTTGAACTGATACTGTATGATCTCTCCAATTTCTTTATGGAGACACTCAGAGCTATGGTTTTTCCTCTTAGCACTGTTTACTTTGTGTTCCATAAGTTTGAGTATGTTGTCTCTTCATTTTCATTAAATCTGAAAAAGTCTTTAACTTCCCTATTACTTCCCTGACCAAGTTATCACTGAGTAGGGAATTGTTCAGCTTATATGAGTATGTAGACTTTCTGTTGTTTTTGTTGTTATTGAAGACCAGCCTTTGTCTGTGGTGGTCAGATAAAATACATGGGATTAATTTGATGTTCTTGTATCTATTGAGGCTTGTTATCTGTCCAATTATATGGTCAATCTTGGAGAAAGTTCCTTGTGGTGCTGATAAGAAGGTATATTCTTTTCTTTTTCAGTGAAAGATTCTTTAAATATCTGTTAAATCTATTTGGTTCATTACTTCTGTTAGTTTCACTGTGTCTCTCTTTAGTTTCTGTTTCCTTGATCTATCAATTGGTGAGAATGACATGTTGAAGTCTCCCAGTAGTATTGTGTGAAGTCCAATATGTGCTTTGAGCTTTAGTAACATTTCTTTTACAAGTGTGGGTGCCCTTGCATTTGAGGCATAGGTGTTCATTTTTGAGAGTTCATCTTGGTGGACTTTTTCTTTAATGAGTTCGTAGTGTCATGACACATGTTTTTGATAATTTCTGGTTGAAAGTCATTTTTATTTGATATTAGATACTCCAGCTTGTTTCTTGGAACCATTTGTTTGGAAGTTTTTTTCCCTGCCTTTTCGTTTGAGGTAGTGGTTGTCTTTGTCACTGAAGTGTGTTTCCTGTATTCAGCAAAATATTGCATCCTGATTATGCATACAGTCTTTTAGCCTATATCTTTTTATTAGGGAATTGAGTCCATTGATGTTGAAAGATATTAAGAACCAATGATTGTCACTTCCTGTTATTTTTGTTGTTAGAGGTGAAATTATGTTTGTGTGGTTCTCTTTTGGGTTTGCTTTGAGAAGATTCATTTCTTGCTTTTATTTGGGTGTAGTTTACCTCCTGTTTGAATTTTCCTTCTATTATCCTTTGTATGTCTGAAGTATTAGAAAGATATTGTTTAAATTTGGTTTTGTCATGGAATATCTTGGCATGTCTTTCTTTAGATTAGGAATGTTTTCTTCTATTATATTGTTGAAGATGTTTATTGGCCCTTTGAGATGGATATCTTCACTCTCTTCTATACCTATTATTCTTAGGTTTGCTCTTTTTGTGGTGTCCTGAATTTCTTTAATGTTTTGGGTTAGAAGATTTTTGTGTTTTGTATTTTCTTTGTGTTGTGTCATTGTCTTTTATGGTATATTCCGTTGGTGATTCTTGCATCTGTGACTCCTGCTCTCTTTCCTGTGTTTCAATCTCAAGGTTGTTCCCCTTTATATTTCCTTAATGTTTCTGTTCCCATTTTTAGATCCTGAATGGTTTGGTTCAATTCCTTCACTTGTTTGATTGTGCTTTCCTGTATTTCTTTAAGGGGTTTATGTGTTTCCTCATTATTTTATTTGATTACCTGTGTTCTATTATATTTTTTTAAGAGACTTATTTATGTCCTTCTTAAAGTCCTTTATTATCTTTATGAGATGGGTTTTTAGATCTGAATCTTGCTCTTCCAGTGTGTTGGGGTATCCAGAGCCTGCTGTGGTAGGAGAACTGGGTTCTGATGTTGCTAAGTAGCATTGGTTTATGTTGCTTATGTTCTTGTGCTTGCCTCTCACCATTAGGTTATCTTTGGTGCTAACTGGGTTTCCTGTCTCTGACTGCACCTTGTCATTGCATGTGAGCCTGATTTCGTCAGAACTCCTTTGTGCCCAGTTCTCTCCATGATCCTGTGATCATGGATGTGTTAGACTCCTGCAAGTCATGCTGCTTCTATGTGTGGATGGAGTGGTTGGAAAGCCAGAATCCAGGGTCCACTCTCCTGTACAGGTGCAAACTGGAAGGAACATGTACCTCTGACTGGGCAGGGGTTTATATTTTCCAAGGGTCCCTGGGGGTCTCAGGTATGCCAAGTATAGGGATGGGAGTTGGGGCCTCAACTGAGATCCTGGGTATGTCAGAGCTCCCGGCTTGAAGCTGCTTCTGGGTATGGGTGGAGTGGGTGGGAAGCAAGAGTCCAGGGTCCACTCCTGGGTGTAGGTGCAAACCCAAATAAAAATTTTAAAGAGAGCTGTATGGAGATAAGTGAATTTTGTAAAAGCAGCTGTGATTGTGTGATGAACATCAGTCATATACTGCATTGTTCTTGCCCTCGTCTCCTCTCACATATTTAGGGAAAGATAGAAGTTTGATTGTTGGTTTCTTTGTTTTCCTTTTGTTTCTGAGTGTTACTCTCTCTTCACTTCCCTGCTTCATTGAACTGTCTTTATTCTTCTGTGGTGTTATTCTGGAGCAAGTTACAAAGTCAGAAAATAAATAAGAGGTACTATTTTTTATGGTGTTTGTTGTACTTAAAACTATGTAAAAATTACAAAAGCAATGATAAAGAGATTCAAAACACAGACAATTTTTTAACAGTTACTGTTTCACCTCTTTCAGTGCTTGCTTGCTTCATTTCAGTTTAGCTTAAATAAATAACCAGAAGCATATTTGGAGCTGATACATGATGTGTGTTCTTCTATGTCTCATAAACCTTGACCAACTAGTTATTGTGAAGACGATCCACAAAAGTATTCATATATATGTATATTTTTGCTAAATATGTAGGAAGCTGTTTTCAATGAAGACAGAGAGGAAAATCAAGCTTTCATGAAACACACCAGGTAGTGTTAATCCAGAACAGAACACCATGAAGATATATTCCTTTCAAAATGCAAAAATCTAGATATATTTGTTATTGTTCTCATGATTTTGAGTACCAAATAATTTTATTTCTCCTGTGCACAAGGAAGTTTCTGTTTTCCTATATCCTTCATGCTAAATGGGTCCTTCTTGATTTGATTCCTTAAAGGTTGCATCTGTCCAATCTGGGTATAAAGAGCCAAGGATTTCTCTTCTCCACTTAATCATCTAACCTGCATGGATCACTAAATATGGATGAAAAATAACTATTGATTTAGATTGTGAGGTCACTTTACTATCTCATGATGACTTAACTGGGCAATGCAATCAACAGTATTGAGAGCTCCTTTTGCCTCCAGCTCAATAAATAAATTTAAGAGTTGTGTCATAAGTCACTTGCTTGCTCTGCTTTAAATTTTATATTTTAGCTTTAAACTTTTTATGTGTATACAAGTTTTGCAAGCATGTATATCTGTAGTTGTATATGGTACTTGCAGAAACCAAACTAGGACATCAGAACTCCTAGAACTTGAATGATGGCTGACTGTTAATTACCATGTGGATGCTAGGGATTAAATTCTGGTCCTGTGGAAAACAAACCAGGGCTCTTAAATACTGAGAAATCTTTCCAGCCCTGGTGTAGTGTATTTTTGTCCAGTTCTTAATCTTGTTATTTATCATAACTGTTATAACTTTGGAAACCAAAAGTTTTAAATTATTTGCATGGTATGAAGTATACAAATTACTATGAATTTAATGTACTCATGTATGTTCTATATCAATGTCTTTCACCCTTCATTTATTTTATAGTGTGTTTTACAGTATGTCATTTCATATCAGTGTGTTTTACAGTATGTCATTTCATGCTATGACATTTTTTCCTCAACAGAAAGTGCTTTATAAATTAATCTTTATCAATGATTTTCTGTATGTAAGAATGTGTGAGCATGTTTACTTGGTCATACACGTGAGCAGGTACATATGTACATGTGTTAGCCCCAGATACAAATATACAAAAATTTTCCATCTTGTTTATTTGAGAGAATGTTTTCCATTGCTCTGTAGGACACAGATTTAACTAGACTAGTTGTCAATAAATGCTCAAATATCTACATGTTTTCCACACTGGCACTGAGATTATAAATACATGTCATCACACCTGGCTTATTTGGGGGGGGGTTCCTTTGGAGTTCTCAACTTCTCATGAACTTTATCAACTGCGCTGTTGCCCAGGCCATCTTTATCGGTTATAAAGTCTTATAGTACAGATTAAAGAAATGCGTGTTTAGACATATCTATATTTTTCTGGAAATTTAGTGAAAATGCTAATGAAGATGATGATGACAGAAATTCTAAGAAGTTGTGAACCAAGAAGATGTATGTTCAAACTGGCTGCAAAGCCATGTAATTCATATGAATAAATTACTAACTTTCAATTTTGATTCATAAAAATATCATGAATTAATTTCAAGGTACACAGCTGGGAGCCATCCAAAATTTAAAAAATATGTAAAAATAAAAGGATCAGGGATTGGGAGTGAGCTCATTGGATCACAGTACATACTGGTCTATGGCCAGATTTTAGATCTTTAGATCTGATTCAAGGACACAGGAGTCTACATGTAACTCCAGTAGGAAGAACTGTTGATGTCCTCACAACAAAGTTTTGGATATCTCTGGCATTTAATATTGGATAAATATTTTAAATAAATAAATACCAATATCCAATTAGAATGAAGCCTGACAAGAGAATTAGAGCCAGAAGAATACCTTAATAGGGACTGATATTTATTTATTTTATTATATAGTTGTGATTGTTTTTGACCTTCCATTTCACATTTCCTAAATCAATATAATGATTTCTCATGTCAGTTTATTTCATTAAATATTAGACAATGAATATAACTTGCCTAAGTGATTAATGACATGAAGTATAAATTTAATAATTTTTACTACTAATAAAATAATATTTTACTAATAAATAAATAAATAATATTTAATAAATTTAATAATTATAGTTATTAAGAATGAGTGAAAGCAGACTTGACGTTAAATTACAAATGCATGCAATGTACAAACCTCAGGCAACTGAGAACATAGGAAAATTGAAGATAAGAAACAAAAGCTTTCCAAAGGACTACCAAATGTTTCAAGAAGATATAATGATGTCTCTTGAAATTATTACCATTTGATATCATTTGAATATCATCTAGGGAAAATATTGAAAACTCTGGTTTTGGAGGAACAATCATATTACAGTCATTCCTAATTTTAATGATCATCTATAGTGATAATAAATAACCTGGAGTGAGATGTCAGTATTTGATTGTAGTTGTTTGCAAACTTTACTGTGATTGCACTCAGTTGTCTAATTGCTTAGGTTATTGATGCTTCTTTGACATATTTTTTAGCATCATTTGTGACTGCAGATCACTAATCATTTCTCTTCTGACTCGTTATATGTTTGCACTTGATTTTGTCTTATTACTGCAGGTGGAAACAATAGGGGACGCATACTGTGTTGCATCAGGGCTGCACAGGAAAAGCCTATGCCATGCGAAGCCCATTGCTCTGATGGCCTTAAAGATGATGGAGCTTTCAGAAGAGGTTCTGACTCCTGATGGAAGACCCATTCAGGTAATCTCAACAAGCTGGTATGAAAATAAATACTCCTTTTAATGAACTTTTTTCTGGGGAAGGGGGGTTGCTATTCAGAAATTCCCTTCTGAATTATACTTCCTATATTTAATAAGTCTAGACCGGACAGGCAACGACTAATGCTAATTCATAGGCCAGAGTCTTCAAAACAAGAAAGGTATGTTGAAGACAAATTTACCATGAACTGTAGAAAGAGTGAAAGAGTTGACCAAGGAGAAGACCGTAATGTCAGTGCATAAATCACTACATTAAAATGATGGGGAAATTCAAAATCTGAGATCTAGCCAAAGCAATAATAAAAAACTTCAGTGGACCTTGGAGTTTTGCGATTTGTGTGTGTGTGTGTGTGTGTGTGTGTGTGTGTGTGTGTGTGTGTGTATTGTAGACCTTGCTTCTTAGAAACATCTACCAAAGAAACATGAAAATAGCAGCAGTCTTCCCATCTGGGTAATACAATTTTATTTGTAGTATTAATATCTTGTACAAAAAAAAATGGCTCCTTGCAACTTACAGGCAATCTCCAAGAATGACTGAGTCAACCTAATTGCATTACTGCCAAAATCCAGTGAATAGTAGCAGAATTGCTATTACCACATATCCTTGACAAATATATCCCTCATACTCAGAAAAGTGTTTGAATTCAAGAAAGAACTTTTGGAAAAGATTGTTAACCATTAGTTTACCAGGGAAGAGAGGCTTCACAAATGTGTATGCTTCTAGTTCCTGGGTACTATCAAATTAACCACCCCAAATAACTTTTCCATTTAAAATTATTAAAGTAATGGGTTTTTGTTTCATTTTGTTTTTGTTTGTTGTTTGTTTGCTTGTTTTTAATTATTTTTTATTCTTTTATAATCCAGTACTTACTCCCCGGTCTGTCCTCCCACAGTTCCTCAACACATTCATTTTTTTCTCCCTATTTCCAGAAGATGTCCCTCTACCCGTCCAGTCCTCCCTACTCCCTGGGTCCTCAAGACTCTCCAGGGTTAGACTCTTCTTCCACTGAGGCCAGACCAGGGAGTTCTCTGCTGTATATGAATGCAGGGGCTCTGACCAGATTCTATATGCTGCTTGGCTTGCGGAACAGTGTCTGAGAGATTTCAGGGGTCTTAGTTGAGACAGCTAGTCTTACTATAGGTTCCCCTCTTCCACAGCTTTTTCCAGACTTTCCATAATTTGACTGCAGGGGTCCCCAAGTTCAGTTCTAGAGTTGAGTGCATCTGTCTCATTCAGCTCCTTGTTGGGCCTCTCTGAGGACAGCCATACTAAGCTTGTCTGTAATCACACCATAGCATCAATAATAGTGTCAGGCCTTGGAGCCTTCTCTTGAGCTGGATACTGAATTGGGCTAGTCATTTGATATCCTTTCCCTCAGTCTCTTCTGCATTTTTGTCCCTGCAATTCCTTTAGATGGGAACAATTCTGGATCAGAGTTTTTGTCTATGAAATGGCAACCCCATCCCTCCACTTGATGCCCTGTCTTTCTACTGGAGGTGGACTCCACAAGTTCCCTCTCCACACTGTAGGGCATTTCAACTGAGGTCCCTCCCTTTGAGTCCTGAGCATATCTAACATTCCAGGTCTCTGGTACTTTCTAGAGATTACCTCATTTTCCCCACTTTTCCTCCCCCACTGAGATTTCATATTTCCATATATTCTGCTGGCAACCAGGGCTTCTCTCCTATTTCCCCTGCCCCCATACCTGATCATTTTCCCCCTTTTCCCTCCATGTCTCCTCACCCAGCCAGGTCCCTCCTACTCTCTGCACCCTGAGATTGCCTTATTCTCCCTCCCAAGTGGGACTGAGGTATCTTTACTTGGGCCCTTCTGCTTGTTAACCTTCTTGAGTTCTGTGGATCGTATCCTAGGTATTCCATACATTATTGACTAATATAAATTTATTATTGAGTACATACCATGCATGTCCTTTTGGACCTGAGTGAGCTCACTCAGGATCAAAATTTCTAGTTCAGTCTTTGACTGCAAAACTCATGATGTCCTTGCTCTTAATATGTGAATAATATTGCATTGTGTAAATGACCCACATTTGTTGTATCCATTCTTCCCTTGTGGGACATCTGGTTTGTTTCCAGCTTCTGGTTGTCACAGAAAAGGCCTCTATGAACATAGAGGAGCATGTGCTCCTGTGGTATGGTAGGGAATCTTTTGGGTATATGCTAATGGATGGTATATCTGGGTCTTCAGGTAGATCTATTTCCAGTTTTCTGAGGAATGTCCAAATTGATTTACAGAGTGGCTGTACCACTTTGCAACACCACCAGCAATGGAGGAATGTTCCTCTTTCGCCACATTCTCAACAATGATGCTGTTATCTGACATTTGTTCTTAGCCATTCTGACTGGTGTAAGGTGGAATCTCAGGGTCCTTTTGATTTGCATTTCCCTGATGAATAAGGACTTTGAAGACTTTTTAAGTGCTTCTGGCCATTTGAGATTCCTCTGTTGTGAATTCTGTTCAGCTCTCTATACCATTTTTTTAATTGGGTTATTTAGGTTTATTTTAGGTTAGCTTCTTGAGTTCTTTTTACATTTTGGATATTAGCCTTCTATGGATGTGGAGTTAGTGAATACTTTTTCCCAATCTATAGGATGCTGATATGTCCTATTAATAGTGTTGTTTGTTTTACCGAAGATTTCCAGTATTGTGAGGTCACATTTATCATTTCTTGATCTTAGAGCCTAAACCATTGGACTTCTGTTTAAAATATCCCCCACAACCTCCTACTCCATGTCGATGAGTTCAAGATAATTTCCAGCTTTCTATTTTCGATTCAGTGTATCTGGTTTTATGTGGAGGTCTTTGAACTTGAGCTTTGTGCAAGGTGATAAATATGGATCTATTTTCACTTTTTTCTACATGCCTACTACCATTTAGACCAGCACCATATATTGAAGATGCTTTCTTTTTTCCATTGTGTATATTTGGCATTTTTGTCAAAAGTCAAGTGTATATGAGTGAACAGATTTATTTCTGGGTCTTCAATTCTTTTCCATTAATCAACCTGTCTTTCTCTGTATGAATACTATACAGTTTTATCACTATTGCTGTACAGCTTGAAGTCAGGAATGGGGATTCCTACATATGCTTTTATTGTTAAGAATTGTTTTCCCTAACCTGGATAATCTTCTTTTTTCTCAATTTGTGTCGCCTTGATTTCATTTTGTTGTTTTATTGATTTGGCTAGAACTTTGAGTACTATATTGAATAAATACAGGGAGAGCGAGCAGCCTTATATTGCCCCTGATTTTAGAATTGTTTCAAGTATCTCTCCATTTGTTTTGATATTACCCATTGGTTTGTTATATATTGGTTTTTTTGTTTAGATATGGACCTTGAGTTCCCAAATTCTCCAATTCTTTTAACATATTGGAGTATTGAATTTTTTTCTTTTTTATGAAGAATATTTTTATTTTTTATTTTTTTATTTCTATACTTTTTATTTACATTCCAAATGGTTTCCCCTTTCCCGGTTCCTCCCTCCCCAAAGTCTCATAAGCCCTCATCTCTACCCCTGTTCCCCAGTCAACCCCTTCTCGCTTCTCCGTCCTGGTATTCCCCTACATCCAGTCTTCACAGGACCAGGGGTCTCTCCTTGCATCTTCTTGGAAAACAATTGATATGTGAATTATGTCTTGGGTATTCCGATTTTCTGGGTTAATATCCCTTTATCAGTGACTGCATACCATGTGTGTTCTTTTGTGATTGGGTTAGCTCACTAAGGATGATATTTTCCAGTTTTGACCATTTGGCTAAGAATTTCATGAATTCATTATTTTCATTGCAGAGTAGTATTCCATTGTGTAAATATACCACATCTTCTGTAACCATTCTTCCGTTGAGGGACATCTGGGTTCTTTCCAGCTTCTAGCTATTATAAATAAGGCTGCTATGAACATAGTGGAGCATGTGTCCTTATTGCATGCCGGGGAAGCATCTGAGTATATGCCCAGTAGTGGTATAACAGGATCCTCTGGGAGTGTCATGCCCAGTTCTCTGAGGAACTGCCAGACTACTTTCCAGAGTGGTTGTACCAGCTTGCAATCCCACCAGAAGTGGGGGAGTGTTCCTCTTTCTCCACATCCTCGCCAACAACTGCTTTCTCCTCTGTTTTTGATCTTAGCCATTCTGACTGGTGTGAGATGGAATCTCAGGGTTGTTTTGATTTGCATTTCCCAAAGGACTAAGGATGTTGAACATTTCTTTAGGTGCCTCTCAACCATTCAATATTCTTCAGATGAGAACTCTTTGTTTAGCTCTGTACCCCATTTTTAAATAGGGTTATTTGGCTCTCTGGAGTCTAACTTCTTGAGTTCTTTGTATATATTGGATATTAGCCCTCTGTTGGATGTAGGGTTGGTAAAGATCTTTTCCCAGTTTGTTGACTGTTGCTTTGTCCTTTTGACAGTGTCCTTTGCCTTACAGAAACTTTGTAATTTTATGAGGTCTCATTTGTCAGTTCTTGATCTTAGAGCATAAGCTATTGGTGTTCTGTTCAGGAAATTTTCTCCTGTGCCCAGGTATTCAAGGCTTTTCCCTAGTTTTTTTTTTTCTATTAGTTTCAGTGTGTCTGGTTTTATGTGGAGGTCCTTGATCCACTTGGAATTGAGCTTTGTACAAGGAGATAAGCATGGATTGATTTGCATTCTTCTGCATGCATGCTGACCTCCAGTTGAACAAGCACCATTTGTTGAAAAGGCTATTTTTTCCCACTGGATGGTTTTAGCTTCTTTGTCAAAGATCAAGTGACCATAGGAGTGTGGATTCATTTCTGGGTCTTCAATTCTGTTCCATTGATCTACATGCCAGTCACTATACCAATACCATGCAGTGTTTTTTTAACACTATTGCTCTGTAGTAAAGCTTGAGATCTGGGATACTGATTCCTCAAGAAATTCTTTTACCCTTGAGAATAGTTTTAGCTATCCTGGATTTTCTGTTATTCCAGATGAATTTTTGAATTGCTCTTTTTAACTCTATGAAGAATTGAGTTGGGATTTTGATGGGGATTGCATTGAATCTGTATATTGCTTTTGGCAAGATGGTCATTTTTACTATATTAATCCTGCCAATCCATGAGCATGGAAGATTTTTCCATCTTCTGAGGTCTTCTTCAATTTCTTTCTTCAGAGACTTGAAGTTCTTATACAAATCTTTCACTTGTTTGATTAGAGTCACACAAAGATACTTTATATTGGTTGTGGCTATCGTGAAGGGTATCATTTCTCTTATTTCTTTCTCAGCCTGCTTATCCTTTGAGTATAGGAAGGCTACTGACTTGCTTGACTTGATTTTATATCTGGCCACTTTGCTGAAGTTGTTTATCAGCTGTAGGAGTTCTCTGGTGGACTTCTTTGGGTCGCTTAAGTATACTATCATATTGTCTGCAAATAGTGATAGTTTGACTTCTTCCTTTCCAATTTGTATCACTTTGACCTTATTTTGTTGTCTAATTGCTCTAGCTAGAACTCCAAGTACTATATTGAAAAGATATGGAGAGGGAGGGCAGCCTTGTCTAGTCCCTGATTTTAGTGGGATTGCTTCAAGTATCTCTCCATTTAGATTGATGTTGGTTAACGGTTTGCTGTAAATTGCTTTTACTATGGTTAGATATGGGCTTCGAATTCCTGATCTTTCCAAGACCTTTAGCATGAAAGGATCCCGAATTTTTTCAAATTCTTTTTCAGCATCTAGTGAAATGACCATGTGGTTTTTTTTCTTTGAGATTGTTTATGTAGTGGATTACATTGATGGACTTCCTTATATTGAATCATCACTGCCTCCATGGGATGAAACCTACTTGATCTTGGTGAATAATCATTTTGATGTGTTCTTGGATTCAGTTGGGGAGTATTTTATTGAGTATTTTTGCATCGATATTCATAAGAGAAATTCGTCTGAGATTCCCTTTCTTTGTAGGATCTTTGTGTGATTTGAGTATCAGCGTAATTGTGGCTTCATAGAACGAGTTGGGTAGTGTTCCTTCTGTTTCTATTTTGTGGAATAGTTTGAACCGTGTTGGTGTTAGGTCTGATAGAATTCTGCACTAAAACAACCTGGACCTGTGCTTCTTTCAGTTGGAAAACTTCCAATGACCACTTCTATTTCTTCAGGGGCTATAGGATGGTTTAAATGGTCTATTTGATCCTGATTTAATTTTGATATTTGGTATCTGTCTAGGAAATTGTCCATTTCCTCCAGATTTTCTAGTTGTGTTGAATACAGGCTTTTGTAGTAGGATCTGATGATTTTTTTGAATTTATTTCCTCAGTTTCTGTTGTTATATCTCCCTTTTCGTTTCTGATTTTGTTAATTTGTATACTGTCTCTGTGCCCTCTGGCTAGTCTGCCTAGACCTTATCTATCTTGTTGATTTTCTCAAAGAACCAACTCCTAGTTTTCTTGATTCTGTCTATGGTTCTGTTAGTTTCTACTTGATTGATTTCAGCTCCGAGATTGATGATTTACTGCCTTCTACTCCTCTTGGGAGTACTTGCTTCGATTTGTTCCAGGGTTTTAAGGCGTGCCATTAAGCTGCTAGTATATGCACTCTCCCATTTCTTTTTGGAGGCACTCAGGGCTATGAATTTTCCTCTTATCACTGGTTTCATTATGTCCCATAAATTAGGGTATATTGTGCCTTTATTTTCATTAAATTTTAAAAAGTTTTTGATTTCTTCCTTTATTTCTTCCTTGATCAAGGTATCATTGAGTAGAGAACTGTTCAGCTTTCACGTGTATGTGGACTTTCTGTTCTTTTTGTTGCTATTGAAGACCACCTTTTTTCCATAGTGATCTGATAGGAGGCATGGGATTATTTAAATCTTTCTTTTTATTTCTTTTGAGGTGTGTTTTGTGACCATTTATATGAATTATATGGTCAATTTTCGAGAAGGTACCATGAGGTGCTGAGAAGAAGGTATATTCTTTTGCTTTAGGATGAAATGTTTTATATATATATATATATATATATATATATATATATATATATATATATATATATAATGTTCCATTGGGTCCAAGGCTTCGATTAGATTCACTGTGTCCCTGTTTAGTTTCTGCTTTCCTGAACAATCCATTTCAGAGCGTGGGGTGTTGAAGTCGCCCACTATTATTGTGTGAGGTGCACTGTGTGCTTTGAGCTTTAGTAAAGTTTGTTTTACGATTGAGAGTGTCGTTGCATTTGGAGCAAAGTTGTTCAGAATTGAGAGTTCTTCTTGGTGGATTTTTCCTTTGACCAGTATGTAGTGTCCTTCTGTGTCTTTTTTGATGACTTTAGGTTGAAAGTCAATTTTATCTGATATTAGGATGGCTACTCCGGCTCGTTTCCTGGGACCATTTGCTGGTAAGATTGTTTTCTAGCCTTTTGCTCTGAGGTAGTGTTTGTCTTTGACACTGAGGTGTGCTTCCTGCACGCAGCAAAATGCTGGGTCCTGCTCACATATCCAGTCTGTTAGTCTATGTCTTTTTATTGGGGAATTGAGACCATTGATAGTAAGAGAGATTAAGGAATAGTGATTATTTCTTCCTGCTATTCTTGATGCTATCTTTATGTTTGTGTGGTTATCTACTTTTGGGTTTGATGAAAGAAGGTTACTATTTCGTTTTTTCCAGGGTGTAGTTTCTCTCCTTGTATTGGCGGTTCCCATCTATTATCCTTTGCAGGACTGGATTTGTGCAAAGATATTGTGTAAATTTGGTTTTATCATGGAATATCTTGGTCTCTCCATCTATGGTGATTGAGAGTTTTGCTGGGTATAGTAGTCTGGGTTGGCATTTGTGTTCTCTTAGAGTCCGTATGAGATCTACCCAAGATCTTCTAGCTTTCATAGTCTTTGGTGAGACATCTGATATAATTTGAATAGGTTTTCCTTTATATGTTACTTGACCTTTTTTTCTCTTACTGCTTTTAATATTCTTTCTTTGTTTAGTACATTTGGTGTTTTAATATTGTGTGATGGGAGGCATTTCTGTTCTGGCCCAGTCTGTTTGGAGTTCTGTAGGCTTCTTGTACATTCATCTGATCTCTCTCTTTAGGTTAGGGAAGTTTTCCTCCATAATTTTGTTGAAGATATTTACTGGCCCTTTAAGTTGCAAATCTTTACTCTCATCTATACCAATAATCCTTAGGTTTGGTCTTCTCATTGTGTCCTGGATTTCCTGGATGTTTTGGGTTACATGTTTTTTGCATTTTGCATTTTCTTTGACTGTTGAGTCAATGCTTTCTATGGTATTTTCAGCATCTGAGATTCTGTCCTCCATCTCTTGCATTCTATTGTTGATGTTTGCATCTATGACCCCTGATTTCTTCCCAAGGTTTTCCATCTCCAAAGTTGTCTCCCTTTGTGATTTTTTAATTGTTTCTATTTCCTTTTTTGATCCTGGATGGATTTTCTCCGTTCCTTCACTTGTTTGTTTGTGTTTTCCTGTATTTCTTTAAGATATATTCATGTTTCCTCATTCAGGAATTCTGCTTGTTGACCCATATTCTCCTGCATTTCTTTAAGCGATTTTTGTGTTTCCTTTGTAAGGGCATCTACCCCTTGATTCATGTTCTCCTGTATTTCTTTATGAGATTTATTTGTGTCCTTCTTGAAATCCTCTAATAGCATCTTGAGAAGTGATTTTAAGTCCAGATCTTGCCTTTTAGATGTGATGCGGTATCCAGGACTTGCTGCTGTTGGAGAGTTGGGTTTGGATGCTGCCATATTGCCTTGATTTCTGTTAGTAACTTTCCTATGTTTGCCTTTCGTCGTCTGGTTATCTCTGTTGTTAGTTGGCCCTGCTGTCACTGGCTGGTGCTTGAACCTCCTGTGAGCCTTCAAGGCTATTTCTGCCCCCCTGGATGACTGCGTTTCCCCTGGCACCGATTGCTGAGGGACTGCCCTGATCCTGAGTTACTTTAAAGCCCTGATGTGCCTTTCTCCAAGTGATTTTTTTCTAAGTTTTTTTTATTTACATTCCAAATCATTTCCCCTTTCCCGTTTCCTCCCTCCCCGAAAGTCCCATAAGCCCCCTTCCCTCCCTCTTTTCCCCATTCAAACCCCTCTTGCTTTTCTGTCCTGGCATTCCCCTACATCCAGTCTTTCCAGGACCAGGGTCTCTCTTTCCATCTTCTTGAAAATCTATTGATATGCGAATTGTGTCTAGGGTATTCCGAGATTCTGGGTTAACATCCCCTTTTCAGTGACTGCATACCATGTGTGTTCTTTTGTGATTGGGTTACCTCACTAAGGATAATATTTTCAAGTTCTGACCATTTGCCTAGGAATTTCATGAGTTCATTGTTTTTAATTGCAGAGTAGCATCTGACAGAGGGCTAATATTCAATATATACAAAGAACTCAAGAAGTTAGGCTCCAGAGAGTCAAGTAACCCTATTAAAAATGGGGTACAGAGCTAAACAAAGAGTTCTCACCTGAAGAATATCTAATGGCTGAGAAGCCCCTAAAGAGATGTTCATCATCCTTAGTCATTAGGGAACTGCAAATCAAAACAACCCTGAGATTCCATCTCACACCAGTCAGAATGGCTAAGATCAAAAACACAGGAGACAGCAGTTGTTGGCGAGGATGTGGAGAAAGAGGAACACTCCTCCACTCCTGGTGAGATTGCAAGCTGGTACAACCACTCTGGAAAGCAGTCTGGCATTTCCTCAGAAAACTGGGCATGACACTCCTGGAGGATCCTGCTATACCACTCCTGGGCATATACCCAGAGGCTTTACCTGCATACAATAAGGACACGTGCTCCACTATGTTCATAGCAGCCTTATTTATAATAGCCAGAAGCTAGAAAGTACCCAGATGTCCCTCAACGGAGCAATGGATTCAGAAGATGTGGTATATTTACACAATGGTATACTACTCTGCAATCCCCAAGTGATGTTGTATTTGGGAAATCCCTGCATACCTGGAGACTCAGTGTAGTCATTCCACGGAGCAGTGGTGGCTAAGGTGAGACTGGCGTGCTCTCTCCTGGCCCAGGTCCCTCTGCAGGGCAGATGTCCCACAGTAGATCTGGCGTGTAGTTGACCACCCGATGCATTGAGCAGACCACGTGGCTGTGACCCATGCGGTGTTATGCTCGGTTATCCCTGCACCTGGAGGTCCCAACTGCTCTGTTACCGAATCAAAGATGGCGGAGGGTACTGTGTGCCCTCTCAGCGCATATCACTCTGCTGGGCAGATGTCTAACAGCAGAGCTGGCACCCAGATGACCACAGATCTGCCCCGCTCTTGGGCGCAGATGGAAGCCTAGCAGGCTGTGTCCCAAACAATGTTATAGTTGTGGAATCCCTGCGTACCTGGAGACTCAGTGTAGTCAATCCCTGGAGCAGAGGTGGCTTGGAGTATTGCATTTTATCAAGTGCTTTTTTAGCACCTAATATGATGATGATGTGATTTTTTTCTTTGACTTTGTTTATATAATGGAATTCTTTAATACATTTTTGTATATTAACAAACTTTGCATCCCTGGGATGAAGCTTATTTGACTTTCCTAATATTTTATTGCGTGTATTTTTATTGGCTATATTTACAAGTGAAATTGGTCTGAAGTTCTCTTTCTTTGTTGAGTCTTTGTGTAGTTTGGGTATCAGAATAATTGTGGTGTCATAGAATGAATTAGGTAAGGTTTGTTCTGTTTTTATTTTATGGAATAGTTTAAGGAGTGTTATTAGCTCTTCATTGAATGTCTGGTAGAATTCAGCACTAAAGCCATCTAGCCCTGGGCTTTTTTTAGTTGGGAGGTTTTTAATGAATTCTTCTATTTCCTCAGTGGATATTGGACTGTTTACCTACTCTTGGTTTAGCTTTGTACTTGGTATGTGTCTAGAAAAATTATACATTTCATTTAGATTTTTCCAGTTTTGTTGAGTATAGGCTTCTGTAATGGGATCTGATGATTTTTGGAATTTCCTCATTTCTGTTTTTATGTCTCCCTTTCAATTTCTGATTTTGTTAATTTGGATATTGTCTCTATGCCATTTGTTTGTCTAGGGGTATATCTATTCTGTTGGTTTTCTCAAAGAACCAGCTTTCATTTTGTTGATACTTTGTATAATTCTCTTTGATTATATTTGGTTAATTTCTGCCCTGAGTTTGACCATTTTCTGCCATTTACTCCTCTTCACTATGTTTGCTGATTTTGTTCTAGAGCTTTCAGGTGTGTTGTTAAGTTGCTAGTGTAGGATCTTTATGAGGGCACTTAGTTCTATAGACTTTACTCTTAGCACTGATTTCATTGTATCCCATAAGTTTGGGTATGCAGTCTCATCATTTTTGTTTAATTCCAGAAAGTTTTAATTTTTTCCCTGACCAAGTTATCATTGAGCAGAGGGTTGTTCAGTTTCCATGGATGTGTGGGTTTTCTATTGTTCCTGTTATTGTTGAAGTGTAGCCTTAGTCTGTGTTGATCTGAAAGGATGTATTAGATTATTTCTATATTCTTCTATTGGTTGAGACTTCTTTTGTGTCTGATTATATGGTCAGTTTTGGAGAGGATTCCATGAGGTGCTGAGAAAAAAAAGTATAATCCTTTGTTTTAGGGTTAAATATTCTGTATATATCTCTTAAATCCATTTGGTTCATAACCTCTATTAGTTTCACTGTGCTTTTGTTTAGTTTTTGTTTCAATGACCTGTCCATTGATGAGATTGGGATGTTGAAGTTTCCCACTATTATTGTGTGGGATTCAGAGTTTGTTTTAAGCATTAGTAAAGCTTTTTATCAATGTGTGTGCCCTTGCATTTCGGGCATAGATGTTCATAATTGAGACTTTCTCTTGATTTTTTTTCTTTGATGATTATCATGTGTCTTTCCCCATCTCACTTGATAACTTTAGGTTGAAAGTCTATTTTATTGGATATTAGGTTGGCAACTCAGCTTTTTGGAGGGGTCACTGACTTGGAAGACTATTTTTCTAGGCTTTTACTATGAGGTGTTACCTGTCTTTGTTATTAAGGTGTGTTTCTTGTGTGCAGCAATGTGCTGGATCTTGTGTGAATATCCAGCCTGTTAGCTTATGTGTTTTTATTGGGGGAATTGAGTTTGTTGACATTGAGAGATATAAAAGACAGATGATTGTTGTTCCCTGTTACATTTTTTATTTGTAGGTGCCACTGTGTGTATGTGATTATCTCCCTTTGGTTTTGTTGTGAGATGACTAATTCCTTTTTCTTTTGGTGTAGGTACCCTCCTTGTGATGAGTTTTCCTACTAGAATCCTCTGCATTGCTGGATTTGTAGATAGATATTGTTTGAATTTGATTTTCTCATGGAATATTTTGGTTTCCCCATTTATGATGATTGAGCATTTTGCAGGATATAGTGTTCTGGGCTGGTATTTGTGTTCTCTTGGGTTCTGCATGATGACTGTCCATGTTTTTCTCACTTTTAACATCTCTGTCTAGAAGTCTATTGTAATTCTGATAGTTCTGCCTTCATATATTACTTAACTTTTTTCCCTTATAGCTTTTAATATTCATTCCTTTTTTCTGTGAATTTAGTCTTTTGATTATTTTGTGACAAGAGGATATTCTTTTCTGGTCCTACCTATTTGGTGTTTTGTATACTTCTTGTACATTCATGGCCATCTCTTTCTTCAGGTTAGGGAAGTTTTCTTCTATGATTTTGTTGAAGACATTTTCTGGTCCTTTTTACTGGGAGTCTTGGCTCTCTTCTATTTCTATTATTCTTTGGTTTAGTCTTTTCAATGTGTTCTGGATTTCCTGAATATTTTTGGTTTAGGAATTTTTTATGTTTTATATTTTCCTTGACCATTGTGTAAATATCTTCAAAGGTATCTTCTGTGCCTGAGATTCTGTCTTCTATCTCTTGTATTCTGGTGGTAATGATTACATCTCTAAGTTCTCACCTCATTTATAGATTTCCTATCTCCAGATTTGGCTCCTTTTGTTATTTCTTTATTGTTTCCATTTCAATTTTTAGATACTAGACAGATTTATTCAACTTCTTTGCCTGTTTCTTTGTGTTTTCCTGTATTGTTTTAAGGGATTTATTTGTTTCCACTTTAAGGGTTTCTACCTGTTAATCTGTGTTTTCCTGTATTTCTTTCAGTGAGTAATTTTTATCCTCCCTAAAGGACTCTATTATCTTCATGAGATAGGGTTTTAGGTCAGCATACTGGTTTTCAGGTTTGTTGGGGTATAAGGGTTTGCTGTGCTTGAAAAATTGGTTTCTGGTGGTGCCAAAATGAATTTGCTTCTGTTGCTTTCTGTCTTCTGCTTATCTATAGTTATCTGGTTATCTGGTGTTAACTGGTCTAGATGTCTCTCTCTGGAGATTGTTTCATGCCCCTTGTTTACTGCAGGTCTTTTAGGAGAATTGTGATCCTGGCTGAAGAATCTGCTGTGCTTCTTGGGGGTCCCAGCCACTGTGGTTATTATGCAGGGTCCCTTAACTGTTTCCCTGGGTACAACAGATCTCCTGGGAGGCCTTCAGATTGTAGGGTCTTCAGAGCAGCAGTAAAGCTGATGATCTGCCCCAACAGAAGGCACAGACTGGAAGCTGTTTTGAATGTTATAAATAAAGTATGCCCTTTTTATCACATCTCTGAAAGTATGAGAAATGGGGAAATGTGTGAATCATATTGCATATACATTGAAAAGGGATTAGTGATGACATAAGAAAACTGAGTAAAAAAGTTGCTGTTTCTCCCTGTGATTATTTGGAAGACATCAACTTCAACCACATTCCTAAAAGAATCTCCACCAATAGAGTTCTCTAAAAGTGAGTGAGTAAAATTAAAGATATAGCAAGTGAAAATAAAACTGTGAGACATATGGGGAATGGAGAGAAAGATGAAGGGAGGGAGAAAACAGAGAGAAGGGGAAAGAAAGAGGGTTGGAGTGATGGAAAGAGAATAGATAGATAGATAGATAGATAGATAGATAGATAGATAGATAGATAGATAGATAGATGAGAAAGGAAAGGAAAGGGGTAAGATAGTCCTTAAGAACCTGTAAGTACAATAAATGGGGAAAAACCAGTAATGACATTATTACATATGAAAATTATCAGAGTAAATTGAATGGACATTATTCAATATAGTTAAAGAGAAGCTAAAAATGTGAAAAGGGAAAAGATTTTAAAAGGAAAATGAAATGTTTTCAATCAACACAGTGTATTAAAAATTAAGTGAGAACTGGCTTAGAACCCAGCTATACAGCAATTAAACTAAGGAAGTAGACCAAAAGTTAGTACTGAACAAATTTTTTTAATGATGAAACCAGATAATTCGAAATGAGGAAAAACAAAAAAACAATGGAGTATGAGATGCAAATATATAAGTGATACAGCAAAGATGATCTGGATTTACATCTAAATGCAAATGAATAAAGGAAATGTTTGCTAGGATTATTAAAAAGACACTAACCTTCTTAGAAATCTATTGATATGCAGATTGTGTCTAGGGTATTCCGAGATTCTGGGTCAATATCCCCTTATCAGTGACTGCATACCATGTGTGTTCTTTTGTGATTGGGGAAGGAGAGACCCCTGGTCCTGGAAAGACTGGATGTAGGGGAACGCCAGGACAGAGTAAAGAGAGGGGGTTGAATGGAGAAAAGAGGGAGGGAAGGGGGCTTATGGGACTTTCGGGGAGGGAGGAAATGGGAAAGGGGAAATGGTTTGGAATGTAAATTAAAAAAAAATAAAATAAAATAAATAATTAAAAGAAAAAAAAAGACACTAACCAGATTTCAGACAGGTAAATTCTACATGATTTCAGAAAGGAAAATACAAAGGAGTAAAAAGCTAAATGCCTCTAAATGAAACTGAAGTGAATCAAAGGATACTTTGTAAAAGAGATATTGTTCAGTGGGATTAAAGATGAATTGTTGTATAAATGGGCATAAGTTGTCAAATCCTGTAGGGAAATACATCTTGCTAGGGACCTTCCCAGTATCACAAGTACCTAGGTGGGACACAGCTTTGGCCAAAAGCTTGTAACTCTCTCTTACTGCTCTGTGGACCAGAAGATGATGGTAAGTACTGGTTTCTTACTATTGTGTGGTTAAATGCTGCTAGTTTCTGGTAATAAACTCCTGCTGGTAGCAGCAGGAGATTAAGTGGAAAAAGACTTAAAAGAATTGTTAGAATTGTTTTCTCTCTGGCTCAAGGACCTCTTAGTGGCTAGGTGAGAGCCTTGTTAACTCTTTGTGAACCAGGAAGAAAGGGAAACAAAAGGAAGGGAAGAGAAGGGAAGGGAAGGGAAGGGAAAGGAAGGGAAGGAAAGGAAATGAAACAAACAAGTTATTTTGCATGGACAACACATATAAACACACATTCACTCACACAAAAACAGTCACTAGTTGGGCTGAACACCTGTCTCATCAACTCCACAAATGTTCACATAAACTTCCATACATATACATAGACCTACACGTGTATGCATATACATACGTATAGGCAAACAGACATATACATATACACATGGTGGATTGGGCTGAGCCTCAAATGCATATCTTTGAATGAATGGGACAGGATCCTCAAAACCACCACTTTATTCCTTCTCTTTGCCCTTTTTATATCTTAGACCAATATATAAAAACACATTTCACATGGCCTAGCTTTATCATAATATACGCCTGTGGCTTTATTCTTGTGCCCGACCTAAAATGAGAGTTTTTTTCTTAATCACAAATTTTTGCCAAGTCTATTTATTTTTATAGTATTATTGTGAAAGCTCATTGTATTTCTTATTATACAGACACATACTATTCCTTTTCTTAAAATTGGATATTTTATTTATTTACAATTCAAATGTTATACCCTTTCCTGGTTTCCCCTCTGGAAAGCCCCATCCCATCCTCCCTCTCCCTGCTTATATGAAGGTGTTTCCCTACCCACCCACCCACCCACTCTCTGCCATTCCCCTACACTAGAACAACAAGCCTTCACAGGACAAAGGGCCTCTCCTCCCATTGATACTGGACAAGGCCATATTCTGCTAAATATGCAGCTGGAGCCATGGTTCCCTCCATGTGTACTCTTTGGTTGGTGGTTTAGTCCCTGGGATCTATGGGACAGTCTTAATTCTAACTTTATTACAAAACAACTAAAACCATCTACTAAAACTTTCTTCCTAAAATTACTTAAATAAGGAATTTTATAAAATTATTAATTCTTCTAAACAGTGTTAATTCTTGAAAGTTCATCTTCATGTTGGTCTCCAGGTTTTCCAGAAATCATTAGGCTATTTAATAGTTACAGGAAAGTTGTATCAGTACCAAGAAGCAATCCTAGGATAAAGTCTTTAAGGACTCTGCATCACTGACCATGGAAAAAGGAAGGGCATTTCCAGAAAACTCACTTGCATGCCTTTAGCATTTTTTAAATGGCTTCTGACAAAATCTTAAATTGCCTCTGTTTATAGATCAATTCCAGGCCAGTTCACTATAAAAAAAAAAAACCTCTGATATAAGAGCATAAATATGTAATTATTGGCTTAATAGAGGAAAAAATATACGGGAAAAGCAATGCTGATCATGAAATTAGAGTTGGATAAATTTTGCTGCAATAAAATTAAAATTTTTCTGTTCATTGAAGAAAGTAAAGGACTACAAAGCCCCTAGAAATTTCAAAGCATATATAGTTAACAAAAATTGTATTAGTTTCACCAATAGTTCAAATCACATAAATAGTAACACTATGGCACAACACTTTGCCTACCAGCTTGGTTCACCTTTGAGCCTCTGACAATGTCACTATGGAGATCACAAACAGCCGGATTCTGAATTACAGTTGCTGGCAGTGTGATTGGTACAATCTACTTGGCAGTAGGAAAGTATAAACTGTGCATGGTGTAAAACTTGACAACTCTTCTCCTAGAGGTTTGCCCCAAGGAGTTATTTGTGATGGGGTTAGCAGAATTTACATGCAGGATTATTCATAGAAACTGCTTTGCTAATTGGTTCCATTAGGAAATAACTAAATAGTCCATAAACCCTTAAATGGATAAATTATGACATATTTATACCTTAGCAGACCATACAATTAGGGAAATTAATGACGTTTGCTGGTGACATCAGTGTGAATAGATGTAAAGAAAAGAAAGTAGTAACCTCATCAAAGAATTCCACTCAGTTAAGGTGTAAAATCAATGAACAAGAATTACTACTCTTTAGAAATCCCTGCATTGATAGAAAAAGTGAAACTTTAAAAACAGGAGCTACTGTCCTAAAATTAAAAATGCTTGTCTCCAAGCAAAAGGGTGAGATTTAAGAGGATTCTGTAACAAGGAAAGCATACCCAGACAAAATTGTCCAAAATAGTAATTTTTCATGGATAGTTTGAGGTTTATTGTGACTCTCTCAAAAAGCAGAGTTCTCTGGACACTCTTATAGTGGTATGGAACATTAAAAAGAAAACTTGAAGTTGTCATCATCATTAAGTTTTTGCATTTATGAATGGCATTTCTGACTACTACAGGAACATAAACTATAGAAATGAAGCCTCAGCTCTACTGCAAACTGCCCCACACTGAAACTTTAAATCCTATCAGCTTGGCAACCTTATTGCTTAAAATTTTTGTTGTATAGTGGGTTTTCTCTAATAGAAGATTTAGTACTTAAAATTGATATCAGTATAATCAAAACAAACTGTAGTGACTAAATGACCAGAACCAGGGCATTATATTTTATAGAGTGCTCCTCAATATTCCCATTTCTGGGTTGTAACATTTAGTCAATCTCATGAATCAGATAGTCTTATGAAAAATTAGGAAGAGAAAATGTTAATAAAGATTAAATAAAAATAGAGAAATGCAATTCAAAATAATATAAGCCACCCTAACAATTCGAGCTTTGTTAATATTTTATAATATTTGCATAAATAACATTTTAATTAATTTATTTTATATCCTGACAACAGTTTTCTCTTCTTCCTCTCCTTAGACCTTTCTCTACCTCTCTTCCTCCTTTTCTCCTCCTCCCCCATTTCTTTTTCCAGAAAAGGAGAGGCTTCCCATGCATATCAACCAGCTTTGGCATATCAAGTTGAAGTATGACTGTGTCTTCCATATTGAGGACTGACTAGGCAGCCTAGTAGGGGGAAATGGTCCCAAAGGCAGACAATTAAATCAAAGAAAGCCTATGCTTCCATTGTTAGGAATCCTACATGAAGACCAAGCTGTACAACTGTTACTTTTGTGCAGAAGTCTGATTTCAGTATCATGTATGCTCTCTGGTTGATAGTTCAGTTTCTGTGTGCCCCTATGATGCCAGGTTGGTTGAAGGGAAACAAAAGTAGAGACCATGGGTGAAAAAGGAATGGGGGCAGGATGAGAGTGGTGGTTGCTGAAATATGTTAGAACCAGGAGAACATCTTTAAGCACATTGAGAAAATCTTTCACCATAAAAGGCTTGGCTATTGCATCAGAGCCCTTACGTGATCTGTTGTCGATGTTTCCATAATTATATTTTAAGTAATGTTCCTAGACAGATAGCTTTTAAAAACAAAATAATAGTTTTGTATTCATAGGTCTATTATACATCTTATAATTATGGTTCTCCCACCTCTCTACCTCACCAGCAGAAACAAAATAACCCTGGAAAATTAAAGAAAATCAATGAGACCCCCCTCCCTCAAAATGGACAAAAATATACACACATACATAGCTACAAATCATGTAATTCATTTTCTGTTGGCCACCTACTCCTGAGCTTGAGACCTGCCCTAGAATGTGATTTATGTACCCAAAGACATTCCATTGGAGAAAACTAGTTTGCTTTCTTCTAGCAGTTTGGAAATTGGAATTTTAAAGAGAACTTGCAAATAGCTTTTTGGTTAGGTATGGAACTTTGTGTCCATTTCCCTCCTTCCCTCCATCTCCTTCTCTTCCTCCTCCTCCTCTTCCTCCTCCTCCTCATCCTTCTTCTTTTTGAAATTTTCTTTATTTACATTTCAAATGTTTTCCACTTTCTGGGTCTTCCCTTCAGAAACACCCTATCCCCTCCCCCTTCCCCTGACTCTATAAGGGTGCTCCCCCACCCTCCCATTCCCATCCTCCCACCCTAGCATTACCCTACACTGGGGAATTGAACACCCCCCTCCTCCAACTGGTGTCCAAAAAGGCCATCCTCTGCCACATATGGGACCATAGCTATGGCTCCCTCCATGTGTACTCTTTGGTTAGTGGTCCAGTCCCCAGAGCTTTGGGGAATAGGGGTCTGGCCAGTTGACTTTGTTGCTCCTTCCATGGAGCTGCAACCCCCCTTAGCTCCTTCAGTCCATTCTCCAACACCTTCATCAAGGACAAATGATTGGTATTTCCTGTTATGTTTGCTTTTGTAGATGCCATTATGTGTTGTGAAACAAACTTCTTTTGGTTTTGCTGTGCTATGATTAATTTTCTCTAGGCTTCTTGTACATTTATGTCCAACTCTTTAGGTTGTGGAAGTTTTGCTCTATGATTTTATTGAAGACATTTTCTGGTCCTTTGTGCTGGAAATCTTTGCTTTCTTATAATCCTATTATTCTTAGATTTAGTCTTTTTATTTTTTTCCTGGATGTTTCGGATTAGGTGTTTATTTTTTTTGTTTTGATTTTTTTTAATTTGACCACATGTCAATATCTTCTAAAGTATCTTCTATGCCTGAAATTCTCTTTTCTATCTTTTGTATTCTGGTGGTGATACTTGCATCTGTAGTTCCTGACCTCTTTCTTAGGTTTTCTATTTACAGTGTTGCCTTCATTTGTGTTTTCTTTATTGTTTCTACTTCCACTTTTAGGTCTTGGAGTGTTTTGTTCTATTCCTTAACCTGTTTTATTGTGTTTGCCTGTATTTCTTTAAGGGATTTATTTGTTTTCTCTTTAAGGGTTTCTACCTGTTTACCTGCATATTATGTACTTCCTTAAGTGAGTTATTTGTATCCTCCTTAAAGGACTTATTATCTTTATGAGATAGGATTTTAGGTCAACATAGAGGTTTTCAGGTTTATTGGTGTATCCAGGGCTTGCTGTGTTGGGAGAACTGGGTTCTGATGCCAAAGTATACTGGCTTCTGTTGCTTATGGTCTTGTCCCTTTCTTTTGTCATCTGGTTATCTCTGGTGTCAGCTGGCTGCCTGGGTATCTCTTTCTGGAGTCTGCCTCCTGTGCCTCTGGGTTGCTGCAGATCTCCTGGGAGGCCAGTAGCCCTGGATATAGCAGACCTCCTGGTTAGTCTTCAGACTGTTGGGCCTTCAGAGGAGCAGTCAACCTGTTTCCCTGAGTTCAACTGTTCTCCTGGGACACCTCCATAATGCAGGGGTCTTCCAAGGAGCTGTCAAGCTGATAATCAGCCCCATTGGAAGGCACAGGTTAGAAGTGGGTTGGATTTTGGGGGCAGAATGGGTCCTGAGTCTGCTGTGCTCCTCAAGGTTCCAAGCTGCTACAGTTGATTGGGATAGTACCTCATCTGTTGTCCCATATGCAACAGAATTCTTGAGAAACCATTAGACTGTGGGTCTTCAGTGGAACACTCAAGCTGGTGATCTCATGAAATGTTATTTATAGGAGCATGACAACCATACCAGTATGTACACCTCTGAAGATAGATTTCTCTCCCTCTCTTAGAATCCATTAACCTCCTGTAAATTCTCAGAGAGACATGGAACCTTGTAAGTTTTTGAACCCTTCATGATAGGATGTTGATGGGCTTAATCCAATGCAGATATTGTTTAGGTAACAACAGTTGTTGTGAATTCTAGAGTTCAATGTTCAGGTCATATCCTGAAGACAACATTCAATAATACTCATCCTCCAAATCTTACAATCTTTCTGTGTGCTTTCTCAGAATCTTGAGAAATGGCTGGGATGATGTCCTATTCATTGTTAAGCACTCAACAATCACTTATTATCATTAATTTGACCAGTTATGCAGTTATCTCTACAGTTATGGTTCTTCATTTGCAAAGAGAAGTTTCTTTAACAAAATTTGACAGCAATATCTTGTTATTGATAATCATAATGACTTAGAAGCAAACTTGATGAGCAAATCATACCTATTTAACAAAAGAACCATAAAAGATTTCCCACTAGGGTATAAGATCTCCTGGCCATATAGGTTTTTGACCAGCATTATAGTATCAGATATTAGTAACTTCCTATGTAGCTGATTTCAGTTCTAATTAGAAAGTTGTTGGCACCTGGGAGCTAAAGTTATTACACAGCCTTCTGTACACAGGTTCCACCAAGAGAGAGCTGGTGACCCAGGAGTGCTCTCACTTCTGGGCTCAGAGGTGAGATCACCATATTCTCTCAAATAACTGTCCAAGATGGGATTGGCCAGGAATACACAGGGCACAGCAACAGTGGAGCTGCTAGGACAGGGTCCTTCTGGTCGACATCTGCACCTGGGAGATAAGGCTGTTCTACAACCCTAAACACAGGGCACAGGAACAGTGGAGCAGCCAAGGCTGCAGGCCTACCAGGAAAACTGAAGCAACTCATGGTCAAAAGAGGCAGACTCCAGACAATCATCCAGACCAACAAATACCAGGGATATCCAGATGACTAAAGGTAAACGCAAGACCATAAGTAACAGAAGCCAATATATGTGGGCATCATCAGAACCCAGTTCTCCCACCACAGCAAGCCCTAAATACAACCACACATCTTAAAATCAGGAAGCTGACCTAAAATCTTATCTCATTAAGATAATAGAGTCCCTTAAGGAGGATATCAATAACTCAATGAAAGAAATACAGGAAAACACAGGTAAACAGGTGAAGGAATTGAATAAAATGATTCAAGACCTAAAAGTGGAAGTAGAAACAATAAAGAAAACACAAATTGAGACAAACCTGGAAATGGAAAATCTAGGAAAGAGGTCAGGTATTACAGATGCATGTGTCTCCAACAGAATACAAGAGATAGAAGAGAGAATCTCAGAAGAGATAGAACTGTAGAAGAGATAGACACAACAGTCAAAGAAAATGCAAAAAGCATCTGACCCAAGACATACAGAAAAACCAGGACACAATGAGAAGGCCAAAACTAAGGGTTATAGGAATAGAAGAGAGCGAGGATTCCCAACTTAAAGGGCCAGTATGTATATTGATGTTAAGAGATAAAAGGAAGAGTGATTATTAATTCCTGTTATTTTTGTTGTTAAAGGTGTAATTATATTTGTGTGACTATCTTCTTTTGGGTTTGTTGAAACATTACCTTCATGCTTTTTCTAGGCTGTATTTTCCCTCCTTTTGTTGGTATTTTCCACCCATTGTCCTTTGTAGAGCTGTGTTTGTAGGAAGAAATTGTGTAATTTGGTTTTGTTGGAATATCTTGTTTCCTCCATCTATGGTCATTGAGAGTTTTGCTGGGTATAATAGCCTGCTGGCCTCTATATTCTCTTAGGGTCTGTATGACATCTGCCCTGGATCTTCTAGCTTTCATAGTTTATTTGTTTAGTGCATTTGGTGTTTTGGTTATTATGTGCTGGGAGGGATTTCTGTTCTGGTCCAGCTTATTTGGCGTTTTGTAGTCTTCTTGCATGATAATCCAATATGTAAAAAGAACTCAAGAAGTTAGACTCCAGAGAACCAAATAACCCTATTAAAAATGGGGTACAGAGATAAACATAGAATTCTCACCTGAGGAATACTGAACGTCTGAGAAATACCTAAAGAACTGTTCAACATACTTAGTCATCAGGGAAATGAAAACCAAAACAACCATGAAATTCCACCTCATTCCAGTCAGAAAGGCTAAAATCAAAATCTTAAGTGACAGCAAATTCTGGTGAGGATGTGGAGAAAGAGGAAGAGACCTCCATTCGTGGGATTGCAAGCTGGTACAACCACTCTAGAAATCAGTCTGGTAGTTCTTCAGAGAATTGGACATATTACTACCTTTGGACCCAGCTATACCACTCCTGAGCATATACTCAGAAGATGCTCCAACATGTCATAAAGTCACATGCTCCACTATGTTCATAGCAACCTTATTTATGATAGACAGGAGTTGGAAAGAACTTAGATGTCCCTCAATAGAGGAATGGATGCAGAAAATGTAGTATATTTACATAATGGAGTACTACTCAGATATTAAAAACAATGAATTCATGAAATTCTTAGGTAAATGGATGGAACTAGAAAAATATCATCCTGACTGAGGTAACCCAATCACAAAACAACATATATGATATGCACTCACTGATAAGTGGATATTAGCCCAGATGCAAAGAATACCCTAGATACAATTCACAGACCACATGAAGCTCAAGAAGGAAGTCCAAAGTGTGGATACTTTGGTCTTTCTTAGAAGGGGAAGCAAAGTACCAATTAGAGGAGATACAGAAACAAAGTGTGCAGAGTTGAATTAAAGTCCATCCAGAGACTGTCACACCTGGGGATCCTTCCCATATACAGTTATCAAACCTAGACTCTATTGTGGATGCCAACAAGTGCTTGCTGACAGGAGCCTGATATAGCTGTCTCCTGAGAGACTCTTCTAGTGCCTGACAAATACAGAGGTGGATGCTCTGAGCACAGGGTCCCTAGTGGAGGAGCTAGAGAAAGGACCCAAGGAGCTGAAGGGTTTTGTAGATCCATAGGAGGAACAACAGTATGAACTAACCAGTACCCCCAGAGCTCACAAGGACTAAACCACCAACCAAAGAGTACACGTGGAGGATCTCCAGCTGCATATGTAGCAGAGGATGGATTTGTTGGACATCAATGAGAGGTGAGGCCTGTGGAGCTGTGAAGGCTTGATGTCACAATGTAGGTGAATGCCTGGACAGGGAAACAGGAGTGGGTGTGTTGGTGAGCAGGGGTATGGAGGATGGGATAGGGGTTTTTCAGATGGGAAATGATGAAAAGGGATAGCATTTGAAATGTAAATAAAGAAAATATCTAATAAAAAAGAAAGTTGTTGATTACCCTTGTAACAAACATGACTATTACATTGATGGATACATATTTCCTAGATGTTGTGTAATGAAATATACAGGGTGTACAAATCAGTATGCCCCTTATGATAAGTCTTTCCTAGTAGCCTGTATAGATTCTGGCACTATGAAGACTAGCCAGCCGGAAAAAAAAAACACAAAAAAAACCAAAAATAAAACAAACTTCTACCTCAATTCCAGCTTGATTTCTCAGTGGAACTACCAGTATATGTGGAATATTAACCTATATAATTCTTAAAGACAACCAAGTGTAGTGGTGATATTGTTTTGTGGGTCTCAGAAGTCTCTGTGCTCAATAACTCATAGGGAGATACTCAGCTGCTGCCACTCTAATTCTCATTTATTAAACTATACTTCTAGGGACAGTATTACCCACCATTGGAGTTCAATTTAGGAAATTTCCTCCTATGATTTTTGTTGAAGACGTTTTCGGGTACTTTGAGCTGGGAATCTTCGTTCTCCTGTATTCCAATTATTCTTGGATTTGGTCCTTTCATTTTGTCCTGAATTTCCTGGATGCTTTCAATTAGGAGTTTTTTATGTTTTGAATTTTCTTTGACAGTTGTGTTAGTCTCTTCTATGGTATCTTCTACACCTGAGATTCTCTCTTCTATCTTTTGTAGTCTGTTGATGATACTTACATCTGTAGTTCCTGACATCTTTTCTAGTTTTTCCATTTCCAGGTTTGCCTCCATTTGTGTCTTCTTTATTGTTTCTACTTTCACTTTTAGGTCTTGGATCACTTGATTCAATTCCCTGACCTTTTTACCTGTGTTTTTCTGTATTTCTTTCCATGAGTTTTTGATATCCTCCTTAAAGGACTCTATTATCTTCATGAGATGGGATTTTAGGACAGGTTCCTGATTTTCAGGTGTGTTGGTATATTCACGGCTTGCTGTGGTGGTAGAACTGGGTTCTGATGATGCCTCCATATATTGGCTTCTGTTACTTATGGTCTTGTGCTTGCCTTTTGCCATCTGGATATCCCTTGTATTTGTTGGTCTGGGTGACAATCTGGAGACTGACTCTTTTGTCTCTGGTTTGCTTCAGTTCTCTGGGTAGGCCTGCAGCCTTGACTGTAGGGGATCACTTGTGAGGCCTTCCAACAGGAGCCTCTATACAGGGGCAGAGAAGCTGCTGATCTGTTGTCCTGGCTACAATAGATCTCCTGGGAGGCCTTCAGACTGTTTGATCTTCAGTGGAGTAGTCAAGCTCTTGTCCAATTTCTCTGTAGCTAATCCTCAACTGCTTTGAGTACAGTGGATCCTCAGCTGCCTGAGTGCTATGGGTCCTCAACTTCTCTGAATGCAGCAGGTCTTCAACTGCTCTGAGTGCAGAGGGTCCTCTGGGGTGGGTCAGGCTATTATGTCTTTAAGGGAGCAGACTAGCTAGGAGTCTGCCCCAGCATAAAGATCTGGCTGAAGGGGTGGAAGGGGAGTGGTATTTGGAGGGTGGGGGTTTTGGTGGGTGATGTGTTCTGGGTCCACTAGGCTGACAGCAGCAGGTCTGGGACTCTGGAAGGGAGTGAGGAGTTTCTTATCAACTACTCTGAGTGCAGCAGGTCCTCTGTGATGGGTCAGGATATTGTGTCTTCAAGGGAGCACACTAGCTAGAAGTCTGCCTCAGCAGGAAGGATCCAGCAGAAAGACATACTCAGGTATTTTAACCAGTCATTTAGCAAGCATTTATTGGGTTTCTCTAATATGCAAAACTGTAAAATTGAGTTATAGACCAAACTGCTTGCTTGCCAAGTCCAAATCTGCCTTTTCCTTTATTTTCCAGTTTTTGACTAGTAATTTAAAATTTTACCTACACAATGTCAAAACATCTGGTCACTTAGATCCATTCAGCTAAAAAACACTAAATCTCTTCACAGTTTGTTGGCTCTTCACTGTTGTCAGCTTCTGGCAGAGGCATGCGAAATGAGCCAGTTATCTATAAGGAGCTGATAACTGGGAGTTTGACCATGCTCCAATGAGTGTATGGACAACATAAATTATATGTGGTGTATTTCAGTGGGAGTAACTTATGGAGAGTGAGTGTGTTCCAGATGCATTATATGAGATTTCCCAACAGTAAATGGAAATATTTTGTTGGGAAAAAAAATTGAATCAACAACATAGATTTTCTAGCTCCAGTATTCCATTCAACTTGTTTTGTTTAATTAATTGGTTGATGTAAAATCTGTGTCAAATAATGAATATCCCATGCTCATTTGTTTTAGCAACGCAGACATGGAAAGAAAAGACAAACAACAACAGCAACACACACTTTGTTTCTTCTACCTGTACATGTTTCCTGCCAAAGGTCACAGATCAATCTCTTCCCTTTAGTCTCTGTGTTTTTCAGTCTGTGTTTGTTACTCCCATTAATAGCCCTACTCTAGGCTTTGTAAAGTACCTTTTTTTTCTATACTTTTATTTTCTTAAATAAATTTCATTAAAATGGTTCTCATTTTTTAGCAATTGATAAAATTCTCATAAAAATTGTAGTGTTAAAATTCAGGACAAAAAACTATTCACATTGGTTTATTTAGAAGAATGCATTTTTAATTTTTGTTTGTGTAGTTTTACAATTCTTTATATTGTCTTAATGTGTACATGGATTACTCTTAATTATTTATCTAGTTTAATGTCCATAGAAGTTACATCAATGTCTGTACTTGCTGGTTTTTTACATTAACTTGACACGGACTGGAGTTAACACAGATAAAGAAGCTTCAGTTGAGGAAATGCTTCCATGAGATCCAGCTGTAAAGCATTTGCTCAATTAGTGATCAAGGGCAAGGACCCATTGTGGGTGATGCCATCCCTGGGCTGGTATTCTTGGGTTCTATAAGAAAGCAAGTTGAGCAAGCCAGGGGAAGCAGGCCAGTAAGTAACATTTCTCCATGGCCTCTGCATCAGCTTCTGCTTCCTGACCCATTTGAGTTCCAGTCCTGACTTCCTTTGGTGACGAATAGCAGTGTGGAAGTGTAAGCTGAATAAACCCTTTCCTCCCCAACTTGTTTCTTGTTCATGATGTTTGTGCAGGAATAGAAATCCTGACTAAGAGAATGTCTTCGTGAACCACGTTTACTTTTCATCTTCGCAGGTTCATAAAATTAAAGTGACTTAAACATTTTAAGTGAGGCAGCATAATATTTTACTTATATAGTAAATTTATAATTAACAAGCAGCAGTTAATACCTTCAAACTCACAGGACAAAGCAGTTTTCTAGTTATGACATAATAGAAGCATCAGATCTTTTGACAATATAATTATATAAAATATTTTAGTCATGAAATTTAGAGTTGTATTTGACAAAAATGACAACAACACAAAACTATAATAACAGAAATTTCACCAAGTGAGCTGTCTGAATCACAATTAATGACTGTGAAATATAAATAGAAAGTAATTGGCACCAATTAGCTTCCAGAGAAATTCAATTGGAAATGTAATAAATCAAAATGAGCTTAACAATAGGGTGTTGAAAATAGATCAGGGGATTAAGCTGACTTGAAAGTGTTTAGCCTAGAAATCAATGTCTTTTACCCCAGCACTGGTAATGTTTTGTGTGTATGTGTGTGTGTGTGTGTGTGTGTGTGTGTGTGTGTGTGTGTGTGTGGTGTGTACATATATTTAATAAAATTGAATTTGTTCTTGACTATAGAAAGTAAAAAATTTTGTTTAGTTGCTTTTATATTGATGATCACTAAATCTTTTCAGAGTCCTTTATTTTTTAAATTAACATTGCATCTTTTGGGAGGCCTTTTGTACCTTTTTCTGTGCTTTGGTTTGAATACCAATATAGTCACATTTTTGCCACATTTACTAAATGTTTAAGCGAATACTTTGACTTAAGTGCCTGTATTAATTTGTGGTGTACTGCATTGCATAGTTCTTATTTTTCCTTATATGATTCTTTGTCTAAAATTACAAAATCTGACTTGTGTCCTTTTGAAAATTTGAAATATGCTTGAATTCATTTTTTACCTTTAGTACATGAGAAAAAATGAACAACTTTGCTATCAAAAGTATAATGAAGTAGAACTGATACTGTGTCAATATTATGAAATTATGATATATTGTGGTGGCTATATTACTACAGTGGGAGATATTGTACTATATTCTTTTTGCTGTAACAAAATATTTCACAAAAAAGCAAGTTAAGGATCAAGGAGTTTATTTTGGTTTGCAATTCTATAGGAAACTGTCCATGATAATGCAGAAGGCATAGCATCAGGACTATGAGCCAGAGGGTCAGGTTGTGGCAACTGTGATGAAGTACTGAAAAATGAACATTGGTGCTTAGTTTATTTTCTCATTTTTATTCATCCCAGGACAACAGTCCAGTGGATGGTATGCTAGAATGTCTTTCCATGATTTTTCTAATTCCATTCAAACTGACAATGAAGATTAGCTAATATATCAATAATTTTTGATTTTTCCTTTAACTTGTTAGTAGAAATATGCCCATCCTATAGAGTAAAGGTCATTCCAATTTTTCAAGGTACACAATGTATAATAGGCATAAGCATGATGTAGCAGTTAATAAACAAGTTGGATGAAACTTTCCTTTTTAACATTGATTTTTAAGGACATTTTATGCATTTAGACATCTGATAAAAAAATGACTAATGCCTGTTTAAGTTGGAAAAACTATCAGTGTGCTCCAGTAGATTTCTACACTAATGTTCATTTCTGCCTCAGGCAAATATTTCTATACAATGATAGCATTGTCCATGTGGCCATTTTAAGCCTAAATCTATACCCAAATGTGATTGCCCGAATTCCTCAGATTTCTGCTTTGCTACTTTCTGTAAAACCCAATGGCATGATTGCAATTTGATGGTGAATTCAATGTTCTAGTTATATGGAACAGGGAACAAAAACCTTGTTTCTTTTTTGGTAGACTAGTTTATCCAACAAGGGACCAAAATAAATTCACAAAGGGACAATTGTCTAGTAGTTCAGCTTATTCATTTGTGAATAACTAGCAATAAAAACATTTCTTAAAGTTGGACTATTTGGAGGACATTTTTCTTATGCAATAAAGAAATATTTAAAGACAGGATTTTGATTTCTAGCTATACCACAGAACACTAGCTACAGCCTTCCACATGCCCCCCCCATTCATTCCCAGTGTCTCTTGTGGATCCCACAGATGATGCCCACCCCACCACTCTCCCCACCTCACCCTCTATATTTCAGCCCACAACTCAAGTAGGCATGTCCTAATAATCTACAGGACATGTCTAACAGAATACCAGGTAGACTGACTACAGATCCAATCTCCTAGTCACATGCCCAGCTCAGCAGCAGAACACCTGTGGCAGCCCCCTCTGCTTGCCTTCCATCCCTATTTCCTGTGGTTCCCACAAAGCTTCCCTTCTATCTTCCTTCCCCAATCTCATTCCTTTGTCTCAACCCCATCAGGCATGTCCTGTTAATCTAAAGACTGCTCCTGCAAGGGGAAAAAATAGGTTGATGCACGGCTATCCTTCTACCCCTCTAGATACAATGCTTCATTCTCATTCCCAGACCTGTAGAAGAATATTTCCTCCTCCATTTCCTCTAAAACCTTCATTCCCAATGGACCACAAATTTCTTTTTTCTCAACTGTCTTTCCCCCAACTCATCCTGTGAAAATACAACATATCCTTTTTGCTGCTTTCAAGAACACATATCAAAATCAGGGATAAACATTACCTCAAGATAAAGGTTTGAAAAAGATATTCCAAGCAACTGGACCTAAGAAACAATCTAGCGTAGCCACCCTAATATCTAACAAAATGTATTTCAAATCAAAACTAATCAGATGAGATAGGGAAGAACACTACTTACTCATCAGAGGAAAAATTAATCAAGATGCTATTTCAATTCGTCTATGCCCCAAACACAAAGGCGCCCAAGTTTGAAGAAAAAAGAAAACCAATACTATTATTGTATTTGACTCTCACAGATAATTGACTACTCTCACCAATGAGTACATCTTTCAGAAAAAAAACAAATAAATGCTAAAGCTAACAAATATTTACAGATCATTTTACCTAAAAAAGTATATTCCTTTTCTTCTCAATACCTCTTATAAAATGCTACAAATATCTATATCTTGGGACACAGGTATTGCAAACATCTAGAATTATTGTTCTGTTCTTAGAGTTACCACTTCAGTTGTTTCATG
Source organism: Tokudaia tokunoshimensis (assembly GCA_036184795.1). Lineage (NCBI taxonomy): Eukaryota > Metazoa > Chordata > Mammalia > Rodentia > Muridae > Tokudaia > Tokudaia tokunoshimensis. The sequence continues at coordinate 4,065,901 of BTHU01000008.1, forward strand.
TTAATTTTTTTCAAAACTATTAATTGTGTCTCTCAGAGAAATTATCTTGCTCATTCCAGCTACAAACCCCTTATCATGTATATATAGCACTTTGGCCAAAGCTGCTAATAAATTACTACTTTTAATCTTTACTATTTCTATTGATAGGCTCTGGTTAATCTTTAAATGGGTAGAAGGAAACAAAAATACCTTCAGAATTACCTTGTCCATTTTCACTTATCTCTGACAAAATAATAATGGGCTTTGAAAATAATAGTGGGCTAAGGATGTAGGTCAGTTGTTAGAGAGCTTGCCTAGCATATAGAAAGCCCTGGATTTCATCCTTATAAGTGCATAAATACAGTGTTCTGATTCATGCCTATAGTTCGTGTGATTGCCTCAGGAGGTAGACAGAAGTACACTAGAAGTTCAAGATCATTCTCACAACATAGAAAATTTAAGGGTAGCCTGAGCTGTATAATTTTCTGTCTCAAAAGACAAAAACAAAAACAAAAAACTAAAACAAAACAAAAACAAATAACTAAGTAGATTAAGGTTTTGAAGATGGTACATCTACAGAAGTGATTTTTTTTCTATCTGTTATATTCATCCATGTCAGTAGCATTACTTAGTATAATACAATTTTGTGTGTCTTCTCTGAATATCAAGTTATAAATATTATCCATAAGTCTTAATATATTCTAATGGGATAAAATTTGACCAGTGCAAAAAGTTATGCTTATACAAATGTCATTTTAATTTTAGCACATTGCTGTGAATCCATGAAGTAGAGCCTCCAAGAAAACCACACAAAGACATGTGTCTGAATGGGTCCTGGGATTTCCTTAATTATTACTCCTTGCTCTTCTGCTGTTTCTTGTTCTGCTATAGCACATGGATTACTGTGATGTCTAAATCTATATCTCTTCACTGTCCCATAATAATGGAGGTTGCAGGTCTGAGAGCAAGGAGCTGGCATGAGCATGCTTACCTTAGAGATTCTTGGAAATGATTGTTCTAGACTTTCATAGTCCTGCAGCTTGGTCAGCATTAATACAATAGTAATGGCATTTTCCCTGTATGTGTGCCTACTCTTTGTAAGAGTCGAAATGGCTCAGCAGGCTCTCAACTGTACTGCTCTAGTGTGATTTCATATAAATAGTTCCATCTGAACTGGTCCTATTTCAATCACAGTTGCATTTCAAGAATTCAAGAACTGGATTTTCAACTTATGAATTTTGAGTAAGAAGACAGGTAGCATACAATCTTACATGTTACATGAAGTTACTAAGAACCCCTGGAACCACGCTATTTCAGTACTGCTCCTTCTTGCTTTTTTTTAAAATTAATTCATACGTTTTTACACTCCATATTTTATCCCTCTTCACCCTAGTCCACCCTCCGACTGTTCCACATCCCATAACTCTTCCCCACCCACCTGTCTCCATGTGAATGTCCCCAACCCCCACCCCACCTAACCTCTAAATTTCCTGGAGCCTCCAGTCTCTTAAGGGTTAAGTGCATCATCTCTGAATGAACACACACCAGGCAATCCTCTACTGTATGTGTGTTGGTGGCCTCATGTCAGGTGGTGTACGCTGGCTGTTTGGTGGTCCAGTGTTTGAGAGATCTCGGGGGTCCAGGTTAATTGAGACTGTTGGTCCTCCTACAGGGTAACCCTTCTCCTCAGCTTCTTTCAATCTTCCCTTATTCAACAACAGAAGTCAGCTGCTTATGTCCATTGGTTGGATGCAAATATCTACAACTGACTGGCTCAGCTGTCTTCCAGAGTGGGGTTATACTAGGTCCTTTGTGAGTGCTCCATAGCCTCAGTAATGGTGTCAAGTCTCGGGACATCCCGTTGAGTTAGATCACACATAGGGTTTGTCACTGAACCTTCTTTTCCTCAAGCTCCTCTCCACTCCCAAACCTGTAATTCTTTCAGACAGGAACAATTATGGGTCAGAGTTGTGACTGTGGAATGGGCCCCTGTTCCCTCATTTGATGCCATTTCTTCTTGCTGGAGGTGGGTTCTATAAGTTCCCTCTCCCTACTGTCAGGCATTTCATCTAAGGTCCCTTCCTTTTAGACCTGTGATTTTCTCACCTCCAAGGTCTCTGGTGCATTCTGGAAGATTCCCCCCAACCACCTATCTTCCAAGGTTGCCTGTATCCATTCTTTCTGCTGGCCCTCAGGGCATCAGTCATTTTCCCTCACCCTATACCAGATCAGGTTCTCTCCCCTCCCCCTGTCCAATTTCCCTTCCAGGTTCTCTCCCTCCCTCCCCACTTATGATTGCTTTCTTTCCCCCCCCCCCCAGTGGGATTGAGTCATCCTCACTTGGGTACTTCAATTTGTTGAACATTTTGAGTTCTGAGGACTGTATCTTGAGTATTTTGGGTATATTTCCTTTTTGTTTTGGATAATATCCACTTATGAGTGAGTACATATCATGCATGTGCTTTGGGGTCTGAGTTACATCACTTAGGATGATATTTCCTAGTTCCATCCATTTTCTTGCAAAATTCAGGATGTCCTTATTCTTAATAACTGAGTAGTATTCAATTGTGTAAATGATCCACATTTTCTGTATCCATTTTTCTATCATGGGACAGCTAGGTTGTTTCCAGCTTCTGGCTATCACAAATAAGGCCTGTATGAATATAGTGGAACATAGACCCCTGTGGCATGGTAGGGCATCTTTTGGATATATTCCCAAGAGTGGTATTGTTGGATCTTCAGGTACATCTATTTGTAATTTTCTGAGGAACCTCCAGATTGATTTACAGAATGATTGTACCAGTTTGCAATTAGTACAATCCAACCACCAATGGAGAAGTGATCCTCTTTCTTCACATCCTCTCCAACATGTGTTGTCACCTTAGGTTTTGATCTTAGCCTTTGTGATTGGTGTAAGGTGAAATCTCAGGGTCTTTTTGATTTGCATTTCTCTGATCACTAAGGACTCTGAACAGTTCTTTAGGTGTTTCTCAGTCCTTCAAGATTCCTTAGTTGTGAAATCTTGGTTTAGTTCTATACCTTGTTTTTGAATGGGTTGTTTGGGTTTTGGTGATTAGCTTCTAGAATTCTTTACATTTTTTGGATATTAGCTCTCTATCAGATGTGGGGTTAGTGAAGACTTTTTTCCCCAATCTATAGGTTGCTGATTTGTCTTATTGACTATGTCCTTTGCCTTACATAAGCTTTGCAGTTTCATGAGGTCCCATTTATCAGTTCATGATCATAGAGCATGAGCCATTGGAGTTCAGTTTAGGAAATTTCCTCCTATTAGATTCAGTATATCTGGTTTTAAGTTGAGGTCATTGATCCACTTGGACTGGAGCTTTGTGCAAGGTGACAAATATGGGTCTACTTCCATTTTTCTAGAAAAAGACAGTCAGTTAGACCAGCACCATTTATTGAAGATGCTTTCTTTTTTCCATTGTATATTTCTGGCTTCTTTGTCAAAGATCAAGTCTCCATCAGTGTGTCCTTTTATTTCTGAGTATTCATTTCTATTCCATTGATCAGCATGTCTGTTTCTATTCCAATACCATGCAGTTTTAATCACTATTGTTCTGTAGTAAAGCTTGAGTTCAGGGATCGTGATTCTCATAGCCATTCTTTTATTTTTGAGAATAATTTTCACTATCCTGGGTATTTTGCTTTTCTAGATGATACCAATTTTCCTCAAACTATTCCATAAAGTAGATACAGAAGGAACACTAACTGACTGGTTCTATGAAGCCACAATTACTTTGATACCTAAACCACACAAGGACCTAAACAAAAAAGAAAACTGCAGACCAATTTGCTTATGAATATCTATGCAAAAATATGCAATAGAATTCTTGCAAACAGAATCCAAGGACACATCAAACCCATGATCCACCACAATCAAGTAGGCTTCATCCCAGGGATGTAAGATTGATTTAATATATGAAAATTGATTAATGTAATCCACTAAATATACAAACTCAAAGAGAAAAATCACATGATCATCTGCTTAGATGCAGAAAAATCATTTGACAAAATGCAACACCCCTTCATGTTAAAAAATTAGGAATTCAAGGCTCATACCTAAGCATAATAAAAGCAACTTACTGCAAACCAAAAACCAATATCAAATTAAATGGAGATACTTGAAGCACTCCCACTGAAATCGGGGACAAAACATGGATGCTCACTGTCTCCACATTCATTCAATATAGTACTTGAATTGTTAGCTAGAACAATAACACAACAAAAAGAGAACAAGGGGATACAAATTGGTAAAGAAGAAATAAAGGTATCACTATTTACAGATGATATGAGAGTATACATAAGCAACCCCAAAAATACTACTAGAGAACTTTTCCAGCAGATGAACAACTTCATCAAAGTGCCCTGATGTAAAATTAACGCAAACAAATCAGTAGCCTTCCTTTATACAAATGGAAAACAGGCTGAGAATGAAATTAGGGAAACAAGTCCTTCACAATAGCCACTAATATTATAAAATATATTGAGTAAATCTAACCAAACAAATGAAAGACCTATATGACAATAACTTCAAGTCTCTGAAGAAAGAATTTAAGAAGATCTCAGAAAATGAAGAGACCTCCCATGCTCATGGATTGGCAGATTTAACATAGTAAAACTGGCCATCCTACCAAAGTTAATTTATAGATTCAATGCAATCACCATCAAAATCCCAACACAGTTCTTCAAAGACATGGAAAGAGCAATTTTCAAATTCATCTGGAAAGGTAAAAAACCCAGAATAGCGAAAACAATTCTTAACAATAAAAGAACTTTTGTTTTTTTAGTTTTTACCAAGTTTTAATATAAACCACATACTTGTAATAAATTTTCACATTTTTTTAAGATTTAATGAACATTTATTCTTTTTTTTATTTTCTAAGTTTTTTTATTTACATTTAAAATCATTTCCCCTTTCCTGTTTCCTCCCTCCCCGAAAGTCCCGTAAGCCCCCTTCCTTCCCTCTTTTCCCCATTCAACCCCCTCTCGCTTCTCTGTCTTGGCATTCCCCACATCCAGTCTTTCCAGGACCAGGGGTCTCTCCTTCCATCTTCTTGGAAATCTATTGATATGAGTATTGTGTCTAGGGTATTCCGAGATTCTGGGTAAAAACAAACAAACAAACAAAAAAACAATAAAAGAACTTCAGGAGGAATCACCATCCCTGACCTCAAGTTTACTACATGCCTTTTTTTTTTTTTTTGGTTTTAATCTTTAGATTCTCTAGAACTTAAGTATGCTACTGGGATAAAATACACAATTATGGTAGTCAAATGTCTGCTAAGAATGTATACCTTCCCCTTTCTCCATGGCTACCTGCTCATTCTGCTGTGGTAGACCTTTGCTTGGTCTGTCAAGGAGAAGACCCCCATTCCTGGTACTTCCAAGAAAACCAGCAGCACTCAGGGCATTTGGTAAGAACTACCCATACCTCTGGAGGCCCAAGAGCCTCTGAGACTCACTACCCAGCAACCAACAAAACCCCAGCCCTCCAGACTACCACTCCCCTTCCATTCCTTCTCCCCATTCCTCTGCTGCCACCTGCCCATTCTGCTGTGGTAGACCCTTGCCAGGTCTGCCACAGTGAAGATCCCATATCCTAATACTTCCTAGGAAACCAGCAGCACACAGGGCATTCAGTAAGAACAAACCCCAACTCAGGAGGCCCAGAGCCACTGGGACTCAATAACCAGCAAACACCAAAACCCTCACACTCCAGAATACCACTCCCATTCCATATCAACACAAGGTGGGAAACCACACCCTAGAAAAAGCAATAAAGAACCTTCTTTCAACAAACCCAAAAGAAGATACCCACACAAACAGAGTTCCACCTTTAACAATGAAAATAACAGTAAGCAACTTAATATCTCTTAACATCAATGGTCTCAATTCCCCAATAAAAATACATAGATGAACAGACTGTATACATAAACAGGACCCAACATTTTGCTTCATCCAAGAAACCCACTTCAGTGAAAAAGACAGTCCATACTTCAGATTCAAAGGTTGGAAAACAATTCTCCAAACAAATGGTCCCAGGAAACACACTGGAGTGGCCACTCTTAGATCAGATAAAATCGACTTACAACCAAAAGTTGTCAAAAAAGATAAGGAGGGACACTTCATACTGGTCAAAGGAAAAGTCTACCAAACTGAACTCTCAATTCTGAACACTTATGCTCCAAATGCAAAGGCAACCACATTAATAAAAGAAACTCTACTAAAGCTCTAAGCATACATTGCATCCCACACAATAATAGTGGGAGATTTCAACACCCCACTCTCAACATTGGACAAATCATGGAAACAGAAAATAAACAGAGACACAGTGACACCAACTGAAGTTAGGGACCAAATGGATCAAACAGATATGTATAGAACCTTCCATCCTAAAGCATAAGAATATAACTTCTTCTCAGCCCCTCATTTTACCTTCTCCAAAATTGGCCATATAATTGGTCATAAAACAGACCTCAACAGATACAGAAATATTGAAATAATTCCATGCATTTTATCAGATCATCACGGACTAAGGCTGGTCTTATTTTCAAACAAAAACAACAGAAAACTCACATACACAAGGATGTTGAACAACGCTCTTCTCAATGATAGCTTCGTCAAGGAAGAAATGATGGCATATCATATCAAAACTTATGGGACACGAGGAAAGCAGTGCGAGGAGGAAAACTAATAGTTCTAAGAGCCTTCAAAAAGAATATGGAGAGAGCTTATACTATCAGCTTGACAGTGTACCTGAAAGCTCTAGAAAAAAAGAAGCAAATACATCCAACAGGAATAGACTACAGGAAATAATCAAAATCAGGGCCAAAATCAACCAAATAGAAACAAAAAGAACTATACAAAGAATCAACGAAACCAGGAGCTGGTTCTTTGAGAAAATCAACAAGATAGATAACTCCTTAGCCAGGCTAACCAGAGGGCACAGAGGCACTACCCAAAATAATAAAATCAGAAATGAAAACAGACATAACAACAGAAACTGTGGAAATTCAAAAAATCATCAGATCCTACTACAAGAGCACATACTCAACAAAATTTGAAAATATGGAAGAAATGGATAATTTTCTAGACACATACTAGATTCAAAGATTAAAACAGGATCAGATAACCCATCCTAATAATCCCATAGGAAAGAGAAGCAGTTGCTAGTTGTCCTCCATCAAAAAAAAAAAAAAACAAACCCAGGACTAGATGGGTTTACTGGGGAATTCTATCAGCTTCAAAGAAGAGCTAATACTTAAACTCTTCAGATTATTCCATGAAATAGAAACTCAAGGAACACTACCCAACTCATTCTGTGAAGCCACAATAATGCTTATACCTAAACCAAAGATGGAACAAGGAAAGACAACTTTAGACCAATCTCCCTTATGAACATTGATGCAAAAATACTCAACAAATTCTGGTCAACAGAATCCAAGAATGCATCAAAATGATAATTCACCACTATCAAGTTTGCTTCATCCCAGTGTTGCAGAGATGGTTTAATATATGGAAATCCACCAATGTAAACTACTACATAAATAAACTCACAAAAACCACATGGTCATTCCATAAGATGCTGAAAAGGCTTTAGACAAAATTTAGCATCCCTTCACAATAAAAGTTTTGGAGAGATCAGGAATTCAAGGCCCATAACTAAATATACTAAAAGCATTATACTGCAAACCAGTAGCCAATATCAAACGAAATGGAGAGAAAGTTGAAGCAATCCCACTAAAATCAGGTACCAGACAAGGCTGCCCACTCTCTCCCTATCTATTCAATATAGTACTTAAAGTCCTAGACAGAGCATTCAGACAGCAAAAGGAGGTCAAAGGGATACAAATTGGAAAGAAAGAAGTCAAAATATCACTATTTGCAGATGATATGATCATATATTTAAGCAACCCCAAAACTTCCACCAGAGAACTCCTAAAGCTGATAAACAACTTCAGCAAAGTGCCTGGATATAAAATTAAATCAAACAAATCAGTAGCCTTCCTCTACTCAAAGGATAAACAATCTGAGAAAGAAATTAGGGAAATGACAACCTTCACAATAGCTACAAATAATATTACATACTTTTCTGTGACTCTATCCAAGCAAGTGAAAGATTTGTATGAGAAGAACTTCAAGCTTCTGAAGAACGAAATCGAAGAAGATCTCAGAAGATGGAAAGATCTTCCATGCTCATGGATTGGCAGGATTAATAAAGTAAAAATGGCCATCTTGCCAAAAGCAATCTACAGATTCAATGTAATCCCCATCAAAATCCCAACTCAATTCTTCATAGAGCTAGAAAGAGCAATCTGCAAATTCATCTAGAATAACAAAACACGCAGGATATCAAAAACTGTTCTCCACAACAAAAGATCTCCTGGGGGAATCACCATCCCTGACCTCAAGCTCTACTACAGAGCAATAGTGATAAAACCTGTTTGGTATTGGTATGGAGACAGGCAGGAAGATCAGTGGTATAGAACTGAAGACCCAGAAATGAACCCACACACCTAAAGTCACTTGATATTTGACAAAGGAGCTAAAAACATCCTGTGGAAAAAAGACAACATTTTTAACAAATGGTGCTTGATCAACAGGAGGTCAGCAGAAAAATGCAAATTGACCCATTCTTATCCCCTTGTACAAAGCTCAAGACCAAGTGGATCAAGGACCTAAACACAAAGCCAGATACACTGAAGCTTATAGAGGTGAAAATGGAAAAGAACCTTGAACACATGGGCACAGGGGAAAATTTCCTGAATAGAAAACCAATGGCTTATGCTCTAAGAACAAAAATCGTAAAGTAGGACCTCATAAAACTGTAAAGTTTCTGTAAGACAAAGTACACTGTCAATAGGACAAAATGGCAACCAACAGATTGGAAAAGATCTTTACCAATCCTGCATCTGATAGAGGGCTAATATCCAATGTATACAAAGAACTCAAGAAGTTAGACTCCAAAGAGTCAAGTAACCCTATTAAAATGGGGTACAGAACTAAACAGGGAATTCCCAAATGAGGAAACTCGAATGGCTCTGAACACCTAAAGAAATGTTCAGCATCCTTAGTTATCAGGGAAATGCAAATCAAAACAACCCTGAGATTCCACCACCCACCAGTCAGAATGACTAAGTTGAAAAATATTGGGGACAGCAGATGCTCAAGATAATGTGGAGAAAAAGTTCTGCATTCACTCAGATGCTAAAACCACTACATTTTGTAATGGCTTGAATGTGGTAAAAAACTAAATATTATCTTCTGATCTAGCATCCACTTATAGTATTATACAACTTGTTTAATTTATAGTATAATATCTGTATTTTTATTAAATTTTCATTGAAGCTGCATTTCCTTATATCAAGAGAGTATCTTTACTATCTAATTTTTTTTAAAACTTATGAAAGTATTTACTACCTTGTTATATTGTGATCAGTAAACTTAGTGTTAGATGTCTATCTAATATTATGGTGGGAATTATTTCCAAAATCCACAGTAAGCTGTGCCTGTAATTAGTGAATTTATAAAATGATATCAGGATCTGATAGGAACGTGAAGTCTGAGATAGAGAAACAGGGACAACACTTCTTTATGCCCAAGTTGTGAGCAAGTGAACTTCATTTTGTTGAAAATTTCTCATAAACAAACAAAAATCATAGAAAATGCCTCAGTTTTTTATCTAGAGAAAGATAGGAAGTGGCATATATCCATTGAACGTCCTCTATTCCACTCCAATATCATTAACTCCTTTCAAGGACAGGTTAACCACATGCTTTATATGATTAAGGAACACACAATAAATGTAAGAGAACATGGACAATAACTTTGTTACATGAACTGTGGTCATGTGGTTGCTGTTTCTACAACACACTGATTTTAGTTCCAATCAATGGATCATATGACAGTTATATTTTCAAAGCTGCCATTTATCAAAGCATACATTTATCCAAAATGAGGAATTAACCTTACAATAGTACATGCAATAAATGTGCAAGATTATCACTTGTAAATAGTCCTTTTTCTATACATTCTTTAGCTCTTTTTAGTTTCAGAGGTCTCAGTATGTAAACTAATTCCATTGTTTGATTTGGGCCTCAGATCAATTCACCATTGAGTCAGCATGCTCAAGATACAATCACCTTTCAATAATTAGATTGATCAACTTTGGACAGATCAAAATTTGAACATAAAATCTGGAGAACATTTTCTTTCTAAGCCTGTGGTGGTTTGAATATGCTAGGCCCTTGGGAAGTGCTACTATTAGTGTGGCCTTGCTGGAGGAAGTGTATCACTGTGTAGGAGGGTTTTGAGGGCTCCTAATGCTCAAGCTCCACCCACTTTAGGAGACAGTCTTCTCCTGGTGGCCTTCAGATGGTCAATGTGGAAATAGTTTCATTCAGATTGTAGAAATATATCTGGGGTTAAATCACAGACTCATGTGTCTAGACATAATAATAATGATGTATTGATATTTTGAAATACATGTGAAACAATAAATGATAGACTAATTAATCTTTTGCTACTCCATAGTATATACATGTTTTTAAACAAACATTGAAACCATACATTGAAGTCCCACTACAATATAAAGTATAATTTTTATCTGTCAATAAAAATAAAACTACCCAGGTGATCATGGCACGTGTCTTTAATTCCTATAATCAGAAGGCAGAGGCAGATGGATCTCTGAGTTCAAACCCTGCCTGGTCTACAGAGTGAGTTCCAGGTCAGTCAGAGCAATACAGAGAAACCCTCAGAAATATAGATGATGGGTGGATGGATGGATGGATGGATGGATGGATGGATGGATGGATGGATGGATGGATGGATGGGTGGTTGGAAGGATGGATGGACAGACAGACAGATAGATATGATTGATAGAGATGATGATACATATATACATATATATATATGTATATATATAAAATGGAATTTGAAAAGAGGCCTAACTACAGAGCAAATATACCAGCATCTAGAACTGTTTATAAGTTCTGACGGTAGGAAAGGAAGCATGGCAGTTGAAAAAGACTGAGGACATGAGACGTATAACAAGATAAGAATATCAGATCACCTAAAACAATAGATTTCAAATATTTCGTTCTTATGAACAATGGTAAGATTAAATTATGTGTGATTCTTCTGCAAACCATGACAAAATTCATGAAAGGAATACAGTCTTATATTAACTTTTCCATACTACACTGTGCTATTCTGCTCTGTTCTGCCATTTTCTATTTAATTAAATATCACTGCTCCTAAATCCCTAAAGTAATTTTAAAACCACTGTTTGGAAAACACTGGATGAAACATAATGGAATTAATTTGCCTAAGATGGTAAGTGATATCATATTAATATAATTAAAATCACAGGGTATGGATCTACAAAGAGGGAAAACTAGGAAAAGAAGGGGGATATGATTAACTTGAATTAAGGAATATAGTGAATTCTGAAAGAATTGGAAAAGATTGTTTCTTGGATAATAGTCTATGGTTCTGGATTCACCTGTCATTATTTCATGTAAATGGACAAATAACAATGTACTTCTACAAATAACCTAGACATAATTCGCATATCAATAGATTTCCAAGAAAATGGAAGGAGAGACCCGGGGTCCTGGAAAGACTGGATGTAGGGGAATGCCAGGACAGAGAAGCCAGAGGGGGTTGAATGGGGGAAAGAGGGAGGGAAGGGGCTTCTGGGACTTTTGGGGAGGGAGGAAACAGGAAAGATGAAATGATTTGGAATGTAAATAAAAAACTTAGAAAATAAATAAATAAAAAAAAGAACAAAAAGCCAAGAAAACAGAAAGTCTGAATAACAAGATCTTGCTTCTCTTTTCAGTACAGTTGCTTTGTTTCTGTCTGTCCTCACTAGAGTGTAGGTAGGGTGAGTGTCTGGATGTGCCACATAGGTGTGTCTCTCTGGAGGTAGAAAGGAAGGATGTGTTATCTCAGGATGCGTTTGTGCTTTATATTTGTTTCTTCTTTATTGCTTGACACTTGTTTTTTAAGCTTATTTGCTCTTTTCACCAGAAGGCTCTTTCTGTCTCCTAAAAGTAGATAGTCTGTTACCATAACTTTTAAACAGAGAAAATTACCTACAATTAATTTTTTTCTCTGAAGATATATCACAATAATTTAACCATTTACCTTTTCCTGAAAATCAAGTGATTAAAAACAAAAAAGAAGAACCTAATTTATTCTTTCCAATCTCTTTTTGTTTGGTTGTTTTTTTGTTTTGTTTTTTTTGTTTGTTTGTTTTTTGTTTTTCAAGATAGAGTTTCTCTGTATAGCCCTGGCTGTCCTGGAACTCACTCTGTAGACCAGGCTGGCCTTGAACTCAAAAATCCACCTGCCTCTGCCTCCTGAGGGCTGGGATTAAAGGTGTGCACCACCACTGCCTGGCACCAATCTCTTTGTTTTCTTTGGAAGGAATGGATGCTTGAGATTTTGGGATACTCTAGCAAGCTTTTGTCAAACTTGGCTGCCTGACATCCTATTGTCAGATTGTGTGTATAAAGATGTCACAGTTGTGGAATGAGGCAGAAATTCTATGGTAGCATGTGACTCATTAAGGACACTGTACATGAACAGAAATAGGGAACCAGCCTTCCCATAAGGAAGCCTATATCTTGCTGCCTTTTAAAAAATACTTATTTATGTATTTATTTATTTACCTACTTACTTTCTTTACATTCCCTCCCTCATCTACTTGCAGTCCCACCTTCTTCCCTCATCTTCCCCATCACTACCCCCATTCTCTTCAGAGATGGCTAAGCCTCTCAAGGATATCAACCTGCCTTGGCATATCAAGTAACAATAGGACTAGATGAATCTTCTTCTGTTGAAACTGAACAATGCAATCCAGTTAGGAAAAAGAGATCCAAAGGCAAGCAACAGAATCAAAGACAGACTGTAGTTCTGACTTAAGGGTACTCACATGAAGACCAAACTGCATATTGGTTACATATGTGTAGAGGGCCTATGCCCATCCCATGTATGCACTCTGGTTGGAGGTTCAGTCTCAGTGAGCTCTGATGAGCCCAGGTTAGTTGAGTGCATTTGTTTTCTGGTGTGCTTGGCCTCTTTGGCTCCTTCAATCCATCCTCTCCAACTTCTGCAAGACTCCTTGAAGCTTTGCCTAATGTTTGACTGTGAGCCTCTGCATCTGTTTCCGTCCACTGCTGAGTGAAACCTCTAAGATGACAATTATTCTAGGCTCCTGTCTGTAATTATGGTAGAATATCGTTAATAGTATCAAGGGTAGGTTCTCTCTTAGGGCATGGGTCTCAAGTAGGCCAGTAGAGAAATCTTTCAGTTTCATTTGGTTGCATTTATTGCATGGCGATCTTAGTACCTGTGCTGTTGGTGTTTTGTTCAGGAAGTTGTCTCCTGTGCCAACGCATTAATGGTTATTCCCCAATTTCTCTTCTATCAGATTTAATGTATCTTTTAAAATTTCTTTCTTCAAGGACTTGAAGTTCTTGTCATATAGGTGCTTGATTTGCTTGGTTAGAATTATACATGGATATTTTATATTATTTGTGGTATGGTGAAGGTTTTCTTTCTCTAATACATTTTGCATCCAAATGATTGGGGGTTTTTTTATTCTTTATTCGTTATATTATTTATTGACATTTCAAATGTTATCCCCCTTCCCAGTTTCCCCCTACAAATACCCTATCACTTCCCCTGTCCCCTTCCCCTATGAGAGTGCTCCCCAACCCACACACCCACTTCTGACTCAGCACCTTAGCACTTCCCTACCCTAAGTCATTGAGCCTCCAGAAGACTAAGGGGCTCCACTCCTGGTGATGCCCAATAAGGCAATCCTCTGCTACATAACCTGGAGCCATGTGTGCCTCCATATGTACTCTTTGGTTGGTGGTTTAATCCCTGGGAGCTTTTGCGTGGGTCTCGTTGGTTGATATTGTTGTTCTTCCTATGAGGGTACCAAGCCCTTCAGCTCCAGCAGTCCTTGTTCAAACTTCTCCACTGGGGTTCCCACACTTAGTCCAATGTTTGACTGTGTGCATCTGCATCTCTACTGGTCAGGCTTTGGTCGAGACTCTCAGGGGACAGCTAAACCAGGCTCCTGTGAGCAAGCACTTCTTGCTATCAGCAATAGTGTCTGGGTTTGGTGTTTATAGTTGGGGCAGTCTCTGGATGGCCTTTTCTTCAGTCTCAGCTTCATTCTTTGTCTGTGCAATTCCTTTTGACAGGAGGAATTCTGTATTAATATTTTTGAGGTTAGTGGGTGGCCCCAACCTGCAACCAGGGCCATGCCTATCCACTGGATATGGTCTCTACAGGTTCTATCTCACCATTGTTGGATATTTTGGTTAATGTCCTTCCTCTTTGTTGAGTTTTGGGAAACTCTTGGGTCCCTGGAATCTGGGACTTTCTAGTGACTATCTCCAATTCCTTCTCCACCAATGCGAAATAGTTCCTTTCAAATTCCTGACCCTCTGAATTTCTTCCCCATCTCTTCCCATATGTGAATCAGTCCCTTTCTCCCTTCCCTGCCTTTCTTTCATTTTTCAATTCTTGATCTTAGAGCAAAATTTTCCACTGTACCCATGTGCTCAAGGCTCTTCCCTAGTTTCTTTGGTTTTTTTTTTTTTTTTTTTTTTTTGGTTTTTTTCGAGACAGGGTTTCTCTGTATAGCCTTGGCTATCCTGGAACTCACTCTGTAGACCAGGCTGGCCTCGAACTCAGAAATCCGCCTGCCTCTGCCTCCCAAGTGCTGGGATTAAAGGCGTGTGCCACCACCGCCCGGCTCCTAGTTTCTTTTCTATTAGTTTCAGTGCATCTGGTTTTATGTGGAGATCCTTCATCCACTTGGAGTTGAGCTTAGTATAAGGAGATGAAAATGAATTGATTTGCATTCTTCTGCATGCTGACCTCCAGTTGAACCAGCACCATTTGTTGAAAAGGCTATCTTCTTTCTACTGGATGGTTTTAGCTCCTTTGTCAAAGATCAAGGGACCATAGGCGTGTGGGTTCATATCTGGGTCTTCAGTTCTATTCCATTGATCTACCTGCCTGTCAAAATACCAACACCACACAGTTTTTAACACTATTGCTCTGTAGTACTGCTTGAGGTCCTGGATACTAATTCCCTCAGAAATTCTTTTACTCTTGAGAATAGTTTTAGCTGTCCTGGGTTTTCTGTTATTCCAGATGAATTTTTTAATTGCTCTTTCTAATTCTATGAAGAATTTAGTTGAGATTTTGATGGGGAATACATTGGATCTGTATATTGCTTTTGTCACGATGGCCATTTTTACTGTATTAATCCTGCCAATCCACGAGCATGGAAAATTTTTCCATACTCTGAGGGCTTCTTCAATTTCTTTCTTCAGAGACTTGAAGTTCTTGTTTGGTTAGAGTCACACCAAGATACTTTATATTGTTTGTGGCTATCATGAAGGGTATCATTTCTCTTACTTCTTTCTCAGCCTTTTTATCCTTTAAGTATAGGAAGGCTACTGATTTGTTTGAGTTAATTTATATCTGGCCACTTTGCTGAAGTTGTTTATAAGTTGCAGGAGTTCTCTGGTGGAGTTTTGGGTTGTTTAAGTATACTATCATATCATCAGCAAATAGTGATAGTTTGACTTCTTCCTTTCCAATTTGTATCCCTTTGACCTCCTTTTTGTTCCAGCTAGAACTTCAAGTACTATATTGAAAAGATATGGAGAGAGAGGGCAGCTTTGTCTAATCCCTTATTTTAGTGGGATTGCTTCAAATTTCTCCCCACTTTGATGTTTTCTATTGGTTTGTTGTATACTGCTTTTACTATGCTTAGACATGGGCCTCAAATTCCTGATCTTTCCAAGACCTTTAGCATGAAAGGATGCTGAATTTTGTCAAATGCTTTCTCAGCATCTAATGAGATGACCATGTGGTTTTTTTTCTTTGAGATTGTTTATATAGTGGATTACATTGATGGATTTCCTTATATTGAACCATCCCTGCATCCCTGGGATGAACCCTGCTTGATCGTGGTGAATGATTGTTTGGATATGTTCTTGGATTCGGTTGGCAAGAATTTTATTGAGTATTTTTACATCGATATTCATAAGAGAAATTGGTCTGAAATTCTCTTTCTTTGTTGGATCTTTGTTTGGTTTTGGTACCAGCATAATTGTGACTTCATAGAACGAAGTGAGTAGTGTTCCTTCTGTTTCTATTTTGTGGAATAGTTTGGAGAGTATTGGTATTAGGTCTTCTTTGAAGGTCTGATAGAATTCTGCCCTAAACCCATCTGGTTCTGTGGGTTTTTTTGTTGGAAGACTTTCAATGACCACTTCTATTTCTTTGGGAGTTATGGGACTGTTTAGATGGTCTATTTGATCCTGATTTAATTTTCTTATTTGGTATCTATCTATAAAATTGTCTATTTCCTCCAGTTTGTCCAATTTTGTTGAGTATAGGCTTTTGTAGCAGGATCTGAGGATTTTTTGAATTTCCTGTTTCTCTTGTTATATCTCTCTTTTCATTTCTGATTTTGTTAATATGGATACTGTCTCTGTGGCCTCTGGTTAGGTGGACTAAGGGTTTCTCTATCTTATTGATTTTCTCAAAGAACCAGCTCCTGATTTTGTTG
Organism: Tokudaia tokunoshimensis; assembly: GCA_036184795.1. Lineage (NCBI taxonomy): Eukaryota > Metazoa > Chordata > Mammalia > Rodentia > Muridae > Tokudaia > Tokudaia tokunoshimensis. The sequence continues at coordinate 4,082,516 of BTHU01000008.1, forward strand.
ATTCTTTGTATGGTTCTTTTGTTTCTACTTGTTTGATTTCAGCCCTGAGTTTGATGATTTCCTGCCTTCTACTCCTCTTGGTTTTATTAGCTTCTATTTGTTCCAGAGCTTTCAGGTGTGCCATTAAGCTGCTTGTGTATGCTCTCTCTCTCTCCAGTTTCTTTTTGGAGGCACTTGTGGCTGTGAGTTTTCCTCTTAGCACTGCTTTCATTCTGTTCCATAAATTTGGGTAGGTTGTGACTTCATTTTCATTAAATTCTAAAAAGTCTTTGATTTCTTTCCTTATTTCCTCCTTGACCAAGATTTCATTGAGTAGAGCATTGTTCAGCTTCCATGTGTATGTGGGCTTCTGTTGTTTTTGTTGCTATTGAGACCACCCTTACTCCATAGTGATCTGATAGGAGGCATGGGATTATTTAAATCTTTTTATATCTTTTGAGGTGTGTTTTGTGACCAATTATATGGTTGATTTTGGAGAACATACCATTAGGTGCTGAGAAGAAGGTATATTCTTTTGCTTTAGAATGTAATGTGCTATATTTATCTGTTAAATCCATTTGGTCCAAAACTTCAATTAGTTTCACTTTGTTCCTGTTTAGTTTCTGTTTCCCTGATCGGTCCATTGAGGAGAGTGGAGTATTGACATCACCCCCAATTTTTGTGTGAGATGCATTGTGTGCTTTGAGTTTTAGGAAAGTCTTTTATGAATGAGGGTGCCCTTGCATTTGGAACACAGATGTTCAAAATTGAGAGTTCTTCTTGGTGGATGTTCCTTTGACCAGTATGACCATGTCTTTTTTTGATGACTATAGGTTGAAATTTAATTTTATTCCATATTAGAATGGCTACTCCAGCTTGTTTCCTGGGATCATTTACTTGTAAAATCATTTTCCAGCCTTTTATTCTGAGGTAGTGTTTTTCTTTGACAGTAAGGTGCATTTCTTCTTCATAGCAAAATGCTGGGTTCTGTTTATGTATCCAGTCTGTTAGTCTATGTCTTTTTATTGGGGAATTGAGACCATTGATGTTAAGAGATATAAAGAATAGTGATTATTGTTTCCTTTTATTTTTGATGTTATTTTTATGTTTGAGTGGTTATCTTCTTTTGGGTTTGTTGAAAGAAGATTACTACCTTGCTTGTTCTAAGGTGTAGTTGTCCTCCTTGTATTGGTGTTTTTCATCTATTATCCTTTTTAGGGCTGGATTTGTGGAAATACATTTTGTAAATTTGGTTTTATCATGGAATATCTTGGTTTCTCCATCTATGGTGATTGAGAGTTTTGCGGGGTATAGTAGTCTAGGCTGGCATTTGTGTTCTCTTTGACTCTGTATGAGATCTGCCCAGGATCTCTAGAAGCCTTTGTGGTCTCTGGTGAGAAGTCTGGTGTGATTCTGATGGGCCTTCCTTTATATGTTAATTGGCCTTTTTCTCTTACTGATTTCAATATTCTTTCTTTGTTTAGTACATTTGGTGTTGTGATTATTATGTGACGGGAGTTATTTCTGTTCTGGTTCACTCTGTATGGAGTGCTGGAGGCTTCTTGTATGTTCACTGGCATCTCTCTCTTTAGGTTAGGGAAGTTTTCTTCTATAATTTTGTTGAAGATATTTCCTGGCTCTTTAAGTTGTAAATGTTCACTCTCATCTATACCTATAATCCTTAAGTTTTATCTTCTCATTTTATTCTGGATTTTCTGGATGTTTTAGGTTACAAGCTTTTTGCCTTTTGCATTTTCTTTGACCGTTGAGTCAATGCTTTCTGTGGCATCTTTGGCACCTGAGAGTCTTTCTTCTATCTCTTCTATTCTGTTGTTTGCATCTATGTCTTCTGATTTCTTTCCAAGGTTTTCTATCTCCATAGCTGTCCCTTTGTGATTTTTTAGTTGTTTCTTCTTCCATTTTTATATCCTGGATGGTTTTGCTCAGTTCCTTCACTTGCTAGTTCATGTTTTTCTGTAATTCTTTAAGAGATTTTTGTGTTTCTTCTTTCAGGACTTCTGCCTGTTGCCCCACATTCTCCAGTGTTTCTTTAAGTGATTTTTGTGTTTCCTCTTTATGGGCTTCTATCTGTTGCCCCATATTCTCCTAAATTTCTTTAAGCAATTTTTTTGTTTCCTTTGTAAAGGCTTCTATCTGTTGACTCATGCTCTCATGTACTTCTATAAGAAATTTATTTATGTCCTTCTTGAAATCCTCTAACAGCATCATGAGATGTGATTTTTAAATCCAAATCTTGCTTTTCTGGTGTGTTGTGTTATCCAGGACTTGCTGTTATGGGAGAATTGGGTGTGGATGATGCTGTTAGTAGCGTTCCTATGTTTGCCATTTGCCATCTGGTTATCTCTGGCATTAGTTGGTCCTGCTGTCACTGGCTCGTGCTTGAAAATCCTGTGAGCCTGCAAGGCTATTTCCACACCCATGGGTGATTGGGTTTCCCCTGGCACAGTTTACTGAGGGGCTGTCCAGCTCCTGGGCACAGGCAGAACCCTGGCGGGCTGTGTCCCAAGAGATGTTATACTAGGGTTATCCCAGTGTAGCTGGTTGCACCTGTCTGATCAGTCACTGGAGCAATGATGGTGGAGACTGCAGGACCCCCTCCAACTGTGGAACTACCTACAGGGTAAACATCCCCCAGCAAGGTTGGTGCACAGAGGACCGCAATTCTGCCCAGCTCCTGGGCACAGGTGGAACCCTGGCACAGGCTGTGTCCCAATCGATGTTATACTTGGGTTATGTCTGTGTACCTGGCTGTACCTGTCTGATCAGTCACGGGAGCAAAGATGGCAGCCAAGTCTTTAATTTCTTTCTTTATTTCTTCCTTGACCAAGTTATCATTGAGTAAAGCGTTGTTCAGTTTCCATGTGTACGTAGACTTTCTGTTGTTTTTGTTGTTGTTGAAGACCAGCCTTAGACCTTGGTTATCTGATAATATGCATGGGATTATTTCATTCTTCTTGTATTGTTGGGGCTGGTTTTATGTCCCATTATATGGTCAATTTTGGAGAAGGTACCATGCCATGCTGAAAAGAAAGTATGTATAGTTTTTTTGTTTTGTTTTGTTTTGTTTTAGTGTAAAATATTCTGTAGATATCTGTTAAGTCCATTTGGTTCATTATTTCTCTTAGTTTCAATGTGTCTTTGTTTAGTTTCTGTTTCTGTGATATATCCATTGTTGATAGTGGGATGTTAAACTCTTCTACTATTATTGTGTGATATTCAATGTGTGCTTTGAGCTTCACTAATGTTTCTTTTACAAATATGGGTGCTCTTGCATTTGGGGCATAGATATTCAGAGTTCATGTCAGTTGATTTTTCCTTTGATGAGTATATAGTGTCCTTCTCCATCTTTTTTGATACCTTTTGAATGAAAGTCTTTTATTGGATATGAGAATTTCTACTCCATCTTATTTCTTAGGACAATTTACCTAGAATTTTTTTTCCAACCTTTTACTTTGAGATAGTTGCTATCTTTGTCACTGAGGTGTGTTTCCTGTATGCATTAAAACACTGGGTCCTATTTATGTTTCCAGTCTGTTAGTCTATGTTGTTTTATTGGGGAATTGTGTACTTTGATATTGAGAAATATTAAGACCAATAATTGTTGCTTCCTTATATTTTTGCTGTTAGAGGTGGAGTTATGCTTGTGTGGCTCTCTTCATTGGGGTTTGTTGTGAGATTATTTGCTTGTTCTTTCTTGGATGTATTTTCCCTCCTTGTGTTGGAATTTTCCTTCCATTATTCTCTGTAGGACTGGATGTTGTAAAAATATTGTTTAAATTTGGTTGTGCCATGTAATATCTTGGTTTTTCCTCTATGATAATTAAGAGTTTTGCTGGGTATCATAGCCTGGGCTGGCATTTTTTTCTCTTAGGGTCTGCATGGCACCTGCCCAAGATCTTCTGGCATTTAGAATCTCTGTGGAGAAATCTGGTCTAATTCTAATGAGTCTCACTTTATACACTACTTTACCATTTTCCTTTATTTCTTTCATTAATTTTTCTCTGTTCTGTACATTTGGTGTTTTGACTATTATGGGACAGGAAGAAATTATTTCTGGTCACATCTTTTTGGTGTTCTATAGGAATCTTGTTTGTTTATGGGCATCTCTTTCTTTAGGTTAGGAAAGTTTTCTTCTATACATTTGTTGATGTTTGCTGGCCTTTTGAGTTGGGGATCTTCATTCTCTTCTATACCTATTATACTTCAGTTTGCTCCTCTAATTGTGTCTTGGATTTCTTTCTTTTTTTTATTAGATATATTCTTCATTTACATTTCAAATTATTTCTCCTTTCCTGGTTCCCCCCACCCCCGAAATTCCCATAAGCCCTCTTCCCTCCCCCTGTTCCCCAATCAAACCCTTGCGCTTCCTTGTACTGCTATTCTCCTACATTGCTGCATCGAGTCTTTCCAGGACCAGGGACCTTTCCTTCCTTCTTCTTGGGCATCATTTGATATGTGAATTGTGTCTTGGATTACCGAGCTTCTGGGCTAATATCCACTAATCAGTGAGTGCATAGGTTTTGTGTTCTTTTGTGATTGGGTTACCTCATTTAGGATGGTATTTTCCAGTTCCAACCATTTGCCTAAGAATTTCACGAATTCATTGATTTTAATAGCTGAGTAGTATTCCATTGTGTAAATGTACTACATTTTCTGTATCCATTAATCCATTGAGGGACATCTGGGATCTTTCCAGCTTCTAGCTATTATAAATAGGGCTGCTATTAACATAGTGGAGCATGTGTCCTTATTACATAATGGAGAGTTCTCTGTGTATATGCCGAGGACTGGTATAATAGGGTCCTCTGGGGGTGACATGCCCAGTTTTCTGAGGAACTGCCAGACTGCTTTCCAGAGTGGTTGTACCAGCTTACAATCCCACCAGCAGTGGAGGAGTGTTCCTCTTTCTCCACATCCTCGCCAACACCTGCTGTCTCCTGAGTTTGTGATCTTAGTCATTCTGACTGGTGGTAGGTGAAATCTCAGAGTTGTTTTGATTTGCATTTCCCTAATGACTAAGGATGTTGAACATTTCATTAGGTGCTTCTCAGCCATTCGATATTCTTCAGGTGAAAATACTTTGTTTAGCTCTGTACACCATTTTTAATAGGGTTTTTGGATCTCTGGAGTCAAACTTCTTGAGTTCTTTGTATATATTTGTATATGTAGTGTTGGTAAAGATCTTTTCTCAACTTGTTGGTTTCCACTTTGTCCTTTGCCTTAAAGAAACTTTGTAATTTTTTTCTAAGTTTTTTTATTTACATTCAAAATCATTTCCCCTTTTCCGTTTCCTCAATCCCCGAAAATCCCATAAGCCCCCTTCCCTCCCTCTTTTCCCCATTCAACCCCCTCTCGCTTCTTTGTCTTGGCATTCGCCTACATCCAGTCTTTCCAGGACCAGGGATCTCTCCTTCCATCTTCTTGGAAATCTATTGATATGCGTATTGTGTCTAGGGTATTCCGAGATTCTGGGTTAATATCCCCTTATCAGTGACTGCATACCATGTGTGTTCTTTTGTGATTGGGTTACCTCACTAAGGATGATATTTTCAAGTTCTGACCATTTGCCTAGGAATTTCGTGAATTCATTGCTTTTAATTGCAGAGTAGTATTCCATTGTGTAAATATACCACATCTTCTGAATCCATTCCTCTGTTGAGGGACATCTGGGTTCTTTCCAACTTCTGGCTATTATAAATTATTATAAATATTATAAAAGGCTGTTATGAACATAGTGGAGCATGTGTCCTTATTGCATGCAGGAAAAGCCTCTGGGTATATGCCCAGGAGTGGTATAGCCAGATCCTCCGGGAGTGTCATGCCCAGTTTTCTGAGGAACCGCCAGACAGATTTCCAGAGTGGTTGTACCAGCTTGCAATCCCACCAGCAGTGGAGGAGTGTTCCTCTTTCTCCACATCCTCGCCAACAACTGCAGTCTCCTGTGTTTTTGATCTTAGCCATTCTGACTGGTGTGAGATGGAATCTCAGAGTTGTTTTGATTTGCATTTCCCTAATGACTAAGGATGATGAACATCTCTTTAGGGGCTTCTCAGCCATTAGATATTCTTCAGGTGAGAACTCTTTGTTTAGCTCTGTACCCCATTTTTTAATAGGGTTACTTGGCTCTCTGGAGTCTAACTTCTTGAGTTCTTTGTATATATTGGATATTAGCCCTCTGTCAGATGTAGGGTTGGTAAAGATCATTTCCCAGTTAGTTGGTTGTTGCTTTGTCTTTTTGACAGTGTCATTTGCCTTGCAAAAACTTTGTAATTTAATGAGGTCCCATTTGTCAATTTTTGATTTTAGAGCATAAGCTATTGGAGTTCTGTTCAGGAAATTCTCCCCTGTGCCCATATGTTCAAGGTTCTTCCCTAGTTTTCTTTCTATTAGTTTCAGTGTGTCTGGTTTTATGTGAAGGTCCTTGATCCACTTGGAATTGTGCTTAGCGCAAAGAAATAAGAATGGGTCAGTTTGCATTCTTCTGCATGTTGACCTCCAGTTGAATCAGCACCATTTGTTTTAAAGGCTATCTTGTTTCCACTGGATGGTTTTAACTCCTTTGTCAAAAATCAAGTGACCATAGGAGTGTGGATTCATTTCTGGGTCTTCAATTCTGTTTCATTGATCTACATGCCTGTCACTGTACCAATACCATGCAGTTTTTCACACTATTGCTCTGTAGTACAGCTTGAGGTCTGGGATACTGATTCCCCCAAAAAAACACATGGTCATCTCATTAGATGCTGAGAAAGCATTTGACAAAATTCAGCATCCTTTCATGCTAAAGGTCTTGGAAATTTCAGGAATTCGAGGCCCATGTCTAAACATGGTAAAAGCAATTTACAGCAAACCGGTAGCCAACATCAGTCTAAATGGAGAGAAACTTGAAGCAATCCCACTAAAATCAGGGACTAGACAAGGCTGCCCTCTCTCTCCATATCTTTTCAATATAGTACTTAAAGTTCTAGCTAGAGCAATTAGACAACACAAGGAGGTCAAAGGGATACAAATTGGAAAGGAAGAAGTCAAACTATCACTATTTGCAGACGACATGATAGTATACTTAAGCGACCCAAAGAACTCCACCAGAGAACTCCTACAGCTGATAAACAACTTCAGCAAAGTGTCCAGATACAAAATCAACTCAAGGAAGTCAGTAGCGTTCCTGTACTCAAAGAATAAGCGGGCTGAGAAAGAAGTAAGAAAAATGATGCCCTTCATGATAGCCACAAACCATGTAAAGTATCTTGGTGTGACTCTAACCAAACAAGTGAAAGATCTGTATGACAAGAACTTCAAGTCTCTGAAGAAAGAAACTGAGGAAGACCTCAGAAGATTGGAAAAATCTGCCATGCTCATGGATTGGCAGGATTAATATAGTAAAAATTACCATCTTGCCAAAAGCAATATACAGAATCAATGCGATCCCCATCAAAATCCCCACTCAGTTCTTCATAGAGTTAGAGCAATTCAAAAATTCATCTGGAAGAACAGATAACCCAGGATAGCTAAAACTATTCTCAAGAGTTAAAGAAACTTTGTAATTTTATGAGGTCCCATTTTTCAATTCTTGATCTTAGAGCATAAGCTATCGGTGATTTTTTCTGGAATTTTTCCCCTTTGCCCATGTGTTCAAGGCTCTTCCCTAGTTTTTTTTTTTTCTGTTAGTTCAGTGTGTATGGTTTTATGTGGAAGTCCTTGATCCATTTGGAGTTGAGCTTAGTGCAGGGAGATAAGAATGGATCGATTTGCATTCTTCTGCATGCTGACCTCCAGTTGAAACAGCACCATTTGTTGCAAAGGCTATCTTCTTTCTACTGGATGGTTTTAGCTCCTTTGTCAAAGTTCAAGTGACCATAGGTATGTGCGTTCATTTCTGGGTCTTCAGTTCTGTTCCATTGATCTACATGCCTGTCACTGTACCAATACCATGCAGTTTTTATCACTATTGCTATGTAATACTGCTTGAGGTCCAGGATAGTGATTCCCTGAATTTCTTTTACTGTTGAGAATAGTTTTAGCTATCCTGAGTTTTCTGTTATTCCAGATGAATTTGAGATTTGCTCTTTTTAACTATGAGGAATTGAGTTGAGCTTTTGATGAGGATTGCATTGAACCTGTATATTGCTTTTGGCACAATGGCCATTTTTACTATATTAAACCTGCCAATCCATGAGCATGGAAAATTTTTCCATCTTCTGAGGGCTCCTTCGACTTCTTTCTTCAGAGACTTGAAGTTCTTGTCATACAAATCTTTCACTTGTTTGGTTAGATTCACACCAAGATACTTTATATTGTTTGTATTTATTGTGAAGGGTGTCATTTCCCTAATTTCTTTCTCATCCTGTTTATCCGTTGAGAATAGGAAGGCTACTGATTTGTTTGAGTTAATTTTATATCCAGCCACTTTGCTGAAGTTGTTTATCAGCTGTAGGAGTTCTCTGGTGGAGTTTTTTTGGTTCGCTTAAGTATACTATCGTGTCATCTGCAAATCGTGATAGTTTGACTTCTTTCCAATTTGTATTCATTTGAGCTCCTTATTTCATCTTATTGCTCTATTACATCAAGTAATATATGGAAAAGATATGGAGAAGGCAGCTTTGTCTAATCCCTTATTTTAGTGGGATTGCTTCAAATTTCTCTCCATTTATTCTGATGTTGGCCACTGGTTTGCTGTATACTGCTTTTACTATGTTTAGATATGGGCCTTGAATTCCTGTTCTTTCTAACACTTTTAGCATGAAAGGGTACTGAATTTTGTCTCCCTTTTCATTTCTGATTTTGTTAATTTGGATATTGTCTCTGTGTCCTCTGGTTAGTCTGGCTAAGGGTTTATCTATCTTGTTGATTTTCCCAAAAACCAGCTCCAGGTTTTGTTCATTCTTTGTATGGTTCTTTTTGTTTCTACTTGGTTGATTTCAGCCCTGAGTTTGATGATTTCCTGCCTTCCACTCCTCTTGGGTGTATTAGCTTCTTTTTGTTCCAGAGCTTTCAGGTGTGCCATTAAGCTGCTAATGTATGATATATGTTCTCTCCAGTTTCTTTTTGGAGGCACTCAGGGCTGTAAGTTTTCCTCTTAACACTGCTTTCATTGTGTACCATAAGTTTGGATATGTTATGACTTCATTTTCATTAATTTCTAAAAACTCTTTGTTTTCTTTCCTTCTTTCTTCCTTGACCAAGGTATCGAGTAGAGCATTGTTCAGCATCCATGTGTATGTAGGCTTTCTGTTATTTTTATTGCTATTGAAGACCAATCTTACTACATAGTGATCTGATAAGGGGCATGAGATTATTTCAAACTTCTTATATTTGTTAAGCTGTGTTTTGTGACAAATTATATATTCAATTATGGAATACATACCATGAGGTTCTGAGAAGAAGGTGTATTCATTTGCCTTAGGTTGAAATGTTACATATATATATATATAATATTTGTTAAATCCATTTGGTCCAAAATGCCAAAGCGTTTCACTTTCTCCCTGTTAAGTTTCTGTTTCCCTGTTCGGTACATTGAGGAGAGTGGAGTGTTGAAGTCACCCCCAATTATTGTGTGAGGTGCAGTGTATGCTTTGAGCTTTAGTAAACTTTCTTTTACGAATGAGGGTGCCCTTGCATTTGGACTATAGATGTTCAGAATTGAGTGATCTTCGTGGTGAATTTTTTCTTTGACCTGTATGAAGTGCCCTTCCATCTCTTTTTTGATGATATTACATTTAAAGTCAATTTTATCCAATATTAGAATGGCTTCTCCAGCTTCTTTCCTGGGACCATTTTCTTGTAAATTCATTTTCCCGCCTTTTATTCTGAAGTAGTGTTTGTCTTTGACACTAAAGTGTGTTTCCTGTACACAGCAAAATTCTGGGTCCTGTTTATCTATGTAGTCTGTTAGTTTATGTCTTTTTATTGGGGAATTGTGTCCATTGATGTTAAGAGATAATAAGGTATAGTAATTGTTGCTTCCTGTTATTTTTGATGTTATTTTTATGTTTGAGTAGTTACCTTCTTTTGGGTTTGTTTAAAGAAGATTACTACCTTGCTTGTTCTAAGGTGTAGTTGTCCTCCTTGTATTGGCGTTTTTCATCTATTATCCTTTTTAGGGCTGGATTTGTGGAAATACATTTTGTAAATTTGGTTTTATCATAGAATATCTTGGTTTCTCCATCTATGGTGATTGAGAGTTTTGCGGGGTATAGTAGCCTGGCCTGGCATTTTGGTTCTCTTAAACTCTGTATGAGATCTGCCCAGGATCTTCTAGCTTTCATCGTCTCTGGTGAGAAGTCTGCTGTAATTCTGATAGGTCTTCCTTTATATGTTACTTGACCTTTTTCTCTTACTGCTTTCAATATTCTTTCTTTGTTTAGTGCATTTGGTGCTTTGATTATTATGTGAAATGAGATATTTCTGTTCTTTAGAGTCTGTTTGGTGTTCTGTAGGCTTCTTGTATGTTCACTGGCATCTCTCTCTTTAGGTTAGGGAAGTTTTCTTCTATAACTTTGTTGAAGATACTTGCTGGCCCTTTTAGGTGTAAATCTTCACTCTCTTCTATACCTATAATCCTTATGTTTGGTATTCTCATTGTGTCCTGGATTTCCTCGATGTTTTTGGTTACAAATTTTTTGCCTTTTGCATTTTCTTTGACTGTTGAGTCAATGCTTTCTATGGTATCTTTGGTAACTGAGAGTCTTTCTTCTATCTCTTGTATTCTGTTGTTGTTGTTTGCATCTATGTCTTCTGATTTCTTTCAAGGTTTTCTATCTCCAAAGTTGTCTCCCTTTGTGATTTTTTAGTTGTTTCTACTTCCATTTTTAGATCCTGGATGTTTTTGCCCAGTTCCTTCATTTTGTGTGTGTGTGTTTTCCTGTAATTCTTTAAGGGATATTTTTGTTTCCTCTTTCAGGACTTTTGCCTTTGACCCAAGTTCTCCTGTATGTCTTTAAGTGATTTTTGTGCTTTGTCTTTATGGGCTATTATCTGTTGACCCATATTCTTTGAATTTCTTTAAGCAATTTTTGTGTTTCCTTTGTAAGGGATTCTACATGTTGAGTCATGCTCTCCTGTACTTCTTTAAGAGATTTATTTATGTCCTTCTTGAAATCCTCTAACAGCATCATGAGATATGATTATAAATCCAGGTCTTGCTTTTCTGGTGTGTTGGGGTATCCAGGACTTGCTGTTATGGGATAATTGGGTTCGGATAGTGCCATATTGCCTCGATTTCTGCTAGTAGTGTTCCTACATTTGCCTTTTGCCATCTGGTTATCTCTGGTGTTAGTTGGTCCTCCTGTCACTGACTGGTGCTTGAACCTCCTTGTACCTGCAAGCCTATCTCAGCAACCCTGGCTGACCGACTTTCTCCTGGCAGAGATTGCTGTGGTGCTGCCTAGCTACTGGGTGCAGGTGGGGCCCTGGCAGACAGAGTCCCAAGTGATCTTACACTCCAGTTTTTCCTGTGTACCTGTCTGCACCTCTCTGCTCAGTCACAGGAGTAAAGATGTTAGTCTCACCTCTAAACTTGGGACTCACTTTAACAGCAGGACTACCTGCAGGGCAGATGTCCCCTGGCAGGGTAGGTGCACAGTAGGCTGTGGCACTGCCCAGCCCCTGGGTGCAGGTGGAGCCCTGGCTGGCCATATCCCAAGTGCTGTTATACTCATGTGATCTCTTTGTATGTGATTACGCCTGTCTGCTCAGTCACAGGAGCAAAGATGATGGTTGCTTCACCTCTAAAAGTGGGACTCCCTCCAACCCTGGCATTCCCTGCAGAGCAGATATCCCCTGGCTGGGTATGTGCACAGACGGCTGTGGTGCTGCCCAGCTCCTGGGTGCAGGTAGAGCCCTTGCAGATCGTGTCCCAACTGATCTTATACTCAGGTGATCTCTGTGTACCTGGTTGCACCTGTTTGCTCATTAACAATAGCAAAGATGGCAGTGCTATGTCCTGGATTTCTTGAAAGTTTTGAGTTAGGAACTTTTTGGGTTTTTTTCTATTTTCTTTGACTCTTGTGTCAGTGTCTTCTATGGTATCTTCCATGCCTAAGAATCTCTCTTCTATCACTTGTATTCTGTTAGTGATGCTTGCAACTATCACTCCTTACCTCTTTCCTAGATTTTCTATCTCCAGGCTATTCTCCTTTTGTGATTTGTTTATTGTTTCTATTTACATTTTTGCATCCTGGGTGGCTTTGTTCTGTTTGATTGTGTTTTCCTATATTTCTTTAAGGGATTTATGTGTTTCCTCTTTAATATCTTTTGCCTGCTTACCTGTGTTCTCCTGTATTTCTGTGAGCTATTTATGCCTGTCTTAAAGTCCTCTATCATCATGAGATCTGATTTTAAATTAGAATTTTGCTTTGCAAGTGTGTTGGGGTATCCTCATGAGAGAACTGGATTCTGATGATGCCGAGCAGCCTTGGTTTCTTTTGCTTATGTTCTTGTGCTTGCGTCTCACAATCTGGTTATCTCTGGTGGTTACTGGTCTTACTGTGTCTGACTGTAGATTGTTCCTCATGTAGGCTTGTGCTCCTGAGATCTTTGCTGTATCATCACCCCTGGTATACCAGCTCTCTGGATTTGGGCATGGAGAGCTGTGGCTCAAAGTCAACTCTGGAGCAAAGATTGTTTTTATATACTAGAGCTACTGATATTTCTGGAGTTAATTTTGTATCTAGTCACTTAGCTGAAAGTGTTTATTAGCTTTCAAAGTTCTTTAAAGTAACTTTTGGGGTCACTTATCTATACTATCATATAATCAAGTGAATATTGATACTTTGACTTCTTACTTTCCAAATTCTATCCTCTTTATCTCCCTTAGTTTTCTTATTTCTCTAGCTAAAACTTTAAATACTATATTGAATATATCCTGAGAAAGGGCAGCCACATCTTTTCCTTGATTATATTGAGATTGCTTTAATTTTCCCTCCGTTTAATTTTTGTTGGTCATTATGCACGTCTAAGATTTTATTATGAAGGAGTTTTGGATTTTGTCAAAGGCATTTTCAGCACCTAATGAAATTTTCACGTGCTTTTCTTTTCAGTTTGTTTATATGGTGGATTACATTGATGGATTACATTGATGGATTTTTGTATGCTCAATCATCCCTGCATTCCTGGGATGAAGCCTACTTGTTCATGGCAGATGAAGTTTTTGACATGTTCCTTGATTTACTTTGCAAGTACTATATTATTTTTTGTATCAATGTTTATAATGGAAATTCGTCTGAAGTTCTTTTTATTGAGTCTTTGTGTGGTTTAGGCATCAGTGTGACTTGGGAACTCATAGAGTTTGACGATGTTCCTTCTGTTCTATTTTGTGGAATAGTTTGCTACTAGCTCTTCTTTGAGTATCTGGTAGAACTCTGCTCTAAAACCATCTGATTTTTTGGTTGGAAGCCTTTTAATGACTGCTTCTATTTCTTTAGGGGTTATAGGCTTATGTAAGTTGATTACCTGATCCTAATTTGACTTTAGCAACTGGTATCTATCAAGAAAATTGTACATTTTGTTTAGAATTTCCAGTTTTGTGGAGTACAGGTTTTTGAAGTAAGACCTAATGATTCTATGGATTTCCTTGCTTTTTGTTGTTGTGTCCTCCTTTTCATTTAGGATTTTGTTAATTTGGATATTTTCTCTCTGCCTTTAGTTAGTTTGGCTAGGGGTTTGTCTATGTGCATGATTTCCTCAAAGAATCAAATCTTGGTTTCATTGATTCTTTGTATTATTCTACTTATTTATAATTTATTGAGTTTAGAATGGATTTGATAATTTTCTGCCATTTCCTCTTGGGTGTGTTCGCTCCTTTTTGTTCTAGAGATTTAATGTTTGCTGTTAATTTGCTATTATCAAATCTCTCCAGTTTGTTTATTAAGGCAATTATTTCCATTAACATTCTTCTTAGCACTGCTCTCTCTGTGGTTCATAAGTTTGAATATGCTATGCTTTCATTTTCACTGAGTTCTAGAAAGACTTTAATTTATTTCTTTATTTTTTCCATGACCCAGTCAATGGTCATTGAGTAAAGAGTTGGTCAGTTTTCATAAGTTTGTGGGCTTTCTGTTATTATTAAAATTCAACTTTATGGTGCTTTGATAAGTTACAGGAGGTTATTTCAATTTTCTTGTATCTGGTAAGACACTTCTCTTCTTTTGGTTTTGCTGGTATGAAATTATTTATTTCTTGTGTTTTCTTGGGTTTAGTTAAATTCCTTGCACTGGAGTTTCTTTCTAATATCTCTGTAGGGCTGGCTTTATGCATAGATATTTTTTAAATTTGGTTTTATCATCAATATCTTGTTTTACCCATCTACAGTGTTTGAAAGTTATGCTGGCTATACAGTCTATAGTCTCTTAAAGAGTTCAAGACGTCTGTGCAAGCCCTTCTGGCTTTTAGGATCTCCGTTGAGAAGTATGGTGTAATTCTGATACGTTTGCCTTTATGTGTTATGTGGCCCTTTTCCCTTGCAGCTTTTAATATTCTTTTTTGTTGTGTACAGTTAATGTTTTGATTACTACACCATGGAAGAATTTTCTTTTCTGGTCCAACATATTTGATGTTCTATAAGCTGTTTGTATGTTTTTAGGCATCTCTTTTGGGGAGTTGATTAAATTTTCTTCTTTGATTTTTTTTAAAAATATTTTCTGGGCCTTTGAGTTGGGATCTTCTCCTTTTTCTATTCCCAGTGTTCTTAGATTTGGTCTTTTTATAGCATCCCTGATATCCTGAATGTTTTGTGTCATAAACTTTCTTTGAATGAAAAATTGATTTCTTCTATCATATCTTCTATGCCTGATGTTGATTTTTCTCTTATATTCTATTGATGATGTTTACATCTGTAGTTACTATTCTTTTCCTTAGATTTCTCACATCTAGAATTTTGTCAGTTTGTGCTTTCTTTACTGCTTCTATTTTTCCATGTTCAGGTCTTGAGCAATTTTATTCATTTCCTTCACCTGTTTGATTGTATTTCCTATATAACTTTAAGGGATTTATTAATTTCCTCTTAAAGCCTCTATCATGTTCCTAAGATTGGATTTAAGATCATTTTCTTGTGTATGCCTGTGTTGGGATATCTGGGGTTTCCCCTAGCTCTTGTTGCTTGTGTTCTTATGCTGATCTTTTGCTATCTGGTTGTAAGTGAGTCAGGATGGGCTCCAGTATTGCAGACACAGTTGTGGGCCAGAAAATGCAGTATAGGGAAGCAGGTGCAGTTTCCCATTGCTGCGTGTTCTGGGTATGATAGATGTGCTTGGTGGAGGGGTTTTACTTGCTTGTCCCTGCTGCTAGGAGGCCTCTGGCAATGCAGTCAGAATTGGAAACTAGAAAATGGTGTGCAGGGGACAGAGTTCAGTTTGCTCCTGCTGGGTTCTGGCAGGTAAAAGGCCTGGGGTCTTCTCTTCCCTGTTTTTTTCAAATGCCAGTAGGCCTCTAGGAATGCAGATAGAGCCTAAAAACATCTTAGAGGGAGGAAACTTCCCAATTCTTCTGATCTTGCCCCAGGGGAACCTGGCAGATAGGGGATGGGGGCTGGAAAGGATCTCATGCCTCTCTGATGCCAAAAGGCCTCTATGAATACAAGAAGAATAAAACATCATTCCTTTCATTTCTGGATATAGAACACTAGGGTTCTGCATTCTGGGCAACTTCTCTGCAAGTGAACTACATTCACAGCCCCTGTAGGGTATTCTTTGACACTTTAAAGGCTATGATTACACAACTCATTATAGAAGAAAGTATTTTAACTAGGGTTCCATTTGTTCCGTTTTTGGTGTCCTGACAGCCCTTCTTATGTGATATTTTATCAATCTAGTTTTTATGGGAAGATTTTCTCCCTTGAAAAAACAGACTTCTCTTTCTTATATAATTTTTTATAATGTTCTACCATTTTCACCCTAGTGATGTTCATCAGAAACCACACAGTCTTGACTGTTTGAACATGCATATTAAAATCATTCACTATCAATTTTTGGTTCCTGTTCTCTGGCTTAGTTGACGTGTCCATGTGACACTTCAGGACCCAAAAAGTCATACTCCTTTCCATTCATATTTTCATCTTTCTGTGTTTGTTTTGTGTTTGACCTAAGTCAATCTTGCTTCTGGAAGCAAGCTTCACTTACAAAGTAAAGGAAATTGGAAAATGTACACATTGGTTCTTACTTCTTCCTTGGTTTTCACTGAATTTGTTTATTCAGTTTTCATCATTATCACTTCATGTAACACTAATTTTTTCAGAGTAAATTTTGTGCCCAGAATTATGTTAGGTATGTGTAAATTTTTGTAATATATAACTTATTTTGTTTAGTTTATAAATTAAACAGACTCAGAAGAATGAAATGTGGCTTACCTGGTCACCTGGTAATATAGAACAGAAGGAGAAGTCAAAGATAGAACACTGATCACAAAAGCATCTCCCCTTCCCCTACAACCTGACTTCCTACTTTTGATCATTACTGAGCACCCACACACTTAGGTCCCACATTCCTTTGGCTTTTCCTCATGACTTTTATTAGAAATAGCCTGAACTTGAGCCAAAGAAGAAAAACATGCCTGCTCCTATGTGTTTGTTGTGACAGTGAGAATAGAGATAGGAATTAAAGCCTTTCTTTCTCTACAAGACACTGATAATGATTAGAGAAATAATTGAAAATGTATAAACTTGAAAGTAAAGCCTAAGAAAAAGCATATAAAATGAGGCTACAATCAAACATGAACATGTTTGTGAGGCTTCTCAGAGTTGCTATGTGAGTATTAGGACATTTACCTTTGGCAAGTCAGTTGTCTGTTTGCATAAATGGTTAAATAGTTAAGAAATATTCCAAGATATATGATTGGTATTTCTCTCAGCCCTGAGATGTTGTAAGGAGACATTCCTAAACTCCTGTTTGATGGAGAAGTGCTGATCCATATTCATAATATTATAGAGGAAATATTGAAATATTTAAAGTTTAATCCACTTGTCAATGGATATGTTGCCACATATAGCAATTCAAATAACAATCATGGAGTTTCATTGTTTAAAGATGAGATAAAGTGTAGCAAAGGCTATAATGTGAAGAGTCATGAAATGGCAAGTAATTTGCACTATCATAATGTGAGCAAACTTCTATGGTGATTGTTCTTAATATCTCTAAATGTCTATTAATTCTGTTCTTTGCTGATAATTAACCATGCTTTATCCAAAAATTATTTATGAGAACATAAACTTAGGTGTATGAAGAAAATAAAACCTAGGAAATGGAGAGATAGTGTCTAATAGTGGCTATAAAATGCTTACTCTGGAGCTAGATGAACTCAATTTAATAACCAGAATGAATGTAAAAAAAAGCTGAATGTAGAGTTCAGTCCTTGCAATTCCAGCTCTGAGGAGACAAAGGCAGAGAGATACCTGCAACTCATTAGTCTAGGCTAGTCATCAAGTGTTAGGCCTAGTGAGAAACCCTATCTCAAATACAAAGTGGAAAGCACCTGTGGAAGTATAGCCAAGGTTGACCTCTGTCTTTGACATGCATACATATACAGACACATCAAACAAACAAACACACAAACCCATACACACACACACACACACACACACACACACACACACTAAATTACTTAGATAATCTTTTATTAAATATCCAAGTAATAATTCTTTACTAAACAGGAGGGTAAAGACAAAGAAAAGCAATTATTATCCAGTCTAACATCAAAATATGATTTCTGGCCAAGTATGTGTTTAGATGTTGTTCATGGACCATAAAATTAGTTCTGCCTCCATCTACTATGATCACAAGCTACTATTTTCAGATTAGGAAAATCCTTGCAAGATCTTTTTTATTTAATGTATTTTTATATTGTTTTCCAACAACCCCCAAATAAGCTTATTATAACCCATAATGAAATATCTTGCCAGTTCCTTAGTTTTCATAATCATGTCTTCCAAAAATATCTAAGAAAATGGAACTGACAAGATGGTTTGGCAGGTAAAGGTGCTTGCTGCCAAGTCTGACAACCTGAGATTGATCCCTGGGACACAGATGCTAGAAGGAAATAACTTACCCAAGGAAATTATCTTTTGACCTCCACATCTGTGTCATAGAGCACACATGAATGTAAACAAATGAAGGTAATTAAAAAATAATTTAAAAATATCTAAGACCTGTAAAACCCAAATTATACAGGTAAGGATCATATGTCAAAGTTGAGTTCTTCAAAATGGCAACTTTTCTGATAACTTGAAGAATATCCTGGTTGATGATCACATAGAAAAATATTTTCTAAAGTGTAAATTTTAGAGACTGACACATTCAACTTCTGTGTTCCCAGTGTCTTTTGCAACTATAATTAGCAAGAAATTATTTCCTTTCTTTGATATAGTAATAAGTAGTGAATATTTGTAGTTTAGTGATGATATATAGTAGGCATATGTAATCTTGGGAGTTCAGTTTTAATCCCAGTTTTCAAGTTAGAACACAATCCATCTAATATTACAGTAGATTCTTGAGCTGATGAACCCTCAAAGGTTCATTTTCTCATATACATTGTTAAGCTCTGATATTTTGAACCCAACTATAAATAAAATCATGAATTTAATTAATTTTGGCATGAATCTACTGATTGTGGCTTATGTATACTTCCTTAGATTTAGGTCCTCCAATGTAGGTCCTAGAATGTGCTGAATTATACTTATAACTCAAAAAAAATCTCAAATTAATGATTTTACCTGAATTCAATGAGATTATAGAAGGGATAAGATGAGAATATAAGTATATGATCATATAATGTGGGAAAATGAGTACACGATTAGTATATGCATGACATGTACTACCTGAAAGAACACATCTGCAGTTTTGAAAACAAACCAAAAGAATCACCAATTTATTATTTATACAAAGTACATTGATGGCTCTTCTATAATATGACTGATAGCATGTGCTGGGTACAAAACACAGCAAAGAATATTTAGGTCATAGCTTTTTGTTAGGCAGGAAATAATCAATTCTGCTGACTCTGTGGGCCAGGAAATTGTAGGAAAAAGTTTAGAACAGGTGGGTCAATTCATGGAGCAGATGAAATTCTGAATATAAGTGATACTAAAAACGGTGATGAGAAAAGGGAGACAGGACCATAGAGATAAAAATGACTACACAAAGGAACTTGGTATTAACAGCAGATTTGACAAATATATGTACCTTATTATTTGGTTAGATGACATACCAAAAAAAAAAAAACCTTTCCCAGCAATCTATCATGGACCAAATAAATAAATATATGGTTTTCCTTTTATTTATGTTTTCTTAATATTAGAACGTAGAAAAAAAATCATAGATTAATCATAGAAATGTAATGGATGCTCCTCGCATTCTAATGCTAATATTTGTTCCTCAAGACTGATTGCCCCAGAGATGAGAATGTCCACATGTAGATGCTATATCACCCTGCCTCTAATTTATTTCTGATTGTTAATAAAGATGTCGACAACCAATAGTTGAGTAGTGGATACATAGTAAGGGTTTAGTTTTCCCAGGCTTGGAGTTGGAGATCCATGAGAAAAAAAGGCGGGGGAGGGGGAGAGGAAGGAGACACCACCATGGCTTAGGGGAGGCATAAAAAAACATGGCCCTGAGGGCTGACCAAATGGAGTTAAGAGTAACCAAGAGGAAACATAGTAAAAAGTAATTCCAGATTATCAATAGGAAAATAGATTTTAATTACACAGAGGGTATATATTGGTCCAACTCTTGTTTAATGCTTATTGTAAATATAAAGGTTGTGTGGGTCTTTTATCTTGGAACTAAAAGGTCAAGGCATAGTAGTAACCCTGGATCAGGATTAAATAATTTCTACAACAGACAAGTATCAAGTCAAAACAAAACTGAGGCTTCATAAAACACATCTTCAGAAGATCATCATACCCTATTTAAAAAATATTACCTATTAAATAGTCATTATTTGTAATTTTGTGTTCTTGTTTTCTCCCATTGTTATTTTGTTTTGTGGCCCTTTCGCCCTAAATCTTATATAATATTACATGTATATTTTAATAACTACATGAATTATAAAAAAAATAAGTAGCATTAGTTGAATATTGGTAATCAGTACCAAGACAATACTGGCATGGTTGTTTAAATAGGTATGGTCCCTATAGACTTATGCGTGGTTATAGGGAGTGACACTACTAGGTGGTGTGGCCTTGTTAGAGTAGCATGGCCTTCTTAGAGGAAGTCTGGTACTTTGGAGGTAAAGATTGAGGTCATATATGCTCAAGGTATGCCAAGTGTGGCACATAGTCTTCTTTGTGCTACCTGTGGATTAAAGTGTAGAACTCTCTTCTCCAACATCATGTCTGCTTGAATGCTGCTATGCTTCCCACTATGGTAAATGGACTAAACTCTGAAACTGTAATTAAATGATTTTTGTTTTGTTTTGTTGTTTTGTGTGTGCAGGGGTTATTTTCATTGGTTTTTGATTTTTATATTTATTTTTAATGAATTACCTTGGTAATGATGTCTCTTCACGCCAAAGAAACCAGAATGAATACAACTGTGTAGTTGTAGAGGAATCATTTCTTGTCATCAAATGAAAAATCTGTTGTCTGAGAAAAGATACACAAGTAATCATTTATATATGCAAATAGTACCACCCTGCTCAGTTTTGTCTCCCCAGCTACATGCATCAGGAAGCAATCATCTAGAATAATAATTAAATGGATGCAATGTCTTTGATTGTGACATTTTATTTAACATTGAAATCTAACATGCTCTTGCAATTGCTTGGGTCTGAAGAGTACTGATAGGATATCTCTGTTTCATCTTTATCACTATTAAACATGTCTCTCTAAGTTCCTGTAAGTTACAAGCACCCTGCTTTCCTTTAAAACATTGCATTTCTTTCTTCCAGAATAATTATGACCATGGCACATCCCACCTCTTTTAGACTCTCCATTTTTGAGCTTTCTCATTTTTTGGTTGTTGTTCATTGGTCACTGGAACCAATACCCCAAATGATTATTTCTATTTTTTTATACTTTCCTTTCCCCATGACAGGTGATGATGTCACATCTATCTAAAGGTATTTCTACTCTCATACATTCATTCATAAAAGTTTGAGATTTGCTTCTGTGAGCTTAGTTGAGTTGTTGTCTAGTACAGTGCCCAGTAATTAACTGTGTTTCAAACACCTCAGATATGACTATCTCTGTAAATTAAAACTATACACCAGACTTCAGATTTTCTAAGAAATGTAGTTGAGAAGTCTCTTTTAAATTTTACATTTTTACAGAAAGTAATGGCTTATTATATGTCTTATTATATTAAGTGAGATTTAATATGAGATCTTATTTAAGATTATGTCTTATTATATTAAATTAAATTTTTACTTTAATTTTATTTTAATAAAGTATAATCTTTAAACTACATATGACTAATAGAAATTATTAAACAACTTCTGTAGCTTACTCCTGAGGCCTGTACTGTTTCTACTGAACAGCACTACACAAAAAGGACACTCAAGATAGAGCAACTGTGCTTTTTGTTCTGAGACATTCAACTCATCTCAAGTAAGCAAGAAGTAATAAGATCCACAGGAGGCTGTGGACAAAGTGAGCCATCTTTCCATATGACCATGGAAGAGAGCCATGAAATAGTCACCTTGATCAGGCAGCATGTGGGGATACTTGCATCAGATCTCTATTTTTAAAAGTATTTTCATGGAGTGCTGCAGTCTCCGCCATCTTGGCTCTGGTGATAGACCAGAAAGGGACTCCAAGTACACAGAGATATCCTTAGTATAACATCGTTTGGGACACAGTCAGCTAGGGTTCCACCAGTGCCCAAGAGCTGGGCAGCTCTGTGGTCAACTGTGCATCAGCTCTGCTGTGGGACATTTGCTCTACAGGGTGACCCACACCTGGAGGGAGCTCAGCAGCCTCTGCCATCTTTGCTCTGGTGACAGAGCAGACAGGGACTCCAGGCAAACAGAGAAAGCCCGAGAAGAACATCGTTTGGGACACAGCCCACTAGGGTTCCACCTTCACCCAAGAGCAGAGCAGCCCCTCAGCAGTATGTGACAAGGGAAACCTGGTCATCCAGGGCTGTAGAAATACCCTTGCAGGCTCACAAGATGTTCAAGCACCAGCCAGTGACAGCAGGACTAACTAATGCCAGAGATAACAAGATGGCAAAAGAAAAACTTAGGAACATTAATAACAGAAATCAAGGTAATATAGCACCATCCAAACCCAACTCTCTGACAGTAGCAAGTCCTGGATTCCCCAACACACCAGAAAGGCAAGATCTGGATTTAAAATGACATCTCATGATGCTGTTAGAGGAATTCAAGAAGGACATAAATAAATTTCTTAAAGAAGTACAGGAAAACATTAATCAACAGGTAGAAGCCCTTACAAAGGAAACACAAAAATCAATTAAAGAAATTCAGGAGAACATGGGTCAACAGATAGAAGTCCATAAAGAGGAAACACAAAAATCACTTAAAGAAACACAGGAGAACTTGGGTCAAAAGGCAGAAGTCCTGAAATACGAAAATATCTTAAAGAATTACACGAAAACACATAAACAAGTGAAGGAACTGAGTAAAACCATCCAGAATCTAAAAAAGGAAGCAGAAACAACTAAGAAATCACAAAGGGAGACAACTTTGGAGATAGAAAACCTTGGGAAGGAATCATACTAGAGACAGAAGAAAGAATCTCAGATGCAGAAGATACCACAGAGAGCATTGACTCAACAGTCAAAGAAAATGCAAAGAACTTGTAACCCAAAACATCCAGGAAATCCAGTGCAGAATGAGAGGAACAACCCTAAGGATTATAGGTATAGATGAGAGGGAAGATTTACAACTTAAAGGGCCAATAAATATCTTCAACAAAATTATAGAAGAAAACTTCCCTAACATAGAGAGAGGCCCATGAACATACAAGAAGCCTACACAACTCCAAACAGACGGGACCAGAACAGAAATAGCTCCCGTCACATAATAATCAAAATACCAAATGTACTAAACAAAGAAAGAATATTAAAACCAGTAAGAGTAAAAGGGTAAGTATCATATAAAGGAAGACCTATCAGAATTACACCAGACTTCTCACCAGAGACAATGAAAGCTCCTGGCTCACCAGAGACAATGAAAGATCCTGGGCAGATCTGATACAGACTCTAAAAGAACACAAATGTCAGCCCAGATTACTATACCCAGCAAAACTCTCAATCACCATAGATGGAGAAACCAAGATATTTCATGATAAAACCAAACTTACACAATATCTTTCCACAAACCCAGCACTGCAAAGGATAATAGGTGGAAATCACCAAAACAAGGAGGGACACTACACCCTGGAAAAATCAAGATAGTAACCTTCTTTCATCAAACCCAAAAGAAGATAACCACTCAAACATAAAAATAACATGAAAAATAAAAGGAAACAATAATCACTATTCCTTAATATCTCTTAACATCAATGGACTCAATTCTCCAATAAAAAGACATAGACTAAGAGACTGGATACATAAACAGAACCCAGCATTTTGCTCTATACAGGAAATGCACCTCATTGACAAAGACACACACTACTTCAGAGTAAAAGGCTGGAAAACAATTTTACAAGCAAATGATCCCAGGAAACAAGCTTGAGTAGCCATACTAATATCGGATAAAATTGACTTTCAACCTAAAGTCATCAAAAAAGACATGGAAGGACACTACATACTGGTCAAAGGAAAAATCCACCAAGAAGAACTATCAATTTTGAACATCTATGCTCCAAATGCAAGGGCACCCTCATTCGTAAAAGAAATTTTACAAAAGCAAAAACACACATTGCACCTCACACAATAATTGTGGGTGACTTCAATACTCCACTCTCCTCAATGGGCAGATCTGGAAAACTGAAACTAAACAGGGATACAGTGAAACTAATTGAAGCTTTGGACCAAATGGATTTAACATTTAACATATATATATATATATATATATATTATCCTAAAGCAAAAGAATATACCTTCTTCTGAGCACCTCATGGTACGTTCTCCAAAATCGACCATATAATTGGTCACAAAACAAACCTCAACAGATATAAGAAGATTTAGCTTATCCCATGACTCCTATCAGATCACTATGGAGTAAGGGTGGTCTTCAATAGCAACAAAAACAACAAAAAGCCCACATACACATGGAAGCTGAACAATGCTCTACTCAATGATACCTTGTTTAAGGAAGAAATATAGAGAGAAGTCAAAGACTTTAGAATTTAATGAAAATGAAGGCACAACATCACCTAACTTATGGGCAACAATGAAAGCAGAGCTAAGAGGAAAACTCATAGCCTGAAGGCCTCCAAAAAGAAACTGGAGAAAGCATACACTAGCAGCTTAATGGCACAGCTGAAATCCTGAGACAAAAAGAAGCAAATACACCCAAGAGGAGTAGAAGGCAGGAAATCATCAAACTCAGGGCTGAAATCAATCAAGTAGAAACAAATAGAACCATACAAACAATCAACAAAACTAGGAGTTGATTCTTTGAGAAAATCAACAAGATAGATAAACCCTTAGCCAGACTAACCAGAGGGCACAAAGACAGTATCCAAATTAAAAAAAATCAGAAATGAAAAAGGAGATATAACAAACAGAAACTGAGGAAATTCAAAAATTCATCAGATCCTACTACAAATACCTATATTCAACTCAACTGGAAAATCTGGAGGAAATGGACAATTTCCTAGACAGATACCGAATACCAAAATTAAATCAAGTCCAAATAGGACATCTAAACACTCCCATAACCCCTAAAGAAATAGAAGTGGTCATTGAAAGTCTTCCAACGAAAAAAAAAAAAAAGCACAGGACCAGATGATTTTAGTGCAGAATTCTATCAGACCTTCAAAGAAGACCTAACACCAATACTCTTCAAACTATTCCACAAAAATAGAAACAGAAGGAACATTACCCAACTTGTTCTATGGAGCCACAATTAAGCTGATACCAAAACCACACAAAGATTCAACAAAGAGAATTTCAGACCAATTTCTTTTATGAATATCGATGCAAAAATATGCAATAAAATTCTTACCAACTGAATCCAAGAACATGTCCAAACAATCATTCACCACAATCAAGTAGGATTCATCCCAGGGATGCAGGGATGGTTCAATATGAGGAAATCCATTAATGTAATCCACTATATTAACAATCTCTATAAAAAAAAAACCACATGGTCATTTCAATAGATGCTGAAAAAGCATTTGACAAAATTCAGCATCCTTTCATGCTAAAAGTCTTGGTAAGGTCATGAATTCAAGGCCCATATCTAAACATAGTAAAAGCAATTTACAGCAAACTGGTTGCCAACATCAAACTAAATGGAGAGAAACTTGAAGCAATCCCACTAAAATCAGGGACAGGACAAGGCTGCCCCCCCCATATCTTTTCAATATAGTATTTGAAGTTCTAGCTAGAGCAATTGGACAACATAAGGAGGTCAAAGGGATACAAATTGGAAAGAAAGCAGTCAAATTGTCATTGTTTGCCGATGATATGATAGTATACTTAAGTGACCCAAAGAACTCCACCAGAAAACATCTACAGCCGATAAACAACTTTAGCCAAGTGGCCAGATATAAAATCAACTCAAACAAATCAGTAGCCTTCCTATACTCAAAAGATAAACAGGCTGAGAAAGAAATTAGGGGAATGACACCCTTCAAAATAGCCACAAACAATATAAAGTATCTTGGTATGACTCTAACCAAACACGTTTAAGATCTGTATGACAACAACTTCAAGTCTCTGAAGAAGGACAACATAGAAGACCACAGAAGATGGAAAAATTTTCCATGCTCATGAATTGGCAGGATTAATATAGTAAAAATGACCATCTTGCCAAAAACAATATACAGCTTCAATGCAATCCCCATCAAAATCTCAACTCAATTCTTCATAGAGTTAGAAAGAGCAAATATCAAATTCATCTGGAATAACAGAAAACCTAGGATAGCTAAAACTATTCTCAACAGTAAAAGAACTTCTGGGGGAATCAGTATCCCAGACCTCAAGCAGTACTACAGAGCAATAGTGTTAATAACTGCATGGTATTGGTACAGTGATAGGCATGTAGATCAATGGAATTGAATTGAAGACCCAGAAATGAACCCACACACCTCTGGTAACTTGATCTTTGACAAAGGAGCTAAAGCCACCGAGTGAAAGAAAGATAGCCTTTTCAACAATGGTGCTGGTTCAACTAGAGATCAGCATGCAGAAGAATGCAAATCAATCCATTCTTATCTCTGTGTACTAAGTTCAAGTCCAAGTGGATCAAGGACCTCCACATAAAACCAGAGAAGCTTAAACTAACAGAAAAGAAACTGGAGAAGAGCCTTGAGCACAAAATTTCCTGAACAGATCACCAATAGCTTATGCTCTAAGGTAAAGAATTGACAAATGGAACCTCATAAAATTACAAAGTTTCTGTAAGGCAAAGAACACTGTCAATCAGACAAAAAGGCAGCCAACAAATTGGGAAATGTTCTTTACCAACCCTACATCCAAGAGAGGGCTAATATCCAATATATACAAAGACCTCAAGAAGTTAGACTCCAGAGAGCCAAATAACCCTATTAAAACATGGGTTACAGAGCTAAACAAAGAATTTTCACCTGAAGAATATCAAATGGCTGTGAAGCACCTAAAGAAATGTTCATCATCCTTAGTCATTAGGAAAATGCAAATCAAAACAACTCTGAGATTTCACCTCACACCAGTCAGAATGGCTAAGATCAAAATCTCAGGTGACAGCAGATGCTGGTGAGGATGTGGAGAAATAGGAACACTCCTCCATTGTTGGTGAGGTTGCAAACTTGTACAACTCTGGAAATCAGTCTGGCAGTTCCTCAGAAAATAGGACATTGTACTACCTGAAGCCCCAACTATACCACTCCTTGGCATATATCCAAAAGATGTGCTAACATATAACAAGGACACATGCTATGCTATGTTCATAGCAGCCTTATTTATAATAGCCAGAAGCTGGAAAGATGCCATATGTCCTTCTACAGAGGAATGGATACAGAAAATGTGATACATTTAAATAATGGAGTACTATTCAGCTATTAAAAATAATGACTTCACAAAATTCTTAGGCAAATGAATGAAACTAGTAAATTATATCCTGAGTAGATTTTATTTTCTACAGAGATAAATGAGTTCTGGACTGTTAAGATGGCTTAAAGGGTCAGGGTACCTACTAACATGACCAAAAACTTGATTTTAATCCCTTACTTTTCATGCTAGAAGGAAATTATTGAGTACTGCATGGGTCCTCTGTCCTCCACATATGTACCAAAACACAAATATATACCCATATGCACATAAATAGATAAACAAGTATAATGTAAAAAGTTCACACAACATGACTTGAGCTTCCATGCCTTATGGACATAAATAAGTTATGTGTTTTCATTTCTTTTTTTTCTTTTTTCTTTTTCTTTCTTTTTTTTTTTTTTGGTTTTTCGAGACAGGGTTTCTCTGTGTAGCCCTGGCTGTCCTGGAACTCAGTTTGTAGACCAGGCTGGCCTCAAACTCAGAAATCCTCCTGTCTCTGCCTCCCAAGTGCTGGGATTAAAGGTGTGCGCCACCACTGCCCGGCATGTTTTCATTTCTTGATTGCTTTATGAGACAAATATTCCATTTCACTATTCTTGTTTTATATTTTTCCTAAATCCAATTCTGTCACACATTTTATTATTAGAAATAACATTTCTGTGTTGTCTTCCTGCTAACTATGTTTGTTCATTGCCACTGTTGCTATCTAAATGTGCTGTGGGAAGCATGGAGAGACAATGGCAGGGCTTACTGCTTAACAGCAGTCCCATAGAAAGTCACTAAACACTCCATTTCTTCAGAATAAACCAAGTAAATATATGGACATGTCTTAAAAACTAACTTTAATTACATGATATGTAAAATCTGAATTGAAAATGGTATATACTAATTAAAGTAGCTTTTTTGTGCCATTGGAGCTCTTTGCCTTTAGCATTTGATAATAGTTTGATTTAGCTCTGGAATGTACAAAGCATACTTGAAATAGTCATTCAATTTTCCTAGAAAGTGACTTTGGGGAATTAATAATGTATACAGAATGATGAAGACTACAATCAGAATGGAAAGCAGTAAAAAATCTAATTAAAATCCAAAATGATCCTTGAATAAATTGATGTACAGCCCCAGGGTGCAGGGGTGACTGAGGGGGAACTGACAGACATGTCTAAAGAAAATGGATAAAAAAGGACTCAAAAAACTTTGTGCTGGTTTTCAAAGGACATATGGAGGGTAAATTATTATAAATATTGGAGCCATCAATCTGTTTTCCCTCTTCCTATTAACTGTGACAACACTGGCAGGTGAAATACCTTTTTTTTTCATTTGCATACAGAGCATTTTTTCTTTGTTTTCCTTTGAAGTAGTATTCTTCTCTACTGTTTTTTCAAAATGTAAACTGTCTGGTATCTTGGTAGGAAGTGGCTTCTAATTAACTTTTCCTGAATTCCTTAAAAGCAATTCTTTTTAGGGTTTTAGTCATGTATTATAGTGCTGTGAAGAGATATAGTAACCACTTCAACTCTCAGAAAAACATTTTTAATTGGGGCTGGTGTATTGTTTAGAGATTTGGCTGAGTATCTTTATGGTAGGAATCATGGCAACATGGAGGTAGAAATGGTGCTGGAGAGGTAGTTGAGAGTTTTATATCTGTATAGCCAGGCATTCAGAAGAGAGATTGATACTGGGCCTGGCTTGATCATTTGGAAACTCAAACCACAACCTCAGAGATATACTTTTCCCAAGACCACAGATATTGCAACAAGGTCACACTTCTTATTAGTGCCACTCTCTATGGCATTATGGAGGCCATTTTTATTCAAGCAACCTTACCCTGGTTATTGTGTTTCATAGCTAAGACACAAGTCCCTTCGACAAAAGTAAAATCTATTAAATATCCCTCTCTGTTTTCTGGTGGAATGGCTCATTTCAGAGTCACACACTCAGCGCACAGATATATAAATAAAACTGAGTCATTCAGTTTTCACACAAAGAAGCTGGAAACACTGCCTTCTGAAGTGAAGGACTGATTGGTTTACTTTTTATGCCCCCTCCCCCCAATGAAAATCCCTCTTCCAACTCTAACCCCTCTTAGGAATGGGGGAGCCGCATTTCTACCTATGTTTTAAGAACATGACTTTCTTTTAAACAAACATAAGTTTATGGCAGAATGGGATATTTCTTAGTTACTAAGTACATCTGAATCACTAACCTATTTTGTGCCACCAAACCTAGAACATTAGCATCTATTAGTGTTAAAAGGATCCCACCAGAGATTACCATTGAAACACAGTTTATAGCCTATTAAAAGTCCTTAATCTAGTTGGTTGGAACTACCCACAGGCATTTGGGTCCTAAGTGTTTAAGCAAGTACATTGTGTGGGGCTTTTGAAGGCAGAAACCACATCCTGGCCTCTTCCTCCGAAGCTGCAGGCAAGTACTGGAGAGTTTCTCATAAGCAAGAAATTTAACAGAAGTTAAAATAGGTTATCTCAGGAATCCTGACTTTGAGTTCTTAAAATATAGAGTTGGGTAATTCCCCGTAAAATTCCTCATCAAGGAGACCAAATTCCAGTTAAAACTGAAATGACTTCAGCAAGAATACAAGATGGAGGAACCTTTGCAGTGTCTGCCCTGTCACATTAGGAACTCCATAAATATTTAATGAATAACTAAGTAAATTGGTCAAGTTTATTTTGGAGAAAATCACAGTATTTTTACGTAAAGTAGGAAAGGGAATAGTACTGTGTGATTGATGAAACACTGTCATTGTAAGCCAAACATCTGATTTATTCATTTCTTCAACATTTGAAGTATGTTTATACTGGTCCACAAAAATAATTATTCACACTTTCTTCTCCCAGAGAATGCATATTTGGATAAAATTTTAAGAAAAATAAATGCAGTATTATTGATTTTTGGTAATCATAAAATTATACTGTCAGTTTTAACTATTTGACAGTAGCTGAAAGTGATTATATATAGTAAATGTTTCACAAAACTATGCTTAGATTGGGAATTTTTCAGTGAGATTAAATTCCTGTTCACCATCTATATCATCTGTTCTTGACCTTCCTCATGCTGTAACACTTGAATAGAATTCCTTATACTGTGGTGACCCCAACCCTAAAATTATTTTCATTGATACTGCACAGTTGTAAATTTGCTATTGTTATGAAAAGTAATGCAAGTATCTGTATTTTCCAATGCTCTCTGATAACCCCTGTGTAAGGCTTATGATCCACAAGTTAAGAACCAGTGATCTACCTGTTTCTGTGACATGGATTTTGTCTCATACTTTTGGTTGTTGTTCTTGTTATAAGGCAAAAAGTAATATTTTTATGGCCTAGCCTGACTTATACTCTCCTGAGAAATAGGAGAATTAAAGCAACCCACCCTAGAAACATAAAAGTCATTCTCATGACAAATGAGAAAGTGATTAAAAGAATAGAATTTCACAGTTATTTTATGATCATAGGAAAGGTTCATGTTAGAGGTTTATGGTCAGGCACGTTATGGTTTTATCGTCAGTTAACATACCATGAAACGTTGCATGGTCAGACAATTCTCAGAAAAATGGAAACAATTCACATTGAGTAATTCACAAAAATATTGAGGAAGAACAAACAAACATGAACAAATAACCAAGTTGATCTCTAGCTAAGGACATGATCAAAATCTAACACTGTTGAACTAAAAAGAAAAATGGAGTAAAGATATCCTTTAACAATTTAAATGAGAATAATTTTGATGTATTTTTTCTTTATAAAGACAATACTTAATGGCATTTGTAATTCATATTATGCAAGAGTATAATGGAAAATACATGAAATATCTGCCCAATGTAGTCTAAATATAATGCTTTTTATTAAATTTATTTATTTACCTTACAACCCAATATCAGTATTTTTTCTCCTTCTAATATCCAAGAACACAAGATTTTCTTGGTTGAAAGTATTTCAGGCAGTGGCATTGTGGATTTAGAATTACTCGGGGGCTTTTTCAGATTTCTGAATAAGTGCCCACCCTATTATTTTTAACAGAATTTCAGAGTCTAGCATTGCCTATATATCCTGTTTAAATGCATACACACACACACACATACACACACACACACACACACAAATGAAGTCAAATAACAGAGTATAATAATCTATGACAAGACAATTCTGGGAGTAGAGAAACAATAAATAAGTAAGGAAAGCTTTTTACTAGAGGACATAGGAGGTGCCTACTGAAGGTTAGTAGACTGAGCCAGGAATTGTGAAAAGTTGTAAAGTAGAGAGGAAAGTTGAAGCAAAAGGCATAGTATATAAAAAAGCCCAGAAATGTGAAATCTCTTGGTAAATTAGATAAAAAGGCACATGGTTCATTAGAAATAACAGTATACAATGGTGGGAGGAACATCAGATGGACCTTGACATCTGTGAAAATTTTGACTTTTTTTTTATTATTTATTTTATTTTACTTTTTTTAATTTACATTCCAAATCATTTCCCCTTTCCCGTTTCCTCCCTCCCCGAAAGTCCCATAAGCCTCCTTCCCTCCCTCTTTTCTCCATTCAACCCCCTCTCGTTTCTCTGTCCTGGCGTTCCCCTACATCCAGTATTTCCAGGACCAGGGGTCTCTCCTTCCATCTTCTTAGAAATCTATTGATATGTGGATTGTGTCTAGGGTATTCTGAGATTCTGGGTCAATATCCCCTTATCAGTGACTGCATACCATGTGTGTTCTTTTGTGATTGGGTTACCTCACTAAGGATGATAATTTTAAGATCTGACCATTTGCCTAGGAATTTCGTGAATTCATTGTTTTTAATTGCAGAGTAGTATTCCATTGTGTAGATATACCACATCTTCTGAATCCATTCCTCCGTTGAGGGACATCTGGGTTCTTTCCAGCTTCTGGCTAATATAAATAAGGCTGCTATGAACATAGTGGAGCATGTGTCCTTATTGCATGCAGGTAAAGCCTCTGGGTATATGCCCAGGAGTGGTATAGCCGGATCCTCCGGGAGTGTCATGCCCAGTTTTCTGAGGAACCGCCAGACTGCTTTCCAGAGTGGTTGTACCAGCTTGCAATTCCACCAGCAGTGGAGGAGTGTTCCTCTTTCTCCACATCCTCGCCAACAACTGCTGTCTCCTGTGTTTTTGATCTTAGCCATCCTGACTGGTGTGAGATGGAATCTCAGGGTTGTTTTGATTTGCATTTCCCTAATGACTAAGGATGATGAACATCTCTTTAGGTGCTTCTCAGCCATTAGATATTCTTCAAGTGAGAACTCTTTGTTTAGCTCTGTACCCCATTTTTTAATAGGGTTACTTGCCTCTCTGGAGTTTAACTTCTTGAGTTCTTTGTATATATTGGATATTAGCCCTCTGTCGGATGTAAGGTTGGTAAAGATCATTTCCCAGTTAGTTGGTTGCCGCTTTGTCTTTTTGACAGTGTCTTTTGCCTTGCAAAAACTTTGTAATTTAATGAGGTCCCATTTGTCTATTCTTGATCTTAGAGCATAAGCTATTGGAGTTCTGTTCAGGAAATTCTCCCCTGTGCCCATATGTTCAAGGTTCTTCCCTACTTTCCCTTCTATTAGTTTCAGTGTGTCTGGTTTTATGTGGAGATCTTTGATCCACTTAGAATTGAGCTTAGTGCAAGGAGATAAGAATGGGTCAATTTGCATTCTTCTGCATGTTGACCTCCAGCTGAGCCAGCACCATTTGTTGAAAAGGCTATCTTTTTTCCACTGGATGGTTTTAGCTCCTTTGTCAAAGATCAAGTGACCATAGGAGTGTGGATTCATTTCTGGGTCTTCAATTCTGTTCCATTGATCTACATGTCTGTTACTGTACCAATACCATGCAGTTTTTAACACTATTGCTCTGTAGTACACCTTGAGGTCCGGGATACTGATTCCCCCAGAGGTTCTTTTACTCTTGAGAATTTTGACTTTTAAGAACTGAATTTCTTGCAAAGGCATCTAGACATTTATTTTTTCTATCTAAGTAAAGAGCTATGAGGAGAAATCCATGCCAAAGAATTCCATATAAAGAACCATCTGGAGCTGTGTACTGGAGGTCTGAAGGAGAAACAAACTAGAGATACATGAGGTAGGAATGCAAGAAAAGCAAACCACCTCAAACTAAAGTACCAATGGATATAGGTGAGGAAATCGATTCTTGGAAAGATTTAGGGAATGTAATTGATAGGACATTTTGCACATCATTTCAACAAACAGAGCTTACTTCCTGAAACTTGATTTTTCTTTAAAAAAGAAATCTGTGTTATTTCTGCATAAATGATTATACATTTTTCCTATTTGTTGAATTCTTTGTAATTCAATGAACTCATTGAATCAGAAAACTCATCAGAGTCTCAAGAAATTAAAAATATCAGTGGTTTTCCTTCCAAGATCAAGAGACTAATGTCATCTGCAGAACTCATGCCATTGCAGCATGTTCTTATCTTGTAGCTCTGGGAAATGCCAAAAGCTGGATTTTGGTTGACAGCCAGTGAGTCTGGCATAGAGACAGAAAAGAGAGCTATGAAGACTGGTTTGCTTGCACATAATAACTCTTGAGCTTGGTCTCCTGCCATGGTGTTTTCCTGACGGCTCATCACATATGTGTGGTCTCAATAATAGCATTCTTCTTTCCTTGGTCTGTGCCAATCTCTGACTTGAGCATAACTCTGGTCCTGACAGCCTAACAACATTGTCACTGCTTTTCTATACCTCCTGCTTGTCTTCTTATACACAATTCAAATATATGCTCCATTTTCCTCTGACCTAAACTCCAAGTTGGTCTGCTAAAATTTCAACAATTGATCCATTATAGGTTCTTCTCCTATTATCTATCTATCTATCTATCTATCTATCTATCTATCTATCTATCTATCTATCTATCTATCTATCTATCTATCTATCATCTGTCTGTCTGTCTGTCTATGATTTTCTTAACTATTTCAATTCTAAAGTTACCCATTCAGCTCTTCATTTTATTTTCACCAAAACTACATACTCTTTAATAGATCTACCATAGTAGCCATGGTTTCTAGAACCAAAACCCATCTATATCTTCCATTTAAGATTAATTCTCCTACCACTCTCAGCCTACCTATGTACTGCTTCTTCCTCTTTTGACTCTCTCACTCTAATTCATGACACCCAACAAACTCAAGCAGAGTTTGGGGCATCCTTCTTCATAACACTCTCTTTTTGTATACTTGATCTAGTTAGTCACTTAAACCCCTCAATCTACAACATAGATCTTTCTTTTACAGTCATCTTCCTGTTATGATTATCAATAATATCTCTTTTAGGTTGTCTCTCTTGTGTAACCTCATTTTAGATATTTGTCCACTCTTGTGACAATTAATCATTTTTACAAAACACTATTGTTCTATAGATGATCTAATATTTCTATGGCAAAAATATGATTTGTTTATGCACTACTTAAGGCTTGTCTGTATCCTTACTACATAAGGATTTATTAATTGCCTCCCTAACACACATACACACACACACACACACACACACACACACACACACACACACAGAGCATTGTGAAAGTCTGCAATGTTATAACAACCGACAAGATAGACGTAAATCCTCAATGGCTCTAAGAATGATTTCAAAAGCACCTATAATGCTGCAATGTGTAGTCTGCTCCTATGTATGTACTGAAAAGAAAGGAATCATGTTGCATAAAATATTTTATATGCCCTCCCAGCTATTAAGTTTATACTTCCCTGTGTGACTGTATTAAAAACGAAAAACAAAGGATTACTGAGTCTACTGCTACCTGTACAATGGCCACCAGGGATTCAGATATTTAGTTAAGCATGAAGAAATCAATTAGCTTTTAATATTATAAAGCAGATTTTACAATGTCTATTTGGTTACAAAGTCATGAAATATTATCTCCTTCTATTGAGAGGAATATTCTTTTTATTATTATTGTAACAAATATAATTACATATTCAAGTATGTTTCTCTATGTTATAAAGTGATACTTGCCCATAGCTTGAATTTCATTTTGATGCTACTCTTAGCTAAATCAAAACAAATTTAAAAACACATTGGGATGTAGAGAATATAGGCTCTTGGTGACCAGGAACACAAGAACATTAGAGGTACCTTTTTATCTTGCAAGATTACAGTACATTAGGCAAGTGACTCCAGATAGTAAGAAGAGGCTAGGCTGGGCTGGGTACTGATATTAGGACAGAAAGAGTTTCTTGTAATTAAGTTGTACTAAAGTAATCCATTTTATAGATGTGCCTATATGGCTACATAAAAAAAAATCCAAACTAACAAATATTCTGACATGATCTTTACTCCTTTTGACCCCAAAAATAGGAGGGTTTGGTCTCTTGAGTGTTTGGAATGAATTTTGGTGATTGCAAATTCTATATGCCATAGCTGTGTCAAGTCTGCTGGCAGAGCTAGGACCCACTATCAGTTCTGGACACTATCTGTTGTGTTCCAGGTCCTAGTGTTCAGTCCTGAAAGAAGTGTGAGTAATCTGTTCAGATAATTCCATGACACAAGTTCAATGGCCCTATAAACTTACTGCACCTGAATTAGCTTGTTTCATCTTGTCAGGCCTTTTGTTATTCTGCAGCTGTTTGTGACTTGGTAGAGTTAGTAGAATAACAAGATTGGAATGGAAGACAAGTGTCTGGAAGATATGCTCTATCAAATTCTTTGTTCATGACACTCTCTTTTAAAGAGGAATGTTTGATGAGTACAAAATAATTTTTAAATTTCTTATTTAGAATATATATACTCAGATATTTTTAAATGATTTAAAAGTATATTTAGCTTATGTAATTAGAAACTACTGTTCTAAAAATTACCTAATATGTCTTCATAGACATATGAGTAAGGCAGTTGTTATCTTTGTTTGACCAGTTCACAACTATATAGAAGAGACAGTACATGAAGATTATAGTGCATAACATCAGATAAAAGGAATGCTGAACACAATTTGTGCTAGGCATATTTAAATTTCTTAAGAAATGTTGAGAAATTGACATACACAAATTGACAAACATGATTTATTTGAATGACTGCAGACTGCTGTCCAGCAGATTAAATAATGAATGCCTGTGTGTAGAAGGTTCAAAATCCAGTAATTGTTCAATCCAGAAGGCTGAATACAACTTTTCACCTGGTCTTCAGTATACATTGGAATCTCAAAGAAGTATTAATTTAATGTCAATGAAGGAAATGGAATTGCTAGAATGGACAAGCAGAGAGAGAGAGAGAGAGAGAGAGAGAGAGAGAGAGAGAGAGAGAGAGAGAGAGAGAGAGAGAGAGAGAGAGAGACCCTCTTCAATGTCCTTTGCATAGCCTTACAGCAGAAACTGTAGCCCAGATTAGAAGTGTGTCTTTCTACCTCAAAGATATTACAAATGTTTCTTCCTCTTTCAAAGGATCTACTTAAACAAGAAATCCATAACAGATGTGCCCAGCCATTTTTGAGTTTTAGATAATTCCAAATGTAATCAAATTGACAACTAAGAATAGTCATCACAAGTCCAACACTTGTCAACTTGACACAAAGTGATATCACCTTATGCCATACTTAATTTTCAAATGAAACAATAACAATATTATAATTACAGTTAATATAACTATGCCATACACAATTGCACACATACTACCTATTTAACCAAGACATAACTATTCCTAACATGATATGACTATCCCTGGTACAACCACATGTAGATTATAAATTTAGAATAGGTGACAATGTTCCTTGAGTGGCATTCTTTTAATATTTTGAACTTAATGTGATAATCACTGATATTCTTTTAATTGATGTTACATCACACGATAAAGAAATTGGGAGAAAATATAAATATCTGTCCAAGTGTATTCTTCACACAAGAGATACCCTCAAGTCACTTATAATCCTTCCTTCTGCAATGATCATGTGGTATTAGCTGATATTTATACCTATATTCTTCTACTACCTATTCTGTATTTCCTCCAAACTTAGCAAGCACCTCAGCAGGTCTTGGCTAATTCCCTGGAAGAGGAATCCATACTTTCATTGGTAATGTGTTTGAGTCGTTTGTTCTCCTGCTTGGATTAGGTTGTTCTAGTTTCCCATTGACTTTTCCTAGTGGATCACTAGGAGTGATAGTGAGTGGAACTATTCCCTTTCCCACCTCTTAATTCCTGGATCCAGGGATCCTGTCTATGGGATAAACTATTTGTATCGGATGCTGATTCAAATTATATATTACTGTCTGGAGAATCCTACCACACTACTTTAAGGTGCAGCCACCTATTTGCCACTCTGATTGTATCTTCAAAAGCCCATTCTATCCTTCTTTCAGGCAAGCTGCCTCATAATATCCATGGGTACACTGTCCCAGTTCTCTGACTGCGAAGTTAGTTCCTATATTAGAACCAATACTGTGTGGAATAACATAAATATGGATAAGGCATTCTGTAAGTCTATGTATGGTGGCTTTGGCAGAAGCATTACACTCAGGAAAGGCAAATCCATAACCAGAATGAGTATTCTTCAATAAGCACAAAACATTGTCATTTTCATGGAGGAAGTAGTTCAATGTATTCGGCCTCCTACCATGTTGCTGTCTGATCACCTCAGAAATCATGCCACACCTTATGTTGCCAGATAAGTAGAAGATGTAATCAAATCAGCTTTGGTGAGTGGAAGTCTATGTTGCCAAGTCACTGCATAACCCCCATATCTGCCACTATGGCTACTTTGTTCATTGGTCCATGGGGAAAAAACAGGGATGGTTGGAGAAATAGACTGACTGTCCACATAATGGGGCTTCATGTCTCCTTGTTTATTAAAATTCTCAGGATACAAATATCTTCACATATGTGGCCTGTTTAAAGATATATCCACATACTTCTTTCATAGATGTCTTTCTCACCAATTTTCCAGTCATGCTTTTTACAAGTCCCTGACCAACCAGTCAATCCATTGGCTACAGTCAGTAGACAATTGCTCATTTGACCATTTCTCCTTCCAAATAATATGTATGACTGTGTGTACTGTCCTAGGTTCTGCATACTGTGAGGATGCTTGTTTACTGGTGTCATTTGGGGTTGTCCCAAAAAGAGATATTGATGCAGCCACTTCTGTGTGGTAACTCTCTAACTTGCAGAACAGACAGTAAAACAGGCTTCAATCTTTTCTTCCTCAGTCAGCTTATTGTAGAGCACATTCCATGAAAATAGGGGTGTATGTTGGCATTATAACAAAAGTATTTAGAAAAAGGTATTTAGACAACTTCTTCATGCAATTTGTTTGTGTCTACAGGACCTGCTCAGACACTATCAGGGGTGTAGTGATTCACAAAAATCTACTAATACTATCTTATTTTATACTGAAGGCTTCATGAGAGTTGGACTGACCTAGCATTAAGTACAATTTTGAATCCTGAATAATTATTTAATGCTCTTGTCAAGCTGTCCTTTTTCTTTGGAGAACTATTAGTTGGTATGTTCTAGCCATATTTAAGAGAATTTAAAAATAGAATTTTATGAGATCTAGGGTGAAGGATTTTGTTTGGTTGGTTGGGTTTTTTGCCCAGTTGCAGGAATTCGGCAAGTCAAATTTGGGTTGGATATACTGCATATATTCAAGATATCTTATTAAAAGTGCTTCTCAGTTTTACTTTACAAATATTGATCAGTGATTCAATGATGGATGAATATGGGATGGCTAGAATGGCAGAAAATAATACAATTTATATTTAAATGAAGGAGAGAATGATAATTTTGGCTAGGATAGGAACTCCTTTCATTCATTCTTCTGCTCATAAATTCATTTATTCTTCCTATAAACACAGTAAAAATTTTTAAAAAATGTGAAACCCACTGGTAAATGTAGGCACACAAAATGACTTAGTATGTAAAAGTAAGGTTGATGAAATTATTTTTTTAAAAAAATTATAAACCCCATTGCTAGATGTAGGCACACAAAATTTAAAACTTAAAAGTAATGTTGAGGGGATTCTTAAAAAAATGTAAAACTGATTGCTACATGTAGGCACACAAAATGATTTAGAATTTAAATGTAATGTTGATGGGATTCTTTTTAAAAGCTGGCAGATGCCATGGATGCAACAAAAGTACTTATCCTTTGTGTCTGATAACATCTTGAAGCACACTGTTGGGGCCTTGGGACTTATGAATTGCTTAGTGCTTTATTTTTAGTTTTCTTAATGGCTTGAATTTTTCACACAAACCAGTGAAATTTTTATGGTTACATTTTTTTTTCCAAAATGTACCCTCACAAGCATTTGTGGGTCAAATCTCTTAGATGTGCCTCCTGTTGAGGGACTTATTGCAATACAAAATACATTTTACGTGCTTGGTAAAATGATCATGAGCATCATCTAATGCCCTAGTGCAAGAAATGTTGTCAAAATCATTAATAGAGATTTAAATTGTGAGAATTAAAGATGTGATGAAAATTAAAGTGTGTGAACCAAGGCATTGGGTAGCTGTTGCTTTGATTGTGTGCTTGCTTGTTTGACTAATTGACTTCTCTTTTTAAATCATAATTAAATGATGTCCTATTTTTTTTCCTAACTACAGTACTCCAAGTTCACTGTTATTGTCTCAACCTGATGCTGGATCAGATTTTTCATAATAACAATTTATAGGTGGGCATAGGCACATGGTACACTCTTGTGATCCCAATATTTGGGAGGTAGATATAGGAGGATCACAAGATAGAGTCATTCTTGGCTATATAGCAAAGCAGGGTATCCTGGTCTCTGCCTCAAAAAAGAAGAGTTGATGCTCTAAAATATGTTCTCAACATTAAAGGAAAGCACAAGATTTACATTTTTATATCTCACACCCAGTTTCACCTGAAATAGTGTGGTAAAATTGTTATAATTAATGAGCCAATAGTGATATATCCTTTCTGAAAACTATATTCAAATTTTCTTACTTTTTATTCTTTCTGTGTTATACAAACTTTTCTTGAATTGAATCCCTTCTTACTTACCCAAGGTTTGCAGGCTTGTATTTAGTTCAAATTTTGATGTTTCAGTTTGAACTCTGTTGTACCCTTCTGCTCCTGTATAAAAATAAAAATCTTAAAGCAAATCAACTATTCAGAAAACACTTCCCCATGCCTTGTTGCTTTAATTTTCCTATGTCTTTATTTAAGCATTTCTGTGGAAGCACATTACAAAATTATCCTTATGCATTTTTACTTTAATAATAATAAAAGAATTAAGGGAAGAGAATATCTGGAAAGTTTTCATGGAAATGTGTATTCAATAGAAACCAGAGACATTATATTTCTATTTTCTTTGTTTTAATGCCTCTAATCCCTCTAAACTGTATGGCCTTCAGCAAGCAATTTACCTTTTGTGTTTCAGTTTCTAGATTTCTTAAATTTGATGCACAAGTCCGAAAGAAAGTACATAATATCTCAACACTATTTTAGTGTTAAGTTGGGTGTTGGCTTTAATTAGACTTCTGTTTAAAAATTATTATTTTTATTATTATGCTTAATCCTCTTTCTACTTTACAGTCTTTCAGGTTAGCTGTAATTGTTTCAATCTGAGGATGACATGCATTTTAAATTATAAGTTTTCAATAAGCATGGTTCAACCTGCCTGCAGTTTCAGACACTGGGAGTAGAAATTGGTAGATCAAGAACAAGAACATAGGATGAAATATAAATCCTTTTGGTTCAAAACTTCTGTTAGTTTCACTGTTTCTCTGTTTAGTTTCTGTTTCCATGATCTGTTCATTGAAGAGAGTGGGGTGTAAACTCTCCCACTATTATTGTGTGAGGTGCAACGTGTGCTTTGAGCTTTAGTAAAGTTACTTTTATGAGTGTGAGTGCCTTTGCATTTGTAGCACAGATGTTCAGAAATGAGAGTTCTTCTTGGTAGATTTTTCCTTTGATGAGTATGAAGTGTCCATCCTCATCCTTTTTGATAACTTTTGGTTGAAAGTTGATTTTATTGATATTAGAATGGCTACTCCAGCTTGTTTCTTGGAACCATTTGCTTGGAACATTGTTTTCCAGCCTTTAACTCTGAGGTAGTGTCTATCTTTAACACTTTGGTGGGTTTCCTGTATGCAGCAAAATGTTGTGTCCTGCTTACATATCCAGTCTGTTAGTCTACGTCTTTTTATTGGGGAAATATGTCCATTGATACTAAGAGATATTAAGGAAAAGTGATTGTTGCTTCCTGTTATTTTTGTTGTTAGAGATGGAATTATGTTTATGTGGCTATCATCATTTTGGTTTGTTACAAGAAAATTATCTTGCTTTTTCTAGGGTGTAGTTTCCCTCCATTTGTTGGAGTTTTCTATTTATTATCCTTTGTAGGGATGAATTTGTGGAAAGATATTGCGTAAATTTGCTTTCGTCATGGAATATTTTGTTTTCTATATCTATAAACAACAATATCAACCAACCAAACCCCCCTGAGCTCCCAGGTACTAAACCACCAACTGAAGAGTACACATAGAGGGATCCTGGGCTCCAGACACATATGTCACAGAGGATGGCCTTGTCGGATATCAATGAGCAGAGAGACCTTGGTTATTTGAAAGCTAGATGCCCCAGTGTAGGGGAACACCAGGCCAGGGAAGCAGGTGTGGGTGGATGGGTGGGGCAGCACCATCATAGAAGCAGGGGGAGGGGGAATGGGATAAGGGATATTCTGAGGGAAAACCAAGAAAGGCAATAACACTGAAATATAAATAAAGAAAATATCTAATAAAAATGAAAAGAACATAAAGGTCATTCTTAAGGATCAATCTCAATTCAGATTGTATACAAAGGAATGCTTATTATATACCTACTCGAACTGAACAGTAGTACATAGTATCATTTCTACAAAGGATTTTAAAAAAGTAATCATCTCAAAGTCATACAAGTGAGTCTAATTGCAAAACCTGACAACTTCTAAAGCAATCACAGCCCTTTTATTATTTAACCCCAGCTGCCATATTATTGTAAGATTATTGTAAAAGATTTACTTACTGTCTCACTG
The DNA here is from genome assembly GCA_036184795.1 of Tokudaia tokunoshimensis. Classification (NCBI taxonomy): domain Eukaryota; kingdom Metazoa; phylum Chordata; class Mammalia; order Rodentia; family Muridae; genus Tokudaia; species Tokudaia tokunoshimensis. Next base: position 4,124,626 of record BTHU01000008.1, read on the forward strand.
ATGCTTTAAGTTGGTAAAAACTATGTTTTTTTAAATTAATGCAAAAGATTATATCTGTTGTTACACCTGATGGTAGATCAGACACAAAGATGTTCAAGGAATGTATAACTAGGGACTGCAGATAAACCAAGACAACTGTATGCTAGCTACCCTGTTTTGTTTTTGTTTCTGTTTTTGTTTCTTTGTTTTTTGGTTTGTTTGTTTTGGTCTTTTTATTAATTTGTCTTTTTTTTTCAGAACTGGGACCAAACCACACCAAGCTTTGTGATTGCTAGGTGAGCGCTCTACCTCTGAGCTAACACAAATCCCAAACCATGAAAATTGTAATTAGTTGTAATCTACCTGCAACCTACCAACATCTCCACATCATTGACATTTTAATCAGTTAATCAATCATGAAAAAATATTCAATCTAAGGAGTTTCCTTTCTAGAAACTTTTGTTCATAGATGATAGATGGATTAGGTAGATAGATAGATGATAGATAGATAGATAGAGAGAGAGAGAGAGAGAGATGATAGATAGATAGATAGATAGATAGATAGATAGATAGATAGATAGATAGATAGATAGATAGATAGATAAATAGATAGATGATAGAGATAGAGATAAAGATAAGAGATATCAGTGAGGCTTAAATTTTTGCTTTATGTTCATGCAGCTCAACCCCAGATGCACATTAGAAACATTAGAAAGACCTAAAAACTCCAATGCTCAAACCATATTCCACATCCAATAAATCAAAATGTTTTAAATAAGAGCATAAAAAAAGCATTCTAACGTTGCCAAATTGATCCTAGTGTGCAGCCAACAGTTTTAAATTCTGTGTAACTCAGGGTGTAATGCTGTGTCCAAACTTTTGATCAGGTGCATAAAATTAGTTCTGCTATTTGTTCTTCTGGTGTGAAAAAATATTGGTACAACAGAAGGAAAGAATGATGCTTTACAATGAACCTCACAAGGTATCACTAGTACTGCTTTTTTTAACTTAATGAAACATAGAATCTAGGAGAAGGGTTTTCCTTCTCTCATCCTCTCTCTCTCTCTCTCTCTCTCTCTCTCTCTCTCTCTCTCTCTCTCTCTCTCTCTCTCTCTCTCTCTCTCTCCTCTCTTATAAAGATAGTTAGAGATAGATAGATAGATAGATAGATAGATAGATAGATAGATAGATAGATAGATAGATAGAGATAGATAGAGTTAGAGAAATAGACATAGATATAGCTATATATAGATATATATATGCAGATATATATAGAGAGTGATATATAGAGAGGAGATTTATAGGTAGAGATAGAAATTAGATATAGATATAGATATGAGAGATTTATTATTTCCATAATATATATGTATATGTATGTATGTATGTATACCCTAACTATTCATATTTCTAGTACAATTACAATATGTTACTGTGTTGTTACATGATGTATTAGTGACATATACCTAAATTAAATCCTTGTTGCTTCTAAATAAATAAACTTACTTTTAGTATTAGAGTTGCTATAAACCATTTTCTTACTTTTACAGAATATTAAGTCCTTTTCTACACAAATTTCAGGACTCTGTTTTTAGGACTAGATAATATTACCTAACTATTAGATGGTGTTTAAATCTCTTCTTAGCTACCAAGTATACTTAATAATAGCATATATATATATGCCTTATAAGAAGCAGCCAGAAAGTTCATCCATATTGCTCCACCCCATATCAATATCTGACATGTATCCAGTACCACCAACTATAACAGTCCATCAAACATGCTTCTTAATGAATATGTGTGTGCATTTACCTGTGTGAATTACATGTACCTCATGAATACAAGAGCCCATGATGTCCAGAAGAAAGCATCAGCACCCTTGTAAGTGGAGATACAAGTGTCTTTAAACCACTGTGTAAATGCTGGGGATTGAATCAGGGTTCTACACAAGAGCAGGAATCATTCCTAATATCTAATCCATTTCTTCAGACTCATGAATTAAGGTTGTAATATGTTTTTCATACTCCATTTTGATTAACCCTCTTTTCCAATCTTCTCCTCCTTACCCTTGTTCTTCTATGTTTAAACATTTCCACTCCTAGCATCCTCTTTCTAATTGCATATTATTTAATTTCTGCTATGCCAGCTCCTTTAAGGCATGTCCTGCCCAATGTTCTTGTTCTGGTTTTCAGTTTTTTCTTTTTGTCTTTTATTTTATTAGATATTATCTTTATTTACATTTCAAATGTCCCCTTTCTTGGTTCCCTTCTGGACAGCCCTATTCCATCCCCTCTCCCCCTGCTTCTATGAGGGTGCTCCTCCATCCACCCATCCATTCTGTCTCCCCACCCTTTTATTCCCCTACATTGGGGCATCAAACCCTCACAGTACAAAGGGCATCTCCTCACTTTGATGTCCTACAGGCCATCCTCTGCTACATATGCCCCTGGAGCCATGGGTCACTCTCTGAGTACTATTTGGTTGGTGGTTTAGTCCCTAGGAGCACTGGGGAGTCTGGCTGGTTAATAATGTTGTTTTTCCTATAAGGTTTCAAACACCTTCACCTCCTTCATCCCTTTCTCTAACTCCTCCTTTGGGGACCATATGCTCAGTCCAATGTTTGGCTACGAGCATCTGCCTCTGTATTTGTCAGGCTCTTGCAGAGCCTCTCAGGAGACAGCTATATCAGGCTCTGGTCAACAAGCACTTCTTGGCATCTGCAATAGTGTCTGGGTTTAGTGACTATATATTGGATGGATCCCAATGTAGGACAGTCTCTGGAAGGCCTTCCCTTCAGTCTCTGACCAATACTTTGTCTCAGTATTTCCTCCTGTGAGTATTTCTTCCCCCTTCTAAAAAGGACAGAAGTATCCACAGTATGGTCTTCCTTCTTCTTGAGCTTCATGGGGTCTGTGGATTGTATCTTGGGTATTCTGAGCTTTTGGGCTAATATCTACTTATCAATGAGTACATACCATATATGTTCTTTTATGACTGTGTTGTCTTACTCAGGATGATATTTTCTAGTTCCATACATTTGCCCCAGAATTTTGTAAAGTCATTGTTTTTAATAGCTGAGTAGTAATCCATTGGGTAAATAAATGTACCACATTTTCTGTATCCATTCCTCTGTTGAAGGATATCTGGCTTCTTTCCAGTTTCTGGATATTATAAATATGGCTGGTATTAACATAGAAGAGCAGGTGTCCTTATTATAAGTTGGAGCATCTTTGGATATATTCCCAGTAGTTGCATAGTTCGGTCCTCAGGTAGTACTGTCCAATTTTCTGAGAAACCACCGGACTGATTTCCAGAGTGGTTGCATCAGCTTGCAATTCCACCAACAGTGGAGGAGTGTTCCTCTTTCTCCACATCATCACCAGCATCTGCTCTCACCTGAAGTTTTTGGTTTTAGTCATTCTGACTGGTGTGAGGTGGAATCTCAGGGTCATATTGATTGATTTGTATTTCCCTGATGAAAAAGGGTGTTGAACATTTCTGTAGGTGCTTATCAGGCATTTGAGTTTCCTCAGTTTAGAATTCTGTGTTTAGATCTGTTCCCCATTTTTTAATAGGGTTATTTGTTTCTCTGGAGTCCAACTTCTTGAGTTCTTTTTATATAATGAAAATTAGCCCTCTATCAGATATAGGGTTGGTAAAGACCTTTTCCAAATCTGTTGGTTGTTGTTTTGTCCTATTGACAGTATCCTTTGACTTACAGAAGCTTTGCAATTTTATGAGGTCCTATTTGTTAAATCTTGATCTTCGAGTGCAAGTCATTGGTGTTGTGTTCAGGAAATGTTCCCCTGTGCCCATGTGTTTGAGTCTCTTCCCCACTTTCTCTTCTATTAGTTTCAGTGCATCTGATTTTATGTGGAGGTCCTTGATCCACTTGGACATGAGCTTTGTATAAGGAGATAAGAATGGATTGATTTGCAATCTTCTAAATGCTGACCTCCAGTTGAACCAGAACCATTTGTTGAGAATGCTGACTTTTTCCACTGGATGGTTTTACTCCTTTGTCAAAGATCAAGTGACCATAGCTGTGTGGGTTCATTTCTGGGTCTTCAATTCTATTCCACTGACCTACCTTCCTGTCTCTGTACCAATACCATACACTTTTTATCACTATTGTTCTATAATACAATTTAAGGTCAGGGATGATGATTTCCCCCAGAAGTTGTTTAATTGTTGAGAATAGCTTTCCTTATCCTGGGTTTTTTGTTATTCCAAATGAATTTTCAAATTGCTCTTTCTAACTCTATGAAGAATTGAGATGGAACTTTGATGGGTATTACACTGAATCTGTAGATTGCTTTTGGCAAGATGGGCATTTTTACTATATTAATCCTGCCATTCCGCAAGCATGGTAGATCTTTCCTTCTTCTGAGGTCTTCTTCTATTTCTTTCTTCAGAGACTTTAAGTTCTTGTCATAGAGATCTTTCATTTGCTTGGTTATAGAAACAGAAAGATAATTTATATTATTTGTAACAATTGTGATGGGTGATGTTTTCCTAATTTCTTTCTCAACCTGTTTATCCTTTGAGTAGAGGAAGGCTACTCATTTGAATTAGTTCTGTATCCAGCCACTTTGCTGAAGTTCTTTTTCAGATATAGGAGTTCTGTGTTTGAATTTTTGGGGTCACTTAAGTATATTGTCATTTCCTCTGCAAATAGTGATATTTTGACTTCTTCCTTTCCAATTTGTATCCTTTTGTTTTCTAATTGCTCTGGCTAGGACTTTAAGTACAGTATTGAATAGGTAGAGAGACAGTGGGTAGCCTTGTCTCGTCTCCAGTTTTAGTGGGATTGCTTCAAGTTTCTCAGTTTGCAGTTTTCTATTGGAATTTCAAGTTCAATTAAAGATTTGAAGCTAGAGTCCATATCTGAGGAAGAACATGGGATATTTGCTTCCTTGTGCCTGAATTTTGTTACCCAATATAATTTTCAGTTCCACCCATTTATTTTCAAATTCTACAGTTCTACATATCTTTATATTGTGAATAAAATTCCATTGTTTGTATTTACCACATTTTTAGGACTCATTCATCTCTTGGTAGACTTCTAAACTGATTCTACTTCCTTGCTATTGTGAATAAGAAGTAATGAACATTTATGACATGATATGTATCTCTATAGAAGGATTTATTAGGTATATTCTCTAGAGCAAGGAATTCACTAGAGTAAGTATATTTGGTATATAGAAGGAGAATATGGTATATTCCCTAGGGTAAGACAGGGTCTATAGTCACTCCCAATCTCATCTCAGTAATTTTGTTCTTGCTTAAATATCTTTCTTATTCATTATTTTCTGGTCATACACTAAACTTTGGAGAGGGAAAATGAAAAATAATTTTCCTATAGCAATACAATTGCCTAACTATAATCATGATCATTATTAGAATATTTCATTTTTCATCCTATTTTCGTTTTTATTAAATAGACTATTTCAATGTCTAATATTTAGGGGAATTGGTGATCACATACTCATTTTATTAAGAAATGTGATTTATATTTTTCTTCTGTTTAGTGAGATTTATGTTTCTTAAAGGAAGCAGGTAGAGCTTTGTATTTGGATTGAAATGCCCTCAAATGATTTTGAAAGATAGGGTTGGAGAAGGGAATGAGTGGATGGTAAATAACAAGCACCCCATAGAGTCAGCAGTTTATGTAATCTTAGAAGAATGAAAGAATGGACATTATTTTCTTTGCCCAACTCTGTCTTTCTTCATGAAGATACATACATACATACATACATACATGCATGCATGCATACATACATAGAAACATATATATGCTAGTTAATTTAGATTGATAACCTATACACATACTTGATAATATTAATTTTCCATAAATCCTTTTATTCCTTATCATAGGATTTCATTCCTATATATTCATAATTTTGAAAATCACTTTTTTGATAGTGTTTCTATGATCTTTCTCTTACTAGAGATTTTGTTCTAATAATCTCTTGTTAATGTCCATATTTTGGCCTTTTAAGGAATTTTTTCAGGTAACCATGAATGCATAAGTTGTGATATATTTCAATGATTGCCTTAAAATAGGAACTGCTTGTGAGCTTTGAATTTTGAGCAAATAGTAGACTGTGCCTGTTAAAATTGAAGCCATTATCAAAGAATGCCTTTATGATATAAGTAAGATATGGCTTTTAATGTGCAGAATTACACAATAAAGGTGCAATTAACAGACTAAATTTTTTAAGACTCACAGAAAGATTTGATTGTTGCTTCTAGTAGTGTTTTGTTGTTGTTATTGCTTTTGTTTTGGTTTTGTTTTGGTTTTTAGTTCTACTGGATAGTCAAATACTGAATGTCAGAAAAATTTCAAATATTAGAATAAAATCAAATAATGTGATGTTATGTTATTAAAGGATACCTTAATTATCCATATTTCTAATACAATTAAAATATGCTACTATGCAAATACATAATCTATTAGTGACTCATATTCCTTGCACAAAGTGTAAATTTTGTCAATACCTAACTTAAATCCCAGTTGTTTCTAATTATATACACATTTACTGTTAGTATTAGAGTTGCTATAAGCCATTACTTTACTTTTACAGCATATTAAGTCATTTTCTATTTTATTAGATATATTCTTTATTTACATTTCAAATGTTATCCCCTTTCCTGGTTCCCCCCTCCCCCAAAAATCCTATAAGCCATCTCCCCTTCCCCAATCAACCCTCCCCCACTTCTCTGTCCTGGTATTCCTCTACACTATGGCTTCAAGTCTTTCCAGGACCAGGGGCCTCTCCTCCCTTTGGTGTCTAACAAGACCATCCTCTGCTGTCTATGTGTTTGGAGCCATGGGTTACTCCATGTGTACTCTTTGGTTGATGGTTTTGTCCCTGGGAGCTCTGGAAGTACTGGGTGACTCATATTGTTGTTCCTCCTATGGTGATGCAAAACCCTTCAGCTCCTTGTGTCCTTTCTCTAGCTCCTCCTTTGGGAACCCTGCGCTCACTTCAATGACTGGCTGAGAATGTCCCCCTCTGTATTTGTCATACACTAGGAAAGCCTCCCAGGTGATAGCTATATTCAGCTCCTGTCAGCAAGCACATGTGGGCATCCACAATAGTGTCTGGATTTTGTAACTGTATATAGGATGGATCCCTGGGTGGGGTAGTCTCTGATGTTCTTTCCCTCAGACTCTGCTCCACCTTTTGTCTCTGTATCTTCTTCAGTGGGTATTTTTCCCCTTTTTACAAAGAACCCAAGGATACATTATATACAAATTTTAGAAGAGTAGATGATATCACCTTCATGTTGGATGGTGCTTATATCTCTTTCTAGCTACCAAGTATACTTAAATAATAGCATATATATTGAAGAGTGCCTTGTAAGAAGCAGCCATAAAGTTCATCCATATTCTTCCAAACATAGAAATTTCTGATATTTATCAGGTGTCATCAACTATAACAGTTCATCAAACATACTTTATAATCAGTATTTTGTAGGCTTCTTTTTTTTTTTTTGTTCTCCTTCAAAAACTTCAAACTGGTCATAAAGACATTCTCTTCTCCAACTTAAATTGTTCCCTTAAAATTTCACCACATATGATTTTATAAAACTGTAGTGGAAAAAAGACCCAGGAGAAGCCAGGTAATCTTAAACATACAGCTGATCTCTCAAAGGGGAGAAGATGTTTGGCGATTTTACTGAAATGCTGAAGAAAAGTGTGGTTCCTAACCTAGTATTACCTGTTATGCCAGGCTGTGCTAGGATCTGCCTGCCCACATCATCCAGAATAGTATGTTTGTTTATCCCAGATCTTTCTTCCTAGAACACTGAGCTGTGTTTCTAAGCTATAAAAGTTATTTTCAGAAGAGATTTCACTTGTACTTTACAGTGACTCCTGTGTTATCGTAGGGCAGACCATGCTCCCTTTCATTGTACAGTGTTTCCAAGACAACAAGAACCCACCTTACAGAACAAGCCATATGGACTTTGTAAAGAGCTTGAATGTAAGGGAGAATGATTTTTTTCCCAAAATTGTCATATGCTTAAATATAGCAACAATATCTGAGCTGAGGTCAGATACTAGAAGTACTGGCCCAGCACCGTATTAAAATTGGTCTGAACTTATTTTCAGTCTTGTCTTTTTCTTGGCCAATTCTAAAGGCAGATAATACCCTCCACACAAAACCACTAAGCAGTATATCAAAAAAATATATGTTGTGGTAGCAACAGAGATGAGAGTAATTTAATTCTTTGGTCAAATACTTTCTGTAAAGTGAAGCTGTCAGCGAGTTGTACTGTGTGATGAACAGAGTAAATGTAGAAAGATATTTTTCCAAAAAAAGTTATTTGTTCAGGCATAATAATTGAGAGTGTGTCATATGCCACTGGCAAGACTGAAGGCTACATCCTCACATAAAAGAAAAACCACTATATAAACTCAGAGATTCTTTCATTTTTTTAACTTTTTATTGGATATTTTATTTATTTATATTTCAAATGTTATCCCCTTTCCTCTGGAAACCCCCTGTCCCATTCTCCCTTCCCGTGCTCTATGAAGGTGTTTACACACTCCTGCCTCCATGTCCTGGTGGGAGTTATTTCTTTTTTTTCCCTGGAGAAAACACACAGAAGTCATGGAGATGAATTCAGATGACTTGTGAATTTATACTATGCTGACAGACCTGGAAATTTTAAAGCTGGACTTTAAAACATTAATTGATTATTTCTTGTCAGGGAAATATTAATTAGGGAATAAATTGCAAGTCTGAAAAATAATTTCATTCACCTCATTTTATTGGTGAAAAATATTTTTTACTGAGCTAACATGTGTAAAATTTAAGTTAAGAAAGTTCTCTCTCATCCAATACTATGAACAATAGCTTAAATACCCTATCTATTAAAGTAGTGATTTACAAATGCAAAAATACCATTTTGTTTTATTTGTTGGTGGTACAGGGATTGAAGCTAGGACCTGCTACACTATTCAGTGTACCCAAACTCTTCCTTTATACTAATTATACTCTATCTCAATATTTTATTTTCTTCCTGCTGAATATGGCTGAATCCTCTTCTCTACCCACCAAAGTGGATTCTCTTTCCTTGGTGAGCTCTAAGAAACTTCTAAATGGGGGTTTCTTCTTCTATAACAGACTTGGTTAACAAAAACTATTGTTTCTGTATCTGTTTTCCTTTTAATACTTTATCTTTTAGCATTTTTCTTAATTTCAATAAGCATTTTATCACTTTTTTGAGACAAGCTTTCTTTTTTTTAGAATGAATTCTTTATTAATTTTTAATTCACATATATATTAATATACTTAATATACATGAATATTATAATATATTTAATTATTTAATATATTTTTTCATTTTTATTTTTTTTAATTTTTTTATTTTCAAAGTTTTTTTATTTACATTCCAAATCATTTCCCCTTTCCTGTTTTCTCCCTCCCCGAAAGTCCCATAAGCCCCCTTCCCTCCGTCTGTTCCACATTCAACCCCATCTCACTTCTCTGTCCTGGCATTCCCCTACATTCAGTCTTTCCAGGACCAAGGGTCTCTCCTTCCATCTTCTTGAAAATCTATGATATGTGAATTGTGTCTAGGGTATTCCGAGATTCAGGATTAATATCACCTTATCAGTGACTGCATACCATGTGTGTTCTTTTGTGATTTGGTTACCTCGCTAAGGATGATATTTTCAAGATCTGACCATTTGCTTAGGAATTTCATGAATTCATTATTTTTAATTGCAGAGAAGTATTCCATTGTGTAAATATAGCACATCTTCTGAGTCCATTCCTTCGTTGAGGGACATCTGGGTTCTTTCCAGCTTCTGGCTATTATAAATAAGGCTGCTATGAACAGAGTGGAGCGTGTGTCCTTATTGCATGCAGGGGAAGCCTTTGGGTATATGCCCAGGAGTGGTATAGCATGAACCTCCGGGAGTGTCATGCCCAGTTTTCTGAGGAACCGCCAGAGAGATTTCCAGAGTGGTTGTACCAGTTGCAATCCCACCAGCAGTGGAGGAGTGTTCCTCTTTCTCCACATCCTCGCCAACAACTGCTGTCTCCTCAGTTTTTGATATTAGACATTCTGACAGGTGTGAGATGGAATCTCAGGATTGTTTAGATTTGCATTTCCCTAATGACTAAGGATGATGAACATCTCTTTAGGTGCTTCTCAGCCATTAGATATTCTTCAGGTGAGAACACTTTATTTAGCTCTGTACCCCATTTTTTAATAGGGTTACTTGGCTCTCTGGAGTCTAACTTCTTGAGTTCTTTGTATATATTGTATATTAGCCCTCTGTCAGATGTAGGGTTGGTAAAGATCATTTCAGAAGATGGAAAAATCTGCCATGCTCATGGATTGGCAGGATTAATATAGTAAAAATGACCATCTTGCCAAAAGCAATATACAGATTGGTTGCCACTTTGTCCTTTTGACAGTGTCTTTTGCCTTACAGAAACTTCGTAATTTTAATGAGGTCCCATTTGTCAATTCTTGATCTTAGAGCATAAGCTATTGGAGTTCTGTTCAGGAAATTCTCCCCTGTGCCCATATGTTCAAGGTTCTTCCCTCGTTTCCTTTCTATTAGTTTCAGTGTGTCTGGTTTTATGTGGAGGTCCTTGATCCACTTGGAATTGGGCTTAGTGCAAGGAGATAAGAATGGATCAATTTGCATTCTTCTGCATGTTGACCTCCAGTTGAACCAGAACCATTTGTTGAAAAGGCTACCTTTTTTCCACTGGATGGTTTTAGGTCCTTTGTCAAAGATCAAGTGACCATAGGAGTGTGGATTCATATCTGGGTCTTCAATTCTGTTCCATTGATCTTCATGCTTGTTACTGTACCAAAACCATGCAGTTCTTAACACTATTGCTTTGTAGTACAGCTTGAGGTCAGGGATACTGATTGCCCCAGAAGTTCTTTTACTCTTGAGGATAGTTTAGACTATCCTAGGTTTTCTGTTATTCCAGATGAATTTTTGAATTGTTCTTTGTAACTCACAATGGAATACTACTCTGCAATTAAAAGCAATGAATTCATGAAATTCCTAGGCAAATTGTCAGAACTTGAAAATATCATCCTTAGTGAGGTAATCCAATCACAAAAGAACACACATGGTATTCTTCAGGTGAGAACTCTTTGTTTAGCTCTGTACCCCATTTTTTAATAGGGTTACTTGCCTCTCTGGAGTTTAACTTCTTGAGTTCTTTGTATATATTGGATATTAGCCCTCTGTCGGATGTAAGGTTGGTAAAGATCATTTCCCAGTTAGTTGGTTGCCGCTTTGTCTTTTTGACAGTGTCTTTTGCCTTGCAAAAACTTTGTAATTTAATGAGGTCCCATTTGTCTATTCTTGATCTTAGAGCATAAGCTATTGGAGTTCTGTTCAGGAAATTCTCCCCTGTGCCCATATGTTCAAGGTTCTTCCCTACTTTCCCTTCTATTAGTTTCAGTGTGTCTGGTTTTATGTGGAGATCTTTGATCCACTTAGAATTGAGCTTAGTGCAAGGAGATAAGAATGGGTCAATTTGCATTCTTCTGCATGTTGACCTCCAACTGAGCAAGCACCATTTGTTGAAAAGGCTATCTTTTTTCCACTGGATGGTTTTAGCTCCTTTGTCAAAGATCAAGTGACCATAGGAGTGTGGATTCATTTCTGGGTCTTCAATTCTGTTCCATTGATCTACATGTCTGTTACTGTACCAATACCATGCGGTTTTTAACACTATTGCTCTGTAGTACAGCTTGAGGTCCGGGATACTGATTCCCCCAGAGGTTCTTTTACTCTTTGATGTTGGCTACGGGTTTGCTGTAAATTGCTTTTACTATGTTTAGATATGGGCCTTAAGTTCCTGATCTTTCCAAGACCTTTAACATGAAAGGATGCTGAATTTTGTCAAATGCTTTCTCCGCATCTAATGAAATGACCATGTGGTTTTTTTCTTTGAGATTGTTTATGTAGTGGATTACATTGATGGACTTCCTTATACTGAACCATCCCTACATCCCTGGGATGAAGCCTACTTGATCATGGGGAATGATCATTTTGATGTGTTCTTGGATTTGGGTGGCAAGAATTTTATTGAGTATTTTTGCACCGATATTCATAAGAGAGATTGGCCTGAGACTCTTTCTTTGTCAGATCTCTGTGTGATTTTGGTATTAGCGTAATTGTGGCTTCATAGAACGAGTTGGGTAGTGTTCCTTCTGTTTCTATTTTGTGGGACAGTTTGAAGAGTATTGGTGTTAGGTCTTCTTTGAAGGTGTGATAGAATTCTGCTCTAAAACCAACTGAACCTGTGCTTTTTTTGGTTGGAAGACTTCCATTGACCACTTCTATTTCTTCAGGGGTTATAGGATGGTTTAGATGGTCTAATTGATCCTGATTTAATTTTGGTATTTGGTATCTGTCTAGGAAATTGTCCATTTCCTCCAGATTTTCTAGTTTTGTTGAATACAGGCTTTTGTAGTAGGATCTTATGATTTTTTTGAATTTCCTCAGTTTCTGTTGTTATCTCTCCCTTTTCGTTTTTGATTTTATTAATTTGGATACTATCTCTGTGCCCTCTGGTTAGTCTGGCTAAGGGCTTATCTATCTGGTTGATTTTCTCAAAGAACCAACTCCTCGTTTTGTTGATTCTTTGTATGGTTTTATTTGTTTCTACTTGATTGATTTCAGCCCTGAGTTTGATGATTTCCTGCCTTCTACTCCTCTTGGGTGTATTTACTTCTTTCTGTTCCAGGACTTTCAAGTGTGCCATTAACCTGCTCTCTCCTGTTTCTTTTTGGCGGCACTCAGGGCTATGAATTTTCCTCTCAGCACAGCTTTCATTTTGTCCCATAAATTAGGGTATGTTGTACCTTCATTTTCATTAGATTTTAAAAAGTCTTTGATTTCTTTCTTTATTTCCTCCTTTACCAAGTTATCTTTGCATAGAGCATTGTTCAGTCTCCATGTGTATGTGGGCTTTCTGTTTTTTTTCTTACCATTGAATACCACCCTTATTCCATAGTGATCTGAAAGGAGGCATGGGATTAGTTCGATCTTCTTATATCTATTGAGGTCTGTTTTGTGACCAATTATATGGTCAATTTTGGGGAAGTACCATGAGGTGCAGAGAAGAAGGTGTATTGTTTTCCTTTAGGATGAAATGTTTTATATGTATATACGTATAACATATATATATATATACATATATATATATATATATGTATATGTATATGTATATGTATATGTTAGTTCCGTTTGGCCCAGGTCTTCAGGTAGATTTTCTGTGTCCCTGTTTAGTTTCTGCTTTCCTGAATGATCCATTTCAGAGAGCGGGATGTTGAAGTCACCCACTATTATTGTGTGAGGTGCAATGTGTGCTTTGAGCTTTAGTAAAGTTTCTTTTACGAATGAGAGTACCCTTGCATGTGGAGCACAGATATTCAGAATTGATAGTTCTTCTTGATGGATTTTTCCTTTGATCAGTCTGTAGTCTCCTTCTGTGTCTTTTTTGATGACTTTAGGTTGAAAGTCAATTTTATCTGATATTAGGATGGCTACTCCGGCTTGTTTCCTGGGACTATATGATTGTAAAATTGTTTTCCAGCCTTTTACTTTGAGGTAGTGTTTGTCTTTGACACTGAGGTGCATTTCCTGCATGCAGCAAAATGCTGTGTCCTGTTTATGCATCCAATCTGTTAGTCTATGTCTTTTTATTGGGGAATTGAGACCATTGATATTAAGAGAGATTATGGAATAGTGATTATTGCCACCTGCAATTCTTGACGCTATCTTTATGTTTGAGTGTTTATCTACTTTTGAGTTTGATGCCAGAAGGTTACTATCTCGTTTTTTCCATGGTGTAGTTTCTCTCCTTGTATTGGCGGTTTCCACCTATTATCCTTTGCAGGGCTGGGTTTGTGGAAAGATATTGTGTAAATTTGGTTTTATCATGGAATATCTTGGTCTCTCCATCTATGGTGATTGAGAGTTTTGCAGAGTATAGTAGTCTAGGCTGACATTTGTGTTCTCTTATAGTCTTCATGAGATTTGCCCAGGATCTTCTGGCTTTCATAGTGTCTGGTGAGCAGTCTGATGTGATTCGCATAGGTCTTCCTTTATATGTTACTTGGCCTTTTTCTCTTACTGCTTTATTATTCTTTCTTTGTTTAGTACATTTGGTGTTTTGATTATTATGTGACGGGAGGTATTTCTGTTCTGGTCCAGTCTGTTTGGAGTTCTTTAGGCTTCTTGTACATTCATAGGCATCTCTCTCTATAGGTGTGGGAAGTTTTCCTCCATAATTTTGTTTAAGATATTTAATGGGACTTGCAAATCTTCACTCTCATCTATACCTTTAATCCTTAGGTTTGGTCTTCTCATTTTGTCCTGGATTTCCTGGATGTTTTGGGTTACATGTTTTTTGCATTTTGCATTTTCTTTGACTGTTGATTCGATGCTTTCTATGGTATCTTCAGCACCTGAGATTCTTTCTTCCACCTCTTGTATTCTATTGTTGATGTTTGCATCTATGACTCCTGATTTCTTCCCAAGGTTTTCTATTTCCAAAGTTGTCTCCCTTTGTGATTTCTTAGTTGTTTCTACTTCCTTTTTTAGATCCTGGATGGATTTGCTGAGATCCTTCACTTGTTTGTTTGTATTTTCCTGTATTTCTTTAAGGTATTTTTGCATTTTCTCTGTCAGGATTTCTGCCTGTTGACCCAAGTTCTCCTGTATTTCTCTAAGCGATTTTTGTGTTTCCTCCTCACGGGCTTCCATCTGTCATCTCCTTCCATCCATCATCTCCTGCATTTCTTTAAGCAGTTCTCGTGTTTCCTTTGTAAGGGCATCTGTCCATTGATTCATTTCTTTAAGCAATTTTTGTGTTGCCTCCCTTTGGGCCTCATCTGTTGACCCATATTCTTCTGCATTTCTTTATGCGATTTTTGTGATTCCTTTGTAAGGACATCTACCCATTGATTCATTTCTTTAAGCGATTTTTGTGTTGCCTCCTTATGGGCCTCCATCAGTTGACCCGTTCTCCTGTATTTCTCTAATCGATTTTTGTGTTTCCTTTGTAAGGGCTTCTAACCGTTGATTCATGGTCTCCTGTATTTCTTTATGAGATTTATTTATGTCCTTCTTGAAATTATGAGAAGTGATTTCAAGTCCAGATCTTGCTTTTCGGTTGTGATGAGGTATCCAGGACTTGCTGCTGTTGGAGAGTTGGGTTCGGATGGTGCCATATTGTTTTAATTTCTGTTAGTAACGTTTCTACATTTGCCTTTTTCCATCTGGTTTCCTCCTGCGTTAGTTGGTCCTGCTGTCACCAGCTGTTGGTTGGACATCCTGTGAGCCTGCAAGGCTATTTCTGACCCCCCTGAATTACCTGGATTCCCCTGGTACCGATGTCTGGGGCCTGCCCTGCTCCTGAGTGACTTTGCCGCCCTGATGTGCCTTGCCCCAAGTGATGTTATATTGGAGAATCCCTGCACATCCAAAAGCTCAGCATAGTGGATCCCCGGAGCAGAGGTCACCAAAGGGAGGCTGGTATGCTCCCGCCCTGTGAGGGTGCGTTCTCTCTCAGAGCAGGGGTCCCTCTGCAGGGCAGATGTTCCTTAGCAGAACTGGCGCGTAAGTGACCGGCAGACCTGCCCAGCTCTTGGGAGCAGGGAGCACACAAGCTGACTGAGACCCTAGTGATATTATGCTTGATTGTCCCTGTGCCTTGAGGTTCCAGTTGCCCTGTTGCTGGAGCAAAGTTGGCGGAGTGCACTGCACACCCTCTCCAAGCAGATCACTCTGCAGGGCAGATGGCCCACAGCAGAGCTGGCACCCAGAAGTCTGCAGAGGTGCCCCGCTCTTGGGCGCAGATGGAAGCACAACAGTCTGTGTCCCTAGTGATGTTATATTGGGGAGTCCCTGGGTACCTGCATGCTCAGTGCAGTCGATTCCCAGATCAGAGGTCGCCAAGGGGAGGCTGGTATGCTCCCGCCCTGTGCGAATGCGTTCTCTCCAGGTGCGGGGGCGGGGGTGTCCCTCTGCAGGGCAGGTGTCCCACAGCAGAGCTGGCGAGTAAGTGACCGCAGACCTGCCCAGCTCTTGGGAACAGGGAGCTCACAAGCTGGCTGAGACCCAAGTGATAATATGCTTGATTGTCCCTGTGCCTGGATGTCCCAGTTGCCCTGTTGCTGGAGTAAAGATGGCGGGAGACAGGCTTTCAATATACATCCCAGGCTTGCCTTTAGCTTGGGATCTTTGCTTCTGCCTGCCAGGGTTTCAAGGATGTGCCACCACACCTGTATTTTATTTATTATGATATCTTTCTTGTCAATTAAAATTCCAGACCAATAAAGTTTTCTTTTCCTTCCTTTCCTGGCCTGAGCACTCAGCGTAGAGGTTATGATTAAGGCAGGATTATATTGAGCATCTTCTGTGGGAATGTGTAAAGACAGAAGACAGGAAAAGTATGAACCATAAGAAAGAATCATTATTAGACGGCTTATGAAGTGGAATTTAACTGATTGATTATTGTTCTCATTTCTCAAAGCATGTTTGTATTAATATATAAGACAAATTAAAAATCTGAATTTTGTTTTTGTGTTTAACTTAATCGGACGAATGTTTTAGACTTACTTGAGATTTCTTGGAAAATCTCAGCCAGTGCTATCATTTCAACTTGCATATTCTTTATAGTGTACTGAACCTAGGCCAGATGACCTAGGTTCCAGGATTGATCCCAACTCTAATCTGTCTTTTTCTGGCCTTTTAAAACAAGAAGTCTAAGCTAATGAACTTATGAACATCTCAACCTTAACATTCTTTATTTATTATAATTAAGAGAGGCCTATTAGAACTATACAAGCTTTTCATTTAGAAAAAAATATGAGGAATATTTTCTCAAAATGTAGTTGTTTATAAATAATAGTATTGTATGAATAATTAAATGTCATAGACTAAATCATCATAGATTTCTGGGTATTTGTTATCCTGCCCGCAGTATTAAATCCTAAACTTAATGGATTTTTAAATAAACCTTGAGAAAAGACATTTTTTTTGATGAACATATTCTTAAAATTTAAGTCTACTATGTTTCATCAAATCTTTAGTTTGGTTGGTATCTGTTTCCCAACAGGGCTGGCTTCCCTGGCCACAGTGAAAGAGTATACACCTACACTGGCAGAGACTTGATTGCCAGGGTAGGGAGGTACCCAGGGGCCCACTCTCTCAGAGGAGAAGAGGAGGGGACATAAGAGAAGGATCTCTGTGAGGTGGAGACCAGGACAGGGACAGGGTTTGATGTAAATAAATTGATAAATGAAAAATAAACTATCCCTAGGTTTGTTTCTTCTCATTTTATTAATATTTTCAGGACTGCTTAGACTAGGTTTTCTTAACATTGGTGTTCTAGATGACTCTCAAAGGAACAGAAGGCTTTCTTCAAGCATCTAATACGGTTAGTTAATGCTACAGTAGCATCTCTCTATCCCAAACATAATAACTGAAAGTATTTCCAGAAATTGCCAAATGTCCAGTGAGCCACAGTAATGGCCCCATTTGATAGCTACTGGCTTCATACAAAGGAATCTCCCTTATCCAGATATGTTGGCTGACTGTATGTGAAAGTTATCACTTGCATAACCCACCTGCATTAAGTTAAAATCTGCCAAAATGGATCCAACTTCATGTTGAATTTTAAATGAATCCTTTCACTTTGTTTTCCTGGTAAATGTGCCTTCCACACGTAGGACACGATTCTTGGGAAACCTCAACAGCAAGTCCCCAAAAGACAAGCAAATGAAAGTAGAGTATGTTGAGTCAACTTCTATGTTCCCAGTGATGTCATAGAACTTCCTAATACTTCCCAGACAGAATAATTCTATGCATCCTTTTCTATTATAGGGCTAAGCAGGTCTGTGAAGTGTGTAACCTGTATATAGTGTATGGATGTGTGTATGTGTGTGGGGTATATCTACTGATGGACACATTTTGGTGCTTTAGCCTTCTAAACATTTATTGTGAAATGACAATTCTCTCCTATTCCTGACCTCTCTCTCTCTCTCTCTCTCTCTCTCTCTCTCTCTCTCTCTCTCTCTCTCTCTCTCTCTGTCTCTCTCTCTCTTTCTCTCTCTCTGTTTCTCTGTCTGTCTCTGTCTCTGTCTCTCTGTCTCTCTCTCTCTCTCTCTCTCTCTCTCTCTCTCTCTCTCTCTCTCTCTCTTCCTTCTCCCTGCCTGTGTGTGTGTGTGCACGTGTGTGTGTGTGTGTGTGTGTGTGTGTGTGTGTCCTTATTGAGAGAGAGTTTCTTTAAGTAGCCCTGAAAATCTTAGAACTCTTCTGTCAACCAAGCTAGTGTCCAACCGCCTCTACCTCCCATGTCCCGGGCTTAAAGACATGTTCACATATACAGCAGAGGACTGCCTTTATGTCCTCAATGAGAGAAGATGGACCTAGCTGTGGAGAGACTTGAGGCCCCAGGAATGGGGAAATCTGGCAGGGTGTGTGTGTGCGTAGGGGAGGTATGTGAGGACATCTTCTTGGAAATGGGGAAGGGAGGAGGAAGAATGGAATAAGGAACTGTCAGAGAGTAGAACTGGACAGGGATAATGACTGGACTATAAAAAAGATTAAAGATAATAAAAAAGAAAAAGAAAGAAACAAAAAAGAAAGAAAAACTTAACATAGAAAGTAAGTGGAAATTTGTTTTCTCTGGGCTCTGGATCCAATTAACAATAGACAAAAACATCTTGTGGTACCTGGGGCTGAGCATGTATCTGACTTCACAGGCCTTAACCCTGGCTATTTACCTGAAAGCCTCCCATTCTGTCTGTACCCTTTTGGTTGTAATTGTGAGCTGCCACGTATAACATGCTATAGGTTCTACAATCATCCTTTGTCAGCTTTTCAGATACTATGATTATATTCATGAGTTATAAAATTGGATCAGACCTTTATTTCTATTAGAGTGACCTTCTATATATTTCTCGTATTAAATAAATACATGATCACTTGTATTTCCAATAAAGCAATATTTCAAATTTTTAAAATAAAAGGAAAGAAAAGAAGCTAAGGTATAACCACATCGTCTTTGCTCAAGTTGTGGGGAGGTGAAGTATTTTGTCCAACAGATGTTATGCAATGACAGAGTTGTGAAATTTGATAATACTAAATTCATACCTTCCCTTCTCCACTTAAAACAATCATAGTGCAATTATTGGCTCAAATTTATTTCAGTTTCTAAGGACTTTGTGTCACTTGAAGAAGTGTGCATTATGCAATGTAACAATAAAAATAACCATTTAGAAAGTAAACAAGAAAAAGGAGGAGAGAGTGGAAGGAAGAAGAGGAGGACACTGGATTTGTTGCTAAGTTTAGAAAAGATACTCCACATTTACTTTGTCTGTAGGGACATTTGCCAATCATATCTCCCCCTTTACGTATACAATCACACACACACACACACACACACACACACACACACACACACACAGAGAGAGAGAGAGAGAGAGAGAGAGAGAGAGAGAGAGAGAGAGAGAGTAAATGCTTTCTCTGTGAGAATGTACCAACATTCTCACAGGGACAAGGGGAAGCTTTGACATTTCTCTGACCCTGACCTGGAGAAATCTTTTGTCATTTCAATTCGTCTGAGGCATTATGGTTCTTGACATGGCTGTGTTGATGTTAACAAAGTCCATTTACTCAGGGCTTCATCCAGTGTCCATGCCAGGCAGTCTTTAAAAGTTCATAAATTCCATGTATAGGAGAGACCCCTTAGAATCCTTAGAAGACCCCATGGTCATGGGGGACAACTAGGGCTTCATAAAACAATATCCAAGGCATTCCTACAAATTTTAAAAAGCAAGACTAGAAAGGAACATAGTCTAAGTCATTTAATTGCATTCCAGAACAAAGCTCAAGAATATTTGTGAGAATTCGGCAAACAGCAAAGTTGCTTCATGATATCTGGTACTTAAAATGCAAGCTGAAGGATGACTCATCATGAGACAAATCAATCCATTAAAAGTGACAGATGTAGAACTGAAGTAAATGCTGGCTGCTAGAGCATCCAAAGGCATTTAAAGTACATTACGAATGTTTACAATTTAAGTTGATATCTGGAAAAAAGAGAAAATCTCTCACATTTAACTTAGACAGAAAAAATATAGTATCTGGCTTTAAGAGCACGTCATATTAAGGAATGTTCAAACTTTTCAAAAAGAAAAATAATCCAATTAGAAGACATAGCAGTAGAAATATTTATATTTATATTATTTATAATTTTTTTATATTTAAATATTTATCCAAAATAAACAAAGAGAAGGCCCTCTTAAATGATAAGGTCATCAGGGATCTTTCTAATAGTTTCAAGCATCTAAACATATCAGCAAGAGCCTCCATAAAGGAAAAGATGGACAGAAAATGTTATTTTATGGATATTATATACTGGCACATAGAAGTATACAGTAAACCCAAAGTATAAAAAAATTAAAAATCATGCCAAAGGAAGCCATAACTAAGTTGTCTAAGAAAAATACCTAAAAGCAGCCAGAAGAAAACATGTATATTATGTAGCATGCATTATATGTTCAAAACAGTTGACAAGTACAATAGCCTGTTTGCTTACTATTAGAAAAATGTAAGGGCCAGCAAGTCTGCTTAGTTGGTAAAGGTGTTTACTGCTAAGCCTGATAACCTTTGCTCCAAATGCAAGGGCACCCTCATACGTAAAAGAAACTTTACTAAAGCTCAAAGCACACATCGCACCTCAAACAATAATAGTGGGTGACTTCAACACCCGCTCTCTGAAATGGATCATTCAGGAAAGCAGAAACTAAACAGGGACACAGTGAATCTAATTGAAGCCTTGGACCAAATGGAACTAACTAACTATATATTTATATAAAACATTTCATCCTAGAGCAAAAAAATACACCTTCTTCTCAGTACCTCATGGTACCTTCTCCAAAATCGACCATATAATTGGTCACAAATCAGACCTCAACAGATATAAGAAGATAGAACTAATCCCGTGCCTCCTATCAGATCACTATGGAATAAGGGTGGTCTTCAATGGCAACAATGGAGGCTGAACACTGCTCATTCGGTTGGCCAGAATTTTACTGAGTATTTTTGCATCAATGTTTACAAGGGAGACTGGTCTGAAGTACTCTTTCCTTGCTTGGTCTTTGTTTGGTTTAGGTATAAGTGTTATTATGGCTTCATAAAATGAGTTGGGTAGTGTTCCTTGAATTTCTATTTTGTGGAATAGTTTAAAGAGGATCAGTATTAGCTTTTCTTTGAAGATCTGATAGAATACCCCAATAAACCCATCTGTCCTGGGCTTTTTTTTTTCTTTTTTTTAATTTTTTTTATTTTTTTGATGGGAGACTATTAATAACTGCTTCTATTTCCTCAGGACTTATGGAACTATTTAGATGGTTTATCTGATCCTCTTGTAACATTGGCACCTAGTATGGATCTAGAAAATTTCCCATTTCATCAAGATTTTCTAATATTGTTGAATATAAGCTATTTTAGTAGGATCTGATGATTTTTTTTGAACTTACAGACTTTCTGTTGTTATCATTTCTGATTTTATTAATGTGAATAGTATCTCTGTGCCCTCTGGTTAACTTGGATAAGGGTTTATCTATCTTGTTGATTTTCTCAAAGAATGGCTCCTGGTTTTGTTGATTTTTTTGTATAGTTCTTTTTGTTTCTATTTGGTTGATTTCAGCCCTGAGTTTATTTCCTGCAGTCTATTCCTGTTGGGTGTATTTGTTTCTTTTTGTTTTAGAGCTCTCAGGTGCACTGTCAAGCTGCTAGTGTAAGCTCTCTCCACTTTCTTTTTGGAGACCCTTAGAGCTACTAGTTTCCTGCTTTGCATTGCTTTCCTTTTGTCCCATAAGTTTTGATATGGTGTGTCTTCATTTTCATTAAATTCTAAAAAGACTTCAATTTCTTACTTGATTTCTTCCTTGACCAAGCTATCATTGAGAAGAGCATTGTTCAACGTCCATGTGTATGTGTGTTTTCCATTATTTTTGCTTGAACTTAAGACCAGCCTTAGTCCGTGGTGATCTGATAAGGTGCATGGAATTAGTTCAATATTTCTGTATCTGTTGAGGCCTGTTTTGTGACCCATTATATGGTCAGTTTTGGAGAAGGTACCATGAAGTGCTGAGATGAAGGTATATTTTTTGCTTTAGGAAGGAATGTTCTATAAATATGTTAGATCCATTTGGTCCATAACTTCAGTTAATTTCACTGTGTCTCTGTTTAGTTTCTGTTTTCATGATTTGTCCAGGGTTGAGACTAGGGTGTTGAAGTCTCCCACTATTATTGTGTGGGGTGCAAGTGTGCTTTGAACTTTAGTAAAGTTTCTTTTATGTATGTGGGTGCCCTTGCATTTGGAGCATACATATTAGGAATTGAGAGTTCATCTTGGTAGACTTTTCCTTTGACCAGTATGTGTGTCCCTCCTTATCTTTTTTGACAACTTTTGATTTAAAGTCAATTTTATCCAATATAAGAATGGCCACTCTTGCTTGTTTCTTGGGACAATTTGCTTGGAAAATTATTTTCCAACCTTTGATTTTGAAGTAGTGACCATCTTTGTCACTGAGGTAGTTTTCTTACAGCAAAATGTTGGGTCCTGTTTACTTATCCAGTCTGTTAGTCTATGTCTTTTTATTGGGGAATTGAGACCTTTGATATTAAGAGATATTAAGAAAAACTGATTGTTGCTTAATGTTGTTTTCATTGTTAAAGAGGGAATTCTGATTTTGTGGCTATCTTCTTTTGGATTTTGTTGAAAGAAGATTACTTTATTGCTTTTCTAGGATGTGGTTTCCTGCCTTGTGTTGGTATTTTCCACCCATTATCCTTTGTAGAGCTGAATTTGTGGAAAGAGTTTGTGTAAATTTGGTTTTGTCGTGGAATGTCTTGTTTTCTCTGTCTATGGTAATTGAGAGTTTTGCTGGGTATATTAGTCTGGGCTGACATTTATGTTCTCTTAGGGTCTGTATGACATCTGCCCAAGATATTCTAGCTTTCATAGTTTCTGATGAGATGTCTGGTATAATTTTCGTAAGTCTGCTTTTATATGCTCCTTGACCTTTTTCCCTTACTGCCTTTTGCATTTTGCATTGTCTTTGACTATTAAGTCAATGTTTTCTACAGAATCTTCAGCATCTGAGATTTTTTTTCTTCTATCTCTTGTATTCTGTTGTTGATTTTTGCATCTATTATTCCTGAATTCTTTCCAAGGTTTCTATCTCCAGAGATGTCTCACTTTGTGATTTCTTTATTGTTTCTAATTCCATTTTTAAATCCTGGATAGTTTTGTTCAGTTCTTTCACTTGTTTGTTTGTGTTTTCCTGAAATTCTTTAAGAGATTTTCATGTTTCCTCTTTAAGGGCTTCTGCCTGTTGACCCATGTTTTCCTGTGTTTCTTTAAGGGATTGTTGTGTTTCCTCTTTAAGGGTTTCTGCCTGTTGACCCATATTCTCTTGTATTTCTTTAAGGGAGTTATTTATGTCCTTCTTGAAGTCCTCTATCAGCATCATGAGATGTGATTTTAGATCCAGCTCTTACTTCTCCAATGTGTTGCAGGTATCCAGGATTTGCTGTTGTGGGAGAACTGGGTTCTGATGGTGCCATGTTGCCTTTGTTTCTGTTGGTAATGATCTTGCATTTTCCTTTTGCCATCTAGTTTTCTCAGGTGTTAGCTGGCCTTGATGTCTCTGACTGTGACTTCTCTGTCCTGCAATCCTGTGTATCTGTACTCCTGGTATTCCCATTTTCTCAAATACCCTGCATGCAGCTGGTTCTCCAGGAAGTATCAGGATAGACCTGTCAAAGGTCTACCACAGCAGAATAGGCAGGCGGTGGTGGAAAGGGCAGAAGGAATGTAAAGGGAGTGGTATTCTGGAGGGTGGGGATTTTGTTGGTTGCTGGGTAGCAAGTTCCAATGGCTCTTTAGCTCCAGAGGAGGGGGTGGTTCTTTCTGAATGCCCTGAGTGCTGCTGGTTCTCTAGGAAGTATCAGGAGATAGGGTCTTCACTGTGACAGGCCTTGCAAGGGTCTAGCACAGCAGAACAAGCGGACGATGGCGGAGGAACGGGGGAGAAGTGTGGAAATTCTTTATAAGGCTGAAAATTATTATTGATATTATCTCCCTATTTCCTGAGTTGAACTTTGAGGTTGCTCCTAATTGTACCAAAACATGGAGAGGAAGCACAAAACAAGTTCCAGGTTTTGAGTAAAGAAGAGCTACCTCCTTTAATATAGACCACTCACTTGAAAAGTGTTGTAGACAGACAAATAAAGACAATATCTATTTATTTATTTATTTATTTATTTATTTATTTATTTATTTATTTATTTATTTGGGGGAGAATGCCCTAATGTGTCTGGAAGTTGGAAGATAATTTTCAGGAATTGGTTTTCTCCTACCTAGAGACAAAATTAATCCAAGGCGTTTACCAAAAAGACAGTATTTCACTCAGTATCCTCTGGCTACTTATACATGCATAGGACCCTTCCCAAGTAGTTTATTCCAGTTACCTATTTCTTTCTTGAATGATACCCATGAATTTGACATATATATGTAAAACTTCAAATCTGATGGAACAAATACTCTTTAACTCTTTAATTTTTTTCTCTAAAGTATCTTGACAAATCCTACCATATTGGATTTTCAAATAGAGTTAAAACATGTATTTTGCTTGTTTGGTTGGTTGCTTGTTTGTCTGGGGTTGTTATTGGTAATGGAGGTATTTTGTTGTTGTTTGAGGTGGTGTTTTATTTCAATTTGTTTATTTTTATGTATGTGGCGTTATGGAAACTAGAACTGGGACAGATATATTTCAGTATGTCTTATCATGAGTTGATACATGCAGAAATCTGTTCCATAAAGGCATTCTCTCTTTCTCCTTCTGCCTGTCTCCTACCTTCTATTTTGTCTCCTAACTTCAGTTGTTTGGTTCTATACCATATTGAAAAAACTTTATTAATTTCTTCATATTTCATTGTGTAGCAATTTTACTTTGAAGGCTTTTTAGGGTCTTGAAACACATCAATCTTTCTCAGATTCTATGACTAATTTATTCATAATTTCAATCAAATTCTTTTCCCTGTCAAGGGTTGAAAAAGACTTAGGTGATTTATTCCACATTCATGACTTATGAGAGTCTCTTTTGCTTTAGGTATTATTCTGTATTTTGTTTAGCATACAACTGTATATTTAGCAGAGAGAAAATAAAGTAAGAGTAAATAAATCAGAGTAAACCCTGATATTATAGTAAAACCCAACATTTAAAACAAATAGACATAACATTTGATTTACAAACATAATTAAGAGAGAACAATAGACCTTTATATGAAAATAATTTGACATAAAATGAAAAGAATGATATATTTTTCACTTATTAGATAGTATATACAAATGCAACAGGATTCAGCTTTAAACAAACATATTTATGCAACAAGTTAACTATAAACCCTGGCCTAGAGAGATGGCTCAGCAGTTAAGAGAAAATACTGCCATGGAAGCATGAGACCAGAGCTTAATTCCCTGCAATCATATCAGGCAGTTCAAACTACCTCTAATTCAAGCTCCAGGGACTCAACATATTCTCTGTCCTGTCTGGGTACCTACATTCATGTGAATATACTCATCTTCACACACATTCAATGACACAGACACATGTACATACAAATACATGTAGTTAAAAGTGAAATATTTTTAAAGATTATATATTTTTTCTTATAATCAATCTATTATTTATTCTAAAATGTCCATATTCATTGAACACTGTAACAAGCCAGATATTAGACTCACAACAATGGCCTAAACTCAGTTTTGTTTTTTGTGGTCATTTCATGGCAGGATTAGAGAGATGACTCAACCCTTAAGACCACCATTCCTGCAGAAGACTGGTTCAATTTCCAGTACCCTGTCCCACAACTCTGTTTAACATAAGCTCCAAAACATCTTGACTCATAGAGCTAGACATATATGTAGTTCACATATATGCAGACAAAACAAACATGTACATGAAAATTAAAAAATAAAACTTTAAAAAGATAATTACATGTCAAATAGGAACAATTTATTCTTAGTTTCATTTTCCTTTTTCAGATGCGAATAGGCATTCACTCAGGTTCTGTGCTGGCTGGTGTGGTTGGAGTGAGAATGCCACGATATTGTCTCTTTGGAAATAATGTCACTCTGGCAAGCAAATTTGAATCTGGAAGTCATCCTCGGCGTATCAACATCAGCCCAACTACTTACCAGTAAGTGTTTTCTGACTTGTCCCTCTCGTCACCTTCATTCACATGATGTTATACTTTGTCATTTGTGAATGTCTGTCCTTTTTTTTTGATTCTGTCATTTTTCAAAAGATTGTGAGTAGTTTTCAGTCTGAGATAGAGTGATTGTAGCATAAACTGTTATTAACACTCCATGAAAGTGGGTGAGAAAATGTGAGGTGACTGAAAGTTTTGTAGGTTTGTTATTTTTCACAGACTTTGAACCTTTGTGGTATAACTGCTGAAAATTCAGTAGAGCCAATATTAAATGTCTTCAGTCTGCATGGAGCTGTAATATCTAATGTTGTTAAAATATTTCTCATTGTTTGCAAAGATGGAAGGAATAAGAAAACATCCCATTTGTTCTTGTCATTTAATTAGGAATAATAACAAGTGAGAACCCTGGAACAGAATACACATTATAAATCTGAACTCTATTCATCTTAATGTTATTTTTGACAGTGCTACACAAGTTTTTCTCCTGAACCCACCCTTAGTCTGTGCTTAGTAGAAGTCACCTTCCATACTAGACATTAAGTTCTATGCATACAGAGACTGTTTTTGGTTCAGGTTATGATTATAGACCCAGAATTTTGATTAAAAAAATGTTAAGACATATTAAGTACTCTACCAACATTCATTGAGTAAATGGATAAATATTTAATACCATGGTCCACTTCAGAATAAGTTAGAAAGGCCATTGGCACATAAGCTTTTTAATTAGGGCCATGATTCCGATGACTTAAATATCATCTGTAAAACTCTTAAGTAAAAATGAGGGACCTCTGAAATTTTTGGTTGATATTTTTAAAAATCAGAAAATTGAAAAATAATGTTAAAAAATGGTTATAATAGTAAAAAGATAACATTAGGATCCTTTTCATTCCACTTCTTAATAGAGGAAATTTAGTCTTTTAAATGAATGACACATACTTCTAGACTTCCAGAAACGTATTGAAACTTAAATGTAAGTCAAAAGATACTAAGGATTTAAGGCATATTTTTAAAGATAAATTTTTAAAAATTTAAAAAAACTTTTTCTATTATAATTCTGGACATCTGAAAAATGACATGAGCAAAATTGGATGATAATAATGTATTCAGCAAAAATCAGTATATATATATATATATATATTGATATATTGATATATATATTGATATATTGAGATATATATATATATAAAACTCAATAAAACATCCAGTGTGAATAAGGTAGGGGAAATTTACTGACATATAGACTTATATCTTCTTAGAAACTTCATTTACAAAAGCAGTGCATTGAAAACACTGTCCAGAGAGTGTTTATGCACCATAACCGCAGCTGACTTTGTGTTCAGGATACCCAGTAACAGAGGCTCTGAAGAACATAATTGTGTGTGATTTCACACTGATACTGACTTTTCATGATTCTTTTCACATACCATTTATCACAGTCCTTAATTATGAGTAACATCTGAAGAACTGAATGACTTCAGCTACTCAAACCATTGGAGGAGTTTGTTCTCTGGTCATCTTCCAATTGATGTCCCTCAAAATCAGCTGTGTTCATAGATACACTGTATGGTTTTATTAATTTTTCCTAAAAGATATTTTCCTTGTTCATAAATATGTAATTTTTTGTAATTACATAAAATTATTTTATATTCTAGCTATCATTCTCTATTTCCTCCTTTTTTTTTTTGTTTATAACAAATATTTGCTGACCATTGAAGTGAATGCTGTGCTTCTAATGATGAGGAACACCATAGATCACAGACTAGATGGTAGATGTATCAGAATAAATAATCAACTGCAATACAGTTGTGTGGATGTCAGGAGATGCTGAATGGGAGAATGAGGTCAAGAGAAAGAGTGGGTTAAAATGAGAATGGAAAAAATAAACTTCTCAGATCAACAAGAACAGGTAAGCTTGTTAAAGGACTTCATCCTAAGGAGCAACAAAACTATTAGGAAATTATAGATAGAGGAGCAATATAATTTGCCTCATGCTTTGAAGTTTGCAAAAGAGGCAATGATAGTTGGGGTTGCACTGCGTGTGGAAGATAAGCAATCCAGTGATGGAAACACAGGTGTCCTTATACTAGTTTCACAAATAGAATTCTCAGCAGCTTACTGACACTGTGTTTGTGTTTTAGTGTTCACTACTTGCACCTCAGTACCTATTGTTTGTGCCTTAGTACTTACCACTGTTTTTTTTCTGTCTTAATATCTGCAGTTCATATATATATATATGTATATATATATACACACATATGTGTATATATATATATATAAGATTTCTACAGATACGTATTCTTCAAACAATAAAATTTTATTTCTATGTAGTTTAAATAAGGAGCTAAAACCATCCAGTGGAAAAAAGATAGCCTTTTCAACAAATGGTGCTGGCTCAGCTGGAGGTCAACATGCAGAAGAATGCAAATTGACCCATTCTTATCTCCTTGCACTAAGCTCAATTCTAAGTGGATCAAAGATCTCCACATAAAACCAGACACACTGAAACTAATAGAAGGGAAAGTAGGGAAGAACCTTGAACATATGGGCACAGGGGAGAATTTCCTGAACAGAACTCCAATAGCTTATGCTCTAAGATCAAGAATAGACAAATGGGACCTCATTAAATTACAAAGTTTTTGCAAGGCAAAAGACACTGTCAAAAAGACAAAGCGGCAACCAACTAACTGGGAAATGATCTTTGCCAACCTTACATCTGAGAGAGGGCTATTATCCAATATATACAAAGAACTCAAGAAGTTAAACTCCAGAGAGGCAAGTAACCCTATTAAAAATGGGGTACAGAGCTAAACAAAGAGTTCTCACCTGAAGAATATCTAATGTTTGAGAAGCACCTAAAGAGATGTTCATCATCCTTAGTCATTAGGGAAATGCAAATCAAAACAACCCTGAGATTCCATCTCACACCAGTCAGGATGGCTAAGATCAAAAACACAGGAGACAGCAGTTGTTGGCGAGGATGTGGAGAAAGAGGAACACTCCTCCACTGCTGGTGGAATTGCAAGCTGGTACAACCACTCTGGAAAACAGTCTGGCGGTTCCTCAGAAAACTGGGCATGACACTCCTGGAGTATCCGGCTATACCACTCCTGGGCATATACCCAGAGACTTTACCTTCATGCAATAAGGACACATGCTCCACTATGTTCATAGCAGCCTTATTTATAATAGCCAGAAGCTGGAAAGAACCCAGATGTTCCTCAACGGAGGAATGGATTCAGAAGATGTGGTATATCTACACAATGGAATACTACTCTGCAATTAAAAACAATGAATTCACGAAATTCCTAGGCAAATGGTCAAATCTTGAAAATATCATCCTTAGTGAGGTAACCCAATCACAAAAGAACACACATGGTATGCAGTCACTGATAAGGGGATATTGACCCAGAATCTCGGAATACCCTAGACACAATCCGCATATCAATAGATTTCTAAGAAGATGGAAGGAGAGACCCCTGGTCCTGGAAAGACTGGATGTAGGGGAACGCCAGGACAGAGAAACGAGAGGGGGTTGAATGGAGAAAAGAGGGAGGGAAGGGGGATTATGGGACTTTCGGGGAGGGAGGAAACGGGAAAGGGGAAATGATTTGGAATGTAAATTAAAAAAAATAAAATAAATAATAATAAAAATATATATATATTTAATAAAATATATTATATTTTGCATATTATATAATATAATGTATTATATACCCTTTGATATCATATATATATTATATATATATTATATATATATAATATGTCATATCCTATATTCTATGATATTTTAATTGTTATCTCCACAATTCCTCTTTTAAGAGTGCACAAGTGACTTAGAAGTACATAGACTCACTCTACTTCATTTGAGAAACTCCAAGTGAGAGGCAGAAACTAAACAGGGACACAGTGAATCGAATTGAAGCCTTGGACCAAATGGAACTAACTGATATATATAGAACATTTCATCCTAGAGCTAAAGAATACACCTTCTTCTCAGCTCCTCATGGTACCTTCTCCAAAATTGACCATATAATAGGTCACAAATCAGACCTCAACAGATACAAGAAGATAGAAATAATCCCATGCCTCCTATCAGATCACTATGGAATAAGGGTGGTCCTCAATGGCAACAAAAACAAAAGAAAACCCACGTACACACGGAGGCTGAACAATGCTCTACTCAATGATAATTTGGTCAAGGTGGAAATAAAGAAAGAAATCAAAGACTTTTTGAAAGTTAATGAAAATGAAGGCACAACATACCCTAATTTATGGGACACAATGAAAGCAGTGCTAAGAGGAAAATTCATAGCCCTGAGTGCCGCCAAAAAGAAACGGGAGACAGCATACACTAACAGCTTAATGGCACACCTGAAAGCCCTGGAACAAAAAGAAGCAAATACACCAAAGAGGAGTAGAAGGCAGGAAATCATCAAACTCAGGGCTGAAATCAATCAAGTAGAAACAAATAAAACCATACAAAGAATCAACAAAACGAGGAGTTGGTTCTTTGAGAAAATCAACAACATAGATAAGCCCTTAGCCAGACTAACCAGAGAGCACAGAGATAGTATCCAAATTAATAAAATCAGAAACGAAAAGGGAGAGATAACAACAGAAACTGAGGAAATTCAAAAAATCATCAGATCCTACTACAAAAACCTGTATTCAACACAACTAGAAAATCTTGAGGAAATGGACAATTTCCTTGACAGATATCAAGTACCAAAATTAAATCAGGATCAAATAGACCATCTAAACCATCCTATAACCCCTGAAGAAATAGAAGTTGTCATTGGAAGTCTTCCAACCAAAAAAAGCACAGGCCCAGATGGTTTTAGTGCAGAATTCTATCAGACCTTCAAAGAAGACCTAACACCAATACTCTTCAAACTGTTCCACAAAATAGAAACAGAAGGAACACTACCCAACTCGTTCTATGAAGCCACAATTACACTAATACCAAAAGCACACAAAGATCCGACAAAGAAAGAGAATCTCAGGCCAATCTCTCTTATGAATATCGATGCAAAAATACTCAATAAAATTCTTGCCAACCGAATCCAAGAACACATCAAAACGATCATCCACCACGATAAGGAGGCTTCATCCCAGGGATGCAGGGATGGTTCAATATAAGGAAATCCATCAATGTAATCCACTACATAAACAATCTCAAAGAAAAAAACCACATAGTCATCTCATTAGATGCTGAGAAAGCATTTGACAAAATTCAGCATCCTTTCATGCTAAAGGTCTTGGAAAGATCAGGAATTCAAGGCCCATATCTAAACATAGTAGAAGCAATTTACAGCAAACCGGTAGCCAGCATCAATCTAAATGGAGAGAAACTTGAAGCAATCCCACTAAAATCAGGGACTAGACAAGGCTGCCCTCTCTCTCCATATCTTTTCAATATAGTACTTGAAGTTCTAGCTAGAGCAATTAGACAACAAAAAGAGGTCAAAGGGATACAAATTGGAAAGGAAGAAGTCAAACTATCACTATTTGCAGAGGATATGATAGTATACTTAAGCGACCCAAGGAACTCCAGCAGAGAACTCCTACAGCTGATAAACGACTTCAGCAAAGTGGCCGGATATAAAATCAACTCAAGCAAGTCAGAAGCCTTCCTATACTCAAAGGATAAGCAGGCTGAGAAAGAAGTAAGGGAAATAATACCCTTCGCATGCTTCTCCTTTAATGAGCACAGCTTTATTTTCTACTTTTTAGTTCTTAAAAGTTGTGCTCCTAATGGCATTGTTTCCCTAACCATTTAAAAAGTTAAAGTGCTTTATATGTCATATGATATGGTAATTGCCTCTGGTAAGGGTTCTTTCTTCTGAGGACTATCAGAATTTTAATCTTTAAATCATTGAAGAAATATGGGAGCAAAATTTGAAGCCAAACCTAAACATTTCTTTGACATTGGTGAGCCATCTCCTGCAGTAATGTTGAGGATCATTTCCTCTGGACCTATAGCCTTTCGTTGTTAGTTTTATATGTTGACATCAAAAATTATTGAGTTTTATCTTTGTCCTTGTTGGACGATTTCATTTTTAACATAATAAATATATTTGCCCTCATCTTTGTTCCCCATTATTCTTATTTATAGACAATGTATATATTATAAATAATTGTCTAGATATCTGGAAATCACAAAAAGTTGCTTATATAATGGTGGCTTCGATAAACCTTCCATTATCATAAATAATTAACTGATTATCCTGAAAAGGATTATTTTCTCTATGCAATCTAAAAATGTAGAAACTCTTTAATTACTTTAATATGAAATTTTCCTTAATTTTTAAGCATTCTTTTCTTTTAATCCTTTAATAACTGTCTTAGTTAGGGTTTTAATGCTGTGAACAGACACCATGACCAAGGCAACACATATAAGGATAAGATGTAAGTGACTTACATGTTCAGAGTTGAGATCATTATCATCAAGGCAGGAACATGATGGAATCCAGGCAGACATGGTACAGATGGAGCTGAGAGTTCTACATCTTCACCTGAAAGCTGCTAGCAGAATACTGTCTTCAGGCAGCTAGAATAACAATGGTCTTAAAGCCCACAACCACTGTAACACACCTACTTCAACAAGTCCACACCTACTCTAACAGGGACATGCCTTCTAATAAAGCCACTTTCTGGGCTAAGCATATAGAAACCATCACAACTTCTGACCAATATTTAGACTTCGTAGAGTGTCTGGGTGCTTGTGTTTCCCTTCTGTGTGAAAGATTTCTTTTTTCTATTAAAACCAAGCTGCAAAATACCCACAGAGGGAGATACAGAGACAAAGTGTGGGGCAGAGTCTGAGGGAAAGACAATCCTGAGACTACCCCACCTAATGATCTATCCCATATACAGTTACAAAATCCAGACACTATTATAGATGCCCACAAGTACTTGCTGACCGGAGCCAGGTATAGCTGTCACCTGGGAGGCTCTGCTAGGGCATGACAAATACAGAGGGAGACACTCTCAGCCAACCTCTGAACTGAGCACACTGTCCCCAATGGGTAAGCTAGAGAAAGGACCCTAGGTGCTGAAGGGGTTTGCAGCCATAGGAGGAGCCACCCAGTATTCCCAGCGCTCCAAGGGACAAAAACATCAGCCAGATAGTACACATTGTGTTACCCATGGCTCCAGACACATAGGCAGCCGAGGATGGCCTTGCTGGAGGAGGGAGGAGAGGCCCTTGGTCCTTGAAAGGCTCGATGCTGCAGTGTAGGGGAATACCAGGACAGGGAAGCAGGATAGGGTTGATTGGGGAAAAGGAGGAGGGGAGATAGCTTATGGATTTTCGGGGTGTGAGAACCAGGAAAGGGGAAATCATTTGAAATGTAAATAAAGAATATATCTAATAAAAAATAATAAAGTGAATATGGAAAAAAAATAACCTAAGGTACCTCCTCAACTCTGTTAGCAGTGTTCAATGGATCAGAGAAGTCAGTGCATAAGTTTCTGACCTTAGAGCTAAATGCCTCAATGAACATCTTGGCTTTAACACTTGATGTCTTTGTTAAACTTAGCAACTAAGGTTCTTTGGGCAAAAAGTTTTCTCAACTTTAAAATGAGTACCTATTTCAAAACTTATCATTGGGATTTACTCTGGTGCTCATAAATTATGCTCTGATTACTTGGAACCTGACAGACATTCACAAATTATTGCATGCTTTTTACATTAGGAAGAATATCATCTTACTCCTTCATCCAATCTCACATTTTGCAAATGTTTGACTACATTGAATAATGTATTCATTGACTTCTTATGGAAATTCTAATGGAGGAAATGAATTTGATAATTTGGTCAAGTTAGCCATAACCCAGAACAGAACTAGCAATCAATTGATTCCTATAAGATTTTATTTCACACAAAAAATTTGTTTATTAACACAAAAGCAACTTACTGATAATGGAAGTGTCCAAGGATCCTCCTAATTTGACCTTCTAAACTCTGGGATTAAATGTGTGTGTTATGCTATTGTATCCCTACTACTCCTGCTACTCCTGCTACTCCTCCTCCTCCTCCTCCTGCTACTACTACTTTGCTATCACTACTACCTCTCCCTTCTATCCTCCTCTTCCTCTTCCTTCTCTTCCTCCTTCTACTTCTCTTTCCTCTTCTTCCTCTCCTTCTTACTCTTCTCCTTCATGCTGGAATCCAAACTTGGTTCCTAATACTTACAAGATAAACACTACCCACTGATCCATTTTCTTGTCCCCCCATAAAATTCAAAGGTTTGCGTGTTCATATTTTGGTTCAAAAGGCCAAATGCAAAGTAAGTTTTATACAGTTAATGGCTGTGCAAAGAATTCAAATAAAATACGCCTTAGAAATCTAAGACAGAGCAAAAGTACAGAAGAACGATTAAGGTTGAAAAGAAGTTTCCTTAACTGAGGAGCTTTCCAGTGAGCCTTGGATAATATATTTTGAAGTTTCTTGAAGCATTTTCCATGTATATGCATACATTAATTTTCCTGGAATTTATTTTATATAACCTCATGAGCATTATCAAAATGTCCAACAACTACTAATAGATTAAATAAAAGAATGGCCAAAGAAAGAGAATATGAGGCTGACCTTATTGTGTGTTTATTTTCGAACCTGGATAATTCACAAAGTCAAATGATTTTATAATAAATGAAGAAATAACTATTCCAGGGTACAATTAAGTGCAAAGTTTATATTATTGGTATGAGGAAGAGTCTATCCAGCGGCATCTGGAAAATTCCAGAGCAGGGGAAAAATGTATTAGATGAAACATGACCAGCAGATTGAACCTGGACATGAGAGGAGAGGGTGCATGAATTGGTGTAAGGAGGACCAAAAGAGAGGAGCAAGAGAAAGCGAAAAGAGAATGGGGCAAGAAAGAATCAGTCAAGAGAGAGGGGAAGAACAGATCAAGAGAGAAAGACAAGGGAGAGGATGCCAAAAGGAGAGACCAGGAGAGAGCCAAGGTAACACATGGCTAAAATGGCAGGGTTACATAGGATTGAGAAGATGGGGAAGGGAAGGCCATGAACTGGAAAAATTTAGAATAAGGGGCATGATGAGAAAAGCAAAGAAGATCAGCATGTGAGCCTGGTGCATACACTTTGATATGCTAATAGGCACCCCAGTTAGCCATTTGTCCTGAATTTCTGTTTTCTCTTCACCACAGTGACTTATTTGGCTCATTTTGTTTGTTTGTTTTGTTTTTACAAAATACTGAAAAACAAAAAACAGCAATCAGTGGAAAGACAGTTGAATCTTAATAGTTTATTATTTGATTAATAATATACAAAATTAATTTATTCATTTAGATGATAGTCCTTCACTTATAAGAGGAATCTTACCAACACCTATATAAGTATAAACTCAAAATTAAAATATATTCTAAAAAGTTGTATTTTTCATGTTTGGAGAGATTCAACATTTATCTTTATATTAGATAACGTAGAAAATGTTGTATAATATCAGTAACGCACAAAAGGATTTTCTTTAACTTTGAAACACAAAATATCAAGTGATGTTACACAATAAGTGGGGAGGGACTACTAGAATTACTTGATCAGGAGAAGTTCTAGTCTTGGGGTCATAAGCTGGGATCATGTTAGTGGGAATAAAAGGTG
This sequence comes from Tokudaia tokunoshimensis, assembly GCA_036184795.1. Lineage (NCBI taxonomy): Eukaryota > Metazoa > Chordata > Mammalia > Rodentia > Muridae > Tokudaia > Tokudaia tokunoshimensis. Next base: position 4,160,522 of record BTHU01000008.1, read on the forward strand.
AAAAGGTTTACTGACAGGGCTGTTTTACAAGTTCAACACTAGGATTGCTCTGAGAAACTATATCTATTTACTTAATCCATAGTAATGTGTTAGAAATTATTTTCTCTTTTCAAGTTTTTATTTTAAGTTTTAACATGAAGTCAAGTATCTGTATCCTTTCATATTTCTCCTTTTTATTTTTTATTTTTTTTGGTTTTTCGAGACAGGGTTTCTCTGTGTAGCTCTGGCTGTCCTGGAACTCACTTTGTAGGCCAGGCTGGCCTCGAACTCAGAAATCCTCCTGCCTCTGCCTCTCAAGTGCTGGGATTAAAGGCGTGCGCCACCACCGCCCGATATTTCTCCTTTTTTTCTTATTTCTGCAAACTATCTCTTAGAATCAATGACAAAATTTTATATAGTAATATATAGGATTATTTGTATTATGTCATATTAAGTAGATATTCCAAAAAGCAGTCTACTGTGATTCATATTATGTGAATGTATATTTTAATATTTATTAAATATAGTATTTTTGAGAACTCATCTTTAATCTTAAAAAATTGCTATTAGTCTAAATTTAACCTTTTCTGTTGATAACTATGAGGGGTCATAATTATACAATGCTTTCTGCATTCTCAAAGTCCATTTGATTTAACTCAATATTTCTGGTTAAACTTAAGAGATTAGTGCACTGTCACCCATTACAAGGGGGAGTCACTATGAGATAAGTTTTCATAATATTGGATAAAGTTAGTTTTTGTTTTTGTTTTTTTTTCGAAAACCTGAGGACTCTTTACATCTTCAGGTGTAATCCCGACATGTTCAATCTTATTATTTTATGTAGCACCCTTTAACTGGTATGTATATTCTCAAGCTTCAATAATGTTAGAACCACAAATAAACTCTGAAAGAGGTAAACATGAAACCTCTCTTTTTAAATTGAGAGTAATGAGTGGCTTAATGAACACAATTAGTTGACTTGCTATTTTCTCACCTGTGTGAGTGCTAGAAAACTCTAGAACACACCAGAAATGAGGTTTTTCAGAGCTTGTGAAGTCATTTTCTAATATCACATTCTAGCTTTTCTTTTTCTAAAATTATTATTTGTGAGAAACACCACATTAGAAGAATGTATAAGGGACTTTTTTTCAAAATAGTAAATAAAAATATAGATTTAGCTCTTTCAGTGGGCTATGGCCTTTGAATTTTTTAACCTCCACATATTTATTCAGAATGACTTAGTACCTTTGTGATTATGGTTATGTATGGTTATGTGGGTTTTTTTTTTAATCTGTCCTCTATTTTGGGTTGATTTGCAAATGTAGAAAATAACAGATTCCTTAGATCAGTTCTGTCCCAGAAATTGAAAACTAACAATATGGGGTGAGGGTATTTTAAATGCTGAAAGTTTATGGTTTTTTTATTCATCCATTCCTTTGCCCTTTATACAAACAGCCTAGTGTAATTATAGATTTGTTTAAAGGTAAATATTTGGTTAGAGAATGAAAAAAAAATCATAAAACATCATTTCATTTACAAAGGCTAATTAGCTATCTTGTCCAATTTTTCATTTTCATGCCTTTTTAAAGTTCTATCTCTTGGTGTGCAAAACTTTTAAATGTGCAAAACTTTTAAAAACTTTTAAATTTTAAAATTTAAAATTTTACATTTTAAATCTCTTTGAATTTGAGGCATATAAAGAAAATAAACTGTTAAAGTTCAAATTGGCAGTATCCAAAGAAGGCAATAAATTATTCGTCCTTATCCACATCCCACAGTCTGAGAGGCATTAGTGTTGTCATGAATGAGAAAGTATGACCAGTTGCATGCTCTCCATAACAGGATACAGACTGGACTATGAATTCAAGCCTTGTTAGCTCACAACTTAACTGCAAGAGAAGGGAATGAGATTTAGAACCCACAAATTAATAATCTTAAAACATTTGCCCTAACAAACACACTAGTAACTGTTTTTAATTGAATAACACTTTTCTTCTTATGCTCTATTTCATGGTGAGTCATATTTTTGTTTGTGTGTGTGTATGTGTGTGTGTGTGTGTGTGTGTGTGTGTGTGTGTCCAGGAATGTTGTTTCCAGGAAACAAATCATTTCATTTCAAGGGATTCCAATTTGTCTACCTGACTAGATATTTAAAGTTTCTTTGAGCTTATCTTTAAATTGCACAGAATCTTGAAAAAAACAAAACAAAACAAAACAAAAACTACAGTTTCTTCTCTTCTACTCAGGTAGAAAGAAGCACAATCTTGGGATCTCCAGAAGACTTAGAAATACACAAGAAACCTTCTCCCTGTTAATTTTTCCATTTTAAAAACTGTCATTCTTCCATAGCACTCTTAAAATTTAATTATACAGTCTATGAACCTAGATTGAATTTGGGGTTTTTCCAGTTAAAATATAAAGACAGAGAAAATCTCTAAGGGCAATGTGGCAGAGAAACCTCCAACACCATAGATCTAATCAGCAATTGAAGAAAGTCCTCTATTGGTAGTGAGGAACCACACTGGTGCAGTAATCATACAGAAAAGAAGACATTCTTCTGCAAAGGAGAGAAAAGCAGAAAAATCCAGTCTCTTCTTGAGGACTGAGGATTTTAAACTCTTGGGAGACTTGGCCTGGTGGGAGCCCAGAGAAGGCAGTGGTGGAGTCACAGAGTAGGACTCTGGTAATGGCTTTACAGTTTGATGATCTCAGGGCTTTCTAGCTCTCTAACTGTATGGAAATGCTGATGATAGCTTCTAAAATGTCCTAAAAACTTTCTTGTTCTTTCTGAGGGTAAAAGACTGCTGGCTTAGGTGACCAACACCTGTTGTCATCAGGGGAGAATTAAACAATGTGGCTTTTGTTCTATCTCAGCAGGAAATGCTAGGCTCTAACTTTTAGCCTGCTAGTTGAAATTCACAAGAAGAAAAAGGGACACTTAGAAGAGTTATTATAGCATTTATTACTAAGTTGTAAAAAGTTTCCTATAAAAACTATCTAAGGAGAAAAGCAGAAAGATCACACATGAGAAAAGGGAAAAAATTTTCAAAGTGGTGAAAAAAAAATTTCTACTCTTTAAGTGGGGAAAGGCAAAAAGAGATTCCCTTTCTCCTTTGTCTTCAGCACTTATACATCTTTCAGAATTCATGAACTCATGTTACAAAGTTCATCACAAGTTTACACAAAATATCAAATCATAAATTGGAATAGAAATTTACAACAGAGAATGTTTAAAAGAATATCCATTAGGAGTAATTATCTGGCTAAACATTCATCACATGTCTCACCTACACAGGTTCACTGAAGGTTTAAAACCATAACTAAGTTATTAGTGAAATTTTATATAGATAGACCCAGCCAATATTTTAGCTTCTGTCCGAGTACCTACAATAGTTAGTTCCCTTTTTATGACCTTTGTTTATTTGTTTTACAGCCTCTTTAAATGTGCTCTGAGTAGGAGAAAGTCTGGTTACTATCTAAGTGCAATTAACTGGTGATATTTAGGAAACTGGCAGAGTTCTCATTGCAGATTTGACTATCGGAGAGTACCTAATAGCATCCCCATTATAAAAGAGCAAAATAATCACAGATATAATTTTAGGAATTCTTATAGGATCATCATTAAGACTTAAGTCATCTATTTGTCTAAATAGCATCAATACAAGATAGTACATCTTTGTGGATCTGCAGAGATCTGCTCCAAAGGGGTGTGCTATTACTTAGTGATTGATATATGTTTAATAATAACAGGAAAAGCATATTAATAGGAGGGATCCTTCCTAAAATGAATCGCTTACAGCCTTGCTTAATAGGGGTGAACCTATTGCAGATTATATAATAATCCAAAGCAGGCAACTTCAGGATGATCACCTGCTAGTATTTAGTCTGTCCCATTATGGCTCGTGATATTTTTCTATCCAAATTTAGGGTTGTTCAGTTTGAAGAAAGATTGGATAGTTGGTATAACCAAAATTGTTGTATTTCACTTTCTGAACAGACCATGAACTTGCTGAGCCAGGCCATCAGCAGGGGGCCTATGGTTGGTAGGGAAAAAAATCTTATAAAGGCTTTGATTTAACCTGCATGGCTTTTGTCACAAGTTAGGAGAGTCAGGAGGAAGCCAGCCAGCCATTTGTTACTTGGGCAGGGTTCCTCTCCTTATCTGCTCACTAAGGAATCTGTTTAGTATTTAGTCTGTGAATAGTGTTGAATGTCATGATGACTTCAAATGAATTCATTAGGGAAACAATACCCAGGTAAATAATGAAAACAGAAGTTTACAACATAAAACAGCATAGTGAACACCTACCTGGGTTTAATCCTTATCCTTTCCTGGAGTATATATATAAATATGTATATTTTACTGAAAAAGCAATAAAGTTGAGGTACAATTATCCAATGATGCAGAAAATATAAATCCTGTGAGGCATTTGGAATTTGGAATTTGTCTTGTGACTATGTTTGAATTCACTCACACAGACATTTCTTATGATACTATGTTAATATAAAGGTTAAATTGATATCTCCCCAAGTAGGGAGAATCTGGCCCAACAGAAACCACTGCTGCAGGATGCAATTTGGGTATCTTCTCTCATGAGGGTATTATGGGAGCTTGCTCAACCTATTTTAGACATAAAGTCTTTCAGCTGCAACTGGGAGAATGTTACTGGTGGTACCCCCATAAGTCCATGAGAAGGAGGTAGGTGCAAACGCAGTAATGCTGCTGGAATTTTATGATTGCCAAGGCTAGGATCACACCCACAAGCCACTCTCAGTGCTCTTGCTGAAAGGTATCAAGAGAGACTTGAGAGCACAGCACTCAAAGTTTCAACTTTTGTATCATTTTACTGGACTGTAAGTTCTACTAGTGGGGCTCACAGTTTAGGACTGACTCAGTAATATCAACACCACTCTGGTGTTAGATCTTTAACATATCAAAATCCTGTCTTGGACTTGGCTTCTATCTGAGCTGTCTGTGGCTGTTTCATTACCACATCACACTTGAGTAGAAAGAAACTTGCAAAGATATTGTTCATTTTTTCTCTGCTTTTATATGAAAGAAAAGTATCAAATCAAACTAGCAAGAAATGACCACTACAAAAACTAACATATAAATTTTGTGGAGACACAAGTCACACATACACACACACACACAAACACACACAAAATCCTCTATAAAAAATACCATAATAAGCAGACCAAAGACCAGTAAGACATCCCAAACAAGGCAATATGAGACAAAATTATTACAAAAATACCACTGAGTTCATTTTATTTTTGCTATCTATTGACTGCTAGGCATGGGGCCTACCTCAGTATGTCAGCACTTGGGAGGAAGAGGCTGGCAGACCTTTGCATTTGAGACCAACATGGTCTACAGAGTAAGTCCCAGGTCAGCCAGGGCTAAGCAAACACATGCAAGAAAAAAAGGAAAGAAAAGAAATGGACAATATAAACAACAACAAATTTCATTAGAGAATGATTAATATTAATATTCTCATAGGTTTAAGAGAGTAAAAGTACAGCATAATTAAGAATGAATTAATCATCTAAGAATAATCCCCTAGAAAATAAAATATGATATGTGGAATTTTCCAGAATATAGTGATGGAAGCAATCTTCCAGAAAATAATTTAATTGTAAAGGAAGAAAAACAAATTGAAGAATCAATTTACCTGGTTTAATACCTGACTAATCAGAACACCACAAAAACAAAATAAAAAATAAAGGTTAAGAAATAATGAAAGAACAAACAAAAGTATATCCTGCTATGTAAAAAGATTCATAAACTTTCACTAGTGGCCACTATAGTGAAACTGTTCCTAGTGACACATGGTTATTAATCTCCATAATATAGAAACAAAAAATAAAGATGAGAGAATCTAGGATGGAGCTCAAACCTACTGAATTAATAGAGTAACATTCAGTTTTGAACAGTTAAAAATTGAAGGGAAATAATTTATCTAAAAGAATTTAATGTCTAATCAAATGAATCAAGTAGAAAGTAGAATGAAGCAGATACATTTCGCTTAACAACTATGAAAGACCACTATCCAAATCTTCTTTCTAGTCCTCAGCTATGCCAATTTTATTCTTCTACTGCCTCCTGCTTAGGCTTTAAATCCACTGCCTTATGTACAAGCATGGTACTGCTGGCTGGTAAATCAATCACTTGAAAGAAGAGGTACAAGGATGAAAATTCAAACCCACATTGGGCTGCCCAGTAAGATTCTATCTTACAAACCCTAAGCATATGACATATAACTCAATAACAGATATTGTTTAACATGAGTAGGGCCCCTGGTTTATTCCTCAATATCCACATTTCCTAAAAACCTTTAGTTAGATGGTAGAAGAAAAGATTTTTTTTTTTGAAAACCATATGGGAATGTCACTATCTTCCAGCTTTATATGTTATACAGATTTTTTTTTAGTTGTTGAAATAAATTTAAAATATGTTTTTTCTAATGTTACGTGAACATTTTAAAAGTTTACATATTGGCGATATCCCTATACTCATTGGCTTCATTTAGAATTTATAACTAAATTCAGGTTTTGTCCATGGGGTTTAACACAGCCAATGAGATAACTGTTATACAGAAAGCCATTCTCAAAAAAAAAAAAAAGTTCTTTCTAGTGCCCTCTAAGTTGCCTTCTATCTCATGATATAATCAGAGGTAATCAGATATTGATTCATAGAAAGCAGTTACAACCATCTAATAACTAGCTTCCTGAGAACCTCACTGATCCAAAAACTGGAAGATTCTATGTTTGATGTCTTGAGAATGACAAGTACTTACTTTTCTTGATTCCATGGTCTTAAAGCACCATGAGATGTGTACATAGCAAGTAGTCACAATGTTTTTCGTAATTAACAAGTGAATAAAAAGATACAATTGAGGAAAAATGCATAGTGGAATGAAGACCAAGTTCTTGCCTCTGTCCTATGGACGTTCATGCTGTAAGTTAGGTATGCTACTTACAATTTGAAGAAGGTAGAATATACAATATTAGGATTCTTAAGATTCCTCATTGAGTGTCTATCTCTTCTTTTAAAAAAATAATACCCTGAATCTTGTATTAAAGTGTAAATTCCTTTCAGACCATGCACATCAGTATGAGCTTCAAACCCTGTTACAAAAAAGGATATACAATAGAGCAAAACTTGGGCCAATTAAGGGAGAAAGCATGAAAGCAAGATCTGAGAGAGGTAGAAACCAGCTTCATTACTACATTACTGAGGGAGCTGTCTGGGTATCATATCCTGATACAAACAGCAATGAATTTCAAAAATCTTCCTTAAAAATACAAGCAAAACCTCTTGATAGGAGGAACAGTGATATGTATATAAATCAGAATGTGTTCAGTTTCCAAATACTTATTAAATGTGTTCCTGAAAGTTTCCTTTTGTCCATCAAACAGCTGGGATTTGTTTAAATTTATGTAGAATACAAGTTTCCCTATCAATCCTGATATGCTGAAGAAATGGATTGTTAAGAAGTGTTTTCAGAACTGTTCCAGGCATGTGGGCCTAGTCTTTCAGGGTGAATAAGAGGTTTTAGCATGATCTGTTTAAATTCCTAATTCCTGTATATACATTTGGTCATTTATTTAGTACCATGAGTTATAACATAGCCAGGCACACTGATTTAAACATATTACTGACCTCTTCCTCAGATACTAGTCATACAGAATGCTGTTTTGGGAGTCATTCAAAGACTCCTGGTTCTCATGGGAGATTGAATCAAGTTAAATTTATGTGCCAAGGCTTTCATTATTAAAATTTAAAATTGTGATCACTTATTGATAACAAATTGTTTACTTGGGCAAGAATAAAATCACCCAAATGCTACTGTCGCTATGATTTCTAGCATAGTATATGATGTTTACTTAAAATGTCAAGAGAGCAATGTGTTGTCAACAAAAATTACTTCCTAAAGAAAATGCAATGAATCATTTAAAAGTCCTCATACCTGAAACAGCTGTTACCCTCTCTTTTCGGTATTTTATAAGTAGTTTTATAGATGACCTGCTGTAGTTCTCCATTATTAGAAAATATAAATTATAGCAAAATGCAAAGAGCATGATGAGGCAAACTATAGGTAATATAAAGAAGTAGTCACAACCCCTAATTGTTGATTTGGGGCTTTTAGTACATTTGGAAGGGATTGAGTTTTTGGTTGAATATTACAATTGGTCGTAGTGTACTTTATTGTTGTAGTTTTTGATTATTATTCTAAAATTTACATACTTTATCTTTCTTAATCTTGCATATTTATGTTTAATTTGAATGACAAATACATTGTATCATATATTTCTATGAATTGCCTCTATTTCTATCACTATTTTCTCTTAATTCTATTAGTTTACTCACAGTTGCCCCACTTGTCTATGTTCAAAGGCATCTTTGCTATAAGCAGAACACCAGTGTAGACTGATTGACGTCCCTGGTTGGTACTATAAAACCGATGCCTGCTCTACTTGAGCTTAATCATTTTGGTTTTCACTGCTAAACTAGATAACTAATTCAGGATTTTTTTAATGTGTTATTTCTGACATAACTGATTAGACATTACTGTAAGTAAGTGTACATCTATACAAATGCAAAGTAAGCAAGCAAGCAGTGTCTGATTGTCACCAATGCCCCCACTGTACTTCAGTTTTGCTGTTTTGTTGTGGAGAGTTATCTTACTTACAAGTTGGCCTTGTCAGCTTCAGTCCAGCTCAGCTCTATTCATACTGAGGAGGCCACATTGGCCCAGTTGCTTTCTTAAGCTCATCACTCTACTTCTGAACTCTCTTCTACTCTCCATATACTTAACAGATAGGAGAATGTTTATCTTTAGGATTACTATGTATATGAATCAAATAAGACAGGCTCTTTATAGAATTTTCAAATATTAGAATGAACCTCTCATCTTGAATGTATAGAACCATTACATTGTATTTTAATTCATAATCAAAGTGCTCTTTTATCTGTTCACAAGCAAAATGCTACAATTTTGGATTATGACATATAGGCTTCTCCCAATATAATAATAATTAGTATTACTATCATTTTTAGATAATAATTTTACCTGGTAGGGACATTTGAAAATGATTCCTTTTCCCTACCATATCTTACATGGTATCATGCAGCTGCAATTAAAATTAAACTGATATATGAAGATGTGTAGTATTTATGAAAAAAATGATGACTTTACTTCTATAACATCTTGCAAAAAACTAAACCTTTTGTTTATGATTTCAAAATGTATTCTAATATATGACCTTCTCCCTAACTTTCCCTACCAATGAATTCTGTAATGCTGTCCATCAAATGACCTGAAACTCATTTGTTTAGCTCACAATGTTGTTTCTGACTTTCACCCTCCATATCCACTGCTTGAAATTCTTCACCTCTTAAAGTAACCTGTCAAATATAAAATCCATTATAGTTCTCTCTCTTTTCACATTTTCCTCTTCTGGGATGTGTTGCAGTAAATCTCCAACCCAAATATGTCTGGGGAAAGAAAATACAACTCAATTAATATGACTAGATTGGGCAGATTTACCACTACACTACCATCTTCCCCATCTATGAGACCCCTTATAACTTGTGGTTTCTCCAGACCAGGTGCTTCTGCTCTACTTTTCTTCTATCTCCTACTCTGTAGTTCTCTCTCTCTCTCTCTCTCTCTCTCTCTCTCTCTCTCTCTCTCTCTCTCTCTCTCTCTCTCTCTCTCTCTCTTTCTTTCCTTCTCTCCCAAAACTTTCAGTTCCACCTTCCCCTCTTTCTCTGCCCAATCACCAGCTCTAGCCTTTATTTATAAATTAAGGTGGGAAGAATGTTTATAGAAAATCACCTGAGTGCTGATTCACTCCTTGTTCGAAGCCCATCACAAGAGAATGGAATTAACATCAAATTCAATTAGCCCCAGGGCTATCTGCAGCAGGAATTTCTTTCATTTCTTTTGATATTAAGTATTTTTTTTCATTATCTATTCTGTTCCACTATCCTGTAGTTCTGATTATTTCTGGAGGGTTTTCTTTTCTTAATTATTTATCTTTCCATTTTTATCTCTATTGACAAATCTGTAAATTGCTTAGCTTGTGCTCATGGGAATATGAAGGGAGATTAGTTGGACAATATCCAATATGAAGAATTGTTGAATTAAATTGCTGCTGGCTGCTATTTTCATATACAAATATCAAACAGAACTTTGCATGGAATTCAGCAGATTTAAAGAATAAATCTATTCTATGGTTCCTATTCTGAAAAGAAGTCTCTGAATGAGCAGAAAAACCTGAAGCAAAATATTTGACTATATTTGCTTAGAAATCATGTGTTGCTAGAAATTTGTTACCAAATATCATGGATATTTGGAGTCATAACTTTGATAGGACTTGTTTACATATCTGATATTCAACATTCATACTCAATGCATATTCAGAATCTGTAAAATATAAAAAAGAAAATTCTAGAATTTAGGCAAGTTTTCAAAATGGACAAACTAGGTCTTACACGTTTGAAATAAAGTTCCATGTTTTACATTATTCTTAGACTTTTATTTTGGAAAAAATAAATTTGAACTTATGTTTTTCAGAAACTGCTATTTAGAAAAAACCAGACTTGACAGCATATTTCAAATACCATATGTATGCTTTTGTACAATTTGTATAACATGAAGCAATCTGTCCTGTATCTGAGCACTTCATAATATTTCAAGTCTTGTGACAATCACATGTTCAAAGATATAGAGTGTTATCTTGAGTATAGTTAAAGAATATCTTCCTAAACCCTTAGATATTTTTGTTTATATAGTTCCATTTCTTCTCCTGTTTTATTCATATCATTTACATTTTTCCTTAGATTACTAAAACGAGAAGACAGCTTCACATTTATTCCTCGTTCTCGCGAAGAACTTCCAGACAACTTTCCAAAGGAAATTCCTGGGATCTGCTATTTCCTGGAGTTAAGGACCGGCCCAAAGCCACCAAAGCCATCCCTATCTTCATCGAGAATAAAAAAGGTTTCCTACAATATTGGCACAATGTTCCTTCGGGAAACAAGCCTCTGAGACTTGCTGTAGATCAAAGACTCCCCCAAAAAGCACAAGCCCAGAACATGGGTCCTGCAGAGGGGATGAAGAAACTATTTCTCTTCCAGTGTTCAGTAAGAACATATATTAGTTTTTGTGTTAATGTCAGGCAATAATCCTTGAAACGGTGAATGACTGCTATCAATTAAAGACAAAAAGCTGGATGGTGTAAGGGAAAGTAAAATGTGTCCATCAATATGAGTGTTTCTGGTAATATATATTTTATTTACAAGTATAGGCAATCAAAAGTAACCAATCAATAGAGCCTATGATTTGTTTGTCAGTCATGCAGGTTCTCTCCCTATATATTTGTACCACTTTTAAAAGCCAGTTTTAAATATGTATTCCTACGTTTAGTGAACTGATAGGTAAGGAATATTCTCTAATTTTCTTTTCCTGAATAGACATCTCATACTTATATCATGGCATTGTGGTTAAACTTCCAAACAGGAGGAACTATAAATCAGCAAATTATTTTAGGGATATTACCTATTTTTATATATCTATAACTATATCTTCTAGATAATTGCATTTCACACACCTAATTAGATATTTAGAATGTGCTGTTTCTTTGTTGGTATATTATGTGATACTAACCTACTAATCTAATACAGTTTCACTTGTTTAGAGAGATATGTGCTTGAACAGAGAGTATGTATAACTAAGGATATCAGCTGTTGAGAAAATATGTGTCTGCTTAGTAAACATACCTTTTAGATTTGCTTAATGTAGCTTAGATTCAAAGGAAATGGAATTTTCTAGTAGATGATAAACCTGTAACTAAGATGTAGGGAAGATCTTTTTTTCATTTAAACACATACAAGTTAAAACAAAACACTTTGCAAAACTGAGATCTTTTTGCATTAAAACCTACCAATGTAATTGTGTTTGCAACCTTAAGTGGCTCCGTAATCAATATCACCTCTCAAAATGATGTATTAGTAACTGCCCTTCCTGTCTCTGACCTATGCCTTCAAAGAACTGATTGCCACACTCTGAAGCAAATTCTGATATCAGAGTTACTGACAAATATCTGTCAGGAAATTTTGCCAAGAATGTTGTTCCTTATTGCCTGACAACAAAGCAAAGAAAATCTCCGGAATTTATGCCTTTGGAATCCTAAAAAGTATATTCTTTGGAGGGTTTTGTTGATACAGGCTCTAAAGTAGTGAATTGACTCATGAGCACTGGTGTAGGCCTAACCTCCAGATTCCACTAACACCATGTATACATAGATAGCATTCCACTGCATGTTCTACTAAATTAAAGGGCTGCTATCAATAGTCAATTCTGCATGAAAATGATCTTTACAGACTCACACTGAAATTAGGAGTGGACAGTGTGGCAAGAATTTTCATATTTAGAATCACATATCAAACCTAAATGTGTAAAGAGTTTAACGATCTGGGAGCATTTGCTGTTTTGAAATATTAGAATGAACCTTTTCTTCTTACTCAAGTATCCAGTATGTATTTTCACTTGTAGCTATGTTTACTGGACATAATACACTTTTTCAGGGATTTGGGCCTGCATTAAACATTCTATGATATGATTTAGATAAGGTATATATTAATTCCCAAGCTGTGATTGTTAATCATTGTTCTTTAAGTATGTGACTTGGGAACATTTGTTTTACGCAAATTACTTGTTATAATCATGATCTCTTTCTAAATTTAGCTGTGTTCTCACCCTGGTATGATTGAGATACTAGTTCAACATACTTTATATGGAGAAGGCAAGATATACATTTTCCTGGTTCTATGATCTCACCTGTCCTCTTTTTGCCGGCATAGTTCTCCAGTTTTTACACCATGCAGACAGAGGGCCAGGGTATGCTTAGGCAGCTTTGTAGCCTGAGGGCAGTGTATCCTTAACAGAATAATAACAAATGAATTTCAAATAATTTGAATATTAGCTTACCTCCTTCACAGTAGACAAGGATGAGGAGTGTAAAGAGTATAGATATAATAAGCTGGAAACACAAAGGAGCCATGTTTGTATTAAAAATACACACATGAGAAAAATGCCTGATGAAAGCTGACAGTCTCCTTACTATTGAGGAACAGGGGGAAACAGCCATGCTCACCACAGTTATTTATGTCTATTATGTGCAGTAACTATGTTTATTATGATATATTCAATCATTCCACACTCAATAAACATGTTCTAGAACCATAACTTCAAAAAAATATTTCCCAGGAACCATGCAATATATTCTCTGTATTTAAGAACATATGTGAAAAATGTATACCCACACCCACACACTCATAACTTTTAAATCCTATTATTTGAAATCCACTCTATTACTCAGTGCTTGTTTATAAAGCTCAAGAGGAGAATTTGTTCATTTATTCTCAGTTTTTAAAGGCATCGCAAATGCTGTAATTGCTTACATTATTGTACATAGATAGGAATTAGACATTATACTGTCAGAAATGTCATTTTAACTAACATTGCAGAAATTTATTATATATTCCTGACAGGAAACTATAGTCTTCAAACACTATAATCTATATTTGTGAAGACAGTCTGAGGCAGCAATTTAATCTCTTATGAATTTTCCAAACTGCTCCAAATGACCATGATAGTTTCACTCTTTGTTGCTATATGTACTTGTGAGACACTCTAAAAAATGTTCCTTTGTCTGAAGATGTAGAAGAAAGAGGCTATGGAATTTATGCTTCTATTTTTCCTACATAGCAGAGTTCATATGTTCTACCTTAGACAGCTTGGCTGCAAATATGTGATGGTATTTTGATTCTATTGACTAACATCTCTCTATTACTTTCATACATTTAACAACACATAGGGATGGTATACCTTTTAGTGTGTCAGGCTGAAAGGAATTTAGGAAAGTAAATATATAAACCAAGTGATTGCAAACTATTGTAATATGTTTAGCTGACTGTAAAGTGAATGATTTCAATACAACATGGCACGAATAACTTCCCTGTTTGAATGTTGGATCATGTAGTTAATTTAGAAAGGGAACTTTGCATCTAGACATTTCTAACATTTATGACTGACAGAAAGATCATTTGATGAGGAGAGCACTGTCATCTTCAAACAAGTCAATAATCTAACATAAGTATAGTCTTCATATATTTGTATAGGAACAGTCTTATGGACTTTAATAAATAGACAATGGTGGCCACAAAGAAAAAGTACCATGTTTCAGAAACATGGTTGGGACTTTCAGCTTTGTCATCTTGTGAAGATGATATGTGACCCAACTTTCTAAAATCTACCTTGGCATGCATATCTCCTATTGTATTTATAGACTAGTTGTGATTTCTCTTTCAATGCCATCTTTTATGTGGAGTCCAGTGAGCTGTGACTCATGTTTCTGACACCAACCCTGTTACATAAGACTGGAGAATTAGTCTGTGTATCCAGAATATATTAGTTCTTACAGTCTC